>JAQFVV010012420.1:4031133-4741769 GCA_028023455.1 Epiperipatus broadwayi
TATTCATATTTTGCATGGTGCTGAAACTGGTAGACATATTGTGAGATATAAAACCATTATTTTAGCATTGGTATTTATAATTTTGTAGCATAATTTGAGATTTGTTAGATCTTATCTGGAGTTATATTGCAAACCTGTTTATTTATCTAGTTGAACAAAAGAAAGAATATTTTTTTTATTCTTATATATAATTAAGAATAAAATTCTTGAATTTTTTTTTATAAATTACGAAATTTATAAATTCATGATCTCATAAAAATGGAAAACCATATTGTATTTCTAAATGTTTTTTACAGCAGCAATATTTCTTCCTTCACCATAGAGGCAATTATATGTAGCAAACATGGTAGTATCAAAATTGCCATTAACATTTTTTGAATTGATCTTGTAAGAAGCATCATTTGCATTTTATCTATTCATTGGCAGATTTTCTTGCATAGGTTTGTTGCTATATCATCCACTTGTTTATTTCAGATAGTGACCTCAATCTTAAATCCTGGGATATCTGAAACTATCAAAATTATTAACTTCAGATTTACTGGATGACAAATATTTCTTAAAGCTAATTAGATAAGAACTTACAAAGAAATCAAGTCATATATCACATGACCTAAATTAACAAGCTTATATTACAAATGTTATATATAGAGTTCACAAATAAGTTCTTAACAAGCTCTGCAGATTCAATCCCATATAGCTATTTATGTTAGATAACTGGATTGGAAGATTTATGGATGTCTGAAAGTTTCAGATTTTCTACTTAATAGTTATCCATTAGATAAAGTGCTGGGCTTGTCCTGATATTTTTAATCTAATGCTTGAATATTCTAGCGCCTCACTGAGGAAGCCAGTAGCAGAAACCGGTCTTGGGTTGGGGATATTCTGCAAAGATTGTTAAGAGCTTATTTGCGAGCTCTATATATAATAGATAAGAACTGAGTGAATATATTTGTTCTATTATTTGTGTAAGATGAAGAAATTATTAATGGCTAATGCAGTTTAAATATAAGCTAGAGGAGTCCTGTGATATTTTGTTTTGCTAAATATTTTTTTCATAAACTTTTTATCTGGACAAACATGTTTGATTCATGAAAAAATTTAATTTTACATGTAAAGTTGATTCAGTTCTATTTAAATTTGTGTTAAATACTGAAAATGACTTGGGAAAAACAATTTAAGCATACATGTTAAATTCTCTGTCCAGAAGCAATTACTAAACATCAAACAAAGGGACTTGAACCTCATTGACAGTCAAGTTGCTTTAGCTTTGTGCCGGTCAAAATATGTTTATCCATCTAACATGAGCTGGAACTCCAAAATGTACTTCAAACCCAGTCAAGCCCAAGATTTAGGTCAGGGACCAGCCTGGATTCAAACCCTCTCTCTAAGCCCCAGATCTAACACCTAATGAATAACATAATAGTGATGGCACATGAGAATTAATCTTAATCCGGCCGACTAGCAAAGCTGAGCAAAACAATGAGACATTTATTAACTATGACTATATTAAAATATACATAAGCATGGCTGTAATATGTGGAAGTGGAGAAAAGAAGGAATTCGAACTACTCAAATAAGTTAGACAATAAAATATATTTTAATATACTGACAAATTATTTACATAATGACTTAATCATATACATTAGTGTGTGTGTGTGAATGAGCAAGCAGTAGATGATTACATAGTGTCATTCACGCTATTATTTTTCATATGCTCTTTATTAGCTAAATAATATATATTACAAATAAACACACATCTTTGGTGGGTCTAATATTAAGATGCCAATCAGTTATTAGAAAGAAGTTACATAAAATTGCTATCAACGCTTTGGATTACGGTTCTGAAACATGGTGACTAGCATTATTTCAGGGAGCGTTCTGGGATTCATTATACATATGATATAAACTATTTTCACGCCATTGAGGTCGTGAAAATAAACAAAATACATTTGAAAACATTTGCTATGACAAAATATTTAATGAAAAATTATTTTAACAATCGTAAGATGAACGCTTTATTTTCCCCAAGGCATATAGATACTCCTAAATATAAATATGTTATGATGGTGAGATTGTTTGATAAGATTGAAATAACATTAGTAATTAATCTAGCTATTAATATTTGGCATTGATATATATTTTGAGCAGAGCGCATTTTAATATTAGAGCATTAAAACTGGGTCATGAAGCAAAAGAAATACTAATACAAATAAGTTTGCGGTGCTGACATAATAGCCTAAAATAAAAGGAAAAGTCGTGCTTCTGGACGAAAAACTAAATCTCACCCCCTTTTTGGGTAGTGCTTAGAGAAAAGTGGATAGGCATGGCGTGGCCCAGACTTTCTGGTATAACCAACGCGAGAGGCTTTTTATCTACGAAGTATATATGCATAGCGTGTGCCAAACTTACGGGATCACCGCCAGAGGCATTTGATACGGAAAAAATGTGGTTCCAGATAGCTCAACTATCTATGGAACGAGAAGAAATCTATGGGTTCGAACTTGTCGTAACCCCCCAGATTAAGAAGCACATATATATAATCACGAAGATCGGCTATATGTCAGGAACACAGTACGAATGATAAATGTCACGAACGACATTGAAAAGTTTTACTGCTTTAAAAATAAATGACCCTTGTTTGAATACTATAATTTATATAAATAATATGCTATGCCGCTATAATATATATATAAAGAAATTTAGATTTCATTTACTAAAATATACTTGAAGATTTTATTTAGCAAAAGAAACATTAAGATTTAGATTTCAAATTAATAAAATTTAAGAGTATGACAAATGAAATAAGATTAGCAGTTATATAGAAAACAAATTATATGTCACCCTTTCAGAATTTAATAAATAATTATAAAATAAATGTTTCAGAACTTGAGTTCTGGATTTTCCCCGGTAGAAAATGCAGTGATAAACAAATATATTTTTATAATAAACCAACATAAAATGTTGATTTGTAAAAACAAACTGGCGAACATATTAATTTATAATGCATTATATATGTATATTTAAAGGGAACATTAATAACCTTTTCATGAAGGTTTAGTTTAAAAAATGACAGAAAAGGTTTTTAGAAATTAAGCTCGCCAGGTTGTGAGATTGGCAATTTAATAATAATACGAGTATACATATAAAATCAAGTAATAAATAACTATAAATAATTAACCGCATCAAAGTTAAAGAAAGTTAGAGCATATGAGAGAGAATTAAATTTATATAAATTATTTAAGAGCAAATTAGATGTTATTTATATAAAACAAAACATTAATTTAAAAGATAGAAAATTGAACAATATATTAGAATCTTGATAGCAGGATTTGAGATTAGTGAGGCTAGATTCATTTTCAAATAGTAGCATAAAAGTTACCTTGCGCAAATTTAATAAGTATTTTCAAAGTACGGCTCATGCATGGCAAATTGAGGATCCACATGAATTCTTCTTAGTGACAGCAAGTTTCTATTAGCATTTTTAAAGTTTTCCATCAGGCCTTTACTTCACTTGAGGGTAGCAGAATATTATGGCAGTGGAAAACGACCCACAAGGATCGGAAAAAGCTTTTACTAGATCATTTTTAGATTTCAAAACAGCATAGGGTCTAATAGCAATCACTTCTCTCAATAGTAGCTAATCTTCCCTGTGATTCAAAATTCAGTCATTTTATACTTTTTCTTTTATCAGTTGTTTTTGAAGATGCAATTGTAAGATAACGTCCAAAAATAAATTCAAATCTATTTCCAGATTAGAAATAGATTTGACAACATGTTTTATACAAAAGAAAATCCCCAATCTACTCAATCCCATTTATTTTAAGTAAAACTAATTAAAAAATACTCCCTTTAAATATTTTTGGACAATTAACAACAGTCACATCTTCCATATTGGATTTTATAAAAAAAAAATATACAGTTTAATAGAAAAACAAGCAATTTAAAAAGAAAAAGCCAAAAATGACATAATAAATATTTAAAAACATCAATATTTTGTTAGTAAGTTTTGCTCCTATATATATATTTGAACCGCATCTATAATACTTTAATAAAAAAAGAACTAATAATTAATAAAAAGAATTAATAATAATTTTAAAACATGTTATTGAAACATTAAATTTTATAATTTAGGCGCATCTCAAATATATACATGACAAAAGGAGCGGGATGGGAAATAGGGATTTAAACATAGGTTAGTAGGTAGAAACATGAAGCACAATCTTAAGCTAAGATTGACTGCTTCAACTTGCTGCCTCTTAATATATTATTCCAGCCTTGTAATTTTCAGCTGCATGATAAACTTAATGACCTTTTATTAATATAAAATTTATTGATTTTTTTTTTTAAAAAAAGTGAGAAATTATTTCTTAAATAATTACATGAAATATCATTTATCTTTGATTTTTGACTGTTGCAGATGGTTTTAATACCCCAGAATCAAATTGCTTTTGGCCATTAATTTTATTTACATGTTTTCAATCATTTTGGAGCATTTAAATTAAATCTTGCTTTTGATCTTGGGCAATAAAAGCAACCACAAAAAGAGTAAATTTCACTCCAGAGTCATTTTATTAAGCTGATTAATTAATTAATATTACATGTTAGCTCCAAACATTTAATCAGATTAGTTTCATGCTATTGGCTTTCATTATTAGTAAGTATTGTTTTCATACTCAGCAAATCATATTTGATTCTTATAATTGAGAAATTGGCCTTGAAATCTAGTTTTGAATCTGAATCAACTTGCTTATCTTGCTATATAAACTTGATGTGAAGTCAGTTGCAGGCAATCATTTAGCAAAGCGTCACATTATATCTAGAGCCTACATAGAATTTCTATTTGACAATGGAATTTATTTTTATATTTCTAAGTGCAAAAATAGTGTTCCTCATTGCCATTCTAGGAATGTGGTAATTTTTTTAAAAATTTATTTAAAAATCATTTGATATCCTTTGATTACTAATGCTTGCAGAAATTACTTTTAATAATAATGAAATCATATCATTATAAAAGTGAATAATCACTTATTAAAGAATAATTAGATTGAATACTATCAAGTGGTGATAAGAGAGAATGGATAAATACTTAAATGTTTGTTTTGTATGAATTATTCTTTTAATGTCAAAGATTTCTGCAGTTTATGATTGAACTCATTAAAATACTGGGTTATACAGACTAATAAGAATAAATGATATCTTTATTAATATCAAGAGCTAAAGGAATATTAAATGATATAGAAAAGCCATGGGTTTTAAAATTCATTTACAGAGAATAAAGATCATTCCTCGTTAAATAATGGTCAATAGAAGCTCATTAAAATCTAAATGGAGTATTTAGAAAAGACATTGAAGATATGTAACTTGTTCCTCCAAATCAATGATTCTCAACCTGGGGTGTGCAAAAAAAAAAGAATTAGTGGAAGAGAGACATACACACGCACAATAAAAACTATATAATCTGATTTTTTTAGTTGCCATTGTAAATATATATGCACTGTATTTATTCCTTTGTTTTTTAACTATATTCTTGGGTTATTTATATTTACAACATAAGTTTGAAGAGTCAGTGATTATATTAATTACAAACAATTTCCTAATTTAAAAGGTTCAATTTATGAAAACTGGTTGCCATGGGATATGCAAAAAAGAATTGTTGGAAAAGAGACACATAAAAACTGTAATTATGACTTTTTATTTGAGTAGTACTTTTTTTTCAGTATTGAATGTAAATATATGTGCATTTTATTTCATTGTTTTGTTAGCTACCTTCTTAGGTTATTTACATTTACAACATTAAAAACAGACAAAACTCTCCATACAGTAGTGCCAACCAGAGTAATCAATGGATGTCAGAAGGCTTCTGCATAAAATCCCCATCTAGTGCCTACTCATCCAATATCCCCAGACTAGTTTCTGGCTTGTGGCCTTCGTCAGTGAGGAGCTTTGGATCTGAAAGCACAAGCCTTCTGGCATCCATTGATTACTCTGGTTGGCACTGAGTGGTACTACTGTATGGAGAGTTTTGCCTGTTTTAATAACAGTTATGTGCCAGCATAAGGAATAGTGATCATATAATGTTTAGTGGTTTAACATTTACAACATATAAGTTGGATGTTTCAATGATTATATTAATTACAATTTTCCTAATATAAAAGATACAATTTATAAAATGGGTTGCCATGGAATTAATAAATTTAAAAAAAGGTTGGGCAGCATTGTTCTAAATTGGTTTTTTAAATTGGGCAATATCTGGGAGAGAGTGCTATTGATGACATTGAATAAAAATGAGATAATTGACGCACACAAAAAAAAAAAGTTTAAAAATCATTTATACATTTTTATCTATTGTCTAACATAAATTGTGATTATTTTCCAAATAAATACACAAATTATATGTTATAACCGATCAGTAATCAATTCTGCTAACAGATCTTAATAAGCAAGAGTTTGTTTATGAGCTTGTCATGCATTATTGTGAATTTCAGCATTTACCAGCAGGGCTATAATAATTTATTTCCAATATATTATAAATATATATATACATATGAAATCTAATTTAAATTATATCTGAATTTTGAGACAAGTATTAACAATAGTGGAAAAGTTTTAATACATATTTGATATTTTTGATCTTTATAGATTACTTGCAGATTGTATTATAGTTGTCACTAAAACAAAAATTTACCTGTATTTTATATTTTCTTACATATCTATACATTTCTACGTCTTCTAATGTTTATTAATAAATCATAGATTTGTGTGGGTGCAATACTATTCAAAGTGTATAGTCAATATATTTGTCACTTATTTCAATACTAACAAAAATAGGATTGAAATTTTAAAAAAATATTAACCATTTTAACATATATATTAAATCCTCTAAGCTAAATTAATAAATGAATCATATTAATATGAAAAAATTATTTAAAAAAGAGCAAATTAAAACTATTAACTGATATTTAATTGCATATTGATATATTTTTTAAAAAATAAATTTAATGTTTGACAATTTAATATCAAATACATCTAATGCTGAACAAAAAACTCAGTATATTAGTTTAATTAGTATTTTAATTTGTCTTATGTAAATGCCACTGTATATCTGATGTCAATATTCTAATAACAAACTTTCAAAAAATGTTGATTTCAGCAAGAGAAATTGTATTTTTTCAGTTAAATAAATTGAGTACTTGTGAGTTTTCAGGTAAACCTAGATGGCAGCTTGTATTTTAGATAAAGATGGCTACTCTTATTTTTGATAAATATACAAAATTAATGTTAAATTTTTAAAAAAAGGAATAAAATTAATGTTGAAATAAAATATGAAATGGAATAAATTTCATTAATAAACTTCATTTCAATTTCTTATTCCCCCCAAAAACGTGAAGGGCCTACAACCTCCCGAAGCTGTGTTTGATAAATTAAAAAAAAAAAAAGTAATGAATTCTGGTCATAATATAATTGTCAATCTTTATTTCATTTTTTTTTTATTTACTTCCTGAAGGTGTGTTAGTTATGTTTGCAAAAAATGAGTGAAGGGCTTACAATCTCCTGAAGATACGTTAGTTACATTTACAAAAAGTGAACGAAAAAAATGATGTAAATACAATATTGACAGTTTATTCATGTCGGCAGCATGCAATTCCACAAAAATTTCTGCTTGCTTAGCAGAATCCCATTTTTGTTGAATGGTTCCCTGGTGTTTTTTATTTAGCCAGTTTCTCCCCCAAGTCTCAATGCTTTGCATAATGCTTCCAAAATCATTACAGATGTTCCAAGGTCCTGCAATCTCCCAAATATCTTATTAAATTTAAAAATAAGTAATAACTTGCAATTCTCCCTTGTTGAGTTTTGCACTTGATAAAAAATTTTTTGTTGATTTCAACCATTTTGTTAGGCTCTCCAATTTTGCATGACAGTCGAGATAAAAGGCTAGATATGCAGACCTTTTCAGATAATTGTTCCAATTTATGATGGTGAGATTGCACAAATCCAGTGTTGACCTTTTTCCCATTACACCTGGAAGTAAATAAATTGGAGCCGAATCAAAAGTGGAATTTTAGAGCCCTCAAACCATATTCTTTACAAAGAAATTTTCTGTTCAAACAAAATTTCACATTGTATCGCTATAAAGTTTTATATAGAGACCATTAATGCACACTTTTCTGGAGAACAGGATCCTATATCTTTGGAAATACTCCATTGCATTACATTCTGTGACTGGAACATCCTAAATTTTGATCATTATCACAATTTACAAAAAACTGGCCAAAATGAAATGCACTTCCATGTTGTAATATAAGTAAAAAGAAAAAAATTGAAATAAATAATGAAATTTATCAGAATTTTTTTTTTTTAATTTAATAATTAATATCTTTGGAATATTGTAGGTCCTCAAAACATGTAGAGCAATTTTGGAAGCATTGTGCAAAACTTTGGGGGCTGGCCAAATGATGAAATAAAAAACACCAGGGAATAGCATGACAACTGGACTCTTATTTAATAGAATTTGTGCCAACAACATGAATAAACTGTAAATATTGTTTGTACATTGGGGGGGGGGGGGTCATTTTTTGTAAAGTTAACTAACATTTTTGGGAAGGGAAAAAAAATTGAAGATTGTCAATTAAATTTATGGGAATTTTTTTTTTTTTAATTTAACAAATACACTTTCGGGAGATTGTAGGCCATCTATTTTGTAAATGTTTTTGGGGGAAGTAAAAAAAAATTGAAATAAATATTGATGATGAAATTTATCAGAATTTATTCCTTTTTTTAAAAAAATTTAACATTTTGTATATCAAAAATACAAGCTGCTTGATAATTTTAGATCCCTGTCATGATAAACAATTTTATATTTTTTAAGATATAAAAATATAGTCAAAATAAGAGTCATAGATCACATGACCCTATCTCTTAAGCTTGTAAGTTATAAACAGTGAGGATTGCCAATTCCTCTACAAGCTTTATGATAAATGCTTAGCTAGAGCCAGCACTTAAAATATCTGTCAGGAACCCCTGACCATGGTTTCGTGCTTTGGCACTCCTCAGAGAGGTGTAGCTTCAGACGTGATCTAAAAATACCAACCCAAAGCTAAGTACTTAGCTAAAAGTTATTTGTTGAGTGGAAAATCTGAAATTTTCAGACATCTACATGTCTTCAAACCCAGCTATCCAACTCAAATAGCTATATGGGGCTGATAGATCTTCAGCCATACCATATATTAGTAGTCATAGCAATATAAAATTGCATAAGACTTTTGGCAGACTATAAATAGTCAAAATAAGAGTCAGATCAATTCATAGATCACATGATCCTATCTCTTAAGCTTGTAAGTTATAAACAGTGAGGATTGCCAATTCCTCTACAAGCTTTATGATAAATGCTTAGCCAGAGCCAGCACTTAAAATATCTCTGTCAGGAATCCCTGTCCATGGTTTCATGCTTTGGCACTCCTCAGAGGGGTGTCAGGGTTGGTTCAGACACTAGATCTAAAAATACCAACCCAAAGCTAAGCACTTAGCTAAAAGTTATCTGTTGAGTGGAAAATCTGAAATTTTCAGACATCTACATGTCTTCAAACCCAGCTATCCAACTCAAATAGCTATATGGGGCTGATAGATCTTCAGCCATACCATATATATAGTAGTCATAGCAATATAAAATTGCATAAGACTTTTGGCAGAGACTATAAATAGTCAAAATAAGTCATGGATCAATTCATAGATCACATGACCCTATCTCTTAAGCTTGTAAGTTATTAACTGAGGATTGCCAATTCCTCTACAAGCTTTATGATAAATACTTAGCCAGAGCCAGCACTTAAAATATCTGTCAGGAACCCATTCCCACTTTGGCACTCCTCAGAGAGGTGTCAGGGTAGGTTCAGACACTAGATCTAAAATACCAACCCAAAGCTAAGCACTTAGCTAAAAGTTATCTGTTGATTGGAAAATCTGAAATTTTCAGACATCTACGTCTTCAAACCCAGCTATCTAACTCAAATAGCTATATGGGGCTGATAGATCTTCAGCCATACCATATATTAGTAGTCATAGCAATATAAAATTGCATAAGACTTTTGGCAGAGACTATAAATAGTCAAAATAAGAGTCATAGATCACATGACCCTATCTCTTAAGCTTGTAAGTTATAAACAGTGAGGATTGCCAATTCCTCTACAAGCTTTATGATAAATGCTTAGCCAGGATCCAGCACTTAAAATATCTCTGTCAAGAACCCCTCCCCAAATCCCTGACCATGGTTTTGTGCTTTGGCACTCCTGATTAGGTGTCAGGGTAGGTTCAGACACTAGATCTAAAAATACCAACCCAAAGCTAAGCACTTCGCTAAAAATTATCTGTTGAGTGGAAAATCTGAAAGTTTCAGACATCTTCATGTCTTCAAACCCAGCTATCCAACTCAAATAGCTATATGGGGCTGATAGATCTTCAGCCATACCATATATTAGTAGTCAAAGCAATATAAAATTGCATAAGACTTAGCAGAGACTATAAATAGTCAAAATAAGAGTCGTAGATCAATTCATAGATCACATGACCCTATCTCTTAAGCTTTTAAGTTATAAACAGTGAGGATTGCCAATTCCTCTACAAGCTTTATGATAAATGCTTAGCCAGAGCCAGCACTTAAAATATCTCTGTCAGGAACCCTCTTCAAACCTCTGACCATGGTTTTGTGCTTTGGCACTCAGAGGTGTCAGTACTTAGCTTTGGGTTGGTATTTTTAGATCTAGTGTCTGAACCTACCCTGACACCTCTCTGAGGAGTGCCAAAGCACGAAACCATGGGGAGGGGTTCCTGACAAAGATATTTTAAGTGCTGGCTCTGGCTAAGCATTTATCATAAAGCTTGTAGAGGAATTGGCAATCCTCACTGTTTATAACTTACAAGCTTAAGAGATAGGGTCATGTGATCTATGAATTGATCTGACTCTTATTTTGACTATATTCTCTACCAAAAGTCTTATGCAATTTTATATTGCTATGACTACTAATATATGGTATGGCTGAAGATCTATCAGCCCCATATAGCTATTTGAGTTGGATAGCTGGGTTTGAAGACATGTAGATGTCTGAAAATTTCAGATTTTCCACTCAACAGATAACTTTTAGCTAAGTGCTTGACTTTGGGTTGGTATTTTTAGATCAAGTGTCTGAACCTACCCTGACACCTCTCTGAGGAGTGCCAAAGCACAAAACCATGGTCAGGGGTTTGGGGAGGGGTTCCTGACAGAGGTATTTTAAGTGCTGGCTCTGGCTAAGCATTTATCATAAAGCTTGTAGAGGAATTGGCAATCCTCACTGTTTATAAAAATATAGATAACGTGGTATTGAATATTTGAACTATGGTTTTATTCAATAACCTGCAGACAATGATTTGACAAAAAATTGTATGAACTATATTAGTGACAATTCCACCTGACAAATTTTTGATGTATATTGTATAATTATGTTAGATTATAAATATTTAAGTCTTCTAATAATTAAAATATTAAAAATTTGTACTTTTAAATTGTGAAAATAAGTATCTAACTGAAGATCTTACTGATAACAAAATAACACATCATTATTTGTTTCATGATACTAATTCAAAAAGTTAGAAGAATGAAATATTAGAATTTAATGTTATTAAATAATGATATATTTAGAATTAGTTATTATCAAAAGAAACAAAAAAAATTCTAAAAGTTAATAAATTACCGTATTACTTTGAATTTAATCCACAGTAGGATTTTAGGGCCAAAAATTTGGAAAAAAATTAAACCCTGAATTTAAGCCACATATATATATATTGATAAAAAATCAAGTCAGATGACCTAATTTTAATAAAGCACCTATTTACAAATGTTATATATAGAGTAAGTTAAAAACAAACTCTTAAGAAGCTTCAAAAATACCCTCAGACCGCGGTTTCTGCCTCTAGCGTCATCAGTGAGGTGCTAGGGAATAAAAATACTAGAACTAGTCCAGCATTTTATCAATGCCTAACTATTGAGAAGAAAATCTGAAACTTTCAGACATTTAAATGTCCAAAATTTCAGCTATCTAACTCAAATAGCCGTATGGGACTGAACTAAGTTCAGATACACCATATATTAATAGCTCTAGCAATATAAAATCGCCAAAGCATTAATAGCAAAAAACTAAAATTAAATTGATAAAAAATCCAAGTCAGATGACCTAATTTTAATAAAGCTCCTATTTACAAATGTTAAAAACAAATTCTTATGAAGCTTCAAAAATACCCTCAACCTCAGACCGCGGTTTCTGCCTCTAGCATCATCAGTGAGGTGCTAGGGAATAAAAATACTAGAACTAGTCCAGCATTTTATCAATGCCTAACTATTGAGAAGAAAATCTGAAACTTTCAGACATTTAAATGTCCAAAAATCCAGCTATCTAACTCAAATAGCCGTATGGGACTGAACTAAGTTCAGATACACCATATATTAATAGCTCTAGCAATATAAAATCGCCAAAGCATTAATAGCAAAAAACTAAAATTAAATTGATAAAAAATCAAGTCAGATGACCTAATTTTAATAAAGCTCCTATTTACAAATGTAGAGTAAAAACAAATTCTTATGAAGCTTCAAAAATACCCTCAACCTCAGACCGCGGTTTCTGCCCTAGGGGGGGAAAAAAAAACAGCATTTTATCAATGCCTAACTATTGAGAAGAAAATCTGAAACTTTCAGACATTTAAATGTCCAAAAATCCAGCTATCTAACTCAAATAGCCGTATGGGACTGAACTAAGTTCAGATACACCATATATTAATAGCTCTAGCAATATAAAATCGCCAAAGCATTAATAGCAAAAAACTAAAATTAAATTGATAAAAAATCAAGTCAGATGACCTAATTTTAATAAAGCTTCTATTTACTAGTTCTAGTATTTTTATTCCCTAGCACCTCACTGATGACGCTAGAGGCAGAAACCGCAGTCTGAGGTTGAGGGTATTTTTGAAGCTTCATAAGAGTTTGTTTTTAACTTACTCTATATATAACATTTGTAAATAGGAGCTTTATTAAAATTAGGTCATCTGACTTGATTTTTTATCAATTTAATTTTTTGCTATTAATGCTTTGGCGATTTTATATTGCTAGAGCTATTAATATATGGTGTATCTGAACTTAGTTCAGTCCCATACGGCTATTTGAGTTAGATAGCTGGATTTTTGGACATTTAAATGTCTGAAAGTTTCAGATTTTTTTCTCAATAGTTAGGCATTGATAAAATGCTGGACTAGTTCTAGTATTTTTATTCCCTAGCACCTCACTGATGACGCTAGAGGCAGAAACCGCGGTCTGAGGTTGAGGGTATTTTTGAAGCTTCATAAGAGTTTGTTTTTAACTTACTCTATATATAAAATATATATATATATTTAAACAGGAAACTAATGTACATACAATAAACTCACCTAATTTATTATGAATCTTAGATATATGGTACTTTCAGAACTTGATTTCTCATCTTCACTATTTCATCAGATACATCATCTTCAGGCCATTTAAATTGTGTCCAATATTTCTGTGATTTTAGCAGAGAAACTTATGGTCTACAGAACAGTCCTGTTCATATTAGCCATTTTCATGACTATGCAAATGTGCACTTAACAGATCGCTACCATATCTTGAGGGTGTAGGGAATTCAAGTGGCCATAACTTGTAATATGCCTTCGAAGTAATGATCTTAACCCTACCTGATGTAGTATTACATAGTGATAATACTCTGAAATGTATTTTAAAAATGCTATTCCATTTTATAAAAGTGTCGGGTCGTAAATTGTTTAAAATACTTAGCAAAATGGTGGCCTGTAATGGTTATAATACAGTAGTGTGTTTTTTTTTTCCAGATAAAGAACAGCTACGAGGCAAAATGTGTGCGGTTGTATGTTATTTTGTAAATCATAATCTTGATTTGATCAGATTACTGCATCTTTCGGACAGTCCTTCGGATTGGCAAAACCATTGGTTCCTCTCCCTGCATATTCCAGCGCTACATACTGACTGAAATGACTAATTTTAAAATGTAATTATTCAATTTTAGAAACTAATGTTGATCCGTAAATTGTGACAAAATGTGAATTGTTATACATTTTGTAAGTCGTAATCTAGATTTGATCAGTGTACTTCGGATCGGCAAAACCATCAATCCCCCTCCCTGCACATTCCAGTGCTACGCGCTGACTGAAATTTGTAATCTAATTTAAAAATGTAATTATTCTATTTTAGAAAATAATGTTGGTTTGTAAATTGTTTAAAAATAGTTTGCAAAATGTTGAAATGATTATAATAGTGTGGTTTTAACAGAAAGAACGCTACTAAGCGTCTGGCCTGGCTACCGATGAGTACCCACTTTTGTATTAAAACTAAACCATTTTCACGTAATTTAAAATGAAAACATCCGAATTGGCAAAATAAAAGATTTAAAACATTTGTTTTCATTTTTAAAATCATAACAAAGATATCGGAATTTCAAAATTTTGTTAGACATACTTATGTAGAGAACAACAATCAACCAATCGGTGCCTTATAAAGCAGACTCTTAACTCATTGTTGATTTGTTAGTAGTAAAAATATTCTAAAGGTTTATTCAATAAACTACTCAATAAAAAAACGAGTAAAATTGGCAAAATAACATTGAAAGAATTAAAGCCATTTACAAAATTAATCTTAAAAATATTGATTAAAAAGATTTAACAAGCTATTCTACATAGGAAATAACCTTAATACTATATGCATGTATAAGCATAAAACAAACGGTCCACAGAAATAAGATGTTAAAAATTTTTGTTTCGAGTTTTGTACCCCTTTTTTAAGTGTCCAAAATTTGGAAAAAAAGTGGCTTATATTTGAAGTAATATGGTATTAATTGTTATTAAAATATTTCACTTGGTTTTGACCAAATCTGTTTTATTTTAGCCTGCAAAAGCAGTTTCTGTGGCAATTTCTGTTCCCATAATGTACTTTTTAACCATTGTCTTTTTAAAAATAAAATGTTTTCAAAGACATTCCCCTATAGTGACAGTTTTGGGATTAATAATAAGCCTTTTACCAAAATATTGTGTCAAAATCATTAACAATTACTGAAAATCATGTTTTTTATGTCACTTAGCCACAGGGTAAAACACTAGCCGGTCACAAATCATCTCCATAGCTTTGTCAGAACAATAAAGTGCTGTCAATTGCACAAAGATCCATATAATGCTGACATCTCAAAAAAAATTTTAAATTAAAACATTAAAAATGGAAGCTTCATAGAAAGAATAGTGATCATGCCACCTTAAATTGTCAAGATAGCCAATCACAATTTACTTTTGTGAAGGTCTTAAATGAAGCTACAAGAACATTTCACAAAATTTCATGCTGGTAAGAAGAAGCAAGATTTATTGTTGAGCATTTAAAGAATGATTTTTGAGACTATACATTACCAATGCCTTTGATTTGATAAAAAAAAAAAAAATCAGACTAAGCTATGATGCCTTCAAGATTACAAGGAATATTTAGCAAAATTTAGAAAAAAATTTATTTTCATGCTCTTAAAAGAATTTTTGAGACAACTGACATTGGCAAAAGTATTTTCACTAGCATTCAAATGATAATGTGTTGTGAGCTTCTTACATTACATTATTGATTGCTAAATCAGGAAAACTAATTTTACTGCTTGTATATTAGATAATGTACATTATGCTATGCAAGTCAGCATTTGATATCAAGAATCGAAGAATTTATGAAATGGTTCAAAACGTTGAAAATTTGTTAAAAATATTCTAGTCTCTATACAGCTTGATGAGTCAACTTTACTAGAAATGAATCCTTTTAATATACATGTGATTCATAAAAGAAGAAAAAAATTGTCAAGAATTGTTTATTCAAAATTAGCAAATTGATACTATAGATATTTGTTATTTAATGTACGTATTGGAAGAATTTTTTAAAGAAATTACCAGAATATTTATTTAGTCGGTATTTAATTGCTAAATATATAAGTGAAAGCCTATGCAGGTCATTAAAGCAATCAATAAAATCAGATGCATTTCAGTGAAATATTGTTTGGGACAATTTTGTATTGAAAATGACAAATAATGCAATGACTTATTGCTTCATACAGATGGCCACTGAATCAGTTTTATAATATGGCAGATATTGCATTATTTTGTCTGTTCTCTGAATAGTTAGATCTAGTGTCAGACCCTTGTAGCTAAAAATCATTTAGCATACATTGAATAACTTATGACCAAAAGTGGCCTCTTGACAGTTATAGTGCGAAAACTGTCTCACAGAAGACCTACAAGAAAAAGTGTATTGGGGCTCTATTATTTGATTCATTGATTATTTATGCAAATAACAAGTGAATGGAGAATATTACTATCAGATGCAGATTGAAAGCAAATTAAGTGTGTTTTATGTTAAGGAATAACTTGATTGCCAGGATTTGTGCAATATTTTGTAAAAGATACATTTAATATAAATATTGGTTTACGGTATTTGAAAATACATTATTACTTAACTGCCTGACAATCATTTATTTTGAATGTCTGGCATCTTGATGTATTATTACTATTTTAGGAAATATACTAAATCATTAAGAAGTGTAGATTATTCAATCAGCTTTTTTGAATTACAAATTTTGTTAAAAAAGAGTTTCAGCAAAGTCCTTATAACTTTGTTTGCATTCATACTGTAGAGTTATAAAATGATAGTGATTGACATGTATACGAAGACTGGTATTATCAAAGTTAAATTTGAATGTAAGATAAACAGGCTGGCATTGTGGAAATTAATTATAAAAGGAACAAAAAACTCATAAAAGTGTGACAGAAGGTGAAAATAAGGTATATATATAAAAGTAATGAACTTTATAATTGGAAAAACCAAAATTATGTATTCTATTTTAGTCTCGAACCATTATTAGTTTTTCTTAAATCTGTAATTCTTGCATTTACAGAGGATATCTAATTCATGTAACTAAGAACTTGTTTCATATCTAAAAAAAATTTTCACACACACATTTAATATTTCACGTACGTTAATGTTGTTGTTTTTTTGTTTTTTTAAAAAAATCTCATTTCATTATTCAACTTATGCGCAAAGAAATGGATTGTTCCATTCATGTAAATGTTCTGTAATATTGTTTCTGTTAATCCTTGCAATAAAATTTATTTTAATAATCATTTCTCAAATTTTACGATTTTTTAAAAAATTATTTTTCCATGTGATGATGTATCTTTTCCAGAAAACACAGTTAATGGAGTTTCATGTGATAAATTGCCATTCCAAAATACATCGTTCACATTTTGAAGAGTCCTTATCTATCATATGTGTGTGTCTGTATATATATTAACCTACAATAATCAGAAATTTTTACTATCCTACCCTTGGAAAAAAATATAAACCAACTAATTCTTGATTTAAGTTTGGATATATAATATGAGTATTAAGATACATCAATTTAAATAGGAATGAAACATTCTGAAAAATAATGAATCCAAAGTCTAGTACTAAAGTAGAAAAATATCAAACCTAGCACATCTACTTAATTACAATAAAGTGTCAATTTTATCTTTTATAATTGAAATATATGACATCAAATGTACTGCTCTTAACTATGGCCAAATATTACACGATATTTACAAATAAATAGGCACATAATTCCATATTTTATCTAAACTATATAAAGCAGATGGTGTAATTTTTTTTTTTTTTATCATAAATATGAAGGGAGTATAAGTACACATCAAATGTAAAATGTTTTTTGTATTTCATAAATAATGCTTATATATAAATATTGAATGTTTTAATTGGATTTTCAGTGTATTTTTCTAGACATTTTAGCTATGATATAACAAAGTAATAACCAAATAAAAACTGACATGGCAAACTGAAATTTGCATTATCTAGCAATAATATTTATCCAATCTACTTTTTGACAAAAAGTGGAACCGCTTTTAATTTGTGAGCATACGTTATTTATGGATTGTAAATCTGACATTTTTATAAGTATGAAACTAGGAATATAAATAATATAGACAAAATTATAATTGATTTTTATTTATATGAATTTTACTATTTGTATCAATGGCTTTATATAATGAAAATTATATAATAATTAACTTGCTCTAATGACCATATTATATTGGGGAAAAAAATTGAAACATAAGGATTCGGAATCATGCTTTTTATTAAACAGTCACATGCTAACGCTTTGTCTTAAATCAGCATATATGATTTTTTTTCTGAATCAATGAAAGGAAGTAAAGAAAAAATATATAAATATTGTCGAGATCTTGGATTCACTTCATATATATATGAAGTTAAAAGTATATCTTATTTGGAAAAGTGAACTGGTTATTTCAAAAATGTATCCAGAAAGAAAGATTATTGATCTTAGTTCTGATCTGATAGATGGTTGTGATATTGAGTTACAGTGAAAAATGTGCTGAGAATAAGAAAATTTGAATATATATATATATGAATTTTTAATTTATTTCAATTAACAATTATTAAATTGTTTTTAATGTACAATTTTTGGTGGTTTCTATATTTATTTTTACAAATCTCTTGAAAAGTGTTAAATAGAAATTTTATATATGGTTATATGTGTAGTAGCTAGTTAACATATAAACAATAATATACTGGTGCAATATTGCTAATTTGGGACTTCTGTTTCTGGATCTTCTCAGATTAAAAACAAGCAATTTATTTTGCATTTTTTCTGCTATTGTAAACTTTATCATTGAAGCACCCACATGATACTGAAAATTTAAATATTTACTATAAATATATTCTGTTTTTAAATATTTAAAAGTTTCCTGTTGTATGGCACAATGTTACTCATAGAAAAAAAAATTTTGCTAAGAAAATATATGATACCTAGATAATTTGGACTCATTAATGTATAGATATTTAAGTGTTGGTTTTTTTTTAATTTTTAAAATGTACATATGATATTTTGTATTATATTTTTTTTAAATGTATACACTTGAAATTAAATAATAAAAACATTTTCTTAAGAAAATCAAATAAAACCTATTTCAATGTTGAAAGATGAGCTTTAATGGATTGTAATCTATATATGATATAAATATGTATATTAATTTCAAATAGAATGCAACTTTACATACTTGCAATGGTTTCATTTCTAGTTAGCATTGTGTTTTTATATTTTATCAAATTTATGACATTCACTGGATATTTAAATCATGTTTGTACATAAGTAATACATGGAAACCAGATTTGTAACTAGTTTCTGACTGAAGAGCACTGGATTTCACAGTTATCCAGATGCAATTTTTTATATTATTCAAGCTAATTAGTAGTTAAAATTAGGTTTTGAACACAAGGAAATGTATTTAACTAGTTATAGTCATGACACATTTTGATCAGTAACTAAATATTTTAATGATCTTAGCTGTTAATTGTGTACATTTGATTCTAGCAATAGAAAGATGTACCAAAACAAAAACGGGAATTCTAGCATTTAATATCACCATTAATAGAAATAAATAATCACTCTAAATACTCTAATTTACTAGCATGTAGAATGGATTATCATAGTTAAATATAAACTAGGAGAATTATTATGCTTTATTTTAATGGCCTTTGTATTTCAAATGTATTGATAATAGAAATTTGTGGTTAAACAAAGTTGTCTGTAAATTGTGTGTGTATAAGTTTATAAACATATATAACCATTCATGAATTGGTAATACGATTGTCTTTATTGCAGAAAATACAACAGTAATAGAGGATTGAATGTGTTATTTTTTAACTAATATCTTTAAAAATCTTTTCAAGGCTTCCATATGATTGTTCCAAGTGCGATTTTAGCAGCATTGCATACAGCTTCACTTTCTCCGTCAACTAATCGAGGCTTAAACTAATAAAGTATAAAAAATAATAATTGTTCTGATATATCAATAATTTTGTAAAAAAAAAAAAAAAATTAAGCAAATAAAGTAATTATCATTTTATAAAAGAAAACCAATTTCTCCTAAGTTATTGCAATTGTTAAGCTTATATTTAGAAAGCTGAATTAGGATGGGGAAAGTATCCGATTTTTAGGATAATTATTATTCATTCTATTTCCTCCATAGTCATATATTGTATGATTTAGTCATCAATGAGTGATAGATAATAGTGGCAACCTCGGAGCATTAATAAATGGTATTTCTCATAAATTAATCTTAAGATTTGGATATAGTACTACTATCTTGTGTTTATTGATTACTTAGAATAAATGAATCTGTAGTAGAGTAAGTGAAGATTCCTAGTAAGAAGAGCTACTTTATTTGGTGAGCCCAAACGAACAGCAGTACATCTTCTGCATTTTTTGAACATACTAAACAATCAGGGCACAATTTCATACCCGCTAACCCCGTTATTTTATGCTCAGAACCAAACGACTACAGGAGAAAGATAAAAGAGGCATTCTACATTAACAGAGACATCCATGCAATCAACAGAAGAGACACGTGCTTCGACATTTCGAAAAAATGGGCTACTTAACAGTAACTCATTTGAATATTCTCATTTACATATCAAGTACATTTTCACGAAGGCTATGAGTATGAGGCACGGTTCCTCGAAAACGTTCAGCCAAATTTATTACTAACTATATTTTTTCTCTAATAATTTACAAGTAAGTATTTTCATTTTTACAAATAAGGAGAAATTAAAACCACTAAAATAATATTGTGAAATATCTAAAGATAGATATTTAACTGATATACTTCTTGAATCCTTACACAGTTTCACACATGGCACAAATTCTAGCAGTAAATTAAAATAATATTGAAAAATGTTCTGATATTTTAAGAAATATGTGAATGAAAAATTGCTTTTCAAGCATTTGCATAATGTATAGACCTGACTGACATGCTCAACAGTTGATAAGTCATGAAATCAAAAAGTAATTTAGGAAATGCATTGCTTATCCAAAAGGTAGAAACATTTACATGGAAGCAGAAATGTCCAAAATGGAATAGCAGAATATCTAACAAATAAAATAATAATTGCAATAATTTTTTATTGATTAAGTAATTAAGCATTTATTTTATAACGTCTTGTGTGCGATTATAATTACGATAGAATGACAGCCTGTTAAGCTAATTGGCAGACACTGTGAGAATGTTATTAATAAATGAATACCTTCGAACAACCACATGATATAGTATTTATATAAGAGTAAAAAGGAATCTCTTACTCTTACGACTCAAATGTTTATATATGAGCAAATCTAAAGTAGTTGTAACGAAGGCGTGACTGCATAATAGTCACTTTAAATTACTATATATAATGTCTGTATGAATGACGCCAATGAAATTTTCTAGAATTTACTAAACGCCACTCTAAACGAAACTAAATCATATACATGAATAAGCATTTATTTCATAACGTCTTGCGTTTAATAAATTCTAGAAAATTTCATTGGCGTCATTCATACAGACATTATATATAGTAATTTAAAGTGACTATTATGTAGTCATGCCTTCGTTACAACTACTTTAGATTTGCTCATATATAAACATTTGAGTCGTAAGAGTAAGAGATTCCTTTTTACTCTTATATAAATACTATATCATGTGGTTGTTCGAAGGTATTCATTTATTAATAACATTCTCACAGCGTCTGCGCAATTAGCTTAACAGGCTGTCATTCTATCGTAATTATAATCGCACGCAAGACGTTATAAAATAAATGCTTATTCATGTATATGATTTAGTTTCGTTTAGAGTGGCGTTTAGTAAATTCTAGAAAATTTCATTGGCATCATTCATACAGACATTATATATAGTAATTTAAAGTGACTATTATGTAGTCACGCCTTCGTTACAACTACTTTAGATTTGCTCATATATAAACATTTGAGTCGTAAGAGTAAGAGATTCCTTTTTACTCTTATATAAATACTATATCATGTGGTTGTTCGAAGGTATTCATTTATTAATAACATTCTCACAGCATCTGTGCAATTAGCTTAACAAGCTGTCATTCTATCGTGATTAAGTAATTATAAAAGGAAGGCAGAGAAAGTAGTGGCAGGTTGATTAAAATCCATGTAAGACAAATGGGAACATTTAAAAAGGATAAGACATGACTAGTAATAGTAACAAAAGTATTGTGTATTCATAACTAATAATTTCATGTTGTCTTTTATAAATGACAAATTATAAGGGAAGCCAATGCTGAAGTTTTATTTTCATATTTTTGTAATAATGATAAATTCTTACATCTTGAGTGAATTAATACATGATAAAGGTTCCAGGATCAATTTCCAGATGATTTAAAGTAATAAAAAAAACACCTTAATTTGTTCAATTGAATAGATGTTGGTTTGTCAAATGTCTCATGATTTTGGGCAACTAATTGTATGATTATTCACCCATTTTTCTCCCCATTAAAAAATAAAAGGAATTAATATCTTTAGTTGAGTAATTCTATCGAATGTTTCATTTGGAGGGCAGCTTGGTAGGAAGATGCAAGGAGAAAACAAGCTTAGAGTCCATGAATAAGATTAAAAATATTGAAAAAAAGAATATTACCAAATTACGCATACAAAAAAAAAATTAGCAAGAAATTGAATGCATTTTTAGATTAATTAAAAAGAATATGCCAATAAACATCACATGGCATACGTTTAGTGAATTTTGCCTGTTTTAAAAAGAATATGTTGATGGAAATATTTTGAAATTTATTAAAATGCAATTGCTTCAATTATTTTTCCCATCCCTATTAAAGTTTTATATATATATGAACAGTGACCATTTCATTTTTTTTTTGTTTGTTTAGCAGGGTTTCTGTCATCATATTTGACAGCATTGTAAAAGAAACAGTCCACTGAAGACTAAAGCCCTTTTTAACAACTCTGTTAAAGAATAAAAGATAAATATTACTTAGCAAGCTTACAGAAAGATTAGTGTTTGAGAAATATTTAATTTTTGTTTTACATTAGCTAAGGAATAGCTAGTTACTTGCTAACTGACTAATATTGAATCATTAATAGACATAGCTACCTGAAAGAAAAATCTATCATAAACCTGTTTGGAATCTGAAAATTACCAAATCTCATTTGGTTGGGATTAGAACTAGGGTTATGGTTTTAGATTGTGTTCATTATAATAATGAAGTGATTAGTGTATTAATAATAAAATTGTTATTTCTGATAGATGAATATAAAACTGATTTAAAAATACCTTATCAACATGATTTAGTAATTCTTTTCTACCAGATGGTGCTTCAGCTAATGTTGTTAAAGCCTAAAAATATAATAATTTTTTTTTTAAAGTTGATTAAAAATGTAATTATTTTTGCATTTTGTAATTAAAAAAATATTATACTTACAAACATTTCACAATTTACATTTATTATGCTTTTACTTTAACTAGTCATTGGACTATTAATTAGCAAATAAAGTTTTGGGTCTAGAACAGCTGATGAGGAGCTAGAGAATACTGAAATCTATCATGTATGCTATTTTGACTTTTCAATGGCTAATTGAAATTTTGTATGTATTCTATGGATGGTATCTAATTGTATTTTGGAAATTTTAAGTGTGTTATGTAGGAAATTAAAATTTTGGGATAATACTGTTTATCAGTTTTCTGTATTGAAAAATTATTACAATCACTAGTCAAATAATACTTGAGAAAGATTCCTATTCACAGACATAGGAATTTGTGCAGAAGTAGGCTTCTATGTTTTGATGAAATATTATTAATTCTTGTCAAGGCGATAATATTGTATTTCAACTTGTATTAATATTGTGAATTAAAGTCCTTTTATTAGATATTTTATCAAATACTTGGCAAATCATATTCAAAGAAAAATTAACACAAGTTTCTATATTTTTGTGTTTCATGATGAACTGCCCTTTTAAAAATAGTCAAAGGGTGGGCCAAGAGATAAGATAATGGATCTCTATAACACTACTGTGCAAAATTTCTTAGACGTCTAACAATATTTTTTAAAAAGTCAATTAGCTATCAAATAAAGAAAAATTAATTAACAACTGCCAAGTAAAATAATGAAAAAAAAAATCTTAAGGATACTATAATCTTGATAAGAATTAATAAGATTTCATTGAAACAATGGCAGTCTATTTCTATAGGAAGATGTTTGTATTTTTAATAAGGACATTTTAAAAGAGAATTCTTTGACTGCTGTCGCAAAATGTTTCAATATGGGGAGAGGGGGTGATACGTGATATTTCTGAAAATTTTCTTTAATTCCATTTTTTAATCCTGAAAATCTTGGCCCTAATATATATATCAAAAATATATTTATGGATAAAAGATGTAAACATATATATTATATAAAATTAAATTATTGTATTTATTTCTCATTTTACATTTAATTCTATGGACAAATGACAACTATTGTTATTCCATAAATCATAATGAATTTTCCTGGAACAACAATTTTCATTTTACAATGAATTTTATTATTCATCATTATAATTTCATCAATATCCATTGATTCAAATAATAAGGTTTTATTGGTAATGGACTTCAATTTGCAATTTATTTTATCATTCTCAATTAGTCTTTGATCAAGTAAATATTGATTATGTATACTATTCTAATATAAAATATTTTCACTCCTAACAGCTATATCTTTAATTTCTTTCTGCATTTACTTTATATGTTCACTAATCTGAGATTTGATATTTATGAGTATCTATCATTTCACTCTTTACAATATTTATATTCTCAAGCATTTCTTTCTTAATTCTTCCTTAAATTTTTCAGAATTAAAATCCCTTTCCTCTTTTATTTCTAAACACTCTTTCTTAATATCTAGTATTTGAGAATCTAGATTAGTGATAATAAATACCCATTTTCTCATCAGAAGTTTTTATTCTCTCTTCTATCTGACAAAATTTTTCTTTATTATATATTTCATTATGAGTGAATATTTTACCTAATTCATTTACTTTAACATTTATATCTTCATTGGCACTTTTACAATTACAAGATACAACCTCTATATGTTTTTTTTTTCTTTTTTTGTGTTAATTCATAACACTCTTGAATTTTACTATCCATAATCTTAATATTTTGAACATTTATTTCATTTATTCTAACATCCATTTCTTCTTGCAATTCTTCGATATCCTTTTCATTTTTATCAAACCTACTATTAAAAGTACTTTCCATATTTTTTAAGTTACTTCTTACATCATCCAAATTCTTTTTCATTTCATCAAAATTATCATCTAACTTTTTATTTATCTCACCTTTATTATCATTTTATTCATTTCATCTGATTTTTTATTCATTTCTGCTCTCATTTTATTCATATTTTCTGTCATATTCTGCATAAATTGCATTATTATTTTATTCATATCAATATTGCTCATAGAAAACAAAGCTCCTGTTTTTACTTCTTCAATATTACTCATTTTGGTTTAAGCTGAATATTCTTTTACTATACCCAAATTAAAAATATTATCATTTTTATATTATGATTGATAACATTTCTTCATCATGACACTAATCACATATTCCTCACTATCTCCTCACAATCAAACAATACTAATTCCAGATTTTAATCCACCTATTTCATAAGTTGCTATTTTAACTCTTCTATTATTATTCTTTTCTAACTACACTTTAATATAAATTTACTTTATTTTCTCTATTGAGTCATAATCACACTGGTCATAGCATATTAAATATTGTAATTGATTAATCAGAATACTTTCAATATTATATATCCCCATATTTCAACCAGAAGAGCATAAGTCACATGTAATTTACTTTTAATTAAAGATTAAATAAATTAAAATTATCTCATTAGTTTTAACATTATAATTTAATAATATCTATCATCCTACAATAAATAATGTCTATTCTTTTACAGATGTGGGCTATATACTAAAATTTTCATAACTAAAATTTATATATTTTTCTTGTTCTAATTGCTTGATATTATAAAATAATATATAATCATTTGGTATAACAATTAACTACATGAGCTCTGATTAAACAATAATCAGGCCACATAGTTGGGTGCCAAAAATCCACATATGTAACCCCTTTCGGTAGTGCAACATATATGATACCTTCTTTACTATCTACGATACTAGCTCAATAATAATCAAGTATAACAATAATAAAGTATAAGACTCTCCATAGGGTTTGAAACTTACAATACATCAAAACATAAGATAGACTTTAGGGACAATTATAACAGATTTATAACATTGAGAAGTATATAAAATACATTCCACAATGGCATTGCTATTGTAAAAATTCTGCTTCTATCTTATTATAATCAGGAAAATCCCTACAATAAACAACTAACAATATTTCATTTAAATAATGACTTAACTATTCTATAATTTAAGAAGCTCAAAATAATAATATTAACAAAAACTACATTTAAGAACACTATTCTATGGATATCTCAGGGATCATAATTATTCTGTTCTAAAATATAATATAATAATTATATTGATAATTAAATGATCAAATTGCAAGAGGGATTTTATTTGGACCCAACCATTTAAATAAAATCACACTTACAAACATTGATTAACCTCCTATTTGAAAATTAATCTAACTATAATAATGACATGAAAATTAATGATCACTATCTATTCATTACCTTCACTTAAATAATTTCATTTATTTTCAAAAGATGTATTCTTATAATCATACTAATAACAATCATCATAGAATACTCATTTTATTATAATTAAAAGCTTTATTATCCAATTATTATCTACTAAATTAACTCAACTACATTTCTTAGTTACTTAGCATTCACCCATTGTAATTAGATCCTTCAAAATTACAAGCATTATAATATATTTTGTCAGTAACTTGTACTTTGAAATAATATACTTCTAAATTTATTATATAAAATAAATTTCAAAACTGGATTACAAAATTAGAATGTGACTCTTAAAACATACTATTAATTTATATTGTATTCTCTTCATTTTGTAATACTTAATAGTACCTTTCAAATAAATCTTTAAGATTCTTTTATATTTAATAAAAATATGAACTACTACAAATTCCCTTTAATATAATTATAATTTTAAATTAATTAATGATTAATGTATCAATTATAAATTCTTGAATATAATTCTTCAGATAAAAAATGTAATAAATATATACTATGTATAATTCTATGTGGATTATGTGCTTTATGGATATGACCTTCTGATGAAAATGACTCTCAATTGCCATAAATTACTAATACAAACTCTAAATTATTATACTCATTTATTTTACAATAATAATAATTAATAACAAACAACTATAAACACTATATTACATAATCAATTAACAAAATAATTGTTTAAATATTCATAAATTTATAATCAACTTATTTACATTAATAATAGATAAAATAATAATCATTCTATTTAATATTTAGTTCATTCAAATAATAAATTCATAATTATTACCATTATGTATACTTTTCTTTTTAACATTATTAAACAGTTTTATCATCCATGAGTTATCTTGTGGTTATCTTCTTAATCATTTTTCCATAGTTACTTCCTATTTTATAATTTCAAAATATTTCAATAAAGTTATAATATTTTAATTAGAATTCATACTCAAAATCTGTATGAAAATGTGGCACTACCATTTTATTGATAAAATTAGTGCTGTGGTAGTAATATTAAAAAAAAAAAACAGTGTAAATAATGTTTTCCTTTTTTTTTTTTTTACAGAATAATGAAATCAAGGTTTATCATTCTAATTATATATTCTTCTTTCTCATTTGCGTTTTCTGATTTATTTTGATCTCAGGTATCATTATTTATACAATTTATTCAGATTTTAATTGAACCCAACATATTTGTTTTGTGTATGGTCTTACAACTTTGATGCTAATCTGAAAAAACTTATCAAGAAAAAAAAACTATAAATTCTTCAAATATCTAGTCAACTTTCTATGCTTCTCATGTTCTTATATTACAGACAACTTCACAAATAAATTGATTCTATTTTAAAATAATATATCAGAATGTAGAAATGGAGGTCTCCGTTAACTATGAAGTGTCATATTTTGGCAGTTAGTCATTTTTCCTAATGATCTTGCCCTAATTTCTTCAAGCTTATATATCAAACTCTTATGGTATATACAACACTCATGTTTCGGTGAAACATCTTCTAATCTGTTTCTAATAAAACATGGATATCACACAGATTCATCCCTTTAAACTATCTATTCAATTCTTCAGGATGATATTTTATATCTTCTAAAATTTCAACATATTTTTCCCCATTATATCTTAGCATTTACAACCGTAAATGACCTCTAGACCAATAATATAATCTTCCTTTTGTATCTTTATCTATCCCCATTAGAGATCATGTAACAAAACAAATATTTTACCTTTACCATTGTCAATACGATATTTTTTCTAATATAACAAATGAGATCATAATTATTTTTCCACATTATCATTCACTCTGTTTTATACTATTATAACTAACATTATACTTTATAGTATATTTATTATTATTTTCATAAAATACTGTAATTTTTTATTCACCACCAGAATTTCAGTCTACTCATCACATTTTATTCTAATATATTTTAAACTCATTTAAAATATATTAAAATTAAAATATTATAGTATCCACACACCCTCTTATTCTATAACTCATGTATACTCCTTCATTCTCTAAGCATATTTTTCATTTTCTTTTTTAAAATAAAAATGAATCGTAATAGATTAATATCGCTTAATCTTATGTGATTATTGGCATATCAAAATTATTTCAAGTATTGATAAATCTACTACAGAATATTACATTTATATAAAAAAACATATGTCAATACAAAAATTAAAAAGAAATCTTTTTCTCTCCTTTTTTAAAAAGAATCAGTTTCACCTAGTTTAATATCCCATGTCAACTAAATTGAAGTTCACAATGCCTAGGAAGCTTTGTACTTCTCATCTCTTTTTGTTAAACAGATGCACGTTTATATAAAACATTAAAAAAACTAATCCTAATAACAACTTGATGAAAGTTTCTAAATTCGATGTATCCTTAATGACTTTCCCAATCTTGATGGATTTAAAGTTAAATGAGCATAAATATCCCCTATAACTATATACTCACGAAGTAGATTAACAGATATTCACAATAAATCACATTAATTTTCCCATGTTAAAAACTTTAAGATACTTCAAATTAATTCATCCATAAGTTTTCCTTCAAATTATTCCTTCGTTTCTCTTTATTTAATAGTTTTATACATTTTTAAATATACATCAATAACTTTATAAAATAACACTGTAGTATATCTGTTATGTATGTATATAATTAAAATACACATACACACAAAATAATAATAGTAAATATTGTAAATAGGGATTTAATATTTAAACGTATGTATGTGTATACATATACATTATAAAAATACTTCATTAATTTAAAATAATATTATACTTTAATAGCTGTGTTATTTTTTAAAACAACATGTAAACAAATCTTTTTAGATAGGAAGGTTAATTAACAAAGGAACTTTGCAGATAAACAAGATGATTAATTAAAAAGCAATCGAACTGCAAAGGGTAATCAATCAAAGTAAAACTTAAGCCAAAAGGTAAACTGGGAGGGATTGATCCGACCAGGACGGACAAGATTTGACCAATCAAATCCAGAAAATCAGGACTGAAAAAATGAGTGAAAGTGTAAAGCATTTGACACTTAAAACTGGTAGCTCTACCTATGCAGATGAACTGGGAAAGGCACTGAACATCGCTTAGTTAGCACGGTAGCCCCAGAGCGCACAGCTGGCCTCCGAACATCCAAGAATCAGTATAGGGACTATAAAGTAGGTCACAGATCTTCATTATTATTTTTGTATACCTTCGGGTTTGTTAATATAAATAGATTATGATTGTTTTATTGTATTACTGTAAATATGTATATATTAGCGTATTATAATTAAATCTGTTTTTCTTATTCCACCGGCGTTAGTCTTTGTGATAAAATTATTGTATGCATATATAGTCAGGGCAAGGGTTAGCTTACTGCATAGATTGTTCGCCAGTGAGTATTATAACTGGTGGATATAACATTTGGTGCAGTCAAGAATTCGAACCTAGTAAAGCTAGAGTAATGTGTATTAAAATTGCTGTTATTCGCCATTTACACAAAGCATAAATTTTTTTAAGTACAATATTTGGGTATAATGGATAAATTGCATATGGCCATTGGTGAATTCGACATAAATGAGATGAGCAGTTGGCCATTGTATGTTGAACACATAGAAAAGTATAGAGTCGAAGACGATAAGTATAAAATAGCCACCGTATTGTGTTTCATGGGTAAAGCGGTTATAGATATCGCAAATTGGTTAGTAGCACCTTTAACCCCTGAGCAATGCTCGTACAGTGACTTCAAAAAGCAATTGAGTAACAGTTCCACCATTGTCTGCAAGCTAGAAATGAAATGATTAAGGATTTTGATTGTGCACTGCGAGTGTTAGCTAAAGACTGTGTGTATGGTTCTTACTTAGATGAAGCTCTCAAACAGTTCCTGACAGGCATAAACAGTGACATCTTATGGCAACAGCTACTGTCAGTAATGAATCTCGATTACACAGAGGCAATCAAACATAGCAAAGCCTATGAGCTCATCTTGGAACAGTCCAAAAAATATGCAGAATTCAATAACGGGGGAAATAAGCAGACCGAAGTTAACTTTCAAAACAGTGGAACAGAAATCCACAGAAAATAATGAAAGTAATGGCAGTAATAGTAGAAACCCTGTTATCTGTTTTTGTTGTGGAAAAAAGAGCATAAAGCCGCGGATTGCTATTTTAGACATGAACAATATAAATTATGTAATAAGAAAGGGCATAGGCAAAACATGTGTTGGAGAGAACAAAATGAAACACTACATTCAAGAAACAGTCCTAACCGTAAATTACAGGGAAAAGAAAAACAGTTTACAATGATTAACAATACAACAACCAGTCTTAATGAGAAAATAATTATAAAAGTTAAAATATACGATCGCCCTATAGACATGGAAGTGGACAGTGGGAGCAGTATAACCTTAATTTCACTATGCGATTGGCAGACCACTACAGAAAATTGTAAGCAAAAACCTGAAATAGTAAAAACTGACATGAAAGTGTTAGATGTAAATGGCAACGCTATTAAAATAAAGAGCATGGTTAAAGCTCCAGTAAATAAAGTAGAGGGTAAAATTGTCAATTTACCATTATATATAGTACACGCCCCGATAAATCCATTAATCAGCCATGAATGGTTTAATAAATTAGGGATTAAATTAACATTCATACAAAATGTCAAGTTGGAAAAAGAAATGGAAAATGAATTTCCAAATTTATTTAATGGGGAGCCAGGAATTATTAAAACTGAGCCGGTATCATTAGAAATGAGCACATCAGCTCTACTCATAATTTGCAAACCTAGGAAGGTACTGTTCGCTCAGAAAGTAAAAGTAGAAAAATCGATGACCTCGTCATGAAAGGGGTGTTGAAACCCACGGAAAAGTCAGATTGGGCCACACCAGTAGTAATAACTAAACCTAATGGTCAGATACGCTTGTGTGGGGATTACAGGGTAACTAAATAAAGCATCAAACAAGAGTGCATACCCTGTACCAAATGCTAGAGAAGTTATTGCTTCATTGCAAAAATCTAATTTCTTTGCGAAATTAGACCTTAACGCTGCATTCCATTAAATACCAGTTACAGAGGCAGCATCCATAATACTGACAATTACTATGCATCTTGGGCTATACAAATGTAAAAGACTACCATTTGGAATAACATCGGCCTCTAGCATATTTCAGTCGAAAATTGAAACTCTTCTCAATGGATTAAAAGGCGTCATACCATATTTTGACAACATCCTCATAACAGTGACCACAGACAAAGTACTTAGAAACCGATTAGATATGTGAATGGCTAAATGAGTTTGGCGCAAAGCTGAATACTGAAAAATGCATTTGAAAAAACTAAGGAAATTAAATTCCTGGGCCACATATCGAGAAGCGGCACATCCCCTTCCCCTGAAAAGGCTAAATCAGTAGCAGAAGCACCAAGACCCACAAATGTAAAGCAACCACAAGCTTTCCTAGGCTTGGTGAATTTTTTTGAAACTTTTTAAAGAGGAAAAGTCCATGTGGCCACTCCTTTATATAATCTACTGAGGAAAAACCAGAAATGGAAATGGCACGAGCAAGAAGAAACAGCATTTATTCACACTAAAGTGCTGCTTACTTCAGAGAAATTATTAGTACATTATAACAGTGATCTGGAAATTATGTTGACCACTGACGCATCTGAATTTGGGTCGGGGCAGTACTAAGTCACTGAGCCCAGTCGGAAGTGTGACCTATATATGCTTCATGCACATTGTCCAAGGCAGAAAAAAATTATAGCCAATTGGACAAGGAAGAACTCGCAGTTTTGTTTGGAGTGAAAAAATTCCACCAATATCTATATGGGAGGAAATTTACTATTATAACCGATCACAAACCACTGCTAGGAATATTCAGAAATAAACATACACCTGATCATTTAAGCCCCTGAATGTTACGTTGGCTTAACGTTCTTGCGGACTATGATTACAATCTGCAATACAAAAAGGGAAAACAAATTGGGCATGCAGACGCATTATCACGCATGTTCGATCTTGATGAAGCAGCAGTACTAGAAAGAGAAATAAAATTATATAGATGTACTTCAAAAGCAAAACCTAAATAGCAAAATTGTAGCTCAATGGACAGAAGATGACGGCTATCAGTGGATAATAAATAAGATAAGAGGAGGATGGCCAAACAAACATCCAAGTTTTCTCCACAAACAATTATGGAACGCCTGCAAACAGCTATTCATATGTAAAGGATGCATTTTGAGGAGTGACCAAGTGCTGATGCCTGTGGTGGGGAGACAACAAATATTAAACTTGCTTCATGAGGGACATCCAGGCATTGTGAGGCAAAAGCCCTAGCTTGTAGTGTCATATGGTGGCAAACATCAATGTAGATATAGAAAGATGTATAAAGAAATGTGAGAACTGCCAACAGTGCGCTAAAGCACCCCCATCGACTTTTGAAACATGGCCAAAAGCAGACAACCCATGGCAATGAATCCATTAGACCACATGGGTCCATTCGAAGGCCATTTATTTCTAGTTGTAGTCGACTCGTATTCAGGGTGGGCTGAGTATAAAATAGTGAAAAATACCAGCACAGAGGTAACAGTTAGCACTCTGTATGAGATTTTTGCTCATCACGGATTCCCAGAAACTTTAGTCTCAGACAAATGGAACAAGTTTCACATCGGAAAAGTTCGCAGAGGCAATGCAAGATTGGGGAATAAAACGTACTCACTCCCCCATACCACCCCAATCAAATGGACTGGCTGAAAGAGCAGTGCAAAGCCTAAAGTCAGCTATAAAAAAATGGGTGCAATGAAAATCGATGAAGCTGTACTGACTGCTCTTCTCCACCAGCATTCTATCCTAGTGGCCAAATCTGGAAAATCACCAGCGGAAATATATTTAGGCAGAACACTGTGAACAAAACTTGCAAAAATAGTGCCAACAAAACAATGAGACAAACAACAGAGTTGTTCATATAAATTCCAGCCGCAAGAGAGAGTGTGGGTAAAGAACACACTAAAAAATCGATGGTTTCCAGGGGAAGTTATTCACCATCTGTCAAAACAACTCGTGACAGTTTGCATGGGCGATGGTAAGATATTAAAAAAACATGTGAACCAGCTACGGAGAAATGAAAGTGACAACTGGACTCCAAATCTCGACACAACAGAAACCGATGAGACTCTAAAAAATGATAATAAACCGGAAATTTGCGCCACTAAAGAAACTGATTTTCAATTAAACATTTTGTCTACAGAGAAATCACTACTACAAATGGAAAATAATTCAAGGCAACGATTAAAAAGGAAAATAAACCCTCCCAAATATTTAAATGATTATATTTTAAGTCCAAAGACTAACAAATAATCTTTGAACTTGGGGGAAGTATTGTTATGTATGTGCATAATTAAAATACACATATACACAAAATAATAATAGTAAATATTGTAAATAGGAATTTAAAATTCAAACGTATGTATGTGTATAATTTATCGCATATACATATGTAAGTTTTTTTATATATATATATATATATATATATACGTGAAGATAAAAATACTTCATTAATTTAAAATAATATTATACTTTAATAGCTGTGTTATTTTTTAAAACAACATGTAAACAAATCCTTTTAGATAGGAAGGTTAATTAACGAAGGAACTTTGCTGATAAACAAGATGATTAATTAAAAAGCAATCAAACTGCAAAGAGTAATCAATCAAAGTAAAACTTAAGCCAAAAGGTAAACTGGGAAGGATTGATCCGACCAGGATGGACAAGATTTGACCAATCAAATCCAGAAAATCAGGACTGAAAAAATTAGTAAAAGTGTAAAGCATTTGACACTTAAAACTGGTAGCTCTACAAATGCAGATGAACTGGGAAAGGCGCTGAATGTCACTTATTTAGCACGGTAGCCCCAGAGCAGACAGCTGGCCTCCGAACGTCCAAGAGTCAGCATAGGGACTATAAAGTAGGTCGCATAGATCTTCATTATTATTTTTGTATACCTTCGGGTTTGTTAATATAAATAGATTATGATTGTTTTATTGTATTACTGTAAATATGTATATATGAGTGTATTATAATTAAATCTGTTTTTCTTATTCCACCGGCATTAGTCTTTGTGATAAAATTATTATATGCATATATAGTCAGGACAAGGGTTAGCTTACTGCATAGATTGTTCGCCAGTGAGTATTATAACTGGCGGATATAACAATATCTATTACTGGTATTCACTATTAAAAGTTTAACAGACTTTCATATAATCCTTCATCCTTTTTAATATTCGTTTCTTAGATTAATCTAACTCTATTGGCTAATATAAAAGTAATCTCCATTTAGATTAGATTTCATCTTATATTAAAACATAAATATTAATTCTTTTTAATCATTCTATCATTTGTTCATCATTAAGTATATGCTAAATATTTTCTTATTTTAATTTTTCCAAGTTATTCATAACATATCAATTATTCAATTCAACAAGAAAATTAGTTTCAACTAAATTTATCACTATTTACAGTCATTATCTTTAACATTCGATAAACTCAATTTATAACTTTTGGAAATTTATATCTATATTTTATCATTGTTCCTCAATTTTAACACATTAATAAAATTATTTATGCTGGCATACCTAGACAAATGTTTTCTTATGCTATAGCAGATATATTTTCCTTTAAATAAATCTAGTTGTCTTTTTCATGCCTATTCCAAAAAAGAATAATAACTTTAGCTTTTTTTTTAGAATTCCCTTAGATATCATTTTAGTTATGAGTTGATTTTCAGGACTACAATTAAGTCATAATAAAGAAACTAGTTTGAACTCACTCCATGACATTAACGATTGCTATAAAATATATTATATCTTTAGACTGCTTTTAACTATTACTTTTACCATTTAAAACTTAAAATATTTTTAAAACTTTTATACTTTTTTATAGAAAAAAATTGAAACTTTCCTTTTTTATTTTTAATGAATTCAATACCTTGATCATCTGCTCCTTTTTCTCTTAAAAATGTCAGGATAAAATGATGTCTGAAAACTGCTTAATTAAATTTCATTGGTCAATTATTACTTTTAAATAAATATTTTACAAACAAAATTAATTAAAATCATTTCTTTAAAATTAGAATATTAAATATGGTTGTTTTCTCATCCCTGATGTTCACCTCAAGATGTCGCTATTTCTAGGTCAGTTCCTAGAAATATACCATTTCACTGGCATTCACCCAACAAAAGAGGAAATTTTCTATGCTATAAACACAAAAAAAGAGTCCTCACATTATGTTGGGTGGTGACAGAATCCAACACAAAGAGACTTCTTTCTATGATAAAACACAAAGAGTTCCTGACAACGGCTGCCGGTTATGGCTTTTTTTTTCTATGCTAAAAGCAAAGAGAAATGCCTTTATTGGCTGCTGTAGTTGATTTTATTATTCATTTTATTGTAATCTTCGAATATCTATTATCTCTGTAGTTTCGTGTGAGAGTGTGTGTATTTGAGCCGGTCGTAGTTTTTTAAAATTTGATTAGACATATTTTTTTTTAATGTGATGTAACTTACTTTAGTGTTGTAAGTTTATTAATAATGACATGAAGCTTCCATGAGGAATGTGTAACCCTCAAAAAGTTATTTGAAAGGGTATACGCCAGCATTTATTTGACAATCACGCGACAAATAATGTTCTTGTGAGAATTCATTCAATAACAAGTAAGATGGCTGCCACCGCCTCTAACTCGAGAGTATTTGAAGCTGTGGCAATTGTCATCAACTGAAGCCAGCGCTGTGGTGTATTTTCAAAAATAAAAATATCCTGTTGAAACAGAAAAAGTGTCTTTGTGGTGAGGAAATGCGAATTCATGCTAATAAAGATCTGTTATGTCCACCAGTTCTATATAATACTCGCTGGCGAACAATCTATGCAGTAAGCCAATCTTGCCCTGCCTATATATGCATACAAGAATCATAATCCTTGAGACTAATGCCGGTAGAATAAGAAAAGCAGATTTAATTACAATAAACTAATATATACATATTTACATGAATACATTAAAACAATCATTATACATTTAGATCAACAAAACCTGAAGGTATACCAAAATAAGAAGAATAAAGATCTATGTGACCTACTTTATAGTCCCTATTATGCTGACTCTTGGATGTTCGGAGGCCAGCAGTCTGCTACCGTGCTAAATAAGCGACGTTCAGCGCCTTTCACAGTTCATCTGCATCGAGTAGAACTCCCAGTTTGCTGATGCTTTACACTTGCACTCATTTTGCCAATTCTGATTTTTCTGTATTTGATTGGCCAAATCTTGTCCGTCCATCCGTCCTGGTCGGATCAATCCCTCCCAGTTTACTTGCAGAAGCAGATTTAGACTTACGTTTTACTTTGATTGATTACCCCTTTTGCAGCCCGATTACTTTTTAATTATTTATTTATCTTGTTGATCTGCAAAGTTCCTTCATTAATTAACATTCCTATCTAAAAGGATTTGTTGTTTTTTTTTGCTGTTTTACAAAATAACACGGCTATTAAAGTCTAAGATGATTTTAAATTAACGAAGTATTTTTTTTATCTTCACATATATATGTAACTTGCGTATGTATATGCGACGATTGATACGTACATACGATTCAATATTAAATCCCCATTTACAACATTTACTATTTAAATAAGCATTTATTTTATATAGCGCATGTTTATAAATTGTAATACATTAAAGATCAGCCTGTCAAGCTATTGTGCATGCACTTTTTATGAGTGTTAATAATAAATGATTACTTTGACTCCCAACACAAGATATAGTATTTAGAAAAGAATAAAATGAATCCACTTATTCTATCCAACCCAAATGCTTATATATGGGCAAATCTTAAGTACTGGAAGTGAAAGCGTGATGATAGACCACTCACTTTAAATTACTGTTTACAATATCTGAATTAATGACGTTGATGAAATTATCTAGAATTTACTAAACGTCATTCTCAAATGAAACTTAAACATATGTAAATAAGCATTTATTTTATATAGCGCATGTTTATAAATTGTAATACATTAAAGATCAGCCTGTCAAGCTATTGTACCTGTCAAGCATTTGGGTTGGATAGAATAAGTAGATTCATTTTATTCTTTTCTAAATACTATATCTTGTGTTGGGAGTCAAAGTATTCATTTATTATTAACACTCGTAAAAAGTGCATGCACAATAGCTTGACAGGCTGATCGTTAATTACTATTATTATTTTGTGTGTATTTTAATTATACACCTACATAACAATACTTCCCCCAAGTTCGAAGATTGTCTTTGAACTTAACATAGAATCATTTAATTAAATATTTGGGAGGGTTTATTTTCCTTTTGAGTTGTTGCCGTGAATTATTTTCCACTTGTAGTAATGTATGTGTATCATTAAAACACATACAAAATCATAATAGTAAATGTTGTCTAAATTACATTACTTTTTATAGATTTATAATTACATATTGCTTTTTAATAAAATTATTGATTGACTCTTGTAAAAAATACCGTAACTTTAAAAAGATACACCTAAAGTCAAAAAAAAATTAGAAAAACACCGTAACTTTAAAGACACACACACAAACTAAAAAATGATATAAGATTAATAAACATTTACAAAAGTGAAAGAATAACATCATATAATAGTATTAGTTACTAGAATATTTTATTACAAATCTAATAAATCAGATCTTTTTATATCAAATCAATCACAGGTCCGGCCCGAAATCGTTATATGTTTTTGATTAGCATCAACGCCATCCCGCGGCGAACACCAGGGATGAGAAAATTACCATAAATATAATTATATTTTTAATATATGATATTATTAATTGAATTTAAATATAATGTTTAATAATAAATATTTCTGCTTAAATTATATTATGATAATTTTAAAATAAATTATTATCTTATAATCAATCCTTCTTTTATTTACTACAATTCTATATATTTAGTTTTTAAAGGAGCATTGCCACAAAAATAAATCAAGACCAAATTTATCACCACTGCAACTTTCAATGAATCTAATAAATTCTTGCGTGCTTATATTTATGTGAACTGAAAAGGTTTCTATATACCTGGATGAAATCAAATGCTTCTATGACCTTGGATTAAAATGAAAAGCCTTCTATATTCCTGGATGAAAAAATACTTCTATACATCTGGATGAAATCAAATGCTTCCTATAAACTTGGATTAAAATCAAATGTTTTTATATACCTGAATGAAATCAAATGCTTCTATGACCATGGATTAAAATGAAAAGGCTTCTATAGACCTGAATGAAATCAAATGCTTCTATGACCTTGGATTAAAATGAAAAGGCTTTATATAGCTGGACAAAAACATGCTTCTATATACATGGATACATATCTACACACATGATGGAACTTCAATCAAGAAGGATAATTCCCAGCCATCGAGGATTAAGGAGAAGAACTGTGATGTACACGTGGATACAACAGCAACCAGAGTAAACTGTCAATAAACCTTTTCTTCTTTTTTTTAAGGACTTAGTATCCAAATATTGTTGTTAAATAAATTATTGCTACAAAAAACTAATAACTCTTGTCAGTTTCAATTCGCATCACTCATCAATTAATGCACTAGTTCACAGGAATCTCATGTCACCTGAGTTATGCCCAGAATAACTTGACATGGGTAAGTAAGGTTGCAGTGAGATGGAACTCTAGTGGTGCCATTTGTGAAACCAAACACATTTCTAGATGTTTCCAGTTTCTATGGCACTATATCCTCTGATGAGCAGGAAATATTGTTGTAGGTGGGGTGATGTCAGAATTGGGGAATGCCAATTGATAGTTCATTTCTGCAATATGCTCATCAGGTAATAAAATCAACCAGAAGAGGGGATGGTAGGCCCGTCAGGTTACACCATATAAGTAACGATGTTTGTTTGGATTGAAAACTACTGTATTGAAATTATATAATGGATTATAATATAAATAATTATAAATAAAGGATGGTTATTAAATATCTCTACAGAATTCCATCTTTAATCTTTATGTATTAAGTTATTTATTCATATTATAACAAAATTTATAGCATTACTATTATCCAAATTTTAAATTTTGGAGCTATAACATATATTTTATATTCTATTTTTACTATGAATAACCAATCAAAAGATTACACACACACACCTTCATTTATGGAACAAAATTTTAAATTTACTTCTTTATTCTACTTTCAACTTAATAAAAATATAGATTGTGTGGAATTTCCACAACCCCCCCCCCTTAAAAATATTCTGCTATTGCAACACAAGAAAACACCTGGTTAGTTTTAAATATTCCTTTTGTTTTATAGTTTTATAATTATCCCCTAATAATAAGAAATAATTCAAGTAAGATAAAACTCTTTAAAATCATATTCATTCTACATCTAATACTCTCTTCAAAAGATATTTTTATTACTACATTGATTCAAATAAATCTTTTCATGAAAATAAATTTCATTCTACATTGAATCTTTTTTTTTCATTAACAATTCTTGACTTACCCTTTTAGTAACAAATTTCATTTTAGACTTAACTTTATCACTAAATAATGTTTTATAAAATTCTAGTGAATTATGTAAAATCATTTCACCATAACTAGTCTTCCATTTACAATTAATTTTTTTCCCTGGAAAGAATTTCTCTTTCCATTATTATATCGATCAAATACGATCCTTTTCTGAAATACAGATTTCATGTTGCATTTAATCTTTATCTCCTTTATGATACATTCTTGTTTAAGACTAGAGAAATTATACAAATTCATCTTTTCAGTAATCAGTTTCATTTTACAATTGATATATATATTCTTTTGTGAAGGAATGATTGGTAATCAAAACAATTTAATTATAATTGGTAATTTTTGTTAGTTTTTATCTCCTTAATATTAATTATTATAAACAGATAACATTTAGATTTATACAGTAATCTTAAGAAATTCTGATGTATCAGTGAAATTCTGCCATGATGATCAATCAGAAATAGAAATAGCAACATTGCAGTTTACAAAAATGGGTATGAACAACATAATAACTATGTTAAAATAAGTATATCTGTGTGTATATATATATATATATATACATTGTGACAGTATAAATAAAAGCATTGACTGTGGCATTGCAAGTATATTCTAACCTGCAAAAATCTGTAAATTAGTAATGATGAGTGTCGTGCAAGTTAGATGGTTTATTTACAACAGTATGTATGCCACTTCTTTGATCAGTTACAAATGACCTTAAGGCCTGTAGTAAATAATGCAATTACATAACAATATTTAAAGTTTTATATTAAAATTTTAAGAGTAACAATGAATATATCTATCACTGACAGATTTTTACATTAACTTCAAAATAAAATAGAGGCATAAATAAAATTTTGAGATCAAGGACACCATGGCAATTGATAACAATACTAAGTTTATTGTACATAATATATAATATGAATACCATAATTAAAATACAAAGAAATAATAAATTAATACTTATACACTAGTTCTTTACTTTCAATAAAGAAATTTTACAACCTTAAAAAAAATATTTCAGTTATGTTAAAATATGAACTTATGTAATATTTTATAATAATATTATTTCAAACCATTTTTATTATTACCAAATAATAATTATAATAATCACATATTTGAATTAATTTTAATTTAGATATTACAATCATGAAATGCAGAAGTATATCTATCAAATATTAATACTTAAATCTCCCCACATCTGTTAAAGATATATAAAAAAGTATATCTCTGCTCTATTTGAAGTTAAACATATTTAATGCATAGCCAAAATTAATATTTATAATCATTCATTTATTAAATATTTTATGTCTCATATAAATAAGAGTAAAGATTTAACTAAAGCAATATGTGTCCCTCAATTTTAATAGGTTCACATAGGCACATGTCAATCATTAATATACATTTTTTTAAATTAATATTTGTTAAATAAAAGGTATTATTACTATTATATTTTTTTATAAAATAAATGTTTTTTTTTATTTAACCTAAATGGTATGATATCGAATAATAACTATTAATTGTACTTGTATTCAGGTCCATAGATAATCTATGTTCAAAGCTGATGACGTGATAAATGAATGGAACTATTACATTAGCTTTGAATATCTGATTTGTTTGTGAACAATAATTTTTTATACCCTTTTTGTTTCTCAGGTGATTGATGAATATAATCAAATATAAGATATTCTTTAATTTTAAAGACTGAGATTGATTAATACCATTCATCTATTCAACATGTTAAATTTTCCATTTGATTCCTTGGAAAAATATAGTAGCCAATGAGAGATAGACATCTCACTTCACTCTTATTATCTTAGCAATCCATATTTTTGATTTCTGAGTTATTAAAATATATAATTAATCCATGATTAAGTTTCACATGAAATTTGAAGTTATTCTCTCCAGTTGTGTCACTCAGTTCAAAGTCTGCTTCCAGTTTTCAAAGATCACACTTTTTTACCAATCAGACAATCATTTCAAAAAACTTTTATTGCTTTTCCTGTATTCTAGTTTGTGCTCTTTTAAAATAAACTCATTTGCGTAAATAAAAATATAAAGAATATTTTATAGATTGTAAATTAAAAAAAAAAAAAAAATTAACTGTGATAAAACACAGTTGCTGAAGCTTTAAATATAAAATTATAACAATAAAGCTGAGCGCTTTCGGGGGACTTAAGCCTCCATAATCATAGCTCAATACAAAACAAATACAAAATATAAACACTTATTCACAAGCAAAATGCGTATCTCAAATAAGATGTAAACTAACTCTAAATAAATAAATAAAATACAATATAAATAAATAAATATTATAAAGTCCATATTTTAGAAATATTAAAACAAGAATCCTTTCTATTAATAGCATTAGGATTACCAGCTATAAAACAAGCTTCTTTAACCTTACGCTTTACGTCATTCTTCTCTGTACACACTAATTTTGCCTCTACTGGTTGACATAAGTGTCCAGCCTTATTTTCATGTTCCATAAACACTGAATTTCCCAACAATTTAGATTTAGTACGATGATATAAATATTTATGCTGTGACACTCTATTTAAAAATATTGGTTTTAGTTTCACCAGATTGTGGTTCTATTTATTATGGTGAAACTAAAACCAATATTTTTAAATAGAGTGTCACAGCATAAATATTTATATCATCGTACTAAATCTAAATTGTTGGGAAATTCAGTGTTTATGGAACATGAAAATAAGGCTGGACACTTATGTCAACCAGTAGAGGCAAAATTAGTGTGTACAGAGAAGAATGACGTAAAGCGTAAGGTTAAAGAAGCTTGTTTTATAGCTGGTAATCCTAATGCTATTAATAGAAAGGATTCTTGTTTTAATATTTCTAAAATATGGACTTTATAATATTTATTTATTTATATTGTATTTTATTTATTTATTTAGAGTTAGTTTACATCTTATTTGAGATATGCATTTTGCTTGTGAATAAGTGTTTATATTTTGTATTTGTTTTGTATTGAGCTATGATTATGGAGGCTTAAGTCCCCCGAAAGCGCTCAGCTTTATTGTTATAATTTTATATTTAAAGCTTCAGCAACTGTGTTTTATCACAGTTAATTTTTTTTAATTTATTGATTTTTGTTGAAGTATATACATACATTCTTTTCATTATAGATTGTAATAATTATTAACCTTCAAGAACAAACATATTAATCCTTTATGCTGTTTATTCTAAACAATACTCAAAAACACTTTTTATATGATAAATTATTTAAATATTGGTGTGTGGAATTTTTATTTAATTATTTTTTATCTGTTATCATATGCATCTACACATCATGTATTAACCAAGTTATTTATCCATAGTCAATGCAAATTATAATCCTTTATTGGCCATATTTTATATGTCTTAAATAATAATAGTAAGAGCTTTTGTTTTGTTTTTAATACTTTTTAGCCTTCATCTGACCCTCCTAGTTACAATATATATATGGAGAAATAATTTCTTTGAATTTAAATATATAAAATAAAACAAATTTTAAATATTTTACTAACTCTTTAATGGCTCTTCAGATAAATAGCAGAGAAGACATTATTTATCAGGCTATTCAACTTCCAGATGATGAATATTATGCACATTAAAAACTGTATTTATGTATTAATTATAATATGATTTTATCAGCAAGTTTAGTTTTAAGATTATACAGTGAACACATTTTAGTGACAGCAATAGAGCTAGAAACCAGAAGTAAATGAAGTCTGTCATTTGAGATAAAACTACATTCTATGGCCAAATTACTACTCAAAAAGAATCTTCAAATCATAATTGGCAATCTAGAAAAATAAAATCAAAATCGTAGTAGAGATTTGTAAGAATTAGCAGCATATAAAATTGTACAGAATATTTTTAAGAAATATTCTGTATCTCTATTCTATATCATTGCATTCTAGAACCATTTGTGTAAATATGGTGTACACTAGATGACAGTGCCAACTGGAAACCCAAAATATTTCTGGCTATTGACCTTTATGCAGGAAAAGTAATGATATGCAAATTTCTATTTAATAATCACCTTGAATTATTCATGCATATAATTTTAATATTGTAACACCTAAGTTTGATTTCAAGAATATGTTTGTGACAACAGATCAGTATTTATTATATATATGTAATACAATATATATAATGGATGTTTTAAATGGAAATCTTTTTTAATGGGTGGAGTTATCCTTAGGCCAAGAACTTATGTAATACTGACAGTCTTATTGCATTAATATCATTTATAAGTACTTAATTCGAAAGCATCCTAAATGATTTTTAATTAAGTACTTATAGATGGATATTAATGTAATAAGACTGTCAATGACACATAGGTTCTTGCCCTGAAGCAGTTTGTTCTAAATTACTTTCTAATTAAGTACTTATAAATAGATAACTTCACCGATTAAAAAAATTTCTATATATATATACAGCTTAGATTCAAAATCTTAAGGTTGTTCAAGCATTTTAGAATTTTGCCGAAGGTACAGACAAAATTACAGGATTGCCTTTTTGTTTAAATTAATTGGAATTTTGCCGAAGGTAGTGATTGATCGATTGGTTTTTGATTCGGCTCGGACTCATCTACAATTTAAAACCTGCAAAACTAAATTAAATCTTTCAACTGTGTTTAGCTTTCATAATTCAGTAATTTTCAATAACCAATAAATAATTGAATAGTTTAATGCTAAAAAGAGTTAAGAAGTTCAAGCACCAGAAATGCTATTGTAATCCATAGATTTTGAGCTCAAAAGTATATTATTCTATTAAATCAATTATGGCATTTTCATAAACAATCTGCATCAATACTTTTATATTGGAGTGGATACATATCTCATTAACAGTAGCCACATGCAAATAAATATAGTCATTCTAACTCCAAGAAAGAAATTGGAAAAATGAATCTGAACTACAACAATATTCACATATAGAAGATTATACTGACTATAAGATAAGTGATACAGTTATATAACTTTTGCAGCAAAAATCCTTTTAAAAATTTTCAACATTGTAGCACTCTTATTACTATATTCTAATAATCATATCTTTCCAAAAAGTAATCAATATTGCACTTCTTTAGAACATCTTTGAAATAATCTTATAAATGGCATTTCCCCCACAAAAATCTTGTTTATGTTCACCATAAAATATTTCCTGTTAACATTCATTTCACATCCTATATCCACTCTAATAATATAAAGTTTATAATAGTAGACTCTATAGTATCTACATGCAGCAAGTTGAACATACTGATTTATGATAAGATTTTTAAATTTTTATTGCTCATCTTTAATTTTTTCTAATGCAATTCCATACAATAGATTAAATAAGATAATGACAATATTTCCAATTAATTTAATTATGTCACTGCAATGAAATATATCTTTTAATTTGCTAACAACACCTCAGCATATTGAAGTCTACATTGTACCCTTGGCATTTATTTAAAAAGCACCAAGATATTAAAATTGGTCAATGTTTTCAAGTTGATAACCAGCCAAAGTAAATGTTGAAGACTTTTATTTTCACTATTGGGTGATAATGTTAAAAAATTTCAACGTCTTTGTCTTTTTGGCTTCTAAATTTATAGTATGCTGAAAGTTGTTTTACTCTTGCCAATTCAAAGAATGATATGTAAAATGTTCTCAATATTTTGAATGTGACATAAAAAGATTTTGGTAAGTAATTAAATGTTCAAAAACTCCATTACTAAACCAAATTTTTTTATACTCAAAATGTTAAAACCTTTCTGTAGATCATCTTTAAAAGTTGGCAATGGTAGAACATTCATCAGAATATTGTAAATTCACAAACCAAAAAGATAAAGTTGTAGTTTTTGCTTTTAGTGTACTCAAATTTGACCATCAAATCTGCATCATATATTGATGCCTGCTTTATGAAGCCACTTATGAACAATTCCGGAAAATACTGTCATAAAAATCAAAAACAAAGTTTGGACTTAGTACACATTTTTATTGGATACAAATTTTTATTTCAAATGCCTCAGATTTTTAAACTTGAAATAATAACACTTCCTCTACTTCAATTCTATAAAAACTGCAAAATATAAAAAACTTTGGTGAGAAACCATCTGATTTTAAACAGTACCACATAACTATTTGATTCATAGTCAAAAGTTTCGATGAAATTAATTGATTCTAATTTCATTTGATAGACAACTAACTATATACTAAAAGCAATGTGCCTTCTTAGGTAGAATTATTGAGCTCTAATAAAGATTAGTTTGTCATTTAAGACAACAGGCTACTATGATGTGACCATCATAAGTGGTAGTTTGCTACTACTTGTTATTTCTTAATGCAATATAGTGTATCATTTAGAGATACAGTATAAAGTAAAGCCATATCATGCACTTTTTTAAATAATCTCTAGTGAAATAATGAAAAACTTAATATTACTGTAACTTAAAATGCATTATCCTTTTCTTAATTATTTAACTATGTTTTAATGCGTGGTAAAATGAAGAATCTCAAGAACTAAAAAAAATGTCAATCTGAATGTGTAAATGATATTTTGTATAATATTTTTTTCTATCATAATATATTCAGAAGTTCAGAGAATATTTTCTACATGGGTCATTGATAATCAAAAATAGCACAGTGGCTGCTATAAAAAAATATCTTTTGAAACATCTTCCATAATGCCTTTTAGGGTAATTGTTTCTCCAACTTCACTTCAGAGATAACCTGTAAAGGAAAAGACATTATTCATCAAGTTTATTAAATGCTTAGAGGTGAGGATTTGAATGAATTTATACTTTAGATATCTGGGGGGGGGGATGTCTGATTGAACTGAAAATAAATTCAAGCTAGACTTAATATGCATTAGATTCATAGGAATGGCGAACAGATGCTCCCTTCATGATGTTTCTTTCTCCATATGGTAGTGTCATTTTCATGGACATTTGTATAACAGTCATGGTATAATTCTACTTTTTGGCTTTTGGAGTTACCAGGATATTCACTGAAGTGTATAATATTTTATAATATAAATAATTTTTTTAGAATGAATCTAAGTAATGTTAACAACAAGGATACATCTATTATAATATTTAATACCTGAACTCTGCAACAGATAGTAATAGTACATTTTTCCCATTTTCAATTTTGTATAAAGTGACATTACCATGTTGACTGTCTCAGAATTCACACTTTCAGAAAATAAAATATTAGCACAAGAAAAAAAAAGCCCAATCTGTTATGGGCAAATTATTAAAAGATAATTAAGAATTTCATGTTAAGTTTGCATTTTGAAAGTATATATGTCTCATCTAGTATGGATTCAAAAGGTATAGAAAGATCAAATATGCAAGGAAACTATAGATAATACATTAAATTACTAACATTTAATCTAGTAAATTTCTTATACATTTGATAAAATATGCTTTGGATACATACATTAATGACTATTACTAATTATTACTCTGCTAAAGATTACAATATCATTTTTATGTTTGAAGTATGTGTAGCAAAACATAAGTTTTAAGTACATCTACGATAATATATAAGGAAAGAGGAAGAAAAATTAATGTTTGTTATATTGGCATTGAAAATGTACAAGAAGATAAAACTTTAGAGATTCTTTTGAAAATGAAGTACATAAACAGTCATTTAATCATGCAAATATATTGATTCATTTACATATTTCTTAATAAAATATTCTTTCTGATACTTTATTTAAAAATTTATATATGAATCAGAAATTATTTGTGTAATTAAATCTTAAAGAAAGATTAAATATAGGGGGAATATTATCTTCTGATTTTGTTAGATCAAGAGTTCCCAACGTGGTTGATATCAACTCCCTGGGGTCGATTAGAACTTTTCAAGGGTCGATAGTTTCAAAAAAAATTGGACATTGACGATAGCAAAAACAGACCCCCTTACTATTGCTATTTGTTTGTTAATTTAAAATATTTATGATTCCAATAGGTATCTAATTACGAAATCAAATAATTCAAAAAAGCACTTTTTAGATAAAAACACATTAAATACCAAACTTGCGAATGAAAAAGTAAAATGTGTCATTAAAGAAGTCATGAGAATGCATGAAAATACATGAAGCATAAATATATCTGTGCATTATCTTATCAAATGTACAAAAGCAATGGTGTACATGAAAAACCATTGCATGTCCACACTTGATCATGGTGGGATGAGACGATCTATATTAGCAAAATCTATCAGTCTTGTAGGTCATGCTTTCATAAACACTAAATTGGTTCATTTGATGTGTCATACTTATTTGTGATTTGAACTTTGAATATAATTATTTATAGAGTAGCAATACTACAAAAAAGAAATCAGAAAGCACAATTTATTTATTCGAATTTGGACAAAAATCTTGTTTCATATAAGTACATACTTTATTGGTGTTTTTTTATCACAGGTGCTGTCAAAATTGTTTGTTAATTTAAAAAATTTATTCCTTACAATAATAATAGACTGAACCAAAAAAGAAATCCAGACAGTAAAACTTGCGAGTATTTAAATCTAGGATTTGTTCCATCATTATCAAACAATATGCAAAAAAGTCTTTAGCAATGATGCTATGAAACCATCAAAACTAGCAATTATTTTGAACAGAATTCACCTTGACAAAAAAGAAAAATATTTGTCATACTTTCAATCACTTAAAGATAAAATTCTAAAAAGAATTACAATAAAAATGTTTGTTTCATCATCAAATCAAAATGATGATGGATTAAGGACATCATACAACATATCTCTACTCATCATGAAATCTGGTGAGCTGCACACTATATAAGAGAAACTGATTTTACTAGCCAATGATATTGAACACTGTACTCCACAAACCTGTATAAGATGTTATAAAAAGGATTCCTTTGAGCAATAACACAGTTTGAAGACGTGTCGATGAAATGAGTCATGACATGGAAAATTTTATATAAACATTTGCAAAAAAAAAAAAAAAAGTTTTTTCCCTCCAATTGGACGAGTCAACATTACCCAGTAATGAAACTTTGTTGTTGGCATATGTTTGCTTTATTAAAGATCAGGAAGTGTGTGAAGAGTTGCTTTTTATTAGAACTTTAAAAATTGACACCAGAGGTGAATCGATTTTTAATTTAATGGAGCTATTTTTCAGGGGGGAAGTGATTCCGTTGACTAATATAATATAATAACTGCTGAAATTAAATTGAAAGACTGCAAATCTTTCATGCTTATTATAATACTTATCTGACAGCCAATCAGATGTTATGATAGCTGTCTAGATAATGATCAAACCATAAATACAAGACAGAATTTTACAAGAAAAGAGTGGTCCACCCTTTTCTTTACTTATCTTTCTATATATCTAAGCCAGTCTGAAGTATTTAGGTTTGAAAGCGCGAAGCTTTAAATATCTTCACATTTAAGTCACTGAGTCTAAATTACAAACATTCAGTGCGAAATCCTACGATTTAATATGCAGTCATTTTTAGATGTTATAACTTGCAGTAATGTATGTAAATAATATTTATTTTATATAAAACATAGATAGTTAGTAGAAATTAAATTAAAAGACTGCAAATCTTTCGCACTTATTATAATACTTATCTGACAGCCAATCAGATGTTATGATAGCTGTCTAGATAATGATCAAACTGTAAATACAAGACAGAGAATTTTAACAACTGTTGCAACAAATGAATCGCTGGATATGGTTGGTCATTATCATAATTTTATGAATTATCTGAAGCAACATGTACCTGAAGTGCTTGCAGTTCACTGCATAATCCATAGACAGCATTTAGTAGCCAAGAACCTTAGTGACAAATTATATCAATTGCTTCAGTTATAACAGCTATGAACAAAATTTAAAATAATGGTTTGAACACTAGAATATTCACTCAATTATGTGAGGAAAGTGATGATTTCTATTGATTGGTTCTCTATATTGAAATTCACTGCTTTTCAAAAGATTTGTGTTTGGCGAGATTTTTGCACTTTTTCAATCCGTTTTAGAGTTTTTGGAAGAAGAGAATCCTAGTTTGAAAAAAATTTCACTTAAGAGTAAAAGAAATATTGCTTATTTAACTGACATGGCAAATTTAATTATGTTAATTTACATTTGCAAGGAGATAATTTGAATCTCATCGAAGCAAAATTGGTCATATTAGCTTTGGTTTCCAGATTAATGTTTTTTAAGCAAAATATTGCAGGATCTGAGCTTTCCGAGTTCTCCAACTTATTTAAGATAGACACAATCCAAAAAGAAAACATCTTTCTGTACATCAACCACTTGGAGGCTTGTCACTTAGATTTCAAAACTAGGTTTGAAGATATTCTATCATTGGAAATACCGACTGGATAATAAACCCATACTCTACTAGTGCAGAGCCAAATATAATTTTGCAAGATAAGCTTATAACCATCAGCATGAATGAGGATCGCGAAGTACAATTCAAACAGAGTTATCACAAGTTTGGGCTGCAACAAGATATTCCACTTCTGTACCCGGCTCTATGACCCTGTTATACAAAAGTATTTGCTGGCATTTCCATCATTGTATCTGGTAGAGAGAGACTTCAGTGTAGTTTTAAACCTGTTTCAGAACAAATATTTATTGCATATCACTGAATAGGGAGATTTGAGAATGCAACTCACTAATCTAAATCCAGGTATAGATAAATTGTTGACAGATTACTAGATGCACTCATCTCATTAAATTCAGTTTTCCAAGCTAATTTATTGGGTATTCTTAATTTTATACCTCTGATTAAAATCTTTCATTGTTGTTGGTGTTTAATTCTGTGTGAATGTGTTAATTTTTTCACTTCATTTTTATGTTTAATAAAGTGATTTCAATATTTGTACTTATTTTGAACTCATATATTTATTTCATAAATGTCAAAAATTAAAAAAAAAACTTTGCTTGTATTTTTTTTGCCTTAATTTTTGTTAGTGCCGGTTTTGATATTAAATGTTGCATAAGATAATGCCATATTCCTTAGTCCTTTTATCTTTTTCAATCATTAATTACAAGTGATTCAAATGAAAATTTTGATATCTAGTGAAATATTTAATATCGAGTACTGTACAAATTTATTAATTTCAGTAAGTAAAGTAAATGACTATGTGGTCGACGGTTTTAAAAGTTTTTGATAAAGGGGTCTACAACTGAAAAAAGTTTGGCACCTCTTGTTTTAGATTAATGACTACACATTACTTTAGTAAATGGAAGTAAAATCCTGATATGGCTAATTATTGAATTCGTCAATTCAGCATTTGTAGAGATATAATGAGATAAATAAAACATTGGTAAAGGGAATAAAAGATTGAAAGTAATAGTTAGAAAAAAAATATTCAGTTAATGTTTCCAATGATTTCAAATACCTGATGATAAAAATAATAATAAAGAAATTACAATTAGTAGATGGACTTTTAATGAACTCCGAATGATGCCACGTGGAAGGTAAGTGATTTGCCTCCCTAAAGCTGATCCCTTTCATATCTGAATAAAAATCACCTATCCTGGAAATGATTAGGGGCTGATTTGCATGCATTCCTTTGTGGGATTGATTATGATTTGCTTTAGTCCTCAAGCTTATTGCCCAGACCCTGAGTATTATGACATTGACTTCCATTCTGAAGGGTCGGTTTAACTATACAAAGTTGTGGCTTTGCATGGACAAAAATTTAGAACTATCTTTATACATTTCAAAACATGCAAGCTTATTCACCTACGACCAAGACACTAAATCCCAGGCTGTTTTCTTTGCCTCTATGCATCATAGTAGTCCATATAGGCTGTGCCATACAAAATGTGTCAATACTGGACTTCTACCTCTCTGAATACCATTTAATGTACCCTATGTCTAATTTTATCATAAGCTGTAACCAAATTTTAAAATAAAATATTTTATATTTTTATAAAATAAAATAAAAACAATTAAAGTTAAAAAGCTTGTTAAATGTTTTAGTTGGAAGAAAGCACTGGCATGCTGCAAGGTTAGGGAGAGAGAGAAAACAATTCATTTTACAATTCATTTTTTATTGGGGATAAAAATGTGAATCAAATGTTTTAAATGAAAACACAACTTTTAGATGATTTAAACAAATTATTTAATTCATTAAATCCAGTTAAATTCTATACATTTATTTTTTTATAAAAAAATAAAGTACAGACAATCCTTGATTTTCATATATTTTACTTTCATACAATTCACTATTTGTAGGAAGGGCAATAGAAAAAGACAGAGCGTGTTTTGGAACTTTTTATCAAAGGAAGAAAAGAATATAATTCAACTATCTCTTGATAAAGGTATAAAGAAAATACCAAATACTAATCAATAAAGTATTATTTATACATATGCTAATACACCTCATTAAAAAATAAATATTTTAAAAACAATTTTTGATGTCTTTTTTTTAACCTTGTTCTACTTTCGTAAGTTTGGGGAACCAATCAGGTTCGAAAATCAAGGACTGTTTGTAATGGCTAGTAAAATTTGTTTATTGTATTAACAAAAGCATCTCGGCATAATAGCTACAATGAAAATGATAAATGCAGTCCATGTTTAAATATTGCCATTTGTGATTTTGTGTTCTTGTCTTTATTATTATTTATCTATAAATTTAGAGATTCAAACAATATTTCCAATAAAGAATCAATTAGGAAATAATTATCAATAGATTTTCTCATTCAAATTTTGTATAGGCTTTTATGAATATCTCTATTTATATTGTATTATTTTGTGGATTTAATTTAAAAATTGCTTTCATAGAAAAAAATTCAGTAGGGTAGAATCTATAACCAATATCTTTGAACTTCATATAAATGTGCTAATAGTCGGATACTTCTGTATGGATTTGATTCATAAAATACTGATTTAGGAAATCTGTTATTGGGTATTTCATTTCATATGTATGATTTAATAAAACTATAATAATAGATTCTAATAGTATCTACATCCACCAAGCTGAATGTAGCGATTTATGATCTTGCTATTGAAACGGTAGCCTTGTAATTCCTTACCATTTCACCATCAACCTGATTTCCTACTCATTTGTGCTAGGTTCAAACCTTATTTAAATGTTCAAATCTTATTTAAAATCAAGCAGTAAAATCTACCATCATGGCTAATTATACAGTGTTATATATTCACAACCAAACAAACACTATAAACAGACGGGATTAACAATTATAGCATATAAATGTGTAATATTTAATAAAAAATGTTTTATTACAGAATTCATATTGGAAGTCAATTTATTAATTATTATAAATTCATAGGTGGATATATAACCCAAAACATGTTATAATGTATATAGGGGTGGCATGATTCAAATACATTAAAAGTTTTTTTTTTTTTTTAGTAATTAAAAGTAAAAGTTTTAGTTAGTAATTAAAACCAATTTTTATTGTAAACAAGAATCCCATTAAACTGCTGCACTTGCAGTAAGTAAAAGTATAAATCATTTTAAAAATCTTGTTAACTGATATAATTGAAATTGTTTACAACGAAACGGTCTTACAGTAAAACTGCTGGACCAGCAGTATTGGACAGCCTAAGGGAAATTTATAATGCCTCAAAAATCTAAATAATAGATTTAAAATCAAATTGTATAATCTTAGAGTTTTAAAGTAAATTTTAGAGTTAATGGGTTTTGAGTCAAAATAAATCCCTAAAGAGTAAGTGCTTGTGCTGTAAAAATATAAATAGGTTATATTTTATGCTTAAAAGAACAGACTCCATTTTTATGAAAGCAGTTGCCAAAAGAATCCATGCCCGTTTTAATTTTAAAATATCCAGCTAAGAAATGGCAATCTTTGCTATTTCTCCATGACAAGAACTGCAGGGCTTTGCTACCATCCCCTACCTCAACAACCAGAACACCACCATAAGAAGATCTACAGCCTAGCCTAATGAAAGAAGAAGATGCCAAATCCTGTCCAAGAAAGCAGCTCACCAAATCTGATATTCAACACCTACATCTCCAGCTGAATAATAATTGGTAAATTAATTTCAAAACCACAGAGCTCTGTGTTAATTCTTATTTAATTTCTAAACCTTTAAATCTCAAGCTAGCTAAATATAACTAAAAGTAACTAAATGTAATTAAATGTTAAAATCCTTCCTTAATGTTGAAATAAAAGATTTCAAATTTATTTAAATTAGTTCATTTCTTAAAGTAATATAAATGACCTTCCTACTTTGTAATTTCTTTTCTATTAAGAAGCAAATTTAATATCTTTCATAATTTAAATAATATATCACTGCAGTTATGTCTATATTTTCTCTTGATTATTTTAGTCTTCTTAAGTATTTATTGTATATATGTCAATGCCTCGAAACATCAAGCATTAATTTTAGTAAATCTTAAAGAAGATAATATTTCATGTATCTTCAAGTAATTATTTTCATAATGTTATCTTTCCCTTGCGCTGTTTCGAGATCCTATATTGTAATAATAATGAATTGCTCTGTACTCGTTATTAATTATTTATTGATTATAAATTTATAATGTGGCTTGCTTTTAATTATACAATCCTCAATCTTAAATTAATTTTGTGATAAAGTATTGAACTAACCTTGAAGACATTTCTTAGTATATTTGCTTGTTAATATATTTCCTAAGACCATTGAAATATACTTTCCCTCCTTAGATGATCATTAAATGATAAATAGCATATATAGATTGAACAGGATAAAGTAAAGATTATATAATTATTTCTTTCAGTAGCATATCTATATTATAAAGCTACATAAGAGTTGGCTCCTGTTGATTGAGCTAATTAAGCTATCGTCCTAGTACATATAATATTAAATATGTAATACTTCTATTGCTTGGCAGATGAGATTCCTTGTTCAAATATTTCATGTTTTGCTGCATATTTCTCTTATTAAGATGGAGCCACCATTAAGCCCACATCTTCCTCTATAGAGTAGTGCATTAGTCAACCCTGAGTTTAAGGCCAGGCTAACATGTAAGTCACCCCCCACTTAAACTAAATGTTCCATTTCTCAAACAGCATGACCTTCAGTTCTAAGGTATTGGCATTTGTCACAAGAACCCTTGACTCTCTAATTCATCAGCAGAGCAACTTTTATTATTATTATTTTCCTGTGCCATAGACATTAGCAAATCTGGAGCAGCCAACTCTACCTCCTCATATAATATTCAGAATTAGTCTGAAACTAATTCTTGAAAGCCAAGTTCAATCTATGTTATTTGAGCTGTTTTAAATGCTCATCTTTTAAATATAAATATGTCATTAATAATAAAATGCATAATTAATTGTTGATCAAGGATTAGTAGAATCACTTATAAAATAACAGCCACAATTCTAAAGATAGGAATTGGCATAATTTTATGGACAGAACATAGTGATTATTTATACATATGTCTCTAATTGATCCGTAAGATGAGAGCAAGTTAACTCTCGTCTCATGTCATGCTTTATTAATTAAATATATAAACATCTCTATAATTGATCTGTAAGAGGAGAGTGAGTAAACGCTCTTCTCATTTAGTATAGTGCCTGCATACATTTAATACACTAATATTATATATATTGTTATTCTTCATTTATCAATTATAAATAAATATATAATTAAATTAATTCATTTCATTCTTTGTCTCGTTATTCATTTAATCCAATTCAATCCTAGTTATTTATAAAATATGTAATTAAGAATCTATGCATTAACAGCAACATTTTAATTAATTATATAATATATTTAGTCAATTTAATAAGTGCACTTTAACCCTGAGGTTCATGTTACTCCCTGACTTATGCCAGCCACGAAGAAAGGTCGTGCGAATGTATTCTCAAGTGTGTCATCCACAGGGTAGTGAATCTTGAAGCATGAATGAATGAGTTGAAGCGTGGTCAGTCTAGAGATCTCACCGTCTCATACTGGTCAGCTTTGGTCTTTTTTTCTGGACTCTTGATTCTGTTACGTGGATGTACAAACTTCGATTGTTACACTGTTTTATGGCATATATTTAAATTAAACTTTTGTGAAAATTTTAAAAAAATCAAAAAGTAGACTTACATCACAACTGTTATTGTCACTACCATAGAAAGAGAAGAACTCATGAAAGAGGGCATTTGTGTTTTCATGAAGCAAAGATATGACAGTATGAAAAAAATATTATTAACACAGTGTTCTGCAGGCAGCACTTAGATAAACCCAGTAATCAACTTGATTTTATTATTTTAATAATAATAATAAAAAATTGGCCAATAAATAAATATTAGTTTGACATTTTTTATGCAAAAGAAAAAAGTTAAACAAGAAAATGTTAAATATACTATAATCGATATTAGACTAACCAAAAGAGATCAAACTTATATCTGTATCTATATCTATAAACTATCGCAACTAATTTTTTTAATAATGCAAATCAAATGTATAAGACCATAAATTTTGTTATAACATCTTATCTGGAAGTAAACTTATATAAATCAGAGTTATTGGAGATTTGTACATTTATAAGATATCAATGAATTTATAAATCAATAAATATGTAATTCAAGGACTAGGTATCTGAAATTCAATAGATATGTAAATAGAGGAATAGATGAATCAATACATTATGGAAAAGAATCAAATGATGAACTTATTCATAATTACACATAAATTTATTAATGTTATAGAATTAGCCATATAAAAAATATATTAATCATTATAAATTCAAAATCTCATATATTACAATCTACCTGAAATTTGTAACATTCTCTAACATTTTTGTGTACATTTTTTAAATGATATACCAATATATCTTTACTATCACACAAACCAATGATTAATAAACATACAATCTTTCACACTGATATTCAGACACAAATATATCATAATATTTGAGAATGTTTATATGTCAAGAAATGCTGTGCTATAAGTAAATACATCTCTTTACATTAAGTAACGCTCTTTTATAATATCAATTGTATATATCAAAAAAAAAAATTGAATAAATCCTTTAGATTATTTTATTAAATTTATTTGCATCAACTAAATTAAATTGTACTGAACAATATTGATAGATAAAATAAACTATTATTTAAAATTTTGAAAGGAAAAAAAAACATTTCTAATTTATTATAATTGAAAATTATGATAATTTTCAAGAGCTCACTTTATTATACTAGCATTTGCTAATCCAGCTGGCATCTTTGGCATTCCTTCAGCTACAATTCCTTTTCATGTCCTGTGTAGAATTCCAATGATGATGATGATAATGAAATTTTTATAATTTACATCTATTTTACCTTCACTGAATTTTTTTCTGTTTCACATATCAGAGATTGTTTTAAATTCAATTAGCATTGTATTAACACTTAAGTTTGAAAAAATGATTTGTTTTTTTTTTTATTAATGGCATTTATTCATTTCATTGCAGATATTAATCAAGAAGACTTCCATGTTCTCCCTTTGTGAAATTTACTCCAAGATCATTATTATTTTGTTGACAATCTGATCAAAGTAAAGAAGTTCTATCTGGTTACTAAGCAACGCTATTTTCTTTTGTTTTATAAAGAATTGCTTGCTCATGAAGTTCTCTTTCCTTTATATAATGAAATTAAGTTTTATTTTTCAATCAATGAAATAATTTTCTTTTAATTTTAATAAAATATTTTTAAAACTAAAATGTCACAATATTTTTTTATGTATAATATTTCATTTGCACATAAATTAATTATTTGATTTATTCTAGATTTGAATCTATATCTACCTAATATCCTTTATAATTACCTTATGTATTTTAATATCTAAATTAAGTATTCCATAAACAAATGATTTAGTATTGTTTTTTTTATTTACAACAATAAAAATGAATGGATATGTCATAGACTTACAGGTCACAATGTATATATTGTAATGATATAAATATATTGTTACATTATTTTAAAATTAAAATAAAGGGGAAAATAAATCTTAAATAAAATTGAATTATTAAAAACTAAAATAAAATTAAAAGAGTTATGTTTAACATATATAGATCACACAGATGGAAAACTTTGAAACTATTTTAAGAAAAAAAATAGGTATTTGTAAACTATTCACTGTGCAGCCTTTGTTGGCGCTGTTTCTAGTTAAAAATAGAGCGATATAACATTACTGGGCCGCTCGATTTTTTTTTCTCTAATATATCGTATTTTGACATATTGCTGTAGTTTTTTCTTTTTAATATATTGTTTTTGGACATAATTTTTTTTTTTTTTTCATTTGATAAATTTAAATCTGTAATGGACACTTTAACTTTTTTTTTTTTGATCTCAAAAGTAAATAATTTTTGACATACGTCTTTTTTTTTTTTTTTTGCATTTCCATTCTAAATCGACTGTTTTTTTTTTTTACAGACGTCTTTTTTTTTTTTGGTTTGGATTCGATACAATTCAAAGTATAAGGGACAGTTTTAACTTTTTTTGTTGAATATCTCAAATATACACAATTTTTACATACGACTTTCTTTTTCTTTTTTTTTTTGCCTTTTAATAAACTGTTTCGTTTTTTTTTTTTGTAAACAGACGTCTTTTTTTTTTTTTGTTATTTAAAATTAGAATCAACACTTTCTTTTTGAATTGGTTAAAAATGCAGGTTACTGTTTATTGATTTAGCAAAAAAAACAACAAAGCTGTCCAACAAACTCCGCCTCAGATGTCCATCTTTGCTTAGAAATGAAAAGAATTTGTTTGGTATTTTGACTAAGATATCGATCAAGAGAGTCGATTCTCTTCCGACCGAAAGAAGCGTGTTGTTGATTGATTTGAGAAGAATACAAAGCTGTCCAACCAACTCCGCACTCACACTCAGCTGTAAAGCCCTACCCTTTGAACACTGACATTCTGGGTGTTAATTAATTGACTTACAGATCAAAAGAATCACAAACAAAACACAGATTTCTTTTAAATCAAATAATAAATTTTATTCACCATGTATGACTAAACCAAATCAACTGTGTTATCTTTTTTCTCACTTTTTTGGCACATCCCCCGATTGCAAGAACGTGGTGGTAGCCATTTTGTTCTTTTATTATTCTCATCCAAGTCATGACAGAAATGGCACTTTTTCGCCAACAACTACAATCATCTGACAGAGACGTTGACATAGTTTTTTGGGTTCCAAATAACAACAAACCCCCCCAAAAAAAGCTCGGACAAATCTCAAGAATATGCTGATAATTACTAGTACACCAAAAGATCTCAGTTGGGAAATACAGAAAATCATAAACATCAACAAACAAACAGTTGCAAACCATTCCAGTGCACACACTCTCAGATTAAATTCGAGCGAGAATACAAATTTGCTCTCTATGTGTAGGAATTCATGCCGCGATGAAAAAGTGGCAAACTAGATGATCATCTAGTGTTGTTAGTTTAGACGTAGGGTTAGGATGCATGGAAGTAATTGTCCATGGCAGATTCTAACCACTACATCTATTGTCTTTTGCCTTAAGCGGCTAATACGATCGCTAGTCGTGTATTAGCTGTAAAGTTTGGCCGCGAAAGCGGTATTATTCTGTGTTTTTACACAGACACAGTGTCACCACAGGCTGTACAGTGAATAGTTTACAAATACCAAAAAATATTTAAAAGTATTGTATTTTTTTGTAAAAAAAAAAAAAAAAGTAAAGATCTAAAGATAGATTAATATTTTTGAAAATAGAAATAAATGTTAATTTCTATCATGTTTAATCTTAGTAAATGGAAATGATTGTTTTGAAACAAACTAGCCCTTGTTGCACTTAAATAATTAAAAGGTCAGATAGGAGATATAAATAAAAATTAAAGATTGTTTCCCGCTCTGAAGCAACAACAAGCACATGGACCAAAATGGAAAAACATCAAGACATTAGAATCAGTGACATCATGTTAGATGGATCCTTAAAAATGCTGATAAAAGGCTATGAAAGTATAAAAAGCCAAAATAACTGAATTCATTAGTTTTGTTGTTGCAAAAATCTGACTATTAATCTACATATGAATTGTAGCTATATTGCAGACTCTATGATGTAGAAGTCTGCAATAGATTTAATTTCCTAAAAATCAACTGAGGCCTCCCAATGACAGTTCCTGACCCAAGTATTGGCAAATAGCGGTTTCATTTCCAAGGAGGACAGACAATCGACGAAAGTGTTCACTAGGAAGGACCTCTAAATTTGTTGAAATCCGGAAAGTATGAACTCTTTTGTTTATCTAATATGAACTTTTACAAACTTGCGATTAGTAACTGAAAATAAGAACTTTTATATGATTTAAAATAATTCTAAATCAATTATTAATAATTTTTTATGCATATTTGCTAATCATTTACATTTTTCGTTTTTATTTATTTTTGTATTTATTAACTAAATTTTTAAAATGTACTAAATTTAAGTTGGGTGCAGATGGCTGCATAGATTTATTAATGTTTATTTTAGTTATATTTTTAAGATTTTCATATACATAAAATAAATATGCCTGTATGTGCACATCCACTTCATATATATCAATAAATATGACACTCATGCTGAGTGTCCAAATGTATTTACCCGTATAGCTTATAAGTTATTGTTGTCAATGTGGCACCTTATGATGAATGTCAATGGGTTTACTTTATTGTAAATTTCTTCTAAGCAATTTTCAATTAATAACTTTATAATTAAAATCGTTTATGTTCATTTTAAAGGGGTATGATTTCAGACTATTTGTTTCATAGTTAAGTCAATGCTGGTGGAGGGATATATGGGTGTTTATATTAATGTAATGTGAAGCATGTTTAGCATACAAGGCAAAGCCCAACTGAATGCATGATCCCAATGTGTAGTCATTGTGTTGCAATGGATGCAGACATATTTCCTGCAACATTGCCCCCTTTAGCTCTATGGTTAGGGTCTATAAGTTGGCAAATAGTTCACTTCCCCCCCATATGTAGCATTTCTCCTAAATATTTTATATACATGATTCCTTCACCAGACAGAGCACATTCCTGTACTGGACGAGGATCATATCATTTAAATAATATCATGCTGCAGATGCACATTCCTGACAGTGTGGTTTTATGTTAGCATCTTCAAATTGCATTGATTGCATCTATATATCAGGAAGCAAGTATTGGTTTGGCTACAAACTTTTAGCCTGAGGTTGAATGATTGTTTTTGAAAAGTTTTTAACTGAATAATCTATATAACCTATTTATACTCAACATTATAAAACAAACTTTTATAAACTGTCTATCTGTGCAGACTTAAGTATAAAATAATAATTTAAATTTAAAATCTAAACAGAATTAACTTATTCCTCAAGTTTAAATTTATATATATGCGACAATAAATGTTTTTGTGTGATATTACTGGTAGTGGCTTATATTTTATTTTAATGTTGAAAATATATTTTAAGAATTTAAATCCTTTTTTTTTATTAAAATGTTTAAGAATTTATTATAAATCTCTGCTCCTCTTTGAGCTAGTGGCATGGGCTAACAGTTTAATAAAATGGGATCTTTAACTAGAAGTATCTGCCTACATTATAAATTTTCTAGGTTCAAATGGCCTAGTGGTGTCCTGTATGGCAGATATGGTAAGAGTCATCGCTATTCCCTGACTGTTATAATATATATAAAATAATTGTTAAGGGAAGCAATGCTACCATTGTTTCCATGGACCACACACCATTAGAATGTAGCTATTTACACATAAGAAACAAAAATTTGGACAAATAAAAAAAGAGATGAAAAGATTTAGTGATCGATATTTGGAAGAAATAAAAAAGTACATTGGAAAGATAATGAATGTGAAAAATATCAGTTATGATGTACAGGTAACCTTTCTATAACAGAGTAGATAGGTTCCTAAAGAATGGCATGTTATGTGAAACCATGTTATATGAGACCCAGAGCCAGTACAAAAAAGGGGGTTAGGTTCTGAAAACTTATTAAAAACATTATTTTTAAATCCTTACGAACAACATTTTTATTTTAAATGTTAACATATGTATGTATAACATAAAATGAAAAAAAAAAACTTTAATTACTTTTATTTTTATAACCTTAATTTAATAATTTTATTCTATATCTCACTTAAATGTTTTTCACTTGAATGATATATGAATCCTTTTCATCATTTATGTATTCTGACCTCTCTAAAAAGTCTAATTTTGTTTTGTTTTCTGGTCTTTACAAGGTTGTTGTAGGTTTCCTGGTATGAAGATAGACAATTTTGTAGCTCCTTTTTGAATTTTCAGCTTCTTTCAATAGCTGGTTCTGCATCCAATAAAAGTGATTCTAGATTTTTAATTGAGCTTAGGCCTTCCCATAATTTTTTAAATATTAATTTATTAACTTCACAATTTTTATCACTGTAATCCTCTTTAGAATCAATTTGATTTACAACTTTTGATGCCATTTTCAACAAATCCACTTCACCACATTCTAAATAATATATCAAAACCATCACCTCCTATCAATTTGTCAAGTTCTAATTTGATACCAATTTCATTTTATGATAATTCAAGCCAATTTTCTATTTCAGCTGATGATAGCTAAATTTTTTCCCAATATGCATTTAATGTTGATGTTTTTAGTTTTTTCAACTATAAAGATATGATTTCAATATAGTGCTTAATTGAAAATTGCTTTCATTACATCAATTGATGTTGATTCATTTGTGTCTAAAAATCCACTGTTATGATCTTTTAATGTAGAAAGTTTTAAAGATATAAATAATATCTTGATCCAATGACTGGAGGAATGAAGTACTGTTTGGTGGTAGAAAAATTACTTGGACATTGAGATAACTTCAATCTTGTGGGTGATCTGGAGCATTATCTAATAGTAACAGCAACTTGGAGTCCAAATTCTTCTTTAAATAATTTTCAACCTCTGACACAAAATGCTTTAAAAATTATTCTCTAAATAAATCTCCAGTTACTCAAGCTTTTGAATTTGCTTTCCAAGATACTGTCAAGATGTTTTTATTTATGCTTCTAAGTGCATAGGGATTTGAAGATATATAAATAAGCAATGGTTTTGTCATAAAGTCTCCTAATGCATTACTACACAAAGTAATTCCACAATTTTTAAATATCTTAAAACTGGGTGCAGTTTTTTCTTGTTTTGATATAAAGGTTCTATAAGGGATTTTTCTCACTTAAACCCAGTTCCATCAACATTAAGAACTTGATGTAGTGTGTATTCTTGCTCTTCTATAATTTTTTCTGGGTAAATTCTGACAGCTTCATAATCAACCAATGCCGATTCATCTTGAATTCTTATGCTATGAATTACAAAACACTTTTTGAATTTTTCAAACCAAAACTTTACATGCCACAAAATCTAGATTGATAGAAGATTCTCCATTTTCTTTAATGCCTTTGTAAATTTTAAGACCATTTTGTTTAATGATATTGCCATCCAATGGAACCATTTTTTGGAAGCTATCATCCATCTAAATGTTGAATACCTTTTCCATTTTCTCAATTATTGGTGCATGGGGATGAGCTGCATATTTTGCAGATATCGAAGATCCTATAGCAACAGCACTTCTAATTTTCTTTTCATTTTTCTTAATGGTTCAGATTGTTGCCTCATTTAAATATAGAGTTTTTGCAAAGTGTGATGCTTTTCCACCTTTTATAAGATGATCATAAATTTGTATTTTTACATCCAGGAAAAAATTTTTTCTCTTAGATGTCTTTTTTATTTTTATCAGACATAGTGTGGGACTGAAATTTAATTGTCCGAAAATTAGTCTTAAAAATAAAAAGATACTTTAACACATACTCAAAAAAGTTTAAAATAAGTTCCTTCCAAAACCACAAACACTAGAATTTTTTAATATTTTCTGTGATTCACGAACTGAATACTTTAAACATAAAATAATTTATTTAAAATAGATAGTAATACAAATATTGATTACTATATATAAAATAGATGAATAAAGAGTGTCAACTTTATTTAAAAATAATATGAGTATAATTTGTATTCTAATTTGAAGATTTATGTTTTATTATTTTAAAATATATTGTACAAAAAATATATTTTATAAAGTCTTATAAAAAGCATTTTAACAGCATGGAACACTAGTTAGCGGAAAAGAACTTTAATAAACTGAATAAATGAATAGATTTGACTGTGAATAAGTAATTGCTATAGAAATGGATGCAATGAAAGATTATGGAATAAAATTCCATAGAAACATTATCCAGAAGAAGATGTACAGTAATCTTAAAGACATAGATTTATTTGCATGCTCTTCTTACAGATATATAAGGTTAACTAGTACAATACATACATTAAATAGTAGAATTACAATACAATATGAGGGTTTCTGCAAATTTCTGATTATGTTAACTTCTGGTTATGTTAGAATGAAACCGTGTTTAAAGTGTTGTGATATATAAGGGTTTCTGCAATTTATCATATTAGAATGAAACCATGTTGCAGGATACCATACCATACGAGGATTACCTGTATATGTATTAAGAAAATTGCAAAGTGAAAAAGAAATTAATATTGGATTGAATATGTGCTTAGTGATTAAAGGAATTAGAGAAAAGAAGACTATGAATACAAAAGAAATAAATTGGTAGTTGGATTTAAGAAAAGAAATAGCATATTTAAAGGTGATTTGCCTTTGTGATACATGTTTTTGCATATAAGCAATGATGATATTAAAAAACCCTACTAAGAATATTATTAAAGAAATAAAATATAGTTTACACAATTATTTACCTTTAAAACATTTAAACGAACTTCTTCTTTTTCATCATCCATAATTCTGAGTAAATTCGGCAAAGCGTTTGCTTCAATGGCATCATATTTTCCTTGAGTTATAATTGAAATCCTGCAGAAAACAAAAGCAAAAAAATAAACAATTTTTAAATTCTCAAATTGACCGTCTTTATAAAAAAAAAAGATTTATAAATAAAGGTTGCATTATCCATAATCAAAATGTCATAATCAAGACAATGTTTAGCTGAAAAAAACACCATGTAGGCAGTGAGCATAATTAAAATAAAACTTTTTTTTTTTTTGCACTTAACTTGAATTAGATAAGAACAATTCCTTTCCATTAACTGTATAACCAATTCAAAAATGTATATTAAGTACCTACGGATTCTTTTTTACTTAGTAATTACCAGAAATATGTATATATATTTTTAAAAGGTATGTTAAAACTATCTTTTACAATAGTAACATATTACTATGACAATATTTACTTTCTGACAGCAATTTATAAAACTGTTGCTCAAAAATCAAATCATTTCTTTAGCTTTTCAACAATTAACCATTTAAATTCTCAGTTATATCACATATTCTAATTTCGTTCTGTAACTCAAAAACATATATTGAAAGTTGACAATTTCATTTTTTTAAAAATCGAAGTCAATTTAAGAAATTACAAGGCCCTTTTTTTTAATACAATGGTATAAAAATTACAATTTTCATTTAAAGTGTAACATTTGCTGCTTCTGAAGGTTTAATAATAACCAATCAGACTGCGAATATAATTGACACAAATACAACTATCTTAGTTAAAAGTTATTTATTTATTTATTAACAAGGTAATAAAAACAACAAAGGAAGTGTATTAAAATATTAATTAGTTCTTAGTCTAAACAACAATAACATGACAAATCATTCATTGAATACAATCACTACTTGACAGTGTGTATTAGTCTTTCTCAAAAAATAAAGTGATAATAACTCATTTTGCTTTACTGCTGACAGCACAGTTTAGCAACTAATTGTCTCCTTTCCCATTATTCCTTGACTGCTATGACTACAGCTGCATTATCTGAGACTTCTAATTCTTCTCTACTTTTTTTCACTGAATTTTTCTTATTTACATCTATGCAGATGAGAGTCTATATGCAGGAAATTCTTTCATTCTAACTTTAGAGTGCTTCAGCACATATTAGAAAAGGCCCTTCACTAATAAACATACAAATGTGCTAGATATCTAATCAAACATTCCAACATTATTATTATTAGTCAGATTGTTCAAATTGCCTCTAGAATTACCATGTTAAACTGCCATGTTATTGTTTAATTAAATTCCTCTGCTGATGTAATTTTTTTAAAGCTAATCTAAACATAGTAAAAACATAGTTGATTTTTTCATCAAAACCTCAATTTTAGCATATGTAAAAAAACAAATACATTTTCACAAAATAACAGAGAGGGAAAAAAGCAAATACTGAAACTACAAAAGATAAAAATATTAATCTGGTATTAATATTTATTATGAATATAATTGGTTAAACTAGTTTATAAATATACACCCAAGATCTCTCAAGTCATCTCAGGCTAAATACATTCTTTTAAAACAAGAATGTGTTGATTTTACCAGTAGTAGTATTTTGTTTAGAATTATTTTTCTAGTTAAAAATTTCCAACAACCAAAACAAAGAGCCACATGAATCTTTCAACTTCATTTAAAATTGCAGTATGAAACCCTTTTATACCACTGTATTCTAACCATCTTTGTAAGCATGCGTTATAACTTAGGCTGGGAATCTGGTTTGCCATTGCTGCCATAGAAGATTATTCAATGATCTCAATTAAAATTTATAATAATATTATAATTTTGCTATAGCTAGCATTCTGTCATTCATATAGTTTGTCAAAGATTAAAGTCATAAAATTTTTATAACTTGTGTAAGTTAATCTAAGTTGAAACAAATAAAAAGTTGGATATTGTAAATTTTATCAATTATTTCTTTATTTAAATGTAATTAAGTAAATGTATTTGTGTGAAATTATACAGCATAGTAATTTCTTATTGCTTGATATCAGAGCCTATTATCATGCTTTCCAGTGAAGCACATAACATATAGTAAAGTCATGTGATTACACACATACACACACACATATATATATATATAGTGTACAGATATTGAGTACAATAATAATGTATCTGCCAGCCATATCTACAACCTGAGTTTGATCATAGGCTGAGTAAATATAGAAAACTTTTTCAACTGATTCAGGATTATTTTAAGTAGCTATCTCCTAGTCAATTACAATATGTCCAATCTTAGTTAATAAATTGATATGTAATTTTTCTTAGTTATAATGTTAAACAAAGTCAAAAGACTGCTCAAGCTTTTACTACCTATTCATGAAGAGCCTGGAAAATCAGTCATCTCCTTTACTATTTTTCTTTGCTTTGCAATGAGTTATTTAAAAAAGCCTGTTTTAGCTTATTATTTTCAACTATATATATATGGTGAAAAGGTAAAAGTATTAAATAGCTCATTTCAGGGAGTAAATTTCCCCTTTCTACAAACAAGAATAGTGAAGGAAAAAACCTTTACAACCTAATTGACTGCTGATTTTTAATATTCTTTATAGATTTTTTTTGTTTAACCTCTAGCTAAGAATAGCTACCAATAAGTGGATGGTTATTGGGTTAAATATGGGTTCACTATTGGAAAAAAAAAATCCAAAAACTTTCAAAATTTTAATCTCCTTAGAAAAAAAAAACCCAATGTATACCTTAAACATGGTAGACAAATGCACAAACTACTAAATCATGTGAATCTTCCACATTACAATAAATGATTTAATGGAAAGCATATTTATGAAAAAGAGTATTATCATCAATATCATAATGTATAAAAAGAAAAAAAATATTATACATACATTGCTATTGCAAGAGCTGAGAATGCTCTACAGTCTTCATCATCATCACTTAGTAGATTAACTAATGCTTTTAAACATTTTACTTCACATGCTCTAACTTTTCCAGCCAAGGGAACACTGAAAAAAAAACATAATAATACAACACTGATAGTATTTAATATATGTATGCTTGTATATATTGTAACAATAAATAAAATCATTAAGCATCTAAATGCTATTTTGTAATGTTGAATCAGGGCTAAATCAAAGAATCTAAGCCAATAATCGGTCATTTATCAATAGATGCCACAAATCTTAGCTTAATCTTTCAAAACACTGAATAAAATATATTGTATGTGAACATTAATATTTCTAATATATCTCAGGGTTTTATAACATTTTGTATAATCTATATGTTAATAAGTATATATCTATTTATTAAAGCTTTATATGTGTGGCTAGCATAATATCACAACGAACAAACAATATCTTGATTTTTATTACTTCTTATGAATTTAACATCAAGACTCATACATATTTTGTATAAACAAAATTTCTTAGGGTATGGCTGAACACAAAAGGGTATTTTGTGATTATATCCAGTTCAAATCTTATAGCATATGAATATAGCTGTGAAAGAAGTATAAAACATCAATCATTATTTAAAACAATAATTAAATAATTATTTTTAACAAAATATTAATGCATAAATATTAAAATAAAATAAGCATACGGTAAATAAATTATATTTTTAATCACATTGTCTAAAATAAATAGGTTTATTTATAAGTGCTGTTATGAATGGGCAGCAGATAAATGAAATGACGTCAAACTCTATGTGTTGCTAAAGCATATACAAATATATAAAAGAAGGTTACTAATATATAGGATATAAATAAGTCCTTACTACTGTAAATTAAAATAGAATAAAGAGATTCATCTACATTTTAGAAATCCTAAATATATCTATCGAAACACTATCTATATTGTATCTACTTAATTTTATCCCTCTTATTTAAGAATAACATTTAATTCTCTCTGAACTATAATGACAACATGGCCCAACATTTCTTATAACATTAAGGTCCTAAACAATAAATTCTATATTTGCCCTTTACTCTATATTCAACCTTTACTCTTTATTTATTATCTTCTAACTTTATTATTACAGGTACATTTTAAGCATCATTTATTTGAATAAATACAGTTATAATAAGATACCATTACTATCATATGAATATATATGGAAAATAAAATAAAAGACCTATAAGATAAGAGCATCTAATCATCAATAAGACAATTTACTAATATTATTCTAATAATTATAATAATACTAATAACAACCTATCTCTAATACCTATAACACAGGCAAACAACTTATATCAATTAAATATTTAAACCATACTATCTAGTCTTCGTACTAGAACGCTGAGAAATATTAACCCATGCAATGAAATTAAAATATTTCACAAAATAGTAAAGAAAATAAATTATTAAATAATTATTATTCATTAGAGTTTATGAACAATATAAATCCAATTTATATATATGCACATTTACTTTAGATTCCATTAATACAATTCATTTTATAAATACACTCATTATTTCTATTTCAAAATTTCACTATACAATATACGATTGTTTTCATCATAGTTATTTTTCCAAAATTATTTGACAGATAAATAATATCCTTTTCAATGACAATGATCCACTTATGGTACAATGTTTCATTTTAATTAAAAGAGCAATAACAAGATTGTTTATCACAATTTAAAATCAATTCTGAGAGCAATTATACCACAGGTTCCCAAGGCAATTAGATTTCTGGTTGTTTATCCTTTTAAGAAGTGAGGGATGTTATTTCATTTCGATCTCAAAAGATTATTTTTGTAAAAATAACAAAAACATAATTATTAAATTAAGTCCAAAATACACAGGTGTGAATAAATAAATATTCAAGTAAGCTATAGACAAAATCCCATCTATTTAGTGTAGCAATTTTAATAATTCAAACTATTTTGAAAGCTCAAACATCTTTGGCTGTATTTTAATAATTTCCAGATTAAAATGAAATTTTGTCCAATTTAAAAATCTTATCAGCATTATAAGGTAGGCAAATAACCATTATGCTATTATTAAAACATATTTGGTGATGATCACAAAGGCTTGTCTCCACCTTCAAGGTGAATGCTTAAGGGTTCCTCTAGATGGACATGGTAAGCATCAAGTAGCTACAGTGGTTAATTTGAATATTTATAGCTTACAATATTTACAAGGTAAAGCCCCCAAAAATAGAATCTTGAATTTCTTTGAGTACTACTCAATTCCAGTTTGTATGCAAAATCTGGAAGCAGTTGCTTAGTGATCAATTTTTCCCAAACAATAGAAATCTTCCTTATTGCTTTCTACATGGCAAAATGAGCCACTTTATTTTCTATTTTCAATAACACTATTTTAATGCTTACATTACCATTATTTACCTTTATTTTGATATTAAATAATATACTTACCCTTTACATATAACAATAAATAAAATTCAATCTTTAAATTTACCATTCACATAATGTTATAGGATTTCTTATTATTCTTATGGTTTTATGTATTTTTTTTCAACCTATAAACATTACTTTATTCTAACTATTCATGTACATTTAATTATTATATGTAGGTTATGTTTGTTTATAAATGAATTTAAAACAGATATAAATCACTAAAATTATAACTATGTTACAATCAATTTCTTCACCCTAATAATGGATATTTAGTAATAAAATGTTCTTCAGCGTAATTTAGGATTATTAATTTAACTTTGTTAATGAATGTTATTTGTAAATTTTGAATTTAACCATGATTTTAAAAATTTGATACACATTTGTAACTTATACAAGCTTAAGAGAATGAGGTCATGTGATCTATGACTATTTTTTTTATTTGACTATTTACATTTGTAACTCGTTTTAAAATATGTTTGCCATCTTGGATCTCCCTAGAAACGCTATACGTATACTGTATATATAACATGACTTGAAAATTATAATTATTACTAAAAAAAAATTTTTAAGTTGAATACTTTTGATATTGAGCCTATAGGGTTACTATTACAATATATATATATTCTATATTATATTATGACATATATTTATGGACAAACTTTAAATACTGTCATATTGCTCTATGTGGTTTGCAGAGTAACAAAGAGATGGTCACAGAACTAAATACAGTATTTCAGAATCACTTCTCAGCTGAATAATATTGAGAACAAAAAAAAAAACTTTTATTATGATTAACTAAATGAAACATTTAAATACTTAATGTTCCACTAGAATGCTTTAATATCACATGATCTTGGAGAAGTTACTCACGTTATTATATTTATATAAATAATTATTATTCACACATTATTATCTTAGAAATTATTTCATTTTATTTAACCTTGGGTATAGATCCAAATTTCATAAATTTTGTATTTATACTTTTTATATAGGTAAATAATAATCTCCATTTTAAACCTTTCATCTCTTTTTCCCATCTACTTCTTATTTATAATTAATGCTTTATTCTTATATTTCAAACATACTGCTGCAGCCAATTAAATAATGAAGATCAACAAGTCCATTCATAAAAAAATAAGCTACATTTGAACTTTATTAAATTAGAACTCTATATAATAATTTCTTATAACAAAACTGATTATTAATCCTTTATGCTTACTTAAAAATTGATTTTTGTATATATCAGATAAATGCAAACCAATGTTGTGTGTTTTTTTTGAAGAGTCATTGGAGGAGAGGGAGGTGGTTCAGCTAAATGGAAAAAACTGAATAGTCAAAATTTATCTTAGGAGCCATTAGTATGTCTGTTCTCTCAATGTATATAAGTTATATTTGAAAAATAAAAGTGATTGCTAATTATAAATAAATATAAGTATTGCATGTAACGCACAAAAAGTCAAATCGTTTAAAAAATGGAAATTATCTATCTATATAAAAAATATAGATATATTTGATCTTTGTTGAATTTAAAGTCTATATCTATGGATAAATAAAATATAATAGTTTTTATTGAAAAATAATTAATTGTTTTTATTATAAACATGTAGTTTTTTTTTTTCATATGTTATAGCATCGGCCGGGACGTGAACCCACAACTGTTTGCAACCAACTACTTGCTTGCAAGGAGGCTGCGATGACCTCTTGGCTAACATCGCTTGACATAAACATATGTAGTTGTAAAGTAAATTTGTGTAATAAACATTAATTAATATTAAATGAGATCTGGCTTTAATGACTTATATGGGACTTGGCTTAAATGAAAAAACTTCATTGACTGAAATATATCTTACTACTATAATTTTTGTTTGAACAATGTTAGACCTACATCATGTTGTCTAAAGTAGAAATATTTGCGTGGATCTTATTAATATATAGTAAAACTCTAGTATCCATTATTTAAAAACTGACCATTTTAACAATCTATGATGTGGGGGAGGGGGGACGTTAAATAAAAACTAAACATTCCAAATATTTACTTATATAGTGCATCACCAGCCATTTTCTTATTTTACACATTTAATAATGCCATTATAATGTCAGGGCATTCATTTACAATTATGAAATAGTCGGTGTAAATTGAGAAAAATACATTAGTAAAAAAATCAAATTTTAATTTTCAAATTCACAGAACAACTACTGCTATCATAACATCACATACATAACTAAAAATTAATCACTACATACAAATCTAGACAATGTATCTCGTCAATTTTGTCACCATTACTATCAATTTTCATTAAACAATTCAAAACAAAGCAAAACTCTCCATATAGTAGTGCCATCTTGTGCTAACAAAAGCAATGAATTATGTGCTAGTATGAAATAGTGATCATGTGATGTTTAGTGGTTTAATATCAATTTTCATCACAAACAGAAAATAGTAGAGAAAAAAACAAAGTAACTCCTACAAACAATATGTTTTAAAATTCCAAGTATTTTAAATGAAGAGGTGAGACATGCAATTAAATTTATGAAGAAAATAAAAGCTCTGTGAAATCATTAGATGTTTTAAAAGAAATAGATGAAGAAATAAAAAAAGTTATTGTAAAATGTTTAAATGATAAATATATATCAAATAATTGGGAAAAGGCATTAGTGATATTAACATTTTTTAAAAAACTTGAAAAATAAAGCTTTAAAAATTAAGATCTATCAGAATTCTGGTAGTTGTAAGATTATTACAATTCATCTATAGAAAATTTTGAAGGCACATAAATAAATAAAATCTGAATTTAAAAGTGGTAAATAGCATATATGAGTACAAAAAGAAGCTATACAGGAAACCAGAACAATAATTGTAACACATATTCATGGGTTACCATTATGCTTTGAATTTGTAGATAATAAAAAATTCGCAAACAGACACAGAATGTTATCTAATTTGGGGGAAAAAAGAAAATGCAAAACAAAAAGTTAGATTACACGGTTATACTAGAATATAAATAAGGCTTTATAGCAGGTTAACTTAACTATTCAAAACTATCCAATAATTTTTATAGTCATTTTTTTAAAAAATATTTTATGAATTAAAATGGAAGCAGGATTAAATAAGCAGTAGTTATAAAAAAAGATTAAACTAATAATTAATAGTTTTTCTTCTAATTCATTAGTATTAATGAATTAGAAATTAAAAACTATAAATATATTAGTCAAAGTCCTAATATAGATGAAATATAATAAATTAAATTAATTGTATAATTAAACTTGGATGAATTGCTTATAGTAGAAATAATTTAATACTACAAGAAAATATGCCTGTATATAATATTTTTGTAATTTAATTTTCGCTACACCACTTTTACACAAGACAGGTAAGAACTTATTTCTATTCCATTTAAAACTAGTCCCTACCTGTGTGAGAATGGTATAGTAAAAATTAAACTACAGAAATATTATTCAATAAATGAATAATCTCTAATCTGATAAATGGCTAGTAAAAATTATTAATATGCTTGTGTGCTTGGAAAAATGATTTAAAATAACTAATAGGCTAATCTGACCATGTTTTTTTTTTTTTAAAAAATAACGATTTATACAATTTTATACAATGAAGATTACATGAATACCAAGCAATGTCCATAGCCAAATGAGAAGTGGATATATACATGAATGTTGGATCAACGCTTCAGTAGTATTCTAGATTGGTCCATACTTTGTCCCAGTTGAACAATTATGTATGCCTCATTGAGCATTGAAAGGCACGTCCAAATTTATAATGAGTATAGGTTTATAGTCAAGATGTGAAGCAGAGGTTAAGTGGGCTGGGAGAACACTGACAAGGTCATTGATTCACTCCCAATCCATCAGTCCGAGCCCAAGCATCCCGAGATCTGTCCGTCACTTGCTTATAAGTTAAGCTATTCAGTTCATGATTGAATTTGTTAACTTTTATTGTTGAGGAAGATGGTGTGATCAATCCACTAATTGGTAGTCTTTAGATAATATGGTAGAGTTCCCATATATATGACTGAGCTCATTTTGGTATTACATTGATGAGACGAGACTCATATTTGATCATTGATATCTTTGTAATAATCAGTGCACTAGCATGGAGGTGCCAGCCCAGGATTGTTGATACAGCCAATCCGGAGCAAGCATTTTATCTCTGATGATATTACACTTGATGAGTGTTTTAAATACTGGAAGGGTACTGGTGTTCGCATTGCCCAGAACAAAACTGCATCTCGTTAGCCAGATGGCGAAGGATAGGAAAATTGCTAATCTAATGTTAGCAAAATTGCCAGCTTTAATTGCTTGCTGGATTAAGAATGTTCTGTAGAATAGCGTTTTACCTTTTCGTCAATGAAATACCCAAGAATGCTGAGTGATGGACAATCTAGGAAAATGTGTTCAATTGTTTCCTCATCCCTCTGACAGAGTTGACATTGAGAGCTAATTTTGTTAAAACCCCTCCTCATTACGAGGAACTGATTAGTGGGTAGTGATGAGAGGTTTAATTTCAGAAGAAAGTCAATAAATTTGGGTTCCAGAAACCAATGTTTGGCTTTTTTGATCAATAATTTGTTGTTACATCCAATAGCATTATGGAGAGCTGAGGGACAATCTTTCTTTAGCCTATAAGTTTCCCAGTAGGACTTTTTTTCGTTGAAAATGTTTGGAGTTACGTTAATACAGCCATTGACATGTGTCCAGATGTCAGTCAACCATCCTTTACTATGGGGAGGTGGCGTATCAGTAGGTTGAAATTCTTGGATTAAATTTGTATAGTCCATTTCCAGTGAATGGTTGTGTAGCAGATTTAGTGATTTTTGCAAGTATAATGTAGCAACCGAATGTAGACCAAGACCGTTCAGTTCTCTAGGCATTTGGGCTTTTGCCAAGCTTATGGCCACAACCTTCCTTTTCCACAATAGCTTAGTACATAATGAGGCCATTTGTTTACTGAAGATTTTAGTAGGCTTGATGATTGGTAGATAGTAATTGAGTCTTGAAAACATTAGCATGTTAAGGAGTGTGATTTTACCAGGAATTGAAAGCGAAATACTAGAGAGAGTGTTGATTGTTTTATTGGTTTTTTGAAGGATTGAATTTTGTATTTCTCTAGTCATGATAGTTTTTGTTTTTGCCATGGGGAATCCTAAAAAAAGCTGTGGCTTGGCTGTGAATTTGGATGGAATTGTTGTTCCTGTTTTAATTCTCCAGATGGAAGATTTGCTATTGTTAATTTGGAAGTTTAATATTTTGGCATGCTTGTCAATAATTGTGAAAAGTGTTGGAAGATGAGCTTCGCTGGGGAAAAAAATGGTAACATCGTCCACATAGGAGATGTGGTTGATTTGTTTTTTGATGGCGGGAACATAAATGCCTGGCAAGATATTCTCTATGTCCTTGAGCATGGGGTTGATGTAAGTTATAAAACATAGTGATGCTAGGGGAGAACCCTGTGGAATCGAGATGTGAGGTCTAAAACCTGTAGACAACCTTCCATCTAAAGAAGTAAATATGGAACGATTTAGTAAAAGGTTTGCTATTATTCTGATGTACACGTCAGGCACCTGATACTCCCGCATTATTTGGAACAGTACGGATGGTATTACTGAGTCAAATGCTGAAGAGAAGTCCAGTTGTATGACCAGTGGCCTTGACTTATTGGTTTGTCTGACATGCTCAGTTAGTAAAAGAAAGCGCTGAACTGCATCAATGGTTGATGATCCTTTTGGGCAAATTGAAAAGATGAAATATGGGAGTAGGGTTGGGGTTGTATATGGTCCTTAACTAAGGATTCAATTGTCTTAATTAGCAACGGAATCATGGAAATAGGTCGTATATTGTTGAGACTAGATGGATTTTCTTGTTTTTTAAGAAAAGGGACCAGTGCCACTGGGTACAAATCTGGAATGTTCTGAAAGTCGTCGGCCAGCACGTCAATCATGTTTTTGATTATGGGGATTGTGTAGTGACTAAGGTGTAATAGTACAAATTTTGGGATTGCGTGAAGGCCCAGATAAGTGCTTTCAGAAAATGCCTGTAGCTTTTGCAATATTTGGGCTTCATTTATGTTGTGATTGGTTGTGGTATTATTCCATATGTTTCCTGTTTGAAAAGTATTGTTTTGCAACTTTGTTTTGAAATGAGAGTGAATTCTCTCCAACATTTCTGGTCCACTATAGCACTTGCTGTTAATGATAATCGTAGACGGTGTTGGTCTAGCAGCCGATCCAAGTGCCCATCGAATGTAGCTTCTAGTCCAGTTATGACTATTTGCCAAAAAGATTTTAGATCTCTTTGTAGCAATGTATTGGGCTAGAGCTTTTTGTTTTTCATGATATTGAGTTTTTAATTTTAGTATTTCTTGAATTTTGGTACTTGAGAGGAGTAGTGAACTTAGCCTATTACTAATTGAATCAAGTTCTTTTAGAAGTTGATTTGGTCCCTTAGATCTTTTTGTGTGAAAGTTAATGAGGGTGCTCAAGATTCCTACGAAAGCAGACCATGCTTGCACAGGTGACAAAGTGAGTACTTGTATTTTATTTAGAAGGATATATGCTTCTGAGAATAACCATTCCAGTGTTGTGGCTTTGTTCAAAAGTCTTAATAGTTTTTGTGTGGTCTGAAAGACTTATCATGTTGGTGTCAAGTTGTAGAGAGATTTTTATAGCAAGATGGTCTGAGAAAGGCACTAATTGCAGCTTGGCATGCAGGTTATAATGAAGTTCAGGGGAATAAAAGAGAAGATCAATCAACGATTGCTTGTATTGTGTGTAAAATGAGAATGATTGAGGAGGAAAGAAACCTTCTCCACATAGCATAACTTTGTTAAATAAATGAAGATATTTGTTAGTAAACTGATGATAGGTCATATTAAAATCCCCAAAGCAGATTGAGGGTGAATTATTGGATGAAAGCAGGGCATTGATTTTATTACTCACTGAATGAATTAGATTAGTATCAATCTTGAGATAAAGGTAAATTATGTTTATGGGGTTATTATTAATGGTAATGTTAATAAATAGAAGTTCTTTGCTAATGTGAAGAGTTCTTAGTTGCTGATATTCCAGATTTTTATTGATTAGGAAAGCCACTCCAGAAGAAGCAGTATTCGAGGGTAGATAATGGAAATATCCATGTTGCTGCATTAATTGCTGAATTTTAATATTGGACTGAAAATGTAACTTGGTCTCAGAGAAACATACAATGTGTAAGTTTGATTTGTTTAATCAGTTTTTGATTGCATGTACCCGATCCAGTGAATTGAGCCCCCTCACATTAATTCCAGCAATTTTTAAATGCATTGTTTGATTCTGTGTTGGTGTGAAGATTGCTTTATTCTTCTGACCATGTTATTAAAGAGATGACAAAAGATGTTTTAAACTAAATTCCAAGAGATTGTAAAAGATATAGAAAATGATCATGTGTGAGATAAGGAAATTGGCTGGACTGATATGGAATAGGTAGATCTTCATTCTACAGGGGATTGATAGTGGCTAAAAATAATAATAGCTTTTCATGAAGATTATTTGTAATCCTACAGACTATTTGCATCTATTTTAGCAGATTGTCAATTTATTTTAATAGCTTGTTTTTAATATGACCGTCTTTTGCCCAAATAAAAATATTTGTACCTACCAATTTCATTTCCATTAATATTTCTATGCAGTACCTAATGGATTGCTATCCTAATAATATAAGCATCACATAATGTTTTCTTAGTTTTTTTAATTTACAAAAACATTTTTTTTTTTAAATGTCATAGCATCGGCCGGGATGCAACCCAGGCAACTGCCTGCAAGTGCAAAGCAGTCGCGCTGACCTCTTGACCACCAATGCAAGACCATTTTTATCTAAATCTTTCTGTACTTTTATACTTTAATAGAGAAAAGCTTCTAGCAATATGGGTCACGGTCTTTTATTGATAAATGTTAGTTTAGATAAGCATCTTGTACAATAAATATTTTAAAATGAATTCCTTTTTTCAAGCGTTGTTAGCCGAGATGTTATCGCAGCCGCCTTGCAAGAAAGTAGTTGGTTGCAGACGGTTGTGGGTATATGAAAAAAAAATGAATTACTTCAATTCAAAAATGCACTTGATGTTTTAATTTATATCCATGAAAATGATTTGATCATTTCGTAACCAAATTTGAGCAAATCATTAAGAATATTGTTAAATCTTCCTACAAGTGTAGCTAGTGGAGAGAGATCATTTTTGACGTTATAAATTATAAAAAGATCAGCAAGGAAATTTGTCAATGATATCTATCTATTGAGAATAACGCATGCAATACTCTTAAGTGTTGATGATATTGTATCTAAATTTAGTTCTGTAAAAGCTCGGAAAGTAAATTTATAATTATGTAATAGTAATTTTTTTCATTGTTAGCCTTAATAAAACATTAAAATGTATATAAAATCATGTAGAATTTGTTATATTTTTTGAAGGGGGGGAGTGAGAGCGTTGACAACCCTTCCTCCGGCCCTATGGTAACATCACAAAGCACGAAAATTTCCCTGAGTTAATTTGCACTTCCTATATGCAATTTTATAGTCATAATGTTTCCATTTGATGACGAAAACGTGTTACTTTTGGGCTGCTACGTGTGCAAAGAGAGGCCTACTCATTTTGTTTGGATTAAAACATCCATTACTCGTTGGATGGCTAATTAAAAAAATATATGTATTCCGAGTTATTATTGTTTAAATACTTTATGTATAAATAATACTATAAGCAACCCGATGCAATGGAACTTCATTATTATTTACAAATATTTTTTATAAATTTGTGAACATATGTTCTTTTATATCTATAATTTTTTTTATCTATTTAATTTGTCAAAAAGATCATCATTATCTTCGCTATTTTATTCTCAATTTCTTTATTTTTCATAGAGTAAAATCTTAAAAAATTTTTAGAATCTGAAAACTACTGCCCTCTTGAGGCAAAAAAAACACGTAATAAATTCTAATGTACAGTACATAGAAAACTTTACGTAAAAGTATAAAAGGATTTTATATTATCATATGCCATCACATCGACAAATAAAATTTCTTTTAAAATTTTGAAAATTCAATTCAGAGTCCTATCAAAGTGTTTCAAATAACAACTTTATTCACACTAAGAAGATACATATGGATATCACTTAACCTCTTTTTGTTATAGGTTACATGCTTACAATGTACAGTGGCTCTACAATAAAAACAATCAAAGTGTTTACGTTCTTATCAAAACTGTTTTCTATTGCAATATATATATGCAGTATTATAATAAAAAACTGATTAACTAGTTATATTTGTTTTAAAAAAATACTAGTCAAAAAATCAAATAAATAAATTTACATTAATTTTTACAATTACACAGAAATTGAAGTACACGCGCATTTTTTTTTTTAAAAAAAATGCATATTTATTTTGAATATTTTATCATATTGTCTTTTTTTAAAAAAGGTTTTTTTTTTCATTTTTTGAATAAAGAAAAACAATTAAATCAATAAACTAAATTGTTATATTAGTAATTATGAAATAATTATGCAATATTTATTAATTTCAAAACAATAACACATTTTCCTTCTAGGAAAAAAAAGATCCAGCAGTTAAGATTAACCTTAAAAAGTCCATAACTGAGGAATAAAAAAAATACGCACATTTTAAAATGATTATCGATAGTTATTCTCTAAATAGAAAATACTTCAACTCGATAATTCTGTCTAAGCTTCCCTGCTCAATATTTAAACATTCACAACAACTCTTTCTTTCAGTAAACTGTTAATTTCTTAAATGTTCTTTCATCTTCTTTTTTTTTCATAGGCTTTTCCAACACATTCATTATTAATCTATTTCTTTTTTCATATATTTTTTTCAATACTTCAGCATTGCTAAAGTTATTCTTCCAACTTTTCCATTCTTCTCCAGATCAAATGTCTTCAATATTTCAATTTTTTCTATTTCTAATCAGCTAAATTGGTACCAATATACATATTACATTTATTTTTCCATTTGTTTTCTGCATTTAAACATGGCTTGGCAATTGTAATACTATACTGGTATAATTAATCAATAAAGTAAAGATTCAGTGATCTTTTGACAATGACTGGAATTTAAAAACGCAAATAGTGGAACCTAGATTTTCATATAAAGTAATGTAAAAAGAAATATATAAACACCTGGACTATAGATTTGTAATTTCACAACATCGAAAAAAAAAAAAAAGTCGCATACTTATAATTACAATTTTACTAGTGAAGAGAAAAATAATTTATTACAACATTTATCTTGTATTTCAAATAAAATGTTTTTTTTTAAAAATATTTTCTTATAAATATATCAAATTTATTAAGCACAAACAGATAATATTGTAATAATGTGAAAGCTAAAACCTTCAACAGATACGCCTTAAACATGCTTACGTGATAGCCAATCAGATGGAATAATGACATCACATGGACCTCTCAATTCTCAAACACAAGTCAGAACTATCAGAATATTATCTGTTTGCGCTTAATAAATTTGGTATATTTACGTTTATTAATATCATTTCATTAGATTTAAACAATTGCTTTGTAGTAAATCGAAAGATTTCGCGTTGTTTATTTATATTTAAAATATTTAGTGAATTAAATGTGAAGATATTTAAGCTTCACACTCTTAGTTCAAAATGCTTGAGTCTGGCTTATTTATATATAAATTGAGGCATAGATGAAGATGGGTCCCTTCTTTTTCTCATAGTTCTGACTTGTGTTTGAGAATTGAGAGGTCCATGTGATGTCATTATTCCATCTGATTGGCTGTCACGTAAGCATGTTTAAGGCGTATCTGTTGAAGGTTTTAATTTCTTATAAAGTAATCTAAAAACATAAATAGTTTGCAAAAATTGAACAAGTATTACTCATAGTTCATCACTGAAAAATAACTCAATTTCTTGTATCAGGAAATTGGATTTTTTTTTAAACAAAGTTTTTACAAAATAATCTCAAAATAAATGTGTTTGTATTTATAGGGAAAAAATCAAACATTTATGTATGTCATTGAAAAATAAAACATTCTTCATAATGAGACATTAGCTGAAGCACTGGAAAACATCAAAAACACTTTTTCAATTGGTGACTGGAGTAAACACTCATGTGTTCATGGATTAAAGCCAAATTCTGAAAAAATTGACAGTCATATCTCTTGAATTATTTAGTCTAATCTGGATCACATATACTGTCTCATCAATGATATAGTGGCGAACTGAACTTCTTTTTAGCTTTCTTTGGGACAGTTTGCTATTTATGACTAGTTATAGAATTTTTTTTAAAAATGTCATTTTCCCATTTTTAATTTTTCATTACTGACCCAGTTTATTGCTTTATTATATATTTTTTTGGATGAAATATATATATATAATTTTATCATAGATTTGATTCTTTAGTGATGTATTTCATAAAACTCGATATTAATAAATTTTTTTTGCCAAACAAATAAGGAAATTAAAAAAATTTGAAGGACAAATAAAAAAATTGCAAATAAATAAATAAATAAAATATATAATTTACAATTGATAAAAAGATTTACCAAAAATATATAAATAGTTTATGTAATTTACAATTAATTTGAACTTTATTATGATGTCCTTTTATGAAAATCCAATTATCCCTCAAAATGTTCAATTTATCAATGAGTTATCCCAACATGAGTTCAGTAGTTCCACACAGTGTGTATAAACAGAAACTAAAAGAAAAATCAAATATAATATGCTCACTCTACCAATACTACTAAAACTCTGACATATAAACTTTTTAGCCACTATAATTTTTATTTAATATTTCTGTTACCAGGCCAACTGTAAATAATTTTTTTATAGCACTAATCTTTTATGCTCAACAGTATTGTTTTCATCCCAAATTTTCAAAAACTTTACCAAACCTAATTAATTTTTTCTTAAACTGGTGCTCTTTATTTGGAAATCTTGCATTTCATCAGAAACACTGATGGAATAAATAATCAGATTTAACATTAATTCAATCCTTATTTATATTGCATTCATTTTACAATTTATTTAAATATGGATTAAATAAAATATCTTATATGATCTAATACATATTTTTTTTTATTTATGTAAAATTTTACTAGAATTGCCTCTCCTTTCAATTTATATTTTTCTTCTTCAAAATATCTAATAAAATAATTTAAATCATTTTATTAAATACCTTGCCAACATCAATGACAAAACAACCTGAAAATTTCTTCTTTCTTTTGTCATTAGACAAATTTTCTTTTCTCTTCCTAAATCAAATATAAATATATCTAAATTACTACTAATACATCTATTCAATACCCTCAATATAATTTCATTAGGCCTCTTTTAGCAAACAATTTCTGATGTTGAAAGAAAATTAATTGTTTTCTTCAATTATAAATTACATTATAAACTTCAGCTAATTTTCACAAACATTCTAAGATCTAGAAAAATCAAATATTTTACTTCCTGAACTTTGTCAATTTTAATTTCAGTTTAATTTAAAGTTGTAATTATAAATTTATTTAAATGCACATTGATTACGTAAGTAATATTTACTAAGGCTGTAACCTCAAGAATATGCGTGTAAAAATGCGATTGTAGGGACCTCTACAGGTCTTAACCACAAGCTTACATTTTGGAAAAAAAAGCAGGGAATGTTATTAATTTGATTCTCCATTATTATACAATTTCATTCATTTTCAATTCATTGTTTTAACAACACAGGTGAGAGCTAACTATTTCCTTCATTAACTCACATTCTTTCTATATTTACAATACATTTACTAAAAATTACCTTCAATTATTTCACTTTATATATATATATATATATTATAAGAAAATGGTTGGAGGGGTAAATATCAAGAGATGCAATCATCATCATTCCCAAATTTCACTATCTCAATATTATCAATAAATAATCATCAACAAATATAAAAGGAACATGAAAAAATCATCATAGAACAAATATAATGTAAATAGTTAAAATAATGTTACATCACCAGTATTAAACAAGACTAATCAGAAATTATTCCTTGTGGTAGGATCTAAAAGAGATTCAATATCAAGATGTAGGCTATTTATTTAATGCCAAATTCAGGACATAATATAAAATACTCATATGCATGCACATACTGAGGGCTCAAGTATCCATCATAGTAAAAAAAAAATTCTGGGATTCTGATAACTGCTAATCATTATTAATGATCTGGACATATGGTACCATGAGTGTATAGCCTAACTATAAACTAATTTCTATTCTAAAATGTGCAATGAATACATTTTAAAGATGATCAGTATCTTTGTGCTATCCAGAGAGCTATCTAGATGTCCAAACACAAAGATATATCCTCCATATACAAATAAATTAACTGTTATATCTAGAACTAGCTCAAAATCAAAACACCCTAGAAACCATGACATTGAACAAGATAAAATATAAATGTATACTCTTAATATACTTTATATTAAATAATTTTACTGAGATAAGCTACCAAGCACCATGCCATGTTGAACCACACACTGCCAATTCATATAACAGATATCTGGAAAAATAGACATTAACACTTTTTTAACATTTATTAATAAAGTAAATAAAATTTTTAAAAAAATGAGAATATGACAATTCTAAATTTATGTTTCTACATAAAAAATATAATATTAATAAAAAAAGAAGACTATTTCTTGTTGATTCTTATAAATTAAATTAATTAGTCTTTACTTTAAACAGAATTATATCTGTTTTCAATGATTAAAGATGATAAATACTTCATAGAAAAAAGATAACAAAATTTAAGATTATTTAAAACCTTCTTTCACTTTTTTATAAAAATGGGAAGATTTCAAGTTTTTACATTTTAGAGAAAAAATAAAATCAATAAAAAAAAAACTAAATCCAAATGTATAGCTGAAGATATGCACATCAACTATTTCTTATATTACCATGATTTCATTCTTTTGAGTCTTTTTGTACTAATAATTACAGTTTTCTTCTGTTACTTTTTAACTTGTTTCATCAAATGTTCAGATTAACATAATAATAATTTCCAGACTAGATTAATACAATTTAATTTAATCCCTTTCCACTATAATAACTTGTAAGTCAAATTAACACAGATTGGATACCCAATATAATAACTTGCAGATCAGTTTAACACAGCCTGAGACAGCCATCTTTTTGAATAAAACACAAGGCTTGTTGCAGACTTCTTCCAGGCATATTCTTCTTTTTTATCAAAATTTTTAGTAAACGGACTACATTGTTGTATTTGATGGTACAAGCTTCTAGTAAAAGTTTAGCATATGATTTTTTCTAATCCATTTTAAGAAACAATTTTTAAAACTAATAGTGATTTTAATCTTATCTCAGACTGCAAGATAAACTTCTCTCTGTTATCTTCACAGCTGATGTGCTACTACTTTTTACTTCAATAGCTAGAATATGATTAACTGTTCTTCACAAGTTAAACCCTGATCAATTGAGTCTATTTTTTAAAAAAGGTTATTTCTTTTCTTTATTTTTAACTAATTAACAAAATACAATCATTAAAAAACTTTTCTGTAGTTATTTTTTCCTTCTTAATCCTTCCAAATATTATCATCTTTTAATGACACTTTAATTTGAACAACATTATCTTTTGTGTTAGATAGATAAAGAGAAAAGACAAAAAAACAACTTTAATAAATTAAGAATAACATTTCTTAACAAAAATGTTAAAATCTTTTTTTTTCCTTTTAAAAATGGTTAACATTATTTAAAATTTAATTGATTTATCTCTTTTATTGCCTTTTTTTTTTAAAAAATGAAAAACAAAGAAAGAAAGAAAATTATTGAAGAGAGATAAAAATATTATTTTATTACTATTGTTTTTTAACACTTTTCTTTTCGTTTTACAACTACCTTAACAAACATTAAATATTCACATTCTTATTGTTTGGAATTTTCCTATTATCATAAAGTTTGAAATAATTCTTCTCAATATATATATTGTAACGAGCACGGACGTTCGTTACATTGTTTTTTTTTTATATATTTATTAAACATGAAAGTAAATTATAAAGTTCGCATTTAAAAATTTTCTTTAAGAATTAAAAATTGAAATTAAATATCATCTTAAACTCGTATATGTTAAATCGCACAGATAATGAAAAATTATTAAAATAAAACTTTATTAAGGAAAAAGTATTTTAAAACTAAATTTTAAAAAAGATTTGGAGATAAAATTATATCTTTAAATTTATCTTTAAATATATTTTTGATTTGGAAAACAGGTTAATTAATCAGAAATGGAAATGATTGTTAATTAGTTAAATGTAAACCAGCCTTGGGCATTTAAATGTAAAAACATCGGTCAGATAGGAAAACAATAGAAACTGTTAGCAAATAAGAAGAAATCCCTATGGAATTGGACCGCAGCGAAAGGACCATCGCATCGGTGACGTAATGTAAATTCAATCCTTCACATTAATATAAAAAGGACAAGTTTGGAAATTATTAGTTAGTGTATGATTATTACGATGTGACAGATAGGTGTTAGTGCGGAGGTGCGGGAGAAGCGATTGTAGAGACGCACGATTCAATCACTTCAGTTTTGCCAAAGAAAGAAAGAAAAATGAACTATCGTTTCTACATTGAGGACCAATTAAACAAAAAAACCTCCGAGTGAATAAATAAAACAACAGCTAAATGGATACCAATCGTTTGAGGACGGCGTGGGAATTCACGTTCAAACGGCTAAGGAACATATAAAGATGAACTGTTGTAAACCGTAAGAACTTTATAAATAATGAACATTAAATTAAAACTTTCCTAGTATTTAATTGTTACAAATAGAATCCTATCTGACCAAACTAAATTCTTTATTAATAGGGTTATTTGATGTATTTTTTTTCTTATTTATGTAAAATCATTTCCATTTATTTATTTTTTATTCTTTAAGTTTTTATCATGATTTTTTTGTTTTTCGTTAAATTAATTATATAAATGTTAAACTTAAGTCGGGCGTGAATGGCTGTATAGATTTGTAGAGTTATATTAGAGGAGGGTAATCTTAGGTTATTTGTGTCGTTGTTAGATTGGGTCAATGGATTGGATATATTGAAGTAGTTAGTAGATGTAGTCAGAGATTCGCTACTGGCAGAATCGCTTCATATGCCGCACTCTCCCATTTTGCCTATGGAAGGAATTATAAGACGCAGAGCGCAGTTCCTTTCTATGGAGTTTTTTTTTATTGTTCTTCTCGTTAGATAGAAGTAATATTCCTATCTAATGAGAGTCAATATCTTCTCTTAATCTTTTTGGTGCTGCCGTATTCCGTATTACATTGAATACATCGATGTATCAGATGGATTGATGCCAGTTTGACTGCGAATTTTAGCCTAAGGTTAAATAGGGATAGAATATTTTATTTTCATATGCAAATCTATGTGGTCTATTCATACTTGACCCTAAATAAAAATGCATTAAATTTAAGTTGTTTATAGACGCTTGCATGGATTGGTTATCGGTTAAGTATGTTTTGGGTTTTCATATTTGATCAAAATATATAGACATTCGATAAATAATGATACCTTACGGTGAGTATCTAAAATGTATTTATTCGGATGTCTTTTAAGTTATTGGTGACAATGCAAGTATCTTATGGTGAATACTATTGGGTTACATATAAATTTCCCTCCGCAATTGTCAGTAATCAATAATTTTGTATTTTGATCGTTTATGTTTACTTTGAAAGGTTTTTGACCGTGAAATCTATGTAACCGATCTATATTCAACATTATAAACAAGCTTTCCTAAATTTATCTGTGCGAACTTAATTAAAATGTAAAATTAGAATATAATAGTAATTAAATGTAAATTAAAGTCAAAAATCAAAGTTAAAAATAATGTTAAATGTTAAAATGTAAACTAAGACTAAAATAATTTTAAATCTTATATATATGTGCATAAATAAATGTTTGTATGCTAATTACGGGCAGTGGCTTATTTTATTTATTTTTTAATATTGAAATATAATTAGATAAGATATTATATTATTTAATCTCTGCTATTCCACTGAGCTAGTGACATGGGCTAACGACCGGAATCAAAATAAAAAAAAAAAAAATTTTTTTTTTTGACTTACGTATCGGCCTACTTTATAAATTTTTCTAGGTTCAAATGCCTAGATGGCGCCCTGTAGTGCAGTTTACTTAAGTCTACATTCTCCGGATCGTTACAATATATATCATTAAAACCCATCCAACACTTAGACAATCCCAATAACAATCAACAATTTCAAACTCTTGACAAGACAAACTTCTTTTAACAATATATATAATTAATGTTTATTGTTAACAGGAGTTGCCTTGACAACAGTTTGAGATTGTTGATTGTTATTAATCTTGGTATTATCTAAGTGTTGACTGGTTTTAATGATATTTATTGAAGGTATATATATATGCACACTTATAATTTTTATAAATAAAAATTAAATATCTATTATAAATGCATAGATAATGTATATAGTATAATCAATTACAAAGTTATTTTGTGTTAAATACAAATTATTTTTCTAAAATTTAAAAAAGGCAATAGATTGTAAATTTAACTTAAAAGTAGTTAGAAAGAAAATGTTGTTTTTCTTTTAATAATAAAAAAAGTGGAAATGACACACTAGGAAAAATAATTATAAACAGATTACTAGGTTAAAATTTAGAAAATAAATGATTAAAAATAAATTAATTAAAAAGGCTATTATTCCTGCTCAAAAATAAGAGTGAAAATAAGGTTTGTTCAAATAAACTCAGAACTCAGCAAAAGTAATGGCGTTATCTATACCCAATAGATCAATGGATTCAAATGACAAGAGATGGATCCAAAGTGCTGGAAATTATATTCAAGATTATCTTTCTAGTATTTTATTTTATTTTGTGTTCGTTATTAAGATTCTATCTTAAATCTTATATCTTGAAAGCTTGCCATTATTATTCTGCTTTATTGAATTCTTTAGACCTAACAGTTTTAGCAAGTCTACCAAGCAAGAGTAGGGAATCTATTGTCTGCTCTGCTCTGTCAAGCTGGCAGAGAAGAAGCCAAAAATCCATCATTGAGTCCTAAAAGAGAAGCTATCTGCATATGAAGAACCATCCAAACATGGGACCGCTATGTATCCATCTTAGAAGAGGAAAAGTATGATATTCAGAGTTATGGGAAGAACCAGAAACAAAACCAAGATCTAATTAATATCTATTTATCTAAAATGAATATGAAATAGTAATTTAAACCTTCATCCACCATAGCTATGCTTTTAAAGAATCACTGCCACAAATACCTAAAGACTGAACATGAACTGTTAAGTTGAAAAAATAAGTATAACTATAAACTAATATTTAAGTAATTATTATTTGTATCCAATAAAATAAATGAATAGTTAAGTAATTAACCTGTTTACGAGCAGGTATGACAAATGATTGTAGTTTGTTCTATTTAAATATCACACCACAATTTAGTTGGGGCTAATTGTAATAAATTAGTTTACAAAAGGCAATTAGCTTGTAACCACAATCTCTTGTCATGCTATTAAAAGGTGTATACTGGTTATATAATTATTTCTACTCTATTTAATATGTTAAATCAGTAAATCTATAAATTATGAGTGGAAGACAATTGTGCTACATAGACAAACTATATTAGAGTTCTATTAAGTACTTAAATTATAGTATATTATATAGTCCTTCTAAATTCTTTTCTTCCTCCTCTGTTTTTGCTGTCTTCATATATAATATTGAATTTCAAAAATCTTACACTTTTCACTTTTCAGCAAAAAAAACTTTTATAATTGATTAGAGAAAGTTGCAAGAATAGAATAAGATCTGATGAGGACTGCATGTACAGTTGAAACTGTAATCAATTATAAAAGTTTTTTTGCTGAAAAGTGAAAGCGTGTAAGATTTTTGAATTTCAATATTATACTTAAATTATAGCTAACTTGTCTTGTATTTGAATTATTATTAAGAATGTACAGCTTATACCTGTCAATTCGGGTTATGAGTTACATCTGATTCTCATTCTTATCGAACACATTTTTTTTTTGATATTTTTTTTTATTTTAAATAAATAACTTTATTAATACATTCCCACCATTTTTTTTCATACATGTTGTATAGTGATATGTATGCGATTGCCAGTCACTGTATGCTATATATGTGGTAGAAGGTTAATTCCTAACACAGGCATATAATTTCTTCATGTATGCATTCTTATATAACTATTCTAGTACAGGTGTGCTTTCCTGTATTTTCCAATTATTTTATTACCTATTGCAGATTAATAACATAACCTGTAATTGATCACGACAATCAAATAGTAGGATCAGCCTTAATTAATAAGCTCGTATCAATTAGCCTGTGTACAATGCATATGAGTAGAATAGAGAGCAGTTAGATGTCTATGCAACAGATTGGAATCCATTCAGACAATTAGCATTAATAGTATCAAATAGGATATATTTAAAAATATTGAATCATTACACACTGTATACTATATCTGTGCATAAGTTAAATGAAAATAATAATTAAAATAAAATTTGGAAAGGTTTATTTACCTTAAGTTAATTTATAAATCCATTGGCTAAAGTCACGCCAATATATGTTTTGTGTTTTATATACATGAATAAATAGTGTCTTATTTTTTTGTATTTTGTAATCTTTATTTGCAATTCTTCCCGACCTTAGCGGACTTTAAAAGAAAATGTTGGTATTGGTGTCAGAACGTGGAATACACATGTAGATTGATTGCCCTTGGGTGATTTGCATATGGGTTGCGCAATTTCTGGCAGTTACAATATATATACCATTTCTATTTTAACAATACTTCTAGAATGTGTACTAAGAATTCACTTCATTTTATTTTTACCAAAAAAATTTTTTTATATTCAATAAAGGTTTTATTCACCTATAAATTAAATGAAAGCTGAATCAAAGTATTTAATTCATTAACAGTTAGTTCTGACATTTATAATTAAATTAGCCCTTTGATTTTTTCTTTTACAGTTAAAATGGCACATACATTTGTCAGTGCCCTCTAGTAATGGCAAATTAAATCAAAGTTATTTAACTATTTAATTACATTAATATTTTTATATCTTTCTTTATTATGCATTTAAAATGACTATTAAGCATTTTATATATACTTTAATCTACATGAATATATATTATATATTTTTTTACTATTTTATTAATTATTTTGTTGTTAACTCAACATCTTTTTGCCAATTTATTCTAATTTTCTAATCTTTATGCTGCAGTTTCTTTTAAATTTTCATTTTTTAAAATTTATATTATTATGTATTTCAATATAGACTCTTTATATATATATGATTTTTTAAAACTTTATATCCCTTTTAATTTATCAACAATCCATTTTGATTTTGAATTCACCTTTTCTTACTGCTGAAATATAACTTTTTTTTTTTTTCCGAAAAAGAAATACACAATACATTCTCATCACTGTTTAAAAAAAACATTAAGAAAAAACAGAATGAAAACAGTTGAAATACAGTTGAAAGAGAATGTAAAACCTATGTTGTGTAAACCATAAAAGATATTGTATTCACAATGAGTAAAATTGACCATTGCATTGGAAGAATTTACAAAATAAAAGGTATTAACACTCATAGAAAATTCAAAATGGGTTATAGCTATAGTAATTACTACTAAATCAGATGGCAAATATATAAATCTGTGGTGATTTTCATATAATAGTCAACTAGCACTATATAAAAGTAATTACCCCGTACCAAATGAGTTTGATGTTTGGTGATTTTCATATAATAGTCAACTAGCACTATATAAAAGTAATTACCCCATACCAAATGAGTTTGATGTTTTGGATATACTTGAACAGGCTACTCACTATGCAAAATTAGATCTCAATGCTATATTCCATGAAATAACTAACAAAAAAGTCAGCAGATATTTTAAACATGACCACACCTTTTAGCTTGTTCAAATGCATCCAGTTGCCATACAGGATTACCCAAGCACCAAATATTTTTCAATCAAACATAGACCAACTATTCCAAGATATAAAGACAATGATATTTTGATAATGGCCAACATGGAGAGAGTTCTTCAAAGCAAAGTCCATGAAGTATGTAAGAAATTTGCAAATGTTAGAAGACAGAATAAACAGAGAAAATATATACCTATAATATTTCAGAAATTAAATTCCTAGAACACATAATATTCAAAGATGGTAATGCAAAAACACCTCAGAATGTCAAATAATTGCAATCTTTTCTTGGCCTTACTGGATATTTTGAATGCTTTCTTAAAAGAAAAACCCACATAGACAAAAAGCAAATCAGAAGTGAAGTTGGGACATAATTGATGTTAAGGTGCATTAATCAAAATAAAGAGTTTGCTGACATTGGGAAACTTTCTAATAAACTATAATAACAATGCACAGATAATACTAACCAATGATAGAGAATATAGAGTGGAAACTGTAATAAGCCGCCCCATCAATGAAGGTGAATAATTAATAGATTATGTGTCAAGAACATTAAGAGCTAAATGAAACAACAACCAATTAGAGAAAGAAGCTTTAGCAACCACCTTTGGGATTAAAAAGTTCCACCAGTATACAAAATTTTACAGTTATAATTGACTATAAAACATTACTGGCAATTTTTTTCAAGATTAAAACAATTACCTGGTTATTTGATCACATGTTATGCTTAGTTGGATTGAAATATTATCCAGATATGAATATATTATATTGGGTCTTTGGTTTTTCTAAATATTATTACCTGTACGGTATATATATAATACCCAGTGACTAAAATGGTTTTAACACATATATTTATAGTTCAATATTGGCATGAACAAATTATATCCTCTAGCAACTAATAATATAATTCATTATTTAAAAGATATAATTATATTTCCTGGCCATCTAAACCTCAAGTTATAATATTTGATCTTTTTTTTTTCATATGTCAAATGCACCCGGGCCAGCTGCTTGGAAGGCAGCTATGCTAACCTTTTATTTGAATTAACAATAATTAGTCAGTAAACTTCTGATGGCTTTTAATTTCTTTTTATAGGCACTAGCATCAGTGATGGTTCACTGAACATACCGTCTGAAGTTCCTAACTTACATTTACTTATAAAATGTTTCTTATTTTTAACTAGATTCTAAGCTAATTGAGAGTATTGATTTGCTGATTTAGATTTTCAAAATAAAATTTAATTGACAAACAGCACAAAGTGCAGAAGTATAAACTATTCTTTTATACACTAATTTTAAAATCTTTCTAACATATATATGCGACACCAATGGTTAATGAATATAATTTTAAAATCATGTTTTACATAAGACATATAAATACGAAATGAGGATACAAATAAAATATTGTATATTATACACATTACAATAACCAGAATTACAAATATAGTTTAGATTAATAAGAAAGTTCTCTGTATAAAAGCTCTTATTCAATTTGAAGTTTTTTTATGAAGAGTTTATTGTATTTGATTATGAATAGGATAGAGTAAAAGTTCATAACATTCTTATAGTGAATATTATTTTTTCTTTAATCAAAATACTTTTGAGACATTTACCATGGCCATGGATTTGAAGATTTTAATTTTTTTTCCATGATATCTGCCATGGAGTGCTTCCTTATGGGTAGAAAAATACCATATGATATAGGCATGGCAGTGACATCAAGACAATGCTTTGGCAGAGAATCAGAAGGTGGCATGGAAGAATGTAGCTGGTTTTTAGCCATGCATCTGGGTTTTTACTACTGCTAGGGTGAAAGTTTCCACGTGGTCACACATTTCACTAAACTTCTCTGCTATTTAGAGCTCTGCTGTTCTTTTTGCAGAAAGAAAGATAACAACTGAACTATAATGTTTCATTGGTTAATTTTTATATCGTTCTCCTATCTACCGCGCATACACTGTGTCACATCTTTTTCATCTTCTGGGAATTTAATCACCCACACTTTGTTAATTTCAATTACTCTATTTTAAAATTATTTACAAAGTCAACATATTAATCTTTCTGTTGCAATTTAGTATGCATTTTGAGCTGTATAATAAAAACTCTTTATAGCTGAAGGAACTGTGTACTTCTCACAAAAAATGTAAAATTGTGTTTGAAAAACAATTTATATATTTTCTTATATTTTTTTTTATAAGATTTAAAGTTACATTCCTCATAATAACCTGTATTGTGTAAAGACATTCTGATGGTCATCTTTAATTAGAGAAAAGACTTTTTTCTTAAGATATAACACCTTCCTTCTTTCTCTAACTAAAAGTAATTACATCAAACATCTATTTTAATTACACAAGTACTTTTTTTCTTCTTTTCTGGGTGTTCACACATATAGATTTTATTACTAATAGCTAAAATGCAATTATTATGAATATTGTTATTTATTTCATCAATCTCTCCTCCCTCGCTGAATACCAATACACATGCCATGTTAATGGTACAATATATTGGAATATATGAAGAATAGTTTTATAACACATGCTAACATACTGTTCTTAATATCAGATGGTACAGAAAGTATCACAACAGGATAGATCTTCATAAATCAAATAGGTACATGGGAATCAAATGTTCTGACAGTTAGGTGGCAGAAAAATTGACTAAAGCAGATGATGGACATAAACCACTACATAACTGTGTATGTAATAGATAGAAAAATAAACAACCTGAAAACTTCCAATGGTATTATGGAAAATAAAACTTCAAATGTCAATAAAGAAGAGATGCATACTGGTAGGTGATTGAGAGATCATATCATTTTAAGGTTCACTCAGAAATCTTAAAATTGATCCGTGATGGATACCCAGGAATTGTACAAGCCAAGACTTTAGAATGCTTTACGTATGATAACCAGAAATAGATAAAGCCACTAAAACACAGAGTAAAATGCTAGTCAAATGCAAATGAGAAGCTACAAACATATATGTCACGGTCAATTGCAACTAAATCCTAACAATGATTCCCCAAGAACCATGAAGGACCATTCTGAGGACACTTATTTTTTATTATGACTGACTTACATTTTGACAAAGTAGAAAAGAGACTGGTTAAAAATACAGGATTCAGTGAAATGATATCAACTCTTGAAGAGATTTTTCTTTTCCATGGAACCTCAGAAAGCCTAGTAATAGATAATGGTTCTGGTTTCATTTAGAACAGTTGAAAGTCTTTTGAATGAGTGGGTTATCAAATACATTTGTATTTTGCCATAATCGCCTAGAGTCAAATGGACTAACTGAAAAGGCTGTTCACCAGCTAAAGCAAGCTATTAACAAATCACTCTGCAACTCTATGAAATCCTTCATATAGCAGTGTTATGCCAGCACTCTACTCCTGTAGCATTAACAGATATTTCATCATTGGAAGAATTTCTAGGTTGGAACTGAGAACCAATCTATCATTATTACACCTGCTACAACAATTTGTAGAAACTATGACAGGTAAATGCAAAGAATTCATAATGAGTCAAAATAATTGGGAAAGAGATTCCTTAGAGAAAAAGTGGGTAGCAGGCATGATAAAATTGTTTGATGCAGTCTGAAACAGAAACACAAGCAATGATTTTCTACCTAGGTAGAATCAAATCAGGAGTTTGGTGAAGGAAATGGCAGTGACTAAACAACTAAAGTAGAAAGGAAAGAATTAAATACAGGATGCACGAATAATGAAAATAAAATAGAAGCAATCACCCATGAGGAAGTTAATCTTAAAATAGAGAAGTATAAACTGCAAAGATTGTAAAAGCCACCAAGGCATCTTAAAGATTATATTATTTCAGATAAAAAAATGGTTGTTATCTGAAGTAAGGAGAGGAGTGACATTATATCATTAATCATTGTTCACACGGGTCATATTATAAAGATCAACATGTTTGCATACATATGATTGATTTTATTTAGAAACCATGAGAATAATATTCCATAAATCTTCTTACTTATTATTATACTTTGTGGAGTTTAAAGAAGTGATCTTAAGAAAAGAGAATATTTGTTTAGTCATAGTTTATCATCATATACAAATAAACATACACAGAATTTATGGATTTTGGAAATACATTGAACATGTTTAAATATTTAACTTATTTTAATATGGCTAGATTAAATCCATCCATTTTATTTTAAATGTAGTTAAATACAATAAAATGTCCTTTGCTACCAAATGCTACATCAATTTCTGAACACAAATAAACTTATGTGTATTACACTATCTTCAGTCTCATTATTTAGCTTTAGACAAGCATAATTATTATAACTGACCAAAACAGCATACTGGTTATTGTGTATTGTAATGATGTTGCTTACCTTCACATGCTGAACACTCTTTCTCGAGTTGTGCAGTCATATTGCTACAGAAAACAGGACAATAACAATCATTCTCATTAATGTGCTTGCATTTCTACATTTATTATTTCATTGTTAAAACATGCAAGAATAAGATGTTATTCACCTGAATGTTGGGAAATATCACAGCTAGTGTAATTACATGACAATGATAAATGTAATATCTGTATTTTATGTTAAATATACAAGATGAAGTTATATATATATGGAGGTTGTCTTTTGATAGTAGTAAGAGCAAAATAGAAATTGCGTAATTAAAATCACTGTACAGCCAAAAAAGTCGCCATATTTTAAATCTGAAAAAATAAAATGAAATGTGTAAAAGTCTGAAGTTTTGATGTTATTGTAATTTTTTTTTCTGGTGTGTTGAATGGATAAAAAAATGTAATTAATCGGAAAAGTTTTTTTAAAAATGGCAAAATAGACATCGTGTAATAGAAATAAAGCCCCCCCCCCCCCAAAAAAAAATCACCATATAGTCGCCTTTTTTAAAAAAAAAAGACAATGAAAAAGTCAAAAGTTTTGATCTCATTTTAATTTTTTTTTTGGAGAGGGGAGTGAGTTGAGAAATACTAGTCTTCACTGAGACAAAAGATAGAGACCAAAGTTATTTTTTGTTTGTTTTATTTTTAAAAAAGGGTAATAGAAATTGGTTTTAAAAATAAAAGTTTGAGTATTTTAGCGATATACAAATAAAGCCAAAAAAAATATCGCCTTATAGGCCAAAAAAAAGTGGGCGTATTTTTAAACAAAAAAAAAAAAAGAAAGTGAAACTTGAAAAAGTCAAAAGTTTTGATCTTATTTTAATTTGGGGGTGGGGGTGGATTGAGAAATACTTTGCAAAAGTTAGAGACAGAAATTTTTTGGTTGTTTTTCTTTTTAAAAAAGATGATAAAAATTGATTTCAAAAATAAAAATTAAAGCCAAAAAAAATCTTATTTTAATTTTTTTGGGGGGAGTGGGTTGAGAAATACTTTGTCTTCACTGAGACAAAAGGCAGAGACAAAAATTATTTTTGATTTTTTTTATTTCTAAAAAAAGATAATAAAAATTGGTTTTAAAAATAAAAGTTTTAGTATATCAGCGGTATAGGCAAAAAAGATATCATCTTATAGGCTAAAAAAAAGTGGCCGTATTTTTAAACAAAAAAACAACAACTGAAACTTGAAAAAGTCAAGTTTTGATCTTGCTTTATTTTGGAGTGGTGGGGGTGTATTGAGAAATACTTTGTAAAAGTTTGAGACAGAACTTATTTTTTGGTTTTTATTTTTAAAAAAAGGTAATAAAAATTGATTTTAAAAATAAAAGTTAAAGCCAAAAAAAAAAAAAAAAAAATCACTGTATACCCCCCCCCCCCCAAAAAAAAAAAACACTAAAAATGAAATATTAAAAGAGAGAGTAGAACAAATGATATCAAAAAAAGTCATGTTACATTTTATTGTTTTAACAATGCCGACAAGTGGCCGTAATTGACTATCAAAAGACAACCAGAGTTTGTATAATAAAAAACTTTTTTCTATCCCCCCCCCCCAATAAACATCTGTGATAAATAGAAGAAAAACAAATTAATTTATGTATGATTGATTAGATTTTGTTTTTGTTCTATTCCTTTTTTTTTAATCAGGTAAAAATGTGAAGAAAAAATAAATAAAAATTGTTTATACTAATTAAAAGTTTAAAATCTTATTATTTTGTTATTACAAACTTTCTTGCCAGTCTAGCGCAGACTGACAGAAAACTTCTGCAGCCCGGCACTGGTCCACAGACCAGTAGTTGAAGACCACTGGTTTAGATTATATAAAACATATAAGTTAAAAGATATAGGTTAAAATCAATTATGTTAAAATTTTCTGAGAAAAATAAATATTTGACAAAAAAAAAAAACTAATTGCATTCTTAATTAGATAAATTCTTATTATAGATAAGATCAAAACCAGAGACTATGGAATGCAGTATGAAGTACAATATTAATTTACTTCAGAAGCAGCAGATAATATAAAATCTGTCAAAAATCTACTTCAAATTAATCTGTCTGGAAATTCAATTGCTGAAGCACCTGGATAAAAGATTAAAGAACGAGGGCAACAGAAGACCTTCACCAGATGTGCTTATTATCCCAGTGCAACTCATCACTGAAAATCAAAAGGAAGCTTAGGTTTTTACAGGTTATACTAATCTTATTTTTTTGATATGCCTTAAGGTGGAGATCTTATGAGAAATCAGAAAAAGTAATGATATTTATATATTTATGCTCTTATTCTATTGTGTTAATTATATATATTATTGATTAATACTAACCTGAACATAAAATATCAAATTAATTCAAATAATAAGTGCCTAGTAGTTACTATTTGCAGAATTATTTAATTATTATTATTATATGTTTTGCTGTAGTAACTTCCTGGCTACTCTCACAGAGCAGATCCAAATATATCAAAATTCATAATATCTATGAAAGCTGAACTGAAAATGTTAATTATTGCTGTCATATTTTTACATTGGTACATAACAGAGCTGGTATTACACCATTCCTCTAGTTCCCATTTAATCTGTATCAGAAAATTATGATATTTATATTTATTCTCTAGAAACAATCTGTATAAGTTAACAGATACTAGATGGGAGTGCCATTTGACTTTTACAATTAGTTTCTCATCTGAAAAGACCAATAAGTATACTTGTTATCTCATATGACTATTTTCATTTAGGAATTAAAATTAAGATTAAACGATAAGTTTTTTAAAATTATAAAAAGAAATACTGAAATAGTATAAACCATTTAGAAGTGAAAGTTTGAATATAAAACACTAATTTGTAATAATTGTATAAATAAAATAATGAATTAGTTTATTTTGAATACTGGAAATGACAAAATTAGAGTCAATTATAGACTTTGAATTCTAAAGTCCACCACATTAACACTGCATTGGTTCATGCATGTCACTAATTGTATGACCATTCAAATAAGAGTATTGATTAAGATAGAATCAATTTAACCATTAAAATAAATGTAATGTTAAAACAATCATGGGATGTATGAGTGTTCAATTAACATATTGAGTACAAGTTTCCAATCAATTAATGCTATGTCTGAAAGTAAAATTCTTGTTAGTCAGATAGCATCAAGTTTGAATTTCTCCCCTGATAAAAACTAGAAACTATTACATTTAAATTACATTATTAATAGCATATATATAAATTAATCAAATATATAAATGAACCCAAAGACATACAGAAATGATAATAAAGATCCATAGGCCAGTTCAACCCCCTAAACTTGCTTTTTATACATTCAGAGGGAAGTTCTCCACAATAGAGACACCCAGCACTGACAGTAAAAGTCCACCTGCACACATGAAGCTTCACAAGAGTGAGTTCTTTCCCCCCACTTGACTGGCATAGATTAATTGCTCTCTTCTGATTGTCTTCTATTTCCGATCCTGCCGATAAAATAATTAATTCATTTGTTGGTCGTGCATCTTTGATGGCAGAATTTTACTTCTAATTAGTTCTATTAAATTTATTCATAACTGAATTCAGAACTCACAAACATTTAATTATAATCAGTATCTATATATAATATGAAAGAATTTCATAACTTATCTCTAGAGATTTTTTCATAACTTATCTCTAGAGATTTAACTAATTACTATTTCACTCTATTTAGAAAATAATCTTTTCTGATTTTATTTTATTTTTTATTTATTATTTAAGCTTACTAATCTTTAAAAATCTAGATTTTAATTTAATACATATATATCTTTATACATGTATATTACATCGTCATTTCAATTAACAATTTATGTGTATGTATTTGAACATATAACCGCATACATAACACACACTTCCTGCAAGCTCAGAGATTTATCTTTTCTCTGGACTTAATATGAAGTCATGAAGCTATTTCAGAATCTTTCTTCCCCTTTTAATTCATTGAAATGTATTTATCTATAACTTCACTTGTTATTTCTTCCTCTGCTACATGTAGTTGGTCTTCATCGATGTGATAACGTTTCCTGTTTAGCATCATCATTTAGTACTTTATCATTGGTATCAGTTTTCTTGAATAAATCAGATATTTCATCCTTGCTTTCATTTTTATACAGTTGATTGATGTGTTTAATATCTTTCCATCGCTAGTATGCATGGTCACCAGCTGCCACCTGTGTCCAGAATTTATTCAGATTATTTTTTCCCACCCTATTTTATCAGCTGTAAACTTATAGATACTCTGAGTCTGTTTCTTATGATCCTCTGTTGGTACAATGGTTATTAATATACTTCACCTGATGATTTTCCAGATTTAGTAGATGGAGTTGAATGCTGATAAAGCAGTGCAGTAAAGACTGCTTCCTGTATTCTTGTTTTATCTATTTTGTTAATGAATGACTTAAGGTTTCGAATGGCTTTATTGGCCAATCTGTTAGATTGAGATTGGTAAGAGGGGTGAGTGTTCTATCCTCCATTTTTACATAGTCTCTTATAACTTCTCTAATGTACAGCCAGTTCCATTATCAGAAACTAAGGTTTCAGTTATCTGACACTAAGGTTTCTGGAAGACCATAGTATGAAAAGATTTCATGGTAATTTATTTTTGTCTAATCTGAATATGCATTAGTCATTATGAAGAATAAATGTCTATAAATTGGGCCACAGTGATCGATGTAGATGCATTGCCATGGCCTCTCCTCCTTTGGCCATGCTTCAAACTTTGATCATGGTTATTTAGTGCATGATTGACAGTTAGCACATTTTAAAATATAATTTTCAATATTACTGTTAATGTTTGAACACCAGACATAACCATGGGCTAATGTCCTTGCTTTGACAATGACCAGATGACTTTCATGCAATAATTTAGAATTTGGATTTCTACTCCTTACTGGGATCAACATGCAATCACCTATTAGAATGCAGCATTTGCATTTTCTCATGAGCATCCCATAGTGCTTTATGGAGAAAGGTTGGATGATGATTTGGCCAACCAATATGCATTTTTTATGTATAATCCATTGATAGTCATGTTCTCATCTGCCTATATGGCTACTATTTTGCTATTAAGGGTTTGACTCATTAGCACATCAATACAGTTAATTTCCATTTCTTTTTGATAGGTCTCTGTCTGGTTAGGCATACGAGCCCTATTTACTTTCCCTTCCTATATTCTAGTATATAGTCATAATCATTCCTTAATTTGATTGTATAAAAAAATCTTCAGCCTGTTTGCTATTTCTATCGCTCTTTTACTGGCAAAACATAATAGTGTTGACCTTGTTTATGAAGAGACATTTTTCCATGTGTTAGATATACAATGGCCAACTACTTGCCTCATTGATATAAAACTCTCTGATTGATGATTGCATGCTAACAGATTATTCTATATCTCTAATCTAACCATTAAAACTCTAATTTGATTCAAGGTTTGAATCACAACTGCACCATTTGCTATGTCTGGAAGTGAAATTCTTGCTCACTAGACAGTATGAAGTTTGAGTTTCTTCCCTGGAAAAAAACTATAAACTACTATATTTAAATTTTAGCACTTAACATCACTCTATAACAATTTCTTACATTATAATTAGCATATATACAAATAACTAAATATATAAATGAACCCAAAGGCATACAGAAATGATAATAAAGATCTATATGACCTATTTAGTCCCTAGACTTACTTTTTACATGTTCAGATGCATGTTCTCTGCAATAGAAGCTTAAAGTACACATGATGATGTCCAGCACTGAGAGTAAAAGTCCATCTGCACACATGAAGCTTTTCTACAAGAGTGACTTCCTTTTTCACCAATTGGCTGGCATAGATTAATTGTCCAATTTGTTTTTTTCTGATTGGCTCTTATTTTCAATCTTTCCAATAAGATAATTAATTCATTTGTTGATGGTCCATCCTCGATCAGAGAATTTTACTTCTAATTTGTTCTATTGAACTTATTTTTTAGATTCTTGAGTGATTATTTATGACTGAATCTGGAACTCATAATCATTTAATTATTATGAAGGGATTTCATAACTTGTCTCTAGAGATTTAACTAATTACTATTTCCCTCTATTTAGAAAATAATCTTTTCTGGTCTCATTTTTCTTTTTTATTTATTATTTAAGTTTACTAATCTTTAAAAAGCTAGATTTTAATTTAATGCGTATATATCTTTATACACATATATACATCGTCATTTCAATTAACCATTTTATGTGTATGCATTTGAAAATACAGGCACATACATAACAATTAACAAAGCTGGAATTGTTTTACTGATAAGCTGACATTAATCCAGAAACCTTTAGTTCTTAAATCTACTATCATTCAAAACTGCACAGAGTATTGATAAAGATGGACTGAATTTTAAATAATAATGCTATAAAAAAAAAAAAAGGAGTGAAAATATTGATAAATTTTTGAAAAACTATCTACAAATCTATAAAACCAACTAATTTTTTTTAAAAAAAAAAACAACCACCACAAACAGATTAATATTAAAACTTATTAAATATTAACTAATAAAAGTTAAAACAAATATAATATTTATATACTTTAAAACTTTAATTACCACTTTCTTATAATCAATTATTAATCTTTTCATTAATAGTTTTATGATTTTCATATTATTTGAATTACTACTTTATAATAAAGTTTTCAACTAGAGATTCTATAGTTATTAAACAATTCAAAACAAAGCAAAACTCTCCATATAGTAGTGCCATCTTGTGATCATGCGATGTTTAGTGATTCTATAGTTACTTATTTTAAGGTGAACCAAATTCTCATGATATCCTCTGCAAGTTAGCATATTGCTGGAATAATATATTAAAGATGTAAACCTTACTGAGTCAAAGTTCAAATTATCACTTCTGATTTCCAAATTTACATGTTCTCTTAATCAATTAACCATTCAATTACTTTTTTATTTAAATAGTGATGATGATAAGAAAATTTTTATTATCATATTACTGAATTTTTATTAAAAGATGCCTTAAGATCATAAAGCCTATTATCTATAAGTATACATATATAAGTACTGACTAAACTGATTTATACTTGTATCCAGCATATGCTATCAGTAAGTTAAATACATTTTTAAATATATATTTATAAAGTTTATATCTTTTTTTTATCTAATAAGATGGATTGATTTACTGAAAGCAAATGGAACTGATCTCAAAATCAAATGCAGTCAGCTGTGAAGATGTGACAAGTGTGTTTCATAAAATATGACAGATATCAAATTCCATTTCTTTTTAAGCAATCTGATGATCCTAAAGTTTATTTGAACTAAATATATCAGACAGCTATCATTAATATATCTCTCTATCAAGCTTTTGCATATTTAACAATCTGGTAATAAATACATTTCCTAATTTAAAACTATATGTAATAAAGTTTTAAATTGGGCAGTGTTTTAATTAAAAAACATAAATAAAAAATGTTAATATATACAAAAATAAAAATATTTTCAAACATTTATCTCAAAACAAAGTACCAAAACAATCCTGTTTAGTGAGAACAATTATATAACTTAATAGTGTTCAATATCTCAAATGTTTAATTTAATGGTACTATTTGAAAAAAACTTGTCAATAGAAAAGCACACAAAATAGCTTTCACGCCAAATTCATAAATGAACTGTATACTCACTAATTACTAAAAGAATAACAATGTTCATTATAGTCTTTTCCATATAATTATACACTCATCTAATACAAAAGTCACATTTCTGTATTAATAAAGTTAAAGTGGGATTGTCTGTAAGTAAATTGTTTAGTAGTCCTATTAGTTTTTGGTTTATGATTTGTTTATAATTTACATAAATTATTTTATGTTCATTTTATTTGATTTTTAGTGAAGAGAAAATATTTTAAACATGGACAAATTTTTATTGAGACCTCAGAAAAATAAGAAAGAGAGTTACAGGAAACAAGATGAACACCTCATCAAAATAAAAATATAATGAAAATTACATCCAATATGGTTTTATGTTATCAGAAAAAGACAATTCAATTCCTTCTTGTATGATTTGTTTAACAACATTCTCAAATGAAGCCATGGTTCCCAGTAAATTTCAATGACATTTACTAACAAATCACAACATAAGGGCAAACCAAAAGAATACTTTAATATGCAAAATTCAATCAAAAAGGCTGAAGAAATTTCACTCAATTACTGAGAAAGCTCAAATCTTTAGTTACAAGATGACAAAGAAAAAAAAATCACATTCTGATGCCAAAAGCCTAGGAAATTGCCATTGGCAAAATGATTAGTGATCAATTCATTAAACAAGTTAAGACCATCGCTTTGTCAGACCACACAATTTCTCATAAAATTCAAGATATTTCATGAGATTTTATTGATAAGGTCTGCGAACATTTCACTGAAGCAAAAAATGAACCCAAAAACTCGCAGGCCTTACAAATTGATGAAAGTATAGACATCAGCGACAAAGCTCATCTAATTTCATTTTTGAAAATCATCAGCAGTGATAAAATTATGTCAGTTTTTTTTTTGCTGTGAATTGAAGGAAAGAGTGACAGGATAAGATATCTTTAACCTGATAAGCCAAAATGTAGTTTGAGAGGGATGCAGTAGCAAACTTGTATTAGGGTTTGCACTTATGACACTATAGTCATGCAGGGTTGAAAAAAAGGCTTTGTGGCTCATGTATTACAAAAAAATTTCCAAATTAAAATTGTACATTGCACGATTCACACAAAGTTTTGATGTCCAAATCTCTACCTAATGGCTTCCTGAAGATGATGGACAATGTTGCTAAAATGGTGAATTACATAAAATCATACCCCCTACATTGCAGACTTTTTGCATCCCTATATGAAACTATGAATTCTGATTTTAAGTGTTTACTACTTGACACAGAAGTGTGATGGCTGACAAAATACTAACATGTTTTATCTCTTTGCAAACTGAAATAATAGGTTTTATCAATGCTAAAAATTCTGGATTTGAATTTCTTAATGATAATTAATGGCTGGAATAAACACTGTCAACAATCTTTTTGAAAGTTGAATGTTTTTAAATTTGAGTCTGCAAGGAGCAAATGAAAACATCATCACAATTACAAGCAAATTAAAATCTTTTACTAACAAGTTAGAACTGTGGACCAGGAAATTTAAAAACTCATGGCTTTATTGATTCCAAGCATAGAGACTTTTTAAAAAAAAATTAAAATTTTGTCAGAAGTACAGAAGACAGTAGAAAACCTCTCTGCATCATTTTCTAAGTATTTTCCATCACTTGATTATCAAATGTTCCAGTGGGTCATTAAATCTTTTGCAAGATATTACAGTACATAGCTGTCATTAACATTAAAAGAAGAAGAAAATTTAATAGACTTGAAAAATGAAACTGTGCATAAAGCCTCATTTTCTGTGCTAGAATTGTCAGAATTTTGGAATTCACTTTGGAGCTAATATTTTCAATTAGATACTACAGCTATTAAATCTTTGTTTTCCTTTGGATCATGTATTTTGTGAATTGGATTTCTTGGCATTTATGAAAATGAAATAAAAAAACTGAATTACAGATGGTAAATAAGGAGTTATGTGTTTGTTTATCTAATTTAGAGCCATGTTTTGACAAAATTCTTTCTCAAAATCAATTTCATCCTTCTCATTAATAACATTATTATTGTATTATATTATCTATATATATGTTTATAAAACAATTTTATTTTATTGTTACTATAATAATAATTTATTTATTTATATTCATACTAATAAAGAGGAAGTCAACCTCGATAATGTGTTACTCCTTGAATATTATAAATCTTTGCACACTCACCTGCCAGTAAGAGTTTTAAAAACTTAAATGAATCACTTAAATTTAGAGCATATTTGTATATATATACTAACTCTTACTGACTATACTTATATCAGGGCTTGAATCCATTGTGATTCATTTAAGTTTTTAAAACTTGTAATGGTGGATGAGTATGCAGAGATTTATAATATTCAAGGAGTAGCACATTATCAGGGGTTGACTTCCTCTTTAATAATTACAAAATTTTCAGCACTTTGTAATAATAGATTTTCATATTAATAAAGTATATTTAATTTTGTTGAGAGTTTTATTTAGTGTGTCACAAAATAAATTCTCCTTGCCTAATGTGCCATAAGGTAAAAAAGTTTGGTAGACACTTATTTACTATAGTATTAACACAAAATGAAAAATATGTTTTATTAAAGAAGGGAATAATTTTTGATTAAAAAAAGAGGAGATGGAATAGTTTTTCCATTAAAACTATTCCAAAATCTTTTTAAAAATTTTATTTTAGTATTTTCTCCTATTAATTTAATAAAATATATATATATTATACGTCAAATGTGTTGATTGGGAGGCGAACTTGGGCCAGCTGCTTGAAAGGCAGCTATGCTAACCACTAAGTCACCAATGCTTGATTTCTTTAAATATTATGTCTCATTTTATCACTCTATCCCATTCAGCTCTTTGAAGTAGCTGATTCCTGACCTCATTAATGATTTACATTTTTAATAAAAATTTTCAGAGTTTATATAAAGTTTCACTTTAGTATTTATTAAATGAATAATAGCCATAATTGTAATATGCAAGTTGAGAGCTGTAACTAAACAATTTTCCTTAGTTTCTTCAAATCAAAGCTACAAAAAACTCTTCTTTAAATATCATTTCCTAATAAACAAAAAAAACATGGTAATTGGTTTAACTTAATTACATTCTTTTGAATAAATGTTTAATATACTCAATCTTATAAAAGTAAATATCTTATTGCAAAGCAAATATTATTTTTAGAAGTTAGATATAAATCTGCAATAATATTGAATGATTAAATATTTACTTATTGGCTAACCAAATATAAAAATTTAGGATAAAATATTTATCAAATATTATTTAATCATTAGCTGGGTTTCTTATAAGCTGGCTACTAGAAACATTCTCAGATCTATTTCACATTTGAATTCTCAATTATAAGCAAAAAAGACTAACACATTCTTCCATAAACTTTAATCTGAAAAAAAAAAAAGAGAAACAATGCACAAATGAATAATCTCTATCCTAGACTTAAAACCATTAAAATACATTTCTTTTTATAAAATGAATTTCTCATAAGAACAAAATACAGTAAAGTAGACCAAAGTGGCCTACAAAAATACAAAATGTATTTTGTTTAAATTAATTTGATGTTTTTATTAATTTTAGTTTAAAATTTTTAATGTTTTAAAGGAAATGAATTTTTATTTATATCCATTTTTTTATTTTTAAATTTTAATTACTTGTAAATCTATATTACTTATAATTGAGGCAGTAAATCTAACAGTGAAATGTTTTAATAAAATAGATAATAGTTGTCAAGCGTTGGTGGTCGAATGGTCAGTACAGCTGCCTTACAAGCAGTTGTCCCGGACAACTATGACACGTGAAAAAAAAAAAAAAAATAGATAAAACAATTATTTTTATCCGAGGATTTGCAAAATATTTTATGGAACGTTCATATTAAATACACTAAAAGCTAAGATGAATTGAAAAAGATTCTGCAGTAAAGAATGTGCAGTATTATGAATAGAATACTATGTGCTTTTTTAGCAAATAGAATACTATATGTTTATTTTTATGATTTACAAATATATCAACACAAAATATAACTATGTATTACATAATGAAACACCATTGTTTTAATATGTATATATTATAGCTTATTTTAATATTTATAAAATTAGCGATATGATTATATAAGATTTGATTAATTATTTCATTTTGTTAATTTGACATAAAAACATCTGTTTATTAATCTTTAAAAACAAAAAAAAATAATTTATTAATTTTCGATTATCATTAACAGATGTTTAAAATTATTAAATAAAATGAAAAATTTTAAACTTTTGAGAGGAAGGGCGGAGATGAAGAGATTATAATTATGTTTGTTTGTGGCAATTGATGCCAACTAAATAAACAATAGCACAAACAACAAAAAAAAAAAAGATTGTAAAAAAAGAAATAGAAATGTTAGTATTGATACCTATGCACTTTAGATGTGAACCATTATGATTCACTGACTTTATTCATTATTCATATAATTGTAATTTTGTTTTCTTTATTTGAAATTATACTGCACATTATCTTCTAATGAAATGTTTTGAGGTATAGTGAATTTATGAAATCCTATGCAAGTTTTTTTTTTTTTTTACATATGCATGATTATTAGAAGAAATCAATATGCTGATGGAGTAAAGCAGTATTAATTACCATTACCATTCATTCTCCCTCATATAATATGGCTGAAACTATAGATTTTTCTAATATCAAAATCCTAACCAGATATTATTCTCACTACTAAAAAAAATTAGAGACCACTGAAATTCTTAAGAAACCAGATTATCAATAAATATGATAATACATCTTTTATCTGCCATTTGAAAAAAAAATAAAGCCCATTAATTAAAGCAATTGTTAATTTTATATCAGATCACTTGCTAACTATTACCCCCCTCCCCATATACCTTTGTATTATCCAGAATTAGAGAAGTAATAAAAATCATCATCAACTGGGTGTCTATAGCAATAAACATAAACCCCCAATTTATATAATTGACCATTATGAACGAATCCAGGTCAGTGAGCAAGAGCTCTATAACTGTTATTGTGAACAAAAAATAATACTAACATATAATGTTTTAAACCTAGTCTAGGATTAAATAAATTCACTGGAGTAACAAAATTAAATTAAGTTCTGTTGAATATGCTATAAATTCAGTGTTCTGATTTTGATTAGAATAATACAAAAAAATATGCTATTACATTATAATTTACATATATTTCTAGATGTTTACATAAACAAATATATATATACACACCTGGGTCTCTTTTTACGTGGACTTATTTAACATGATTTTGAAGTTACGCGATTCAACTTTCACCGGAAGTCGAACTCCGATAATGCGCTATTATTTTAAATAATAAATTTCGCGCACATGTTATATTGAAAGTAATAGCAGATTATTGGAATTTGACTTTCATCTTAGTAATTTCAATATTTTCAGTGCTTTATAATAGTAAAATTTTATGCAATAATGAAATTAAAATCATGATTTCCACATTTTATGTATACACACATTAAATTTTACAAGATTATAATGTAAATTTGTTCAAACATTGTGTGTGTTAATTTTACATTTTAAACCACATTCTGTTTTTGCTTTTTAAAAAAGAATGTAATCAATTATTAATCATTTAGTGTCTGCAAGTTTATTTTTAATTATTTTCTTATTAATGATACTAATCACGAACCTGCTCTTAAATTCCAACAAGAGCTAAATGGTTGTATGTCTGGATATCGCGAGCTTCATAAACAATTAATAAAATCATCATCTCAAAGATTAATTACTAATTACATTATCACCAGAAAACAATTAACACAACTTGAGAGGGAAGTTGGCACTAGTTGTATTTCCCATGTGAAGAATCTGATTTTTTTACCAGTTTGCAAACGAACCTGTTTGTCGGCAAATATCGATAATAATTAAAACGTGTATAAAAAAATGTAAATTACTGTACTGTAAATTATAGAAAAAAATATATTATTTTGAATAAAATTAAATATTATAGTTAAAAAAAGTTTGTCTTGTATCAATTTTTTTCAAATTTGAAATTTTTTATTAGTCATATTTTATTTCCTTATTTTTTTTTGCGCAAATTTTACGTTGGTACTTTGCTTTTATGCGACTTTTGAAAAATCACAGTTCGTATCCCCCCTTTTTCAAGGTGAGTTACGTCTATTTTTGCACGATTTCGTTTGCTCGTGTTTTCTGAGGAACCTATATATCGCGTAAAACAAGACCCAGGTGTATATATAAACCCACAGATATACTGTATAATAATATTAAATGAACATCTTTAAATTTTTATAAACCAGTAATAAAATTTCATTTTTATATTATATAATGAATTTTAACATATATGTGGATGATGATTGATTTTAATATATATGTGTCTACATGACACACATCTGTCTAAGCACATAGATGTGCTATAACATATTAGAATTGTCATAAAGAATCAATTAATTTTAATAATACATAAATGATTTATTTTAACATGTATGTGTAAAAGCAAGGAAATGTGTATACATACTGATGTTTATAGCCTAGAATATTTTATTTGTCAAAAATAATAAACTTATTAAACCATATTATATTTTCACAAGACATAATTAATTCCATGTTGAAAGTGTACATAAACTGCACATGTATGGGTATATTATTATTATCTCCCTACAAATCAAGATTATTAATTAACCCATTATAGTATTTGTAATGGTAAATAAATTTTTTTTTAAAACAAAAAATCACTAGATCCAGTTTGGAAACTTCTTTTAAAATTCAGCTTTTGTTTCATCATTTGCAATAAAAAAGATTTCCAAGTTTTTTTTTTAAATTCCAAAATAATTTTTTATTAATCAATCCTATAATTTAAGCCAAAACTTGTTTACTTTTAAACTTGTAAATTAGAGATTTTAACTACAAAGTTAATTATTTAAAATAATATTTCAACAAATTATTTTTTTACTCACCAACTAATATCTGTTCATGAAGCATATCTCCTATATGGATACTATATAATATATATGGCTATAGTAATTGCATTTGTGCTTTCTTTCATATTAGATAAAATTGTATATATATAAAAACTATATCACAATGCTTTTTTCAGTAATCTGGATATTTACTGGAATCTCTTGGTAAGCTGGTTCATTCTAAAATAATAAATGGGCTTATCGACATCTTCTGGAAAGGTATAAATCTAGTAACTGGTGATATTCAGTCACTATAATTTGGTAGACTTTATGCTGTCTAATACACACATATATGAGCTATGAAACTAAAAATCTGGTCCTTGCTTCCATGTGAATTTAAACTCTATCATTGTGACATTAGCAGTAGCTTTATTTCTTGCTTTCAGTTATAACTTCATAGTAATAATAATGGATATTGTTGTAAACTCTAATGATATTTTAAATCAACATTTTATACTGTATATCATGGAATTTAAAACAATAATTAAGTAAATTCTTTTATTATCTCGAAAAAAAAAAGTTAATGACTCTTCAATTTACCTTAATTAAAACCAAATTTTTTATCTAAAAAAGTATTGTTAATTCTTCCAACGACAGAGTATATTATATTAAATTTTATCACAAGCATTAATTAAATTTTTTTTTAATCTAATTAAAAATAGATAAGGAACTTCTACAATTACTGGTATTATCTATTTTAACATAAAACAGCTTGTTTTAGATTTTTTAATTTTGAAAATCAGAATAAAATATTAAATAGACATTTTTAAATGTGCTATTTATAATAATTTTTTAAATTCAAAATTATTTAACTCTTAACTGTTATTCCATTGTAATATAATAAATATCTATAAAAACATTTGTTTGAGTTTATTTCTACTTTTCCTTTCAACTTATATGTAGATATATGCACACATTACTATGTTGAGTGATTTATTCAGTGTGGAATATATAGGATGCTGATTAGGAGATTAATATTTATATGAAATCCTATGTGTTATGGATATGTTGAAAACTTGTATGTGAATTATATTTCCATATTTTAAAGTTATTAAAATATACAGATAACATAGGGCTGTATATTTTTTCCATGGACAAGTTGCATTTCCTTATCATCAATAAGTGCACTTGAATCTTAGGTGCCCAATGAATATGGACCTACTCTTATGATTTTCACAGTGCTCATGATGATATTATCTTACTCTTTTGAGACATTCTTGTTATTTTATACCATACACTCTAATCACTATCTATCACCACAGGAATCATCTTAGAAGATAGTTTTATAAGTTGGTAAAGAAATGACTAAACTGTTTGAAGTAGATAATTTTGTTAGAGGACAAGATGTAGTATATAGAAATGTCTTTCACAGATGATGTTGAGATGTTTGATGATTGGTGTAGTATATAAGAGAATAATTGATTCTCATACAAATATTAGTGATCACTTACCTTAATGAGATGCATATTTAAATGGAATGAAAGTGAGAATAGTGAAAATGATTTTGGGATGATATGATGAATGTAAGTGTATAAAAAAAGTAATACAAATATCAAGCAATGTAACTTATGGATAGTTCTTTAAATTTCATTATAAATAATACAAACCTATTAAAGTTACAAAATTTTATAAAATTACTTCTTAAATATTTTTGCATAATAGTTAATTTTTTGCATAGAGAGAAATATTCATATTTCTTATTTAAAATTTTCTGATATTCAAATATCAGGATAATACTTTGCCAAACTGCAAAGAAAGTTTTTTAATATATATATTTTTAAATATTTTATTTAGACTTTAAGAAATGTATTTTAAAATATAAACTTGTGTTGATGTGTTTACATCATAAGAAATATATTTTATAATAGAATAGGTATAATATTAAGTTATTTTTTTTAGAAATTGGGAAATTTACTGTTTTATGGAATGAAGATTACATATTATCATTACTGTTGTAAGTTTCATTTTATTTTATTTTGAAATGGCCAGAATGAAGGCTATTTTTATTTTATTTCTTGAATTTATGGGTAGGATTTGTTATAAATATATATGTATTTTTTATGTTAAATAATGTTAATTCTTATTTTACTTTTGTAAATATATTTATTTTTTATATTATGTTGTTATTATATTGTAATAGTATAAAACTGTTAATTCATAAATGAATTTGTTAACTGTTTTGAAACATACCTTAGTCAAATTGTGATTTATTGCTTGTTGCTTATTTAATTTTTATTCTACATGCATGATACACAGAAATTAATAATTTAAAATATTACTTATTTGGCACATGATCCATAAAGATTTCAGATATTATTGCAATTAAAATTGATTAATTAACAAAGTATATTACTATTATTATAAAAGATATGATCATTAGTAATTATTTTTTAACTGATACAACACCAATGAGAGGTATACTTAAAATTGTCATAATATTCAAATACATTATTTATTTATTTTTAAGAATGCCACATTAAACAAAGAAAAACTGTACTAAGTTTACTTAAAATCTTAGTATATTATTTTTTTTATTACTAAATTTTAATCATTAAGTAGATTTAATACTGAGAGTCATTAAGTTGTTTTAGCTGCTTATTGTTGTTCTTATTTTGTAATAGTAGTTAGATATCATGTAAAATCCCTCATCATATTTAACTACAATGTGTTAATTAATTCATTCATTTTGTTATTAGTTTGTTAGAAATGAACTTGAGATGATGATGATGATGATGATGATTATTATTATTAGTATTATTATTATTATTATTATTATTATTATTATTATTTTGAGAATTGTAAATTTCTTACTGAAAGATGATGAGTAAAAAATTATTAATTAGTATTCTATTAAAGGAATATTAATTAGTTTATTGTTATTTCTGTAATAAATTTATAAAATCATATTTTACGATTATTAAATGTGTGTTTTACAGACATGAGAGTATTACATGGCAGTTTTGTTATGTGAGTTTGGTGAGGTAATATTCTTATGCCAGTGGGATTGTATCCTTAGGGATGTATCCTCAATGTTTAAGCCAGTGTACCTTACTGAACGTCTCATGTTAAGAGTTTTGTATTTGTATTTGTTATTTTGATAGAACCATATTTTATTTATAATTTTGAGCATTATAAACTAAATTAGTTAATGAAGGAATAGATTGAGTATTATAGTTGGAACCCTAATTATTTATTATGAACTTAAGTGTTATGATATTTTATTATAATAAGTTTTCTTAAATTTAATTATTGAAAAATATTGTTTTATTAGATATTGTATCTTAGTAATGCAACTTTATTGTAATACATTACTGTTATCTCGTTCAGTAGTTTTATCCTTAAGGAAAGGTACAATATATACACCTATACATATGTGTGTGTGTAAATTATACTTTTGTAATGGATTATTGTCACTAGACAAGAAATAGCTTTTACTTAAACTCATTTTAAAATAATCTTGCTTTCAAATAACTTTTAAATATACAAATTACTAATTAAACAAAGGTGAATACTATTAATTTATGCTAATTATATAGAATTTGTTTTAAAATAGACTTTCAAGAGGAAATATTTGATGAAAAACATTAAAGTCTTTATTGGCCTTATGTTTCCTCATAATGAAAATCATTGGCAGAGTGAACATCAACAGAGACTTATTAAGCACCCAGTCACAAAGTCCAGTTTTAAATTAACGATTAAATGCAATTGAACACCACTTGAAAAATCATAAAAACATTTATATAGTTGGGGTAAGTAAATTAAATTAATATCATCTTCATCACCATTTTCAACCAGTATCAATACATTGCAGAAAGAATGTCTCTCCAAGTTCGATCCATCTCCGATCTCTAGCCTCTCTTCACTATATGACCCCAGCACTCTTCCTTAATTCATCCATCCATCTCACATGTGGTCTCTTCCTAGGTCTTTTACAGTCTTTTGAAACCAGTTTAAAATTTCAACTTTTCATCTACTGATATACTCAGCCCAACTACAGTCTTTTAGTTTTCAATAATATTAGTAACACCTGTTTGCTCTGTCATCCATATATTTTGTCTTTGATCTCTTCTTATTACTTCTAACATACATTTCTCCATACTTTGTTGAGTGGTCTGAAGTTTCTGCATTGCTCTTCTATTAAGAGTCCAAGTTTCAGATCTATAAGTAAAAAGTGGTAACACACATGTATTAAAACCCTTTTTCAAACATATAAACATCTTTAATAATAAATAATGTATCTGTAGTATAATTTTCACTATACCACCCTCACAAAAAGTAAGGACTAGTTTTTATCTGCTTTTAACATCTTGTGGAGGAATGCAATCATAAACATATGACCAAGGATGTGAAAAAGATGTATGATCCCTCAGATGTACATTTCAGACCATAATCTTTTTCACATATATCTACCATTGTTCACTATATATAGATAGCAAATTTGTACAGAAATTTTCCCTTCACAAATCATTATAAGTGAATAGAAATCTTGCATGACAGTGATGTTGTAAAATTATATTATGGAAGTATTATTGATTATTGGATAATTTCTAGCCTAATGAATGACTAATAAAATTTATTAACATAGGCATATTTTCTTTTAATATTAAATTATTTTTCTATCAAATGCTCACCAACCAAGTTAATTCTATGATTAATTTAATCTATTATGGTTCCATCTGTAGTAATAATCTGATCAAGATATTTGTAATTGTTAACTTCTTCTAACTCATCATTTTGAATCTTTATTTTCTTCCTTGAGAAAATCTACTGAACATTACTTGAGTTTTTTTAACATTTACCTTAATCCTATTTTCTTATTTTCATCTGATAATTTTTGCAACATTTCCCAAACTTCTACAGGATTATTTTCAAAAATAATTTCATCATCTGCAAAATCCAGATACTTAAATAATCATTTATTTTTATTCCCTTAGTTTCTTGTTTTAATCCACAAAATATTTCTTGCAAAACTGCTGTAAAAAGTTTTGGAGATATAGAGACACTGTCTTACATCTTTCATAATGTTAATCTTTTTAGTACCATTATGTAATCTAATTGTTGCTGTTACATTTTTATAAATACACAGAATATAACAATACTCTGGATCTATACCTTGATGATTCAATGCTCTAATCACTACAAGAAATGCTATAGAATCACATAATCTACATTTCCAAACCATAATGATGACTCATAATCATTGGCCCTTTATATAATTTTTTCCAATACTTGGATTTGATCTATTATACTAAAACCACTTTTAAATCCAGCTTGTTCTTTTATTTGATTAAAATCCAAAGCTTGCTGTAGATGAATTGTAATTATTTTGGTGAAAATGTCATATAAAACTGATAAAAACTGATAGATCTGTAATTCCTAATATCTTCTTTATCACCTTTTTTTTTTTAAATATTAATATTAATACTGCATTCTTCCAATCATCTAATACATTTTTATTATTTAGACATTTGGAACATAACTTTTCCAAATTTTTTTCTATTTCTTCTTCTGGTTCTTTTAAGATATCAATTTTAATTCCAATACTATTTGGAGCTTTTCCCTTCTTCATAAATTTAATTACTTGTCTCACTTCATTTAAAATCCTCGGCAATTCAGAAGATATAATAGTTGTAGAAGATACTTTTTCTTGTTCTTTATAGCTATATAATTCTTGATAGAACTCTTTTACACATATCATGATGTCATCTCTCTTTTTAGTAATACTTTCATCTTTTTTTCTTAGTGCAGAAATAAGTTTCCTACCAATACCAAGATATTGTTTTACTTTTTTTGAAACTTTTATTGTCTTCTAAAGCTTTCCTTGCTAGTTCACAATTATACTCTCTAATATCAATATCAACTCTTTTTCACATGATTTAGAAAAATTGAGATATTTATTCCATCTTAATGCATAATTTTTATATATTTTCATATTCCTTCTTTTCTTCATAAATTGTCATCTCAATAGAAATCTCACTAACCAATGATTACTTTCTGTGTTGAATTTATTAAGAACATTACAATCTTAAAATACATATCTCTGTTAGATAAAATAAAATCCAATTCTGTTGTATTTTCATTTGGATGTTTCCATCTCCATTTTCATTTAACATTTTTTTAAAAAAAAAAAAAAATTCATAATATAAAGTTTTTCTTTTTCTGCAAATTAAACAAGTCTATTACTTCTCTCATTTCTGTCACCACAATCAAATTTACTTATAGCAATTTTATCTTTACATTGTTTACCAATTCTAGCATCAAAGGTTCTTATGACAATTTTAAAATGTTGTTTTATCTGATCACAAGTCTTCCTCTACTTCATCATTGCAATGAGAACTTGTTGGAACATAAAGCTGAATTATCTGCATTTGATATCAACTATTAAGTTGAGTGACTAATCTTGCCAATCTGTCTAATATACCACCAATCTCCACAATCTTCTTTTATTTTTAATTTATAATGAATCATATTCCACTTGTACTTCCAATGTTTGTGCTTCAGTAGTACAATACATTTTCTCTTTTTTAAACCAATTGTCTCAAAACCTTTTCTTTTAATTTCACAAAGGCCAATAATATTTCACATCATATGATACAGTTCTTCCAATTCTTGCAAACTTTCATTCATGTGAAAGTGATCTGTAGTTGTCAATACCAAAATAAAATATCAAATGGCAGATTAGATCCACAACCTGGAGATACATAGCATACTGAATCTTTGGCCATCAACCACTGCCTTGTTTAGTGAGTTTACAGTCTTCTGGAATTAAGACCATAATTTATTTTTGTCTGTCATGATCGTAAATATCTATTAGGAAAAAATGCATTTTCACACACATTCATTCTGCCTTGAAGAAAACTCAAATGATTATAGTTAAGTGCTATCAAGCAACTGAGTAAAAAAAAAAACCCATTATATTTCCTGATCTTCAATTTAAAGGTAAAAAGCCAATAAACTCACCATGCTGGCTAATGTGTGCTAGTGAGCAGGCTACCTATGTTCATGTACAATATGAATAATTACATAGTAATAACAATTGTAATGACAAGAATGTATTGAAGCAAATGCTTTGCTATGTTTCAAATAAGTATTAGACCAAAAGGGGGTTTCAGTTTAAAAATTTCTACTTCAAATTAATTAGAAATTTTTTAAAATTAACCTTATGTCAAATGTGTGTTTTAAAAGTAGAGTCGCATGTATATATGCACATACACATAAATCCGTAAAATAATTTTATTATTTACTAAAAGTAATGTTTTTTTAAAATAAACTTTGTAAATAAATTTATTTTTTATATAAGATTATTTTCAAAAATTGTATAACAATAGTTAATTTTTAAAAAAAAGTTGTAATAAGAAAACCTAAAAGTTAAGCAAAGTTCAAATAAGATATGTAATGGAATTAATTAGTGTGGAATGTAAAAATGTTCTACTTTAACTAATTAAAAACCAGGCTTATTAATTAGTTAAAAACCTGGCTATTTTAAGATGTTAATGTAGAAACTTCTAGAAAATTTGTATGGAAGAACAATAAACTGAAATGTATGAAAGCTCCCCGAAATCTATTGTGTCATTCATTCATTGATTTCAGTCATTAGATTGTATTAGATTTATTCATGGATTCATTCATCAGATTTTTCTAACACTACTAGTCAAAATCATATTCCAAATGCTGGGATCTTCTTTCTGTGCAACAAGCCACACTTCTTGTCAGCCCTTTTGCCAAATTATTTATACTCACCAACAGTTTGTGATAAGCAACCTGCAGTTAAAAAATGAATTGATCAATTATTCCTAATAGTGTTTGCCTGAATATGTGTGGTTAAGCATTTACCAAAAATGAACTCCATGCTCTAGGCCTATCTCCAACCTCCAACATATTTTAAACTTACAAATCAAAAGAAAACTAACCTGAAAAGTCATTCTACATAGAAGTCTCTCAACTAACAGAAAGCATAAGATATGATGACAAAATGGACAAAAATAACTACTTTAAAGAATTTGTGGAAACTAGTGTGACATACTTAAGGAATTAACAGTAATATAAACTTTCATGTTCTTTAAAATAAGCCAGATATTATTAATAAATGTTTTCCTTATTATATATACACATTACTTTTTGTTAGCAGTAATATTACATTTAAATGTATTTTTCTTTATTTTATGCAACTATTAATTGACATCATATATATATAAATTGTGTATAAATGTTTTACAGTTTCTTTTAGAGTACACCTCAATTTAGAATTTAATATGTAAAAAATTAACTATAGAAGAATTTCTCACTCTTCTTTCATGGGACGTTTTGACAGTTTTAAATAAAGTCTTAATTTCAGAATAGGTATTATTCTTGTAGAATAATTTGATTTCTCTCCTTTCCTCTCTTTGAATATTTAAAATGTGTTTTTTTTAAAAACACAAGTCTGAAGTTTAATCAGTCCATAAATCTTTTAAAGAAGATTTGTAATGGTTAAAATTAATTTATTATTTAAATAGTGTTAATCAATTTATTTTATATGTGTGTGATTTGATTTGGATTTATTAAAATATTTTAATACTTGTATAAAGTATTCATACTTGTGTGAGAGGGTTAAAATAAATCCATATGAAGATCACTGCCATTTTATAGGGTTTTTCTTTTACTTTAAAGGTTATAGCTAAGTATCTTCCTGGTCAGTATTATTACTGTACTTTCTCTGGTTGCCTAGATTGTCTACTGCCTTTATTACAGTCTACTAACTCTGGCATTGCCTAGCTTTGGTATAGCTAGGCCATGCCCATGTTGTTTGATATTATCACTATAGATTGTCAAATTCTTCAGAGCCCCTGAAACATGTTAGATCATGTTCTTTTAAATGGGTTACCAATCCTTGAATTATCAACTTGCTTGTTTGTGCATGGTAAACATAGAAAGAGCTTACCATGCCGCTCTTATATTGAATAGCCCTTCTTATTTTAGCTATAATTATTATACAGTTTAGATATTACTGCACACATGTGTCTTTATTGTTGGTGCATATGTGCATAAATGTCAATGAGATAAACTGAATATTTTCTTTCTTATTAAAAAGTCATTCACACATAGATTATACATCCTATTTTATAAAAAGCATTATTTAAATTAATACACTATACAGGATTAAACCTGTATATATGTAATGTATGTGGGATTCGAACTCAGTCTTTCACATGACCCTCAACTCTCCATGCCATCTCATATTGCTGACTCATCTGATCACACACATGTTGAAAAGATAAATAATCACCAATATACATATTTCATGCTAAACCAGCACTCATCAATTGGTCCAGATTACCATCTCCACACACATAAATACAATCAGTGCTCAGCTTTATATTAAGATAGCCAATCTTCACACCTTAATGAACAGGCTTTAAACTACTTCAACCCACAACTCTTCAGCCTTCCATTTTATTGAAAATCTGATGACGGAGCATTGAAAGTATGTGTGATCAGGTTGGTCAGAATATGAAAAGGCATGGAGAGTTGGGGGTTGTGTGAAAGTCTTGAATTTAAATCCCACACACATTACATATATATGCAGGTTTAAGCCTGTATAGTGCATTAATTTACAAATTGAAACATAGTGTGTCAAAGGTCTGCCCATCCCTCATCTATGTATGCAAAAATGGATTATTCTCCTGTACATGAGGGGTCAGAATGACTAAATGTCAACCTGGATAGAATGACAACCTTGGCACTAATGTGGCTTTGAGCGTTCCATCATCAGATTTTCAATGAAATAGAAGGATGAAGAGTTGTGGGTTGGAGTAGTTTGAAGCTTGTCCATTAAGGTGTGAAGTTGGTTATCTTAATATAAAGCTGGGCAATGATTGTATATATGTGTGGAGATAGTAATTTGGACCAACTGATGATTGCTGGTTTAGCATAAAATACATATATTGGTGATTATTTATCTTTTCGACAGGTATGTAATCAGGTGGGTTAACAATATGAGATGCATGGGGAGTTGAGGATCATGTGAAAGTCTAAAAATCATTATTAAAAAGATTATTTTAATCTTACTGAAGTAATTGAATTAGGGAATCGATTTAACTATCAAAGAATTCAGTAATCAAGTATTCTCTTAAGATATCCATAGATGTGATATTAATTAATTTTATGATTTCTTTATTATCCTTTAATTATAATAAACATTATTATTATTATTATTATTATTATTATTATTATTATTATTATTATTATTATTATTATTATTATTATTATTATTATTATTATTATTATTATTATTATTATTATTATTATTTTTTTTATTATTATTTTTTTTTTTTTTTTTATTTTTTTTTTTATTTTTTTTTTTATTATTATTATTATTATTATTATTATTATTATTATTATTATTATTATTATTATTATTATTATTATTATTATTATTATTATTATTATTATTATTATTATTATTATTATTATTATTATTATTATTATTATTATTATTATTATTATTATTATTATTATTATTATTATTATTATTATTATTATTATTATTATTATTATTATTATTATTATTATTATTATTATTATTATTATTATTATTATTATTATTAAATTAATTTGGCTGACATTTGTTTATTGTGTCTGTCTATCAATTGTTTATTAGCTACGAGTCTCATAATACTATAAACTGAGCTAATGTCAGGGGCAAGTAATTTATTTTTAGGTCTGCTCATCATTAATAGTGAATATTTGCCCACTCCAAATAATTTTTCTAGGCTCATTAAATAGCCTAATTGCACTCTCAATTTACTGGTTCTTAATTCATGAAGGGTATCTGATATAGTATAGAAATGGTGATCATGTGATGTTTATGGAATGAATTTATTTTGCTCAGCTCATTTAAGGTCTTCAAGAGGAATCAAAGGGTTCCTTTTAGCTAATAGAAAATTACTTTCTGTGGCATTTAATTAGAAATTTATGCACCTTGTCTATTTACAATAAGCCAATGAAAAGAAAGCTTTCGTTCAACTACCACTAAAATTTTGTTCAAACTTTGATATCAAATTGGACATTGCAAATTGGGGTTGTGTTGTTGTATTTGATGAAGTCTTGGCTGTGTCAAACTTTAACATATCATTGAATGTTGCAGTTGTCTTTAAATAGGGATTAAGTTTCTAGGTTTGTTGGATTCTCAGTTGGTTTCAGGTTATTGATGATGCCTGTTATAATGAGAACACATTTCCAGTCCATTTGATTTTTTCATTAACATTAAAGTTTATAAAAAGAATCCATATAGATGGTATAAGTTTAATAATATTATAGGGATGTATTCATCTTTTTTAATATCCTACTGCAAAGGAAGAACCTCCAAAAATCCACAAGGATTACAAATTTTCAAGTAGTAGGTATTCGAGTTTGATACTCATGCTACTGTACAAAATTTGATTGTTAATTGAGTTGATTATAGGGCTGCTATTTAATAAAGAAATCCTAAGCCTAATAACACATAAACATTTTAAAAAGTTTTACCCTGTCTGTATTTAAATATAAACCTGGTAGGCAGAAGTGCAATCAGGACATTTCCAAATCCTTTGTTAGTTATGATACAATATTCCGCTTGAATCTTAAAAAATTTAGCCCAGTTATGAGAACAATAAATTCAAGAGACAAGACTATTTAGATTAATTTCCAGTTTAGAAAAATAAAAATTCCAATCAAGACATTTGAAATGCAACAGTTGTACTTAGCCTACTGTTTTGATACTCAATCATTGCATGATCTCTCAAATAATTGGGATTTATTATTATTATAAACGTTGATATAATAGTAATTATACACATTGTTATTATTATTATATAAAGAACATAATGACAGAATAATTAATGCCTTTAGTATAAAATGGAAAATTAATCCATATGATATCTGGCAATTTTGTTCCATTGTTTAAGAGTCTCTAAACCAAATCCAGAATCTGCCTTAGTGTCAGTCCCTGCTACTCTATCAGCTATTTGCTGACACATGGCTATGAATGTATTATTAGCCAAAGAATAAACAACGAAAGGAAAACGTAAACTGTCTCCAATTGGCAACTGATTAGCTTTAACTATTTCTTTGTTATATAAAGCATTAAAAAAAGCTACAATCAGAACAATTTAATTATTGCATTTTAAAAAAGACTGCAAAAATTAAATGAATATATAAATATACACACATAGTTTATTATCTATTGCAAATTACATACATACTTTTGTTACTTATTCTAAGCATAATTATTTCATATATTTTTACCTTAATGCCATAATTGATTGAGCGGCTCGACATCTCGTACTAGCATTATGAGCATAAAGCAAACCAGTAAATGTTTCCATGGCGACAGTCTCCAAAGCTTGATCGGTATCTTGCCACAGACAAAAATACAGACAGTCTAAAATAATATCTTTGATTTCATCCAATTCTAAAGGAAGTTTTAAGACCAGAGGAGCAATCAAATGAGCTTCAATAATATTCTGAGCTCCTAATAATAATAAAAGCAAAAATTAATAATTATAATGCTAATAAAAACATGAATTAATAAAATTGACTAACATTGCTATTGACAGTATTCTAATAGCTAATAATAATAACTGGAATCAAAAATAATGGCATAAAAAATTACAACGCTAAATTAAATAATTGGATTACTATTAGATCAGCTACAAAAATGTTTTGTGCAGTTTAGTACACTGATAAAATGATAGACTCGAAAGCTAAATGTCCTTCGATGAAAGCTCAACTTGTCACTTCTAGGGCTTAAAGATTTACATGATCTCTTTAGTGATTAATTGTTGTTTTTGATATCTGCAAAAAGTATCAATAATAAAAAATGAGGTCAAATTAACCCTGGGATAGTGGCCAAAAGTTAAAGCTGTAGAAATTGATATAAAATATCAGAAAGTTTACAGAAAACTAAGAATCAATAAAAATATAAAGAAATCCCTAAATGGCCAGAGAGTGGAAGAAATCAATTTAGATACCAAAGAATCAGTCATATATTAGATGTGTGTAAACTAATATATAATGTAATTTATTTATATTACATGAAAATAAGATTATATTAAAAATTATTCAGACTGAAATAAAGCTTAACGCTTTACATTGAAAAAGAAATGAATGTAGATGGTAGTTTTAGAAAATACGAGTCACCATTGCTAATATATGATGATTTTTTAAAAATGGCAAGGAACAAAAGAGAAAAAGCAATGTGTTTTACTGATTACAACAAATACTGGTTCAATTAACTGTTCTAATTTCTTAAAAAACCTGTATTTATCATACCTTATCATTATTGCTGTGAGACTAGACCTGGGTGTGACAAAAGAGAATGGTTTCATATCAGCAAAGAGATTAGACAGAACTGTGCATTGTTACTGAACTTTTGAATATATGTACTAAATATGGAATAAAGAAGTTGTAGAGTTATAAGACAAAATTTTTGGAAGAAACACCATCCAAATTTACATACAATGATTTTGACATGTTTATAACTAAAAACTGCAGAGCAAAATTAAAGGTATGAATAAAAAAATAAAATTATGATAAAATACCAAGAAAACTGAAATTGACATTAGTGGTCAACATCGGATATTGAAAAAGCAGAACAAAAAAAAAAAACATTCATGACCTTGAACTGGGATTATGCCAATGTTTTTGAGAAAAACACAGTAAAAAAATATATAAATGAATACTTGATCAAATTATATTTAAACTTGCTTTTATTTGAAGCACGAATGATCAGGTTAAAACTATCTTATCTTAATGTTGTTATAAGAAACTCTAATTAATTAAAGTAGTAAGTGATGCCAAAAAAAGATTGAAAGTAAAAGAATGAAGCTTTGATTGGGTCACTGCAATAGAAGTCACAATCATTTTGGTCATATCATAATAATGATGATGTATTACAAGATTCTCTCAGATTATAGTTGATATTTGAATTAAATGCAGTGATTTATTTACTCTACATCACTTTACATGAAGATCAGTAATTAGAATATAATTTGGCAATCTGCCATCTAGTGTCCATTGATTATTTATGCTTTCATATAGTTCTGGATTGAAATAATCAAGGGTACATTGCTGGCATTATTTGGATTATAGGATGAATTCTCAATTAAAATGATAGTTCCTGAGATTAGCAATAAAAATCTACAACAAAATAGGCCAAATTCCATGCATCAATATTAAAGATGAAAGTAAATACTTGAAATAGATGAGAGGAATAAACTCTTTTATTAGATTCATTTATTAATTATTGTTAGAGTACAGTTTTAATATGAAATAGATATTAATTTAATTATATTTCCTTTTTTTTACTCATTTTACTCTAATGTAAATTACTAATTTAATTATTTTTGAATTTACACTTTATTTTTATTTTTATTATAATGTAAATTATGCTTTCAAATTATAATTATTAATCTTACAATAACTATTTTATATTTTGAATTTAATAATTATCTAAATAAACTTCAATTTCTAGAAAAGTAAAATAATTTTGAATTTTATAAAGTCATTTTGTAAAACTGATTACTTTAGAGAAATATAAATTTAGCTTTACTAACATACACACACATCATTATCATAAAATACTCAAATGATTTTTTTGTTTCAAAAGTTCTACATTTTCTATTGAGTAGATTTACACAGATAAGCCTGATAGTTGTTAGTTATGTGTTTTATGGTATTTTCATCCGCCTTTATATGACTAGTGCTCAAACTCAGGACAGGTAAATCTGAACAATTTTAGATTTTAATCAGGTTACTTTTTTTTTTTTCACAAGTTAATGCATAGTCAAATCTAACTAACCATCCAATATAGGTTAAATAATTTTTATGTAGTAATTCTTAGCTAGAGGTAAGTCAATGATAGGAAATATTTAAACCCTCACAACCCTGATACTTGAAAAGATTGTCTTCTATAAAAGACTGATGAAACAGTTTTTCTTCTGAAGACAAGTATTGAAATGCTATTAAAATCTTAAATGGAATTATTAAGGTAGTATGAGAGTTAAAATAAACATGAGATGGATGGACTGTTGTGGTGAAGAAAAGTTATGAATTTGAGAAACTAAGTAATACTCAATACATTTTCATCCTGTAAGAAATCAATAAAGGTTGTTTGAAGTTGTTAAATATTTAAACTTTCCAGGTTTATTAGTCTATTTTTTATTTTTTTGTAATTCATAATATTTATTATCTTACATTTTTTTTATATTTCAAAAATATATTTGTGCCACAAATACAATTACTCATTATTTAGAATTTAAATCAATGCGTTAGCTAAATTTCCTTCGATTTCTCATTAAAATCCATATTTATTATGTGATTTAATATATAAATCGTAATTTATCACCCAATATTCCTATTATTTATTTAAAGTCTTTACCAAACATAATATAATTTATTACATATATAAAAATTAGTATTTATTTTGCAGATTAACGGTTTTAACTCCCATTATAAAGATTATAAATATATAGTCAACATTTATTAGATATAATTTATACATATTATTTCATATAATAAATATAAGATTTAACGAGAAATTGAAATATTATATAGTATATATAGATATGATAAATTCAGTTTTATAAGAATTATTTTGTGAAGACATTTCTTATTACATGTGTTTATATATTATTGTTAATTTATATAAGATTTGAAATACCAGGCAGTTTTATACCTGGAGCCCAATTGTAAATATAAGGGATTTGAACTCAGACTTTCAAGCCCATTCACTATTCACACTATATACACATGACCACACTCATGCAGAAAAGATAAATAAACACCAATATATGTATTTCATGCTAAAACAGCACTCATCAGTTGGTCCATATTACCATGTCCCATACATATATATAATCAGTGCTCAGTTTATATTAAGATAGCAAATCCTTACACTTTAATGGACAGGCTTCAACCTACTCCAATCTCCAACTCTTCAGCCATCCATACCATTGAAAATCTGATGATAGAATTCCCAAATCCCATGCTGATGCCAATATTGTTGTCATGCTCATCTTGATCTCAAGTCATTCTGACCTCTCATGTATAGGACAGTATCCATTTAAATATATAGAAGAGGGGTGGTCAGAATGCAGGCTTAATATGTAAGACTTGAAATACCAGGAACTCTTATACCTGGAGCTCAATTGTAAATATAGGGAATTTGAACTCAGACTTTCAAGCTCATTCACTATCCACACTATCTCATACTACTGATACACATGACCACACATATGCAAAAAAGATAAATAATTACCAATATATGTATTTTGTGGCTTGAAAGTCTGAGTCCAAATCTGCTACATTTACAATTGGGCTCCAGGTATAAGAGTGCCTGATATTTCAAATCTTACATATTAAGCCTGCATTCTGCCCATCCCTCTTCTATATATTTAAATGAATACTGCCCTATACATGATGGGTCAGAGTGATTTGAGGTCACCATAAGCATGACAACAATATTGACAGCAGCATGGGATTTGGGAATTCTATCATCAGATTTTCAATGGTATGGATGGCTGAAGAGTTAGAGCGAGTTAAAACTTGTCCATTAAAGTGTAAGGATTTGCTATCTTAATATAAACTGAGCACTGATTATATATATATGTATGTATGTATGGGAAATGGTAATCTGGACCAACTGATGAGTGCTGGTTTAGCACAAAATACTTATATTGGTGATTATTTATCTTTTCTGCATGTGTGTGGTTATGTGTATCAGTAGTATGAGATAGTGTGGATAGTGAATGGGCTTAAAAGTCTGAGTTCAACCCCCTATATTTGTTAATTTATATCTAAAACTTATAAATTATATAAAAAATTATCTTTTTTTATAAAGATAGATACAATTTTTATATTTGCATACACATATGCTTGAAGTGTTGTAGTTTACAAATCTTATATAAATATATTTACATAGATATGTATAAATTAAAAAGTCATTCAATATATGGCAATTATAATAAAATACTCATCTCCACACAGCCATACAACCATCTTTTTATCAGCTTCTGTTATCTAAAATGGTGACTAATGTTATCATTCAAATACATAAATGGGCTAGTAAGTCTTATTTCTATGGCCACAAATAGATTCCTAATATTCTGACATCAAGTTCAATTCTAAACTGTTTTTTTTCTTCAAAATTTAGTATAATAACTTAATATAAAATTTAAAAACATGATAAGGAAATTAATTTGAAATATAAGCTGTATATATAATAAGAAGTAAACCAAAAGAATAGAAAATGTAAATAAAAATTATATATTGGAATAAGATAAGTCAACAGTTTTAAATAAACAAACAAACCAGACAAGAAAATAAATAATAAAAGTAATAAATATAAGAGCTTAAAAATTAAGTTAGAAATAGGCACTTAGTAGGACAAATAAGAAAATAGGTTTAATATCAAAGTAAAAAGGCAGCAAAACAATGGATTTAAGTATAGCCATAAGTTTAGAGAATGAATGGATGAAGTGAATAATGAAAGATGCAATATTTAATGAGATATAATAGGGTTGCAAATCATGAAGGAAAGTCACATTGAGATAATGACAAGAATGCTGAAAGAAATTGGAAAAATTAATGAGTAATGAAAGAAAAAAATATTCAAGACTTAAAACACATAGTTGAGTATTGTGCAGAAAGAAATTAACCTATGATCGCACACCATTTTCATAAAACATGACAGAAAGATGTGAAAACTGGACTCTAAGGCTAATGGAAATTTCACTGAAACAGAAGAGAAATTATATTGCAAGATGGTACATGCACTATAGAAGAATCTAATGAGATTACTGATGATATACCACTTTCAAAAGAACAATGCATTATGAAGCAAACAAAAATAATGTAATACTAAAGATCGATCAACTGATCATGGGCCAATCAAAACTAATGGAGAACTCAGTTACAAAAATTTATGGAGAGTGAAATCCATAAAGAAAATGTTTCCAATTAGGAGGAGAAAAATAAACAAAAGCACCTCTAAATAATTGAATTAAGTACTGCCTAATAAGCAATATTTAATTTTTGCTAATCAGCATTTGGAGAATGATAAAACAGTTTTGGATTATTACATTGAAAATAGTCTATTTATTATGGCATAAAAAAAGTGGAGTAAAGCAATCTAGAAAAAAAATTAAGTGCAGAATTGGATTCTGGAATTCAAGGAAAGTTTTGAACGTCAAAATCATTTCTCATAAATCTAGAAAAAAGAGCTGAATTAAGAGATGTCAAAACTATAATGGGAGAAATATATTAGCTCCAAGAGACATTTTGTTGACAATCAGTATTTTATTGCCAGTTCAGTTCACATCAGAAAAATCAAAGTTAAGCTAATACCAAAGCTTTTATAGTGTCTAAAATATATTATGTAAGAAAGAAACTTTATTTGTTTTAATGACCTTATTTTTTGAACCCAAATTATAAGAATGAATAATAAATTAAATTCAAACTATATTTTTTGTGAAAATAAAATAAGACCAACTGATTATTTTTAATAATCTAAATATAAAAAAAATATAATTTAAAAATCCTATAAGTAAAAATCACATGCATTTTTCTCTTCTCTTATATAAACTAAATCCTTTCTTATGTAAACTAAAAAATATACAAATATGGTTGTAGTGAGATCTCCATGATCTTTTGAAAAATAAATGTATATTAAGTCAGTATGCATTTTCTGAATATATTGAAATGATATATAAATAAGCTTCATGTATATAAGTTGAAAAATTCAAAGGAATTTTTAAATTAAAGTTCCAACAATTTTTAATAATTAAAAATTACATATGTAGGTAAGTGCACAGTTAAATGTATACAGCATTATTAATCCTAAGTTTATTTTAAAAGTAACTTAAAGCATAATATTTTTTATTAACATATGACGTTGTATAAAATGTAATTAAATTCTTATAAACCGATCAACTAATTAAGGAGATAAATATCTGAATTAATTTACTCAAAGCATTGTCTGTTATTTTGATAAAATCCCTTTCAAAGATAAAATTTTATAAATGCTGTAATCGAACAAATAAGCTGTGGACATAATGAAGTTTAGGAATTATCTATATATAACCAATAGATAAATGGTGGAAAACAACCCTCAATGAAAGCTAGTTTTACTGATAAAACAACTCAATAAACTATAAATAGGAACTCTCTGATGATTGTTTATTATGTTTTAATTATTATCGCTCATTCTGCTTGAATTGTTTTGCTGATTTTGCTTTAATTTATAAGGGTGTTTTGTGTTAAACTAAAATCGGTGAGTAGAGAAGCTGTTATCTGTCCCTCTCTGGATAAGCTGACAGATTTCAAGAATTGCTGAGAAGAAGCCATCAAATAATGTAGAATCATCTTAAGAAACATTGTGTCCGGTTTATATGTGAAATATATGCCACCTAAACATCGACAGTGTCTACTGCTGTGGGAGAAACCAACCACCAATCAACAAGAAAAACACCATCTGATACTGTCCATTATGAAGACAACTGCAGTAACAAAACCAACATAATAGAAGCTTTGCCAGACATAGCTATGTTTGAACACATTGAATCCACTAAAAGTCTGCCAATACATGATTCCAGTGATAAAAAGAATAATGTGTACAAACTACTACTGCTGCTGCTGCTGCTACTGCTACTGCTCCTGCTGCTCCTGATCCTGCTGCTGCTACTGCTACTACTACTACTGCTACTGCTACTACTACTGCTACTGCTGCTACTACTACTGCTGCTGCTACTGCTACTAGCTGCTACTGCTACTACTGCTGCTGCTGCTACTACTGCTGCTGCTGCTGCTACTGCTGCTGCTACGCTGCTGCTGCTGCTAACTGCTGCTGCTACTGCTGCTGCTGCTACGCTGCTGCTGCTGCTGCTGCTGCTACGCTGCTGCTACTACTACTGCTGCTGCTACTACTACTACTGCTGCTACTGCTACTGCTGCTGCTACTGCTACTACTGCTGCTGCTGCTAGCTACTGCTGCTGCTACTACTACTGCTGCTGCTGCTGCTACTGCTGCTGCTACTACTGCTGCTGCTGCTACTACTGCTGCTACTACTACTGCTACTACTGCTGCTACTTCTACTACTACTACTGCTACTACTACTACTGCTACTGCTGCTGCTGCTGCTACTACTGCAACTACTACTGCTACTACTACTACTACTTCTACTACTGCTACTACTACTACTACTACTACTACTTTTCAAAGAACTTTATTAAGCAATCAAGCATTACATAGCTTGTTACATATAGTATGATACAGGAATTTAATACATTTAGTATAGTAACAAAGGTATAATAACATGTACATTATAGATATACAAAGAATATGAATGAGCACTAAAATAAAATACTATAGCACTGTATAAATAAATACTTAATTACAAAAAAATATATATGTATATATGAAAAATTAAATGAAAAGTCAGTTCATCTTAAATTAAAGTATATACATAAAAAGCAGAAATCTCAAACTGTAAAAAGTTTTATGTTTATTCATGTCCCTTTCATCATCACACTGGGGTGACAAAATGAGACAATTGTCATTACTTTAGGCTAGGATCTAAGATTTTCATTCATTAAAGAACAAGTGTCTTGAAAGACTTTTTCTGATGTGATTTTCTTGTCCCTTTCTCTAATACTTTCCAATTTGATTGAAAAAGTGCTTGGATGTCTTCTAGGGTTATTATTGTACATGAATGTACATCTAGTGCACCATAGTGCATATAGAATAAAAGTGCTTGCTCGAATTTGTGCATATATACCCTTACTGAATGTTTTAAATAAATAGTGCATATTAACATGAGTGTTATTGAATAGTCTAGGGATTGCTATCCATATGTTGTCAAAGCATTGACAGTCAAAGAATAAATGTGGTTGTGTTTCCATATCCCTGTGTCAGAGTGTGCACTGAGCATCTCCTCTCTTGCACTGTCTTCTATATTTATAAAAATAAAGAGTAGGGAGGCATTCCAGATTGAGTTTTACTAAGAAATCAAGGAATTTTGGCTCTAGGTTCCAAAACCTAAATTTTCTAATTATTTGATGGTTATTGAGACTTAAAATTGACTTATCCTCATCATTAATTGAGTGTGGTTGGAGGAGTGAACGAACTTCCCAATATTTATATTTATTCAGAGGAGGATAGAAATGGAGATTATCAATGGAAAGCAAAGGGTCAATAAGGTTTTTCCAGTAGCCTTTTGTAGGTGGTGGTCTATCATGGTGTAATTTTTAAGGTGGGAGCAATGTGAGGGAATAATTTAGTGATGGATGAGATGAGGTTTAGTGTTTTCTGTATTCTAAATGTGTTAACTGAATGAAGTCCCATCCCATTATGTATAAGTTGGCACTGAAGTTTTCTGATTGAGATGGAAATGATACGTTGACCCCATAAAAGTTTTCTGAGCATTGAGTAAATATATGTGAGAAGGGCTTTTGCATATATAACTATTGGAGTATAGTATATAATTCTTATAGTGATTAGCATGTTGAATAGTGATACTTTTACGTAAACTGAGAGATAAGTTTTCATGAGCGAGTTTGTAATATTTTCAATTTTTATTTTGAGCATATTCTGGATTTTTACTTACATTGCTGCATTACTCAGATAGAATGGGAATCCCAAAAAAGGGGTAGGCTTTCCTTTAAAGAAAGGATGCTGGATAGGCTGTCCATTAAAAATTTTCCATACGCATGATTTATCAGCATTGAATTCAAGTCTATACTCCCTTGAGTATTCTTCCAGTATTTGCAACAGCATTGGAAGATATTTTTATTGACAGGAAAACAGTGATATCATCCATGAAGGCTAAGCATGATATGTTAGCATTTATTCTCGCAATGTATATGCCAGGTATGCTTTTTTCAATTTTGTTCAAGAGTGAGTTTACATATGTTGTGAATAAGATGGCACTTAATGGAGATCCTTGTGGAATGGAGCAGTAAGGGTTGAAGGAAGGTGAGAATTTTCCATTCATTGTTAGATGTATTTCTCTATTAATCAAGAGGTTGGTAATGACATATAGTATTGATCTAGGAATTGGTGTATCTATCAATACATCAATAAGTTTTCCAATTGGAACTGTGTCAAAGGAAGCGTTAATGTCTAATTGAACAGCTATTGGACTATGTTTCTTTCTGTTTCTAACATCATCAATAATTGTTTTGAATAGGATCGCAGCTTGCCTGGTAGATGATCCTTTTTTTTGCAAACTGCCATCTTGTGATCATTGGTAGAATATGCATTTCAATTTTGTCTTTTATTACAGATTCAAGGATTTTGATTCCAAGGGAGCTCATAGATATGGGCCATATGTTTTTGACAGTCAAGATTTTTTCTGTTTTTTTGTGAAATGGGACTAGTAGTATGGGATATAGGCCTTCAAAGAGATATAGTTCTTTTGATAAAAAATTTGCCAGTCTTGACAAGCATTTTGCAGTAAAGTGCCCAAGATGAGCATACACAAATTTAGGTATGCCATGTATTCTGGGGTGACAAGAGTCAGATATATCTCCCATTTTCTTAATGAATTCTTCTGGGACAAATAAAAAGTCATCATCTGGAATTCCAAAATAATTTGGCTTTGGATAAAATCTTTCACTACCTTGAAAGGCATTTTTATAATGTAGATACAAAGAGTTAAGAATGTTGTTACCAGATACCACCTCATTTTGTATTTTAAGTGCACTAGGGACTCTAATTTTTGGGGGTTGTCCCAAAGCCCAGCAAATGTATTGTCTTGACCATGTGTGAGGTTTGTTTAAATATATTTTCCTTTTTTTAATCGACAAATATTCTGTGAGTGTTTTGCATGTGGAAAAATAAGCTTTTCGCAGAGCAGCAATTCTTGGGTATTCATCAGCCTTCGATGTAGAGTGAATAATTCTCTTGTGCAGCTCATTAGCTAATACTAACAATTTTGTAGGTGGGAAAGAAATCCGTGTTATATGGTTAATTGTGTGAAAGATAATGTTGACAAAAGCAAGCCATGCTTGTGGAGGATCTAGTTCTAGCTTCATCATTTTGAAGATTGCTATGTAGATTTCAGAAAACAGAAATTCTGTGGTTCTGTGGTTCTACTTGGAAGTAATATTCGAATTGTTTTATTAGTTGATAATTGTGTTTTATATGACAAGTCAATGTTTAGGGTGACAAATAATGCTAGGTGGTCTGATGCAGCATAGGAGAGTAGAAGAGACCAAGTCAATCAGTGAAGAATGTCTACCATTGTTAAAGGATACTGTATTATTTGGCAGACATCCTTCTCCACTCATCAGTGGAATCACTTGAGTCTGTAAACCATTTCTTAACAAATTGACCATAAGACATGTTGAAGTCCCCTAATAATAAACATGGTTATGATGATGATGCAAGGAGAGAGTTAATTGTCAATACTAGCCTATTTTCTATTGTTGGCCCTGGAGGTATATATACAAGAACTATGTTTAGAACCAAGGCTTGATGATTTAATGTGATGATCATTATATAGAGTCCATATAAAGTATTCTAAATGATTCAAATGGACATGTTTTATTAATAATTGCACCCATGCCTGCTGATGGCGTAATGGATGTCTTTGAGAAAATAGAGAAACCATGATTATGTAAATAGTTTGATGGTTCTATACTTGATCTGTCATATATTTTTGTTTCGAGCAACCCAAGTACTTGGGGTTGTGTAATACTAAGCCATTTTGAGAGGTCCATGACTTTTGCCACTGAGTTTAAACCCCTTACATTAAAAGCACCAATTTTTACTTTCATATTAATTTATAAAAAATTGAAATCAATACTATGTCAAAAGCAAAGTGATCATGCACACTACTCACCTTCTATCTCTTGACCATAATCTGTGTCATTGGCAAAAGATCTGAACTCTGACAAGTCTTGCTGACTCTGCATCTCAGGAGAAATAGAACACAGTGTGTTATTGGAGCCTGAGTTCAGGCCCTCATCAAGAATTGAGGAGGGTGTGGTTTTTGTGGCTTCATTTACTACATCATTTTCTAAGATATTTGCAATCTCATTGTCAAGGTTTAAGCTGGCAATTTTTACTTTTTTATGTTGTATATGTAAGTTGACAATTTCTTCTTCTTCACTAGAATCCTGTGATTGAGTCCCTTTTTTTGATACACGCTTCTTGCGTGGAGGCCGACCTGGTTTTCTTTTTTCCGTGGTATTGCTTGTACTTATTTGTGATGAGCTTGGCACTATTTCATCCATGATATGCATGGGTTTTTTATTTTTTTATGTAATTTTGTACTATTCCATCCATAATATAAGTGGATGTTTTATTTATAACAGTTGTGGTTAGATTTTCTGAGTCTTTTAGTATGTCATTATCCATTTCCTGAGTCTTTTAGTATGTCATTATCCATTTCGACTTTAGGTGGTTTTTCTGTTTCTAATTTACTTTCAAAGTTAATAAGTAAATCATTTGTTTCTTGCTTATCTGTTTCACAGCTTGCATTGTCTTGTGTTTTATTTTCAGGGCATGTCGGTGTGTGTGTTTATCTTATTACAGCATTTGCATCAAATATTAATACAGCTGTTTGCCAAATGGCCTCTTTGGCCACACTGGAAGCATTGAGGTTTTAATCCACATATAATCAGAAGTAGGGTTGCTTCATGATCAGTGATTTGCGTAGGTATGTTTAGCGGTTCTACATTATTATTCAATTTCACTTTGTACTCATAGTTATTGCTATAGACAGGGACGGGGGTATCTTTCAAGTAAATTGGTTGGAATTGTATCACTGTTCCAAACGGTTCAATTAATCTTTTAAAATCGTTGACAGTATAATTTAAAAAAGCATTTTTCAAGACACCCGAAATTAGATTCTGTCTATTCTGATTTATTATTATAAGCGTGTAATTGCCGAGGGTTTTGATTTTTTTTTAAAAAAAGATTTCTTTGCTCTGTGTTAAAGAATTCCAGTATAAGATATCGAGAATTGGGATGATCCACTATTCGCAAAATACTATCCCATAAGTTGTTGCAGCTAAGAGCTTCATATAATAATTCCTTAGGAAATTTATATAAAGAACAGTTGAGATCAGTAATTGCTAGAATGACAGACTGTTCTGTAAAGAATCATTTAAAGGAAGCAAAAAGACCCTTTGGCAAAGTTTCATTGAATTTCTCAGAGATGTTCGACAGTTGATCTTCCGTCCACATAATAGTGGAGCTTACTTGGTTTTCTTCCTTTGAAGTGGCTTTTAAATCTAGTTCTGCTATATCCGCTGTTGTTGTTTTTCTAAATCTCGGATTTGAATCCAAGTTCTTATTAAAAAAGAAAGCGTTTTTATTAGAAACTTTATCTTTAGCTAGCGATTTAGTAATGTCAGCATACGTGGGTGGAATTTCTCCATGTGGCTTTGGACTAGTGGTGGCTATGTTAATATGATCACTTGCCACCAACAGCAAAAGTGAATTAATTAAAGATGTTTAATCAATACACACACAATATTTATATAAAAGTACTCAGATACACACACAATATTTATATAAAAGTACTCAGAAGTAAGTCATAATTTTGAGTGTTCAACTCTAGTAAAATTATTATTATTATTATTATTATTATTATTATTATTATTATTATTACTACTACTACTACTACTACTACTACTACTACTACTACTACTACTACTACTACTACTACTACTAATAATAATAATAATAATAATAATAATAATAATAATAATAATAATAATAATAATAATAATAATAATAATAATAATAATAATAATAATAATAATAATAATAATAATAATAATAATAATAATAATAATAATAATAATAATAATAATAATAATAATAATACTAATACTACTAATACTACTACTACTAATATTAGGTGTTTTATCTCTTATAATTAATTTATATTGAAAATATTTTATAAATTATTATGGTTAATTTTATATAGAAGTAGATCTGTTTATAAATTAGTATGGCAAAGAACTGCTATTTTTCATTAGTTATGACACAGTTCAGTCAGTGTTTAAATCTAAAAAGAAAAATATTTTTATTAAAATAAACTCTCATCATGCTCTTAAAACTTAGTATTTTAAAATCAGCACTAATATTTCATTTCCACCAACCTTAAATTGTAAATAGGCATTAACATGAAAAGTGCTGACTAATGACCTCTGGATAGTATAAAAACAGGCTGCATAGACAGATTAAATTAAGTAAGATTATTTTTTTAATAGTACACAGTTCTAAGCAAAATATCCTCCAGGTTGGAGAATAAGTAATCATGGGAAAGAATATGTATAATGTTTGGATATTTACATTTTCTTTGTATGATACCATTTGCATCTGCTAATCACTCCACTTAGTATCTTCCTTTAAGCAGTAGTATGCAGTAGATGCATATTCTTATTGCATATCATATGCTTTGTGTTAAAATTTTTTGGTTCATAAATAAGTGCAATGTAGATGTTGTTTCCTGTCTCATATGCCTACTTAGTTAATAATTAGTTATTTACCCCCATTCCAATCTGAAATGATTAATCATAATCAATTATTCTAGCAAATCCTGAATCTATAAGTTAGTTAAGTCTTAAAACTATATTGTGACCATGTAAATTAGTAATTAGTAGAGATAATTAGTTTGTGCAGTGAATTTATCTCTCCCGAGACAATTAAAATGTTTTGTGCCATATATCATCTGTGCATAAAAATAATAATAGAATCAAACTAAATAAGCCAATTAAAGAAAGGAATATATTATTTATCACTCTAAATTTAATCCTGGGTTCCCATGGATGGCTGTCAATTATGTTCTTGTTTGTGTTGTAATATTGTATATATGTAAATAAATTATAATGTCTCATTATTTTTAGCATTTGTCATTATTTGCAATCAATAAGGTTAATTAAAATATTATAGAGTCGATTGCATTTAACTGAATTTCGTGGGCTATAAAAGAAAAAGTTGATCGTGTGATGTCATAATGTGGAGTTCACATGCAAATTACTCTTGTGTAATTTTTGTGTAAACTGAACAATTTAGATTATTGCAATATCTCTGTTCAGACTGTGTTGTTTTGATATGTGTATATTTATCATATATTCAATCAATTTTCATTTCTGTGCTTAAGGAAATAGAAATTATTATTTAAATATGGTCTCTGTAGAGATTTACTGAGCATATCTGTGTACCAGGCAGAGGAATTTACGATATAATTGTTATTTCATTTTGGTGACATTAGTAGCAAAATGTCCAGTGTATAACTTTGAATCTACCAATGTTATTTTGGATTTATAATGTTGTATTATCACTTTATGATTGTGATGTATGAAAATAAGTTTATGAAAACATGTAATGGAAAGATTACATTATAACTAAACTGACCCTTGGTCAGAGATAGTGCTAACTATCTAAGTTTTTTTTTGTGAATATAGAATGAATGGAAAAAAAAATTATAAAACCAAATGGAAAAAGATCTCTTGCCAGGTATTTGTCATAAATAGGGAAAGTTTTTTTTAAAAAGCAATGCATTTTGAAGCACAGACAATAAGATTGACTATAACATCAATAAACACATTTTTATTAGATATTCAAAGAATAAATTGCCTAGCCAAATAATTATCTAGAAAAAGGGTAAAACAGAATCAATTTATAAGTACAAAAAAAATCAGTAGTAGTATGTGACAAATATTTGTACGAATAAATGGAAATGTAGATGGGAATTTCGTTAAGTCAATTTTTTTTAAAAGGATAATATGATAATACAAAATTTTCTAGTGGTGGATTTATTTGAAGTAACAAAAAGTTTAATGGAATAAAAAATTTAAAATGTTTTTATAACTAAATAGAAGTAATTGAGAATCTTAAAATCAAACCAAAAATTATTGTACTGATGATAAAATTATATAGTTAATAAGTATTTAAGTCAAATGAATTGATATAAATAAAATACTTGTTAAAACAAAAAAAATATATAAATCAATAAATATGTTTATTATTTTATGTAAAAGTGTGTAATACTTAATATATAAAATTGTTATATTTAAAATCAACATTTTTTAATATTTTTGTATAGAATAAAAAATATAAATTTATATATAAGCAAGTTAATTATAAAAATCTGAAATCAGACCCTTATACTCAATTATACAATTTTTGGCTTGTCTTTTTTTTAAAAAAAAAAACAATTAAAAAAGATTGTTTAAAAAGTTCAGTTCTCATATAATTAAATAAAATAAAATCAGGAGCATGTGAAGCACTGGAGAGAGAAGCTATAATGAGTACAAAATATCTTATCTCACCATATTTCATTTTCTTTTAAATAATTCACTAGCCCAGATACTGTCTTATCTAGATAGGATTCAGTATTCACCATGTCTAACCAATGCATATTTAAATAGATAACGCATAGCCAATGGAAAGAACAGGCCAATAGATGATGATGCTCTCTGATTGCAAATATTTCCATTAGGAATATGGATCTGCCAGTAAATAGGCAAGCTTTTTAAAGGTGGCATCTGGGAACTACAGTTACAAAAGACAGAATCAATGTTATCCAGATAATAGCAGATAAGCTAAATAGCTGATGCAGTGAAACAAATCCAATCTAGGACTGGAAGTGGTTAGAACCAAATGCTGACATAAAGCAAGTTGTCAAGTACAGTCAAAAGTATTACCAGATATACTCACAAGACAGGCTGTGCCAGTATAGCTGGATGTGGTATTAAGGGTATATGCAGTCTCTTATTCTATGGTTCACTTAAGAACTATGAGCAATATCATACTAATGGTAGCAGACAGAGTATAGCCATTGTATACACAATGCAAATCATTACCATTGTAAATCATTATCAATCCACTGCAGGATAAGTCTCTCCAAATTAAATCCTTCTTCAATATCTAGTCTCTCTACTCCACCTCACCCAAGACTTTCTTATCTCATCCATCCATCTCACATGAGATTTCTTTCTGGGTGTTTTACAATCTCTTGGAAACCAATTTAATATTTTAAATGCTGATCTATAATAATCTTTTCTAGCAATATATACAGCCCAACTCCACTTGTCTTTTAATCATTTCAATGGTGTCAGTAACACCTGTTTGTTCTCTTACCCATATATTGTGTTTTCGATTTCTTATTATTCCTAACATGCATCTCTCCATACTTCTTTGAGTAGTCTGAAATCTCTTTGTTGTTCTTCTATTAAATGTCCAAGTCTCAGATTTATAAGTAAGAACTGGTAAAACACATTTATTAAAAATCTTCCTTTTCGAACATGTTGGCATATTTACTTTTAATATTAAATTGTTTCTATTAAAAGCACTCCAAATTTATTTCTATGATTAATTTCATCTATTATTTTTTAATCTTTAGTAATATCAAGGTATTTGTAATTGTTAACTTTTTCTAACTCATCATAATCAATCTTTATTTTCATTTTTTGAAAAAATCCATTGAATATTATTTTAGTCTTTTTAACATTTACCTTTAGTCCTACTTTCTTTCTTTCATCTAATAACTCTTGCAACATTTCCTGAAGCTCTAAAGCATTATTTGCAAAAAACAACTACATCATTGGCAAAATTTAAATGACTTAAATAATCTCCATTTACTTTCACTCCTTTAGCTTCTCATTTTAATCCACAAAATATTTCTTGCAGCACTGCTGTAAAAAGTTTTGGAGATATGGAGTCATGCTGTCTTACACCCTCCTCAATGTTAACATTGCTAGTATATTACATAATCTAATTGTTGCTATTGTATTTTTATAAATATTCTTGAGAAATATGACAAAACCTGGATGATCCAATGTTTTAATCATTGAAGAAATGTTTATACAATCATATAACTTTTCATAATCTACTAATCCAAAGCATAATGCTAACTGATATTCATTGGTCTTCTATATAGCTTCTCTTAACATTTGGATATGATCTACTATACTAAAACCACTTTTAAATCCAGTTTGTTCTTTTGGTTGGTTGAAATGGAATGTTCTCTTTAGATGAATTGTAATTATCTTGGTAAAGTTTTTATAAAAAATTGATAAAAGACTGATAGGTCTGTAATTTCTAAAATTTTCTTTATCAACTTTTTAAAATATTTATACTATATTTTCCCAATCATCTGATATATTTTTATCATTTAGACATTTGGTATGTATCTTTGCCAAAAAATTTCTATTTCTTCACCTGCTTTCTTTAATATATCGATTATAATTCCTTCATTACCTGGAACTTCTCCCTTTTCACAAATTTAATTGCATGTCTCACTTTTTCATTTAAAATCCCTAGAAATTCAGAAGATATAATAGATGTAGGTGATAATTGTTCTTTATTACTATATAATTCTTGATATAACTCCTACCCATTTCATGATGTAATTTTTCTTTTTCATAAATTCCATCTAACAAGTATCCTACCAATACCAAAATATTGTTTCATTAATAGATATATAATATAAAATATATTTACATGTGTCTGCGTTTATATAAGTTCATAAAAAACATAACAGATTTTGGTACAGTCAACAAAATATAATTTTTTCTTCCTACTACTGGAAAAAAAGTTTAAAATGTCTGCCCCCCCCCCCCCAGTTATTAGATTTTGTCATTACTCAGAAAGATTGACTGCTATCATTATTAGTAAGTCAATAAAAAATTTTAAACTCAAACATCTGTGGTTATACGTTAATAATAAAAACAGAAACTTCCCCCAATAGTTCATCAGATTTTTTGACTTTAATCAAAAGATTGACTGCTATACTAACAGTAGATCTTCAAATAAAGATTATGAATAAACTCGAGTGGTTACTCACACATCAATACAAGTAGAATTATTTTTGATTTCTCTCACAAAATTGACTCAATTAACGATTTCTATCTGGTTTATCCAGAAAACAGACCATGCTACAGGAATAAAGTTTTCTTCTATTTATAGGCTAATCAATTAAAAAGTGTAACTTAAAATTAGCCACACTCATCTTGGTGATTAGACTTTAAACTTATGAGGTTCTTCAAATACAAGTAACCCTGATGTGCCAGATGAACTTGATTTGACAAAGCATTGTCTCTACCAAATAATGATAATTCAGATATCAGTACACGATGGAAAGAGGAAAAAGCTAGGGATTTTGATATTAAAATAAGAAAACTCACTTTAAAATGTGATTTCAAAGACTTCTCAAAGAAGCTCTGTGAGATCATTTTATTTGTGGAATGAAAGACCACAACCTCAGGATCACATTCCTAATGAACTCTGATATATTTGATTATGTGGTATTGCAAGCAACTCTATTAAAATCAACAACAAGTCAATTCATTAAAAAGTGGACTATAACATTCAATTTGTTGAGCAAAAAACTGTATCACACAAACACCCAGCTGACAATAAAAAACAGTTTGAATAAATCAGCATACCCTGAATGTTTATACTGGTATTCAGTGTTACATATTGCAAGTGTATCAGGTGCACAAAAGTGCTTATTTTACAAGGAAACAACAAGTTGCTAAGGACGCAATAGAAGAGTCCATTCTGAAATGATGGAAAGGCAATTTTAAAAACAAATAAACTGCATAGCTGTATAAGCAATGTTAAAGGTATTGATTCTGTTTTCAAATGCAGGATTATTATTAATGATACATCTGTAACAATGGAACTAGATACTAGGTATGCAGCGTCCATTGTATCAACAAATACATAGGTTATCATTAAAAAAAAAATAATAGTTGCATCCTAGCAGCAAAACAATTATTAATTGCCAAGGAAATGAAATAGCACTCTTGAGTCAAATTAGATATCTATCTCTTGGTGTGCCTACTGGTAAGCAGAATAATTTATTAGAACATCACTGATTCACTCACATTTTACAGCACCTAAAGCGAATCAGCTTACAACAATCGGTTCAAATAGAATCTATTAATAATAATTGTTAAATATGAAACTAAAAATGCAAAAACATGGATAGGTGCTCATATACTATGCCATATGTTTAAGGGAATCACCAAATGGGTTCCAGCAACTGTGATCAAAGTTGAAAGATCACAACAAGTAGTGGTTAAAACAGCTGACGGGCAGCAACATCATAGACATGTTAAACAACACATGTCAGCCATCGGTGTGGAATCACCAGCCAGCAGTGATGAATCTACAGTTTTCAAGATTGATGGATGATAAAATTGTACCTGATGAGATCAACAAGCTGGAAAGACCACAATGTGAAAAAGTCTACTCATGCACTTGAATTATTTATATTCTCAAGGACTAATTTTAACCAAGGGGAGAATTGTCATACTCATCTTGCCTTTAAATAATAAAGTAGCCCATATCTTGTCTTATCTGTATCGATTGATATATCCTCTAACCAATGCATATAAAAGATTAATACACCCTGAATCCAAATTTTTCCATTAGGGATGGGGATCTGGCAATAAATAGTCAAGATTTTTGAAGATAGAGTTAGAAAAATATTATCACACATCTGAAAGACAGAATCAACATTCTCCAGACAATAGCAGCTAAGCTAAATGGTTGACCCAGTAAGGAAAGCCCTGTTAAGAACTGGAAACTGCTAGAACCAAATTCCAACATGAGGCACAGTCAGAAGTGTCACTAGATATACTCATAAGGCAGGATATCACAGTACAGCTGGAAGTGGTAAGAAATCTATAAGGGCAAATGTAGCAGTAGTTCACCCTAAAGCTAGGAGCTATCTCTAACCAATGATAGCAGGGACTATAGCTATTGTAAATATAGTATAAATATGTAAATGTATATTTCTGTTTTTTTGTTTCATATATATATATATATCATTAAAAAAAAACAGTCAACACTTAGACAATCCCAATATCAATAGAATCAGCAATTACAAACTGTTGTCAAGGCAACCTTCTTCACAGTCTCTGATCATATTTCAATTTCTGACAGAATGTGGGTTTTATTAAAATTGATGCCATGGTTTGTTAATTTAATGTTTGAATAAATGGCTGATGAATTAGATTTTTATCTTACTGCCAAAATGTGTTCTTCCTTCTTATGTTTAGTTTGCTTTAAAATATGATTTACATCATATATACCAAAAAAAAAAAACTGTACAAGATAAATTATGGAAAGTTAAAATAATAAAAATATAATACTTTTAAAATAAAATGTTTAAAAAAAATCATTTAAAATGTGTCATAATTTCCAAAGAATAAATGTATATATATTATGACGAAGAATCAAATAAAGTTCAAGACATTAAACAAAAAAAAAAAGAGAAGTTTTACTTTTGCATAAACCAGAAACATTAAGGAAAAACATTAGACAATACTTAAGAAGAAACTCAAAAAATATTAATGAAAAAAACTAGATTCAAGAGGAAAAAATAATGAATCACAAAAAATATTGAAAATGGTACAGACAAAAAATAAATGCTGAAAGCAATAGAAACTATTCAAAATTTCAGAACAGAAACATAAGACAAAATATATAAAAAAGCAACAAAAAATAAATAAATAGCTGGAACATTATTACAGAAACTGAACACAATACATTAATAAACAATGAAAACAAAGTTCTTAGTAAAATGTTGACAATTAAAAATAAAAAAAATATTTAAAATGGTTTATTGCATCAGACCTCACTCTGCCCATTTCAGCAAAAAAACAAATGATAAAAATTTATTTTTATCTTCCCTTTGTTAAGACTCAAAACGTTTTTAACACAAAAACCAAAAAAGATGATGTAAATAATAATTTATACATAAGGTATACACTAATCAATATTTTAAAAAAAATCTATGAAATCTCAAATGCAGGTAAGAACATGTGAAGAAAGTAGAAAATGATTTCAAAGTGGAAAATGCACCCACACACACACAAAAAAAAAGAATATCCAATATCTCAAACACATTCACTATTCACTTGAAAATAAAGACAGAAAAACTTAAAAGAACATTTGATACATATGATGAAAATAAATAATAAACATATTGAAATCCATATTAGAGATGCTAAACAAGGGATCAAAAAGTATAAATTATAAATCAAAAAGTATGAATTATAAATAAAAATAATCAAAGCCAAAGGTACCCTACTTGAGAAAAAGAAAATGAATAAGATTGATGAAAATAAACTGGGCAGTGTAGAAAGTTATTTCCACTGTGAATATATATATATTTTTTATTGATCTACATTGACAAAAGTTAATAAAACTGATAAGAACAAGAATAGTTTAAAATCAGAAAAAATATCTTTAAAAAATAATAAAAAAAGCAATAAACACATGAAATTACAAATCAAATTAGATAGATGCATATTTACTAATATGTTGTAAAAATAAATGAGGCAATAGATTCATTAGGAAGGATTTTGCCATTTGAAAAGATGCAGAACAAAAAGTTAATCAGAGAGAAAATTTGTTGAAAAAAATTGTAAGCTACAATTGCTTGCTCACATCTATTGTTGAATTGTGATTAGAAACTGTGTTCTGATATCACACAAGGTATAAACAAAAACAGATTTTTGAGCATTTTTGCAAAGGACAAACAAAACCATGTAGGAAATTGGTGAAAAAACATCATATACTTACAAGGATGATTAAAATAAAATATTAATTCTGAGAATTATAATTATGAATAATATTTTAAAAAATAAATCATTAAGCTTTCTTTTTATATATAATTTTTTTTTTAAGCAAAATATTAAAACTTTCATTTTCTTTCATTTTGAATTTATGCAGCATAATATTTTAATGAGAAGAAAAAAAAAGAATAAGTTCTGTATCTTAAAATAAGGAGTAATTTCAAAGAGCTTAACGTTCAAACAAAGGAATTAAAACCAGTCAAGTGTTGACAAAAAAGAAGAGCTCGAAGAATTTTCTCAACATTTCAAATAGCTCTTTTACTTGACTGCCAGCCTTTCATGGCTTCCTTTACCATGATAATCCTTTTCAATGTTATTAAGACAAAAAAGTTATCTTCAAAAAGAAATACATAGTTTTAATATTTCTTTTTAAATATTTGACGGAATATAAGATTGTAGATAATGGAAAGTGATATCTTAGCTGAGGAAAAAATGAAATTTTTGAAAGAAAGAAAAAAAATTCAAACTTATAGAAAAGTACTAAAGAGCATTTATAAATTTTGAATATATATTTCTAAACCCTTAGTTTTAATGGGGGTAAATGGTTTGTTAAAATTTAAGATAAGTTCTAAAAATAAAAATACTATTTAAGTAATTATAAGAGAGAGAAAAACAATAACAAACTATCACCAATGATGATGATCATCACTTGGTAGAAGACAATACATACCAATTATTACAATATCAGGCAAAGAAATTAATCTAAATTATATAACTACAAAGACAGTGTCATTATCATTTGACAAACATTTATTATAATTCACAATTCAATAGTTCACAAAAATGACCCTATTACTACCCTAAAATTCAGTTCAACCTTTAAAAAATCCCAAGGATATAGTGATTAGTGCATTAGTTTGTTATGACCATAATCTAGAATTCAAATTTAGTTCAGAGCCAAAATAGTTTTAGATAACTGAAGAAATTACTGTGTAAATTTAGGATATTTTTGCTAGTCATATGGGTATCTATTAGTTTCAGAATTCCCAGAAAATAAAAACAGTTCAGTTAAAACAGTTGCATCATTAAGAAACCAATAGCTCCATAATAGAAATTTTATTATTAGTAGAAGCTGGTAAGAGATCGTGAAATATTTGTTTCCCCAAACTTTTTTTTTTTTTCCCCATAGTTTTTTATTTTTAAATATGGTTATTTAATGTAGCAAAATGATAATACTTTAAGAATATATAAAATAAATGTGAAAATTTATGAAAAGATAAATCAATACTGTGGACTGTTAGTTAGAAAAAAAAAAATTATAGAAATTAAATAATACAACATATATAATTTAATAAAAAGTGCAAAAAGAGTTTATAATTGATAAACTAAAGTGGGTATAAAGGACTTTATGATTAGTGGTTAGTGTATTCATGATCTGAAATTCAGACATAGGTTTTAGTTAGTTGAAAATTTCTGAACCTAATTATGAAATTCAATATTTATTTGTAAATGAATATCGAGTTATATATATCTTCACAAAATTTTGTTTGATCAGATAAGAATCATATAATAACCATAAAAAAATAACATAAAATGAAATAAACCACTAAACATCACATGATCACTATCTCTTATACTAGCACATAAATGTTACTAAATAGGCAAAATTCTCCATACAGTAGTGCCACCCTGTGCCAACCAGTGTAATCAATGGACGCCAGAGGGTTGTGAATAAAATCCCTATCTAGTGCCTACTCATCCAATATCCCCAGACTAGTTTCTGGCTTGTGGCCTTCATCAGTGAGGACCCTTGCATCTGAGACCACTGCATCTAGATCTTAGGATCTAATGCAATCCTCCAGCAGCCACCTTTTATTTTGACTTAACTACAAGACTATGAGAATGAAATTGAAAACACAATATTTTCAATCTAAGCTCAATAGCTTATAGTCATATGGGTCTGATCTCAGTTCAGCACCCATACATTTTGTTGTCCTTGGCTCCTTAAAAGCCTTCTGGCATCCATTGATTACTCTGATTAGCACAGAGTGGCACTACTGTATGAAGAGTTTTCCTTGTTTAATAAGTTATGTGCTAGCATAAGAGATGGTGATCATGTGAGGTTTAGTGGTTTAACACCAATCCTGCCTAATAGGATAGTAGTGACTATGGTTGTTAAGGAGCCAAAGACCCCAAAATTATGGGTGCTGAACTGAGTTCAGACCCATATGACTATATAAGCTATTGAGCTTAGATTAAAAATATTATTGTGCTCTCAGATCCAAGGCTCCTCACTGATGAAGGCTAGAAACTAGTCTGGGGATATTGATGAGTAGGCACTAGATAGGGATTTTATGCACAAGCCTTTTGGCATCCATTGATTATTCTGCTTGGCACAGGGTGGTGGCACTACTGTATGGAGAGTTTTGCCAGTTTACTAAAATGAAATATATTGTTCATAAAAAATAAAAACATGAAGTTTATGAGTTTTACTCATCTGTGTTGAATAAAGTAAAGAATTCCTACAGCTGCTAGACTCAGGTTACATGAAAAGTCCACAAGCTAATGTAAATAGATGTCAAATACTTTGTTAATTTTCTGGTAAACTCATCTTCCTGTTAATTAATATTTACATATGCGCTGTTTGCACAGATAATGAAGCTAGAATAAAGCAATTTTTTTTAAAAATTTATTAAAATACAAAGCTATAAAGTTAAAGAGCTGAGCACTTTCAAGGACTACTTGCTCTCATACTCATAGCTATTGTTGTTATGTTAATTGTAAGTAATGATTCTTATCTGAAAAATAAAATTAAAGAAAGTCACTAAAATCCTTATATTTAGCACTTAGCTATCCTAGTGAGTAATGTTGTTGCTATATATGATAGATGTCTTGGTTTTGTAGTGACTATTTATATCTATATTTTACCTATCTTATCTTGACTTTTATTTTGGTATCAGTATTATATATATATATATATATATGAGTACACTGGCACTTCAAAACCTCAATATCTGAAAATAAATATCAGTTATACCTTGAGATGATAATTTAAATAATTGAATGGCTCATCATATAAGAAGTCACATGATATCCAAAAATTTAAAGTTATAAAATTGAAATTCTTGAGCCTATACTCTACCATTGCATTAAACTATATAAAACAAAAAATAATTGAATGGTAATTGCTAAAGAGACAATATGTTGTTTTTGTATTGAAAGTATTAGGTTGAGCATTAATTCAACTATCTCTAGTTCTTGATTATGTCATTCTACCACTGTTCTAATTCATTCAATGCCTTAAAGCAGCAAAATCTTATCATACAATATCTCAAATCATCACAGGGAATTTCACACATAATGAGTTTTCATTAAATAGCTATGGAAGACTGAATTTTAACAAACAATACTAATAAAACCTAAACACAATGTGAAAATGAACATGAAAAAAAATGTCAAAGACAAAATCAAATATAGGATTAAAAATTAAATTGATCAATAAGCTAAGGTACATAATTTTCGGAAAGTTGAAAAACAATGAAGATGGTATTAAAAGAATGAAATTCTCTGAATATATAGAAAAGAAAATATTAAGTAAAACAGTCTTTTTAATAAATACATCATTGCAGAACAAACATCTTTGCAACAGTCTGTCATAGAAGAACAATGAAGGAGAAGACAGCTTCCAATTGTAAGTGGTGATATTTTGAGCAGCTATGCATCTTTATTTTATTTGCTAGCTAAGAATAGTTGACTATCCATTTATTAACCAAAGTTGGATAGTTAACTAAGTTGGTTATGAGCTATCTATTTAAAAAAATACATAAGCCTTTTGAAAGAATTTTTCCCCCCAGATTGTATTATGACAGGCAGATGTGTTTATTATACATATATTTATGTCTAGTATTAATTGAACTATATATATATACTATTCAATAAATACTAGACTTGAGAAATAATGATTTTTTTCAAAAATAGAAAAGATTTGATAATATAAAGTTTTTCTCTTATTAAAAAGAAAAAAGAAAACTAATAGGGCATTGAGAAAATCGTCTCTGGTCTAGAAGAGATTAAGATATGTTAACTTTTAGAAAACAATAAACATTATAAACTATTCTAGAATATTATATGACTGCTATCAAAAATACATAATTCTTAACTCTATTCCTGTGGACAATACTAATCAATATATTACAATCTTTGTGATTATATCACTTCAGAGTGTATCTAGCGAATTGGTAGCTGTTGAAGGGATTGCCTCCTCCCCCCTTGATTTTAAACATTAGCACTTTTTAAATTCATATTCACAGTGCAAATGATATATAAATTTCAGAAATTGTTACAGGATCAATTCGGAATTCATTAAAATAAAAATAATAATTTGGGTTATTAATTTGAATGGAACTATTATTTTCAAGTTATATGTGTATTCAAATGTCATTTGATTTCCTAAGCAATTTACAATGCAACTATTTATTTATGATACTTTATAGATGATGTTTGATATTTTAAAGATGAAAGTGTAAAAGAAAAGTGAGAAAAAATATTAGTCTAAATGTGATTATGAATCTAAAAGTTTAAAACTATTTAAAAGAAAAAAAAAGAGAATTTATTTAAAGCAAGTGAGGAAAAAGAAAACTGCAGATAAGCTTCCTTAAGCTATATACAAAAAAAAACTGTATTAAAACAGCTTGCAGAGTCTATTACAATTGATACATTAATTAACATAGTTATTTATGATTTTAGTCAATGACATATCAAACATATTTCAATTGTTTCAAAATTAAATTTATTATTTTATTTTTTAAAAAAAATTGTGTTCTTTTATTTTGTATTTAAACTTTTTCTAAAAACATAAAATTTAGATAAACATCATAAATAATTATGAAGAATTTTAATAAAATTGGAATTTACATTTTGAAATTCCAATATTTGTAACTCTTAAATATCTTTCATTATCATTTTAAATTCTTTTTACTTTAGTTTTTACAAAACCACTTATATTATTATCTTTGGAAAGGTCTCACATGATCACAGAGATCTTCTTCAAAAGTACCCTGCCATAGCATTCAATTATTTATAAATACTTCTTCCTTTAGAATTAAATATCTTTTTTTCTCTTATCTTTCACATTTCTCTGCTTCTAAGAATATGTCCAAATGTGTTTTTTTTTTTTTAAGTAAACCAGATGACCAGAACTCATAAAAACATGTCATTTTCACACAACTATTAAAAGATCAATTAATATATACAATGTTATAATTAAGTACAATAAAGCTATTATAAAAGATATATTAAATGCTTGGTGATACAAAGTTTTCGCTATTAAGCTTTTCTTATTTTGTGTTGTCAAGGGTTCAATATATCTGTTACAATCATTTTAAGAAAAGTAAAACATAATACAGAATAAAGCTATTAGTGAATCTTCATTTTTTTAATTGTAATGCTTTTAGATACTTAGCTGTTTAAAAAAGTACACTAAATAAATAAACAAGACAACATCATATTACAATGCTATATTTCCATTTGTATCAATTCTACTTTCCAAATAAGAACTGCATATGATTAAAATTGAATAACTAGTTCACTGACTATATGCTTGATTATGTGGGAAAAAGTCATCAGCTTCTAAACTGCTGCTATATGATGTAAAATGATTTTTCCTTAGAAGTCAGACATTTCTGTGCATAGGCATTGTATCCAAAACTCTGATAGCCAAATTAAATGTCCTTTCCTACTAAACCATTCTCTACTGCAATAAACACCTACTTTTTATTTCTTCTAAACATCACATGATCACCATCTCTTATACTAGCACATAATTGTTATTAAAGAAGGCAAAACTCTCTCCATACAGTAATGCCACAAGCCAAAAACTAGTCTAGGGATATTGGATGAGTAGGCACTAGATAGGGATTTTATGCACAAGCCTTCTGGCATCCATTGATTACTCTGGTTGGCACAGGGTGGCACTACTGTATGGAGAGAGTTTTGCCTTGTTTTTATTTCTTATTACAAAATCATTCCTCCAGCCCCAATTCACATCTTTTTCCTTTTTTATCCTACTTAAAAAGTCATTTGTTTAATCACATTCTCCTTTCTTCACATTCCTCATTGTCATTATAAAGATCTAAACAAAGAATTATAAAATCTCTTCCCTTTATTTTTAAATTTTTATCATCCTCTATACAATTTATCCTAATCCTTTTTCAAAATCCTATACTCATAAAAATAAATGTTTAATACGTTCCCTCCCATTTTTGTTATTAATTACACCAATAATTCAAATCCTTATTCTACTTTCTTTGGTATCTAAAAACTCCTACCTGAAACAAATTTCAAGCTCCAGATGATGGGCATAGCTATCAGTCTTTAATCATTAAATTGCAAGTCTTTCATGATTCTTCTTTAATTTTCACTTTTTAAATAGACATCCTTTTTCTTATAAACCTTCTAACCTTATTTATACATTTTATTCTTTTACTTTGTTCTAAGTACTTTTCTTCTTTTTTTTTCTAACCTTATTTATATATGTTATCTTTTACTTTGTTCTAAGTATTTTTCTTCTTTTTCTTTCTAACCTTATTTATACATTTTATTCTTTTACTTTGTTCTAAGTACTTTTTTTTTCTTTCTAACCTTATTTATACATTTTATTCTTTTACTTTGTTCTAAGTACTTTTCTTCTTTTTCTTTAACTATCCAAATATTTACTTTACATAAAACTTTGAACTCCAAACAAATCTCTTAGCATATACATATATAATATGTTTGTTTTTTCAATCAATGATTTAAAGTTCTATTTTCTATTGAAAATGATGTTATTTATAGATTTAAAATCTCATTGTTTTGCTTTTTTTTTTTTTTTCCAATCAGCAGCTTTTCATTTTTTTTTGTGTGTGTTGAAAATTAAAGTTATTCATTTTTAATGAGTTGGGATTTTAAATCATTATTTTATTATGATAATTTCTATGAACATTAAATCATTATTTTGTTAATAAAAAAATACAAAGAATATCCAAATTGAATGAATAATGAATGAAATAGCCTTTCAAACAATTAAACCATAACATTTTAATGAACCAGTCATTTGGAGTTATGGTAATTGTGTTAAAAATGCAAATCATCTAATACACACAGAACAAATTAAAAAACTGATTATGTTAAAAACTTTTCAAGGCAGAATTAACATCATTGTACAAAAATATTTTCATATTTAAAGTAATGTTGGTTACTAAATAAATACTTTTATATCTGCAGTCTTTTCATGATTACAAGTTTTGTATTCTCTTAAGCAATCTAGTTGATTGGATTGTAGATAATTGTTTTTTTAAATAATCTACAATCACTGTAACTATAAATAACTCAAATTTAGACTTAGTTCATTAAAATTTGTTATTAACCTTTATTGTATTGAATCTTAGATGTCATCTTAGAAGCACCCATAAGTCCCACATTAGGTACTTTCAAACTAAATACTGATCAAAGCTTTATCTTGATAGATTAATTTGCTCAATGGATTTTAATGCAGTGGCAGACTCAAGAGCCAAAAGTCCCTAAATCAAATCTCAATATGTCACATGTAATTCTCATGTACCATTAATCACCCATGCAAGTTATTGTTTGACTTTTGAATGGTTAGTAGTTTTTGAATTCATATGATATTCGAAGACTTTGATCCAAAAATGTTTAGATCTTAAGTCCATCATTCTAATGCTATACTAAATAAAATAGAATGAACAAACTTCTGTTAAACAATAAGATTTCTGAATCATTAGAAACAAATTTTAAACATTAACAATTTTTCTTTGTGATTGAGGTGATTAATTGTTGAGCTCTGCATCATTACTAGCATCCAGCTATGCAAAAAGTCTTCATTCCAAACTACACTGCAATAAAATAAAAATAATTCAGAATTATTAAATGCATTCTTTTTAACAGCAGTAGTATTTCTTTTTATATCAAAACTATATTGATATTAGTTGATAATGTTAAGTAAACCTCAGTCAGTTTCTGGATTGATAGACTTCTTCAGTGGCAATGACCATTTTTAGAAAAAGTCAATAAACTAATCTTCATGATTAAAAAGATAGTTCTGGAGCATAGACTGTTGTTCAATATAGATTGAATAAAACTAAGAGTCATGATATTTTATAATAAGACTTTGCACTTTGGGTATCTCAGTTATATTTTTAAACAGTATACTATGGATTCATTTTGACCAATATTAAAATGCATTGTGTTTTTGCTATATCTGAACTCTATGAATAATGCAGTCAGTGAAGGTAAACTAAAATTAAATTTTAATTGATATTTATTGGTGTCAACAAATTAAACTAAATATATATTATGGTGGTATAAATTGGCAAATTAAATTAACAGGCCATACAAATTGGGCAAGTCAAAATCTGCACCTACATAAATAAAATGTAATATAGTTTTAATTTATCATGAAATTCTACAACTTTAAGCTAGCTAAAATTAATATCATTACTAACTAAAGAATATGGTAATTAATTTTATTAATGGCCTATTGTGTTTGGAACACATATCTAAAACAGTATAAATGGATAAAAATTATTATATATTATTACGTTTGCTAACTATATAAATATGATTAATTTATTATTATAAATAAGCTTGATTATTATCAGTTAAATAAATAATTTATTCTGTTTGAATGCTATGTATGTATAATTTAGTTTCAAATATGTAACATGAGACATATAAAATAATAATAGAATATTATAAAATACAAAATAAATTGAGCACTTTTACTTCAAACAACCAATAAAAGTTTATTGAGGATGTAATTAATAAAATGTAAATAAAAAAGTTGATAAAATAAGGTCATAAATTATAAAGACATACAGATGTTTTTTTGTACTTAACTAACTGAATAACTTAATTTACGTATTGCAAAATGTAATTATCTAAAGGTTTTTAAATTAATACTACATACTTGATGAATTAAAAAAAAATCACAGATCCAAATTTTAATCAATAAAACAATTTATTTACAAAAAAAAGTAATAATTATAAAACAGTATTTGAGTTTGTTTTCCAATCTTTTATAAATACACGTAAACGATTTATTTTAAATATAAGTGGTTTATTTATTCTTTAGTTATATTATTTTTCAAACCCAGAATAAAGAATGATACAAACAAAAGATAGAATGTTATATAAAATATCGTTACAAATAAGTAAATATATAAAAAAAAAATGATAAAATTTGATTGAATTTGTTTTCCAATCTTTTACCTTTATAAAAAAAAAAAACGTATTTAATTAGAATACAATACTTTTAAAAGAAGTTTATTGGCATATTAATTACAATTAGATTCTATTACATGAAACAATGAGAGAAACATTTTTGTTTATAGGTAATTCATCAATAAAGAAACATTAAAAAAATCATGCAAACATCATTACAACATTGGCACATAAATCTATAGCTATTATAAAAGGAATGTATTAATTGTGTAGTAATTGCAATGGTGCAGGCAGTGTGATCAAGCTCCAGGTCATTGCCAATATGTCTGCAGGTGCTAAAACCTGGTCTGTTATTTTAATTTTACTCAATTTGCTATAAAAGAGTGAGCAAAGTTAACTAGATATAGGATTAAAACAAAAATGACAAAACCACAGAGTGAAAAGTATAAGGTGGATATTCTGATATTAAAAAGGTGCTCTCTGTTCATGCTGTTGATGAGGGTCAAAAGGGAAGAAGAATGATCATGTGTAATTGTACTAATGAGTGTGCAATATATCTATAGTGCATTGCACTCATGTAGAAGGTGCTGAACAGTTTCTTCATCCCTATGGCACAACTAGGCATCTATGTTAGCAATGTGAATCTTTTGGCTAAAAGGCTATTTGTGGGCAATGCATTCAGGTTTATTTTAATCATGAAGTCCATGCATTTAGATTCAAAATAATAATGCTTAAATTTTTAAATAAAATGTTTATTTGTGAATTAGCATGAGTTTTATACTAGTATCATCCTGCTTTTGATTTAGTAGGTTGTATGCATCCCAATAGTGAATTTTTTCCTTAAAGATTGTATGATTTACAGAGGTGAGAGAAATGATTGATTTGAGTTAGTTGTCGAGGAAATTGCTCTTTGTTTATAGTGGAGTGTCAGTCGGGTTGACAGGTATGAAATTTTAAGTATAAAGGAAAAAGTCAAGGATCCTTAATGGTTGCATTTATTGCCCTTTGTGAATGGAAAACAGGAATACAATGTAAAAATAGCCCATTGATCTTTGAAGATTTTCGCATAAAATCTTATACTAATAGCAACAGTCTTCTTACTCCAAGTAAGTTTAGTGCATAAAGAATTTATTTTCTTAATATATTCCTTTAGTGAATTTATTAATAGGGAAATAGAAGATAGTTTTGGAAAGATGAGCATGTTAATGAGATTTTGGCATGAATTAATAGATAAGCTTGGATGAGTTCTGTGAAAGTTAAGAGCTTGATCTGCATAGAGTTTCTCATTTCATTGACTGAAAGATATATTGGATAGCCAAGGAATTTATGAGATGCTGTGAAAGCAGACACAATATTTTTTTCCAGACAGAATGTTCCAGGCTGATGATTTTGTCATATTAAAGCTCAGGGAATAATTTTTAGTATATCGTTAAAGTAGAGAAGTTTCTTGTAGTATGTATTGTTTGGATAAAAGAATGATTACAATATCATCTATGTAAGAGATATATTTGATATATTGATGTATGTTTTGTAATGTTTACCAGGAAGATTGTTTTCAATTTGAATGAGAAGAGCATTAATATATGTAATAAAAAGAAAGGAACTTAACAGAGAATCTTTAGGTGTTGAGCTATAAGGATTGAAACCAGATATTGTTCACCATTTAAAGTTATGAGAATCTATTATAGAGGAGGTTTGCTAGAATATGTAAGATTGATGTAGGAATCTTGTGTTGTTTGAGTAGTTAAAGCAGCTTATCTGTTGAAACTGACTCCAAAGCTAACCTGATGTCCAGCTGTATTGCAACAGGTGCAGCTCTTCTAGCTTGCCTGATTTCATCAATGATTACCCCAAAGAGCATCACTGCCACAGTAGCGGAAGTCCCCTTTTTAGAAAATTAGTAAGCTAATATGTTAGGGAGCAGGATTAGTTGTATTTCATCTTTAATTAGGCTCTCTATAACTTTAATTATTAATGGTGTTATGAATATTGATCATAAATAATTCAGGAGGGTTGGTGTAATGTTTTCTTTTAAAAATGGTGTCAGTAAAATTAGAACAGCTGATCAATTTTGTGAAATTGTCTAGATGTGACTTTAAAGATTGTGAATAATGTGAATGATAAAATAGCTGAGATGATTGAGAACAAGTTTAGGGATTGCATGTGAACCTGAAGGTGTACTATGTGGCATAGAATTGAATTTGATAGCAACTTGATATTTATGAATTTCACGATTGCCATCACTTTGGAATCTATTTTCAAAATGATAAAAGATATGAGGCAGCATATTTTCACTAGCAATAAGTTGTGCATCTTTAGTAATGAATGAGGGGATGGACATGTTTATTCTATAACTCAGGGCCCATTGTATATACACTCGTTGGACCAATTGTGTGGTTGGGATAGAATATTTTAGCTTTCTTCATGGAAATATAGTCAGCTAATATTTTTTGAGTGTTCTTATATTCGTGTTTCAGATGTAAAATGGAGAGAATTGCATTAGGACCACATGATGTGTGTATATTGTTTTACAAATCATTTATTTTTAATATAAATGGTTTATTTATCCTTTAGTTATATTAATCTTTCAAATCCAGAATTAAAGAATGATACAAACAAAAACTAGAATGTTATATAAAAGTTATGTTAAATTTTGATAAAAATACTTAAGATTTTATTTTAAACTGATCTAATTTTGTCCTTGGTTAATTTTATCTATATATTACATATAAGCATACACACTTAATCTAAGCATATAAAACATATAATATGTGTAATAAGTAAAATATACAACCTGAATTATCTGCAAAAATCATTGTGTATCCTTAAATGAATTATTTATACCAACATATTTTTTTAGCAGTAGTAGCAGCAGCAGTAGTAGTAGTAATACAAGTAGTAGTAGTAGTAGTAGTAGTAGTAGTAGTAGTAGTAGTAGTAGTGGTAGTAGTAATAGTAATAATAATAATAATAATAAGAACAACAACAACAATAATAATGGTGGTGAGCAGCAGTGGTGGTGGTTGTTGTTCAATTATTTATTTATTTAATGTACATATCAACAGCATTTAGCCAATTATAGATTGCACAGTAAGGCAATTATTATATACAAATCTAAATAAGCATTAAAAAACAAACAAACAAATAATAACAATAAACTAGAAAAACAATAAAATGAACAAATAAGTAAAAAGGTAATATATCAAATGAAATTAAGGATAATATTTTTTTAAGATGATTTTAGTGAATTGTTTGAAATCTAAATTAAAAATATCTTTATTAGCAAAATCTTTATTATAAGTTCTAGGTAAACAAATTAAAGGGGGAAATGTTAATATATCAGATTTACACATTTTAAGTTCAAAAATATTGAGAATAGAAGTGTTATAACTCTGATTTTTTGATACTTAATCTAGAAAGCAAATTAGATACATAAATATTCTGGGAAATAAATTTATGAAGAAATTTAAGATCTCTTGTTTTTCATCTCAGCATTAAGTCAATATAGTGTTCATTACTTAAACTATTTAATTTTAAAAATTTGTCAAAAACAGATTGAAATTTTTCTGTCTTTTTATGAGGATTCCATATAAATGAACCATATTCCAAGATGGGAAGTACTAAGGATATAAAAAGTTTAATTTTTGTAAATGTATTAAATGCTTTTCTATATCTGTAAATAGCTTCTACAATTTTAAGAGATTTATTCACTATAAAATTAATGTGGTTATGAGAAGACCCACTATTGGAAAATATTATTCCTAGATCTCTTTGATGATCATTTGTTATGATTTTAGAATCACCAATATAGTAGGAAAAGTTTAAGATTTCAGATTTTCTAAAGTAAGAGACAATGGAGCACTTATCCATATTTATATAATTATATTCATACCAATTCAAGGAATTATCTATATCACTTTAAAGTAAAAAACAGTCATTAATAGAATAAATATGCCTAAAAATTTTGCAATCATCTGCATAACATAGAAGATGTTAAAATTTAATGTAATTTTTAGGTCATCAATGTATACTTTAAATAATAATGGTGCAAAAACACTGCCTTGAGGTACCCCAGTGAAGCAATAATATGGTAATGACAATTTACTGTTAAATTTCACACAAGACATTCTATTTTCAAGAAAAGAGTCAAACAAATTAATTAATAATTTGGGAAAGCCTAATCTACAAAGCTTTTGAAAAAGAATTTTATGATTAACTCTATCAAAAGCCTTGGTCATATCAAAATAAATAACATCCAACCTAGATTGATTCTCAATTGAATGTGAAATGTGATCAATAATATTTAGCAAATTTGTTTCAATGGATCTATTAAGCAAAAAGCCATGCTGCTCTGGTGCCAAAACCTTAGAGACATCCAAGATAATTTTATTATATAAACATCTTTCAAATATTCGAGCAACAGTGTGTAGAACTGAAATAGACCTATAATCACTTACCAAATCTCTAGATCCTTTCTTAAAAATAGGTACAACTTTAGCAATTTTAAGGGATGTAGGAAAAGTACCATTTGCTAAAGATCAATTAAAAATATGCAAAAGAGGAGAAGCAATATATTCAGCACATCCTTTATAAATGAAGCTGGAATATTGTCAAGACCCATACTAAAATGTAATTTAGGCTGCCTAATAGCAAAAAATAATATCAAATTCATTAAGTGAATTAAATGCTATCCTTTCTTCAATTAGATCATTATTTTCAGTTAAGTTAGTAAAAAATTTAGATTGTTCAAAAAGCTCTGAGAAATAATGAGAAAAATCATCTGCAACTAGATTTGAATTATTACTCTGTAATTTTTTTTTTTTTTGTAATACCTAAATCCTTGACTAGAGACCAAAATTGCAAAGGATTATAAATTGTTATAATAATTTAAGTTTTTTAGTTCTCCAATATTTACAATGATGAAATGATTTCCTTTTAATAATTTGTTTAAGAGAGATTGAAAACCAGACAGGAAAATTGTTAGTTAAAATTTTTTTCTTAGAAATGTATTTGTCAATTAGTTCACTAAATGATTGTTCAAAAAACTTCATACACAAATCTACATTTGATGAAGAATACAAATTTTTCCAATTAAAGTTAGATAATTGTAAACAAAGACCCAAATAATTCCCTTTTTTGTAGTTTCTTTTCATAGTTTTAAAGGGACAAAGTCTATTAAATTAAATATTAATATAAAATTCTAAGGAAGGATAATGCAAATCAATGGAAAAAAGTAGTTAAACATTCAATTGTAGGAAAATTACTAAGAATATAATCCAACATGTGGTCACTGAAATTGGTATATGGATTAAATTGTTTTAGATTTAACAAATTGTGAGACTGAATCATTCTCAATGCTTTAGGTGAAAATGAGACTGAATCTATGATAGTATTACCTAAATATATAAATCAGGAATATTAAAGTCACCAGTAATAACAATATATGATTTTTATTTGATTAAAAAGTCTTCAAGAATACAAAGAAACTCATTAAACTCTAAAAAGGATAATGTTGGCTTTATGTAGATAGTACCTAAAAGAAATTTGACACTATTTCCATGTAGCCTCACAAGATGATGATGAAATAGGAATATACTTATGTATAAAATTACATTTAAAGGCAATGAGTGTGTCTCCATCTTTGGAAGCAACATCACAGGATATGTCTGTTCAAAGTACCTTATATATATTGTCCATAAAAATATCATCTGAGATGTGTTGAGTAAGGCAAGTTTCTGAAATAAAAACAATATCAAAATTTTCAGAATTGAAAAATTGCTTCATTTTTGCAGTCTTAATTCTCATCCCACAAATGTTTATTTAAAAACAATAAAGTCCAAACATAATATCAAAAAATATAAAATAACAAATAATAATCAAGAAGAAAAAATGTTAATAAAGGATGATGTTGGCAAAAGAAATTAATCAGAAAGTATTAATGAACTAGCCAATGGGCCATAAAAAAATTTTTAATGCAGTATCTTCAAGATCATAAATGATGCAAAATAAACTCCCAATGATTATGTTTGGGAATTGAAGCACAAAAACTATTACAATTAAAATTAAACATATTAATCCTAATACATATGCCTTTAACTTGAAGTTTTTCTTCCAAAAATCTCTTTATATCAGTAAATTGAACATCTACTACCATATTTGAATTCAAATATTTATTATTATCCTTAATTAATAATAAACAGTTACTATTATTAGGACCTCTATAAGAAATTGGACCTTTAAACTTAAGTTCTTCATTATCTTTAGAAATATTTTGTTAAATTTAGAAGAATAATTACTAAATTTTTTATTATAAAATTTATTTGAATTTAGTCTAAAATTATGGGGTAAACTATCCTCTTTGCTAAGCTGCTTAATTGATAATTTTCTATTAGAAAATTTCTGAAAAGAAGAAGAGGTGTTAGAAAAATATATTGATGAAACAGAATTAGAAGGCCACCTTTTATAAGATACATTAATATTTCTCTTGTTGTGATAAAGATGTGTTTTATCCATAAAATCATTTCTTGTTTTAATGTGTTTTTTGCAAAATAAAACATCCCTATGATTTATATGAGAAGTTAGACCTTTTACTCCAGCCTCATAACAAGTTTTATCTTTCTTAACAAATGATTGAGACTCTCAACTAGTATAATTATTTATAACACTTTTTATATTATTATAACTCTTGTTACCATATAAACTAATATTATTACCAGTATCATGCTTTTCATGATATGTATTATGAAAGTTTTTATTGTAAAATATCCTGATTTTATTTGAACCGACTTTGGAAAACCAAGTTGCTTTGATAGAAGGAAGAGAACATTAAATATCTTTGCTAAAATTAGAAGAACAATTCAATGGTTTATTATATGGTTGAGACATCTTAATAATCAGAAAATTAATTTGTGATATAGAATAGGATTGTAAAACCTCTAAAGTGAAATGTTCAGGACATGAAATGATATCATTAAGGCATTTATTCATGCAGTTTAAGTCAACAGAAAAAGATTCAAATATTCATGTGGATGTAATAGTAGAATTAGCTGTATAAGGAATATTACTGTTAGCCTCATAAATCAATTCATCTTGTACATTAGCAAAAGTAGAGCTATTTACAGCACTATAACCTGTACTCCTTTCTACTGGTATAGAACCATTATCAAAATTATCAAAATCATTATTTGTAGCACCTGTCTTCACATCTGATAATCTAGTATTAGATTTAGAAATATAACTAATTCATTATAATCAATAGAATTTTCTTTAATAACCTGAACTGAAGTATTATCACAAAATGACATTATTATCAAATCTGACTTTTCTTTAGTAAATATATCATAAACAGTACTTGAAATGTGACTATCAGAGACCATAGGTTTGACTAAGTTACACTCATTGTCTTTCAAATCTAAACCCATGACCTTATTAGCCAATGACTTCATTGAGTCATTATCCATTACCAAGTCATCAAGATGTTCATTATCAATATTTGAAAATTTTATACTGGAAGTTATTTCATTACAAGCCAGCCATTTGAAAAAGCCATTACCAACTGTTTGAAAAATAATAGCATCAGATTTAAATAGCTTAGTACAAGACAAATGAAAATATTTTTGACATTGACCAGAACACTTAATCCGCAGGGTTGCATCAGAAATAATCAAATAACAACTATAACAAAAGGTAATGTCTGGAATTTTATTTTTATCGGGAATAAGCTGCTTAGCTATAGTATTCACAGAAGGATAATCTGAATCAGATATTGATGAATTTGAAAAAGATGACTGGAAAGAAAAGGCAGCATCATTATTAAGAGAAACCTTATAATAACCACATACAAAAACAGACCCACTACAAATCTTATTATTAACAGAATTAAAAGAGTCTAAGTGATATTTCAAACCACAGGGCCCAGAACATTTCAAAGATTTTTGCTTTCCATAAATAACAGATTGGCATAATGGACAAGAAATGGCAAAAAGAGCCATAATAAAATTGAAAATATTAAGCAGTGTATATAAGATAATGATGATAAAAAAAAAAAAGCTCAGAAAAAAAAATGTTAATAGTATTTACACAATCATATCATTAAATATACTGTATTAACTTGTTAATTGATTCCGATCATACAATTCTTTTTAACACAAATCTTTTTTTTTCCAGTAAGAAAATAATAAACTTTTTTACCCTTTAAAAGTATTCTTTAAAAATATTGTTATTCTTTAATTTGCAACATTATATCCCATAGTAAAATAACTTTTAAAACTTTAATAAACATCAAAATAATAATCTTTAAAAACTCTTGATTATACAAAGACAAGGAATCAATAAGGAAGTAAGAACAATAACTTCCAAAACTCAAAGTCCATTAGAATAAAAATCTCTAGACATTATATTACTTTGATGTCAAAAAGTTTAAGCAGTTTTCAATCATCAGTTACTTCTAGTCAATAGAAAATCTTAAAAAACAACATATTTTGGCTTAAGTAATTTAAAAATATTAATAGTATTTATGTACACATAAGATATCAACGATCATGTCATTAAATATATTACGTTGTTAATTAACTCCAATCAAAGTTCTTATAATACTTTTTAACACAAATCTAGCCTTTTCCCAGTAAGAAATAATACCCCTCCCCCCTTAAAAATATTTTTTAAAAATAACTTCCAAAACTCAAAAGTCCATTAAGAATAAAAATCTGTACACATTATAGTACTTTGATATCAATAAGTTTATGCAGTTTTCAATCATCAGTTATTTCTTAATCCTTAATTAAAGTTTTATAAAATTTATATTATTCTGATAGCAGTAAAATTATGTTGCTTTCCAATATGTCTATAAAAGTAATTATTCAAACTACAAATTAAAGATGTTGTCAAGCATTGGTGGCCAAGTGGTAAGCACAGCTGATTACAAGCAGTTGTCCCTGGTTCGCTTCCCGCCGACGCTTTGACATATGAAAAAAAATTAAAGATGTAGTAATTGATTAAGATAATATATATTGTATACTCCGAGATATTATAGGAGGTAAAACAACTTGGAAAACACTTGATCACACAAAGAAAAGAAATTAATAACAATAAATAACTTTCAAAACTGAAAATCCATTAAGAATAAAATGTTGTGTATATTTTATCACTTTGCCATCAGTAAGTTTTACAGTTTTCAATTAATAAAGGCTGTAACCTTAGGAATAAGCGTCTAAAAAATTCAAAGGTAGGGACCTCTACAGGTCTTAGCCACAAGCTTACGCTTGGAAGAAAAGAGGGTAACCTTCTTTACTTCAACCTACTTTTATATATGAATAGGTGAAGCTGAAGTGGTTAGATCTAAGAGTGTGAAGCTATTCAATACTTCACTAATTAAGTCCACAATTCTTATTATACATTAATACTCATGAAATCTTACGATTTACAACAAGTCAATGGAAAGATCTTATAGTAAGAAATCTATTACGATAATTTAAAGTTGTAATTATAAATGTTATTAAACACACATTGTTATATTAAAAAATATTTACTAAGGCTGTAACCTTAGTAAATATTTCATATTTGCCATTTCAGCTTCACCTATTCATATATAAAAGTAGGTTGAAGTAAAGAAGGTTACCCTCTTTTCTTCCAAGCGTAAGCTTGTGGCTAAGACCTGTAGAGGTCCCTACCTTTGAATTTTTCAGATGCTTATTCCTAAGGTTACAGCCTTAGTAAATATTACTTAATATAATAATGTGCATTTAATAAAATTTATAATTACAACTTTAAATTATCGTAATAGATTTCTTATTATAAGATCTTTCCATTGACTCGTTGTAAATCATAAGATTTCGCGAGTATTAATGTATAATAAGAATTGTGGACTTAATTAGTGAAGTATTGAATAGCTTCACACTCTTAGATCTAACCACTTCAGCTTCACCTATTCATATATAAAAGTAGGTTGAAGTAAAGAAGGTTACCCTCTTTGCTTCCAAGTGTAAGTTTGTGGCTAAGACCTGTAGAGGTCCCTACCTTTGAATTTTTCAGACGCTTATTTCTAAGGTTACAGCCTTAGTAAATATTACTTAATATAATGTGCATTTAATAAATTTATAATTACAACTTTAAGTTTTCAATTATCAATTATTTCAGTAGAAAACCATAAAACCATTAAAAACACATTTTGATTTAACTGATTTATATATATGCACATTAATCCTTGATTAATAATAATAATGAGAAGCTATTTAACAAAAATTCCGTTAGTGTTTAAAGAGAAAATAATAATAATAATTCAATTCATTTATTTAAGTGCTAAACAACAGCAAAAAGCCAATTATAATATGCACATTATAATAAAAGGGATAAAACATATGACAAAATGAAAATATAAATATATACATGATAAAATAGAATTTGAATTTAAAATTAATCAACCATAACATTTAAATTTAATAAGATTACAAAATTTTTTATAATCAATATCACGAAGATTAATGTTATCCCAATCTGATTATATAAAAAGAGTAACCTAACAAAAGTAGAATATTTAAGAATATTAGAATGACATTTTTGAATCTGATATACAAAAACAGACCTAGTATCATAACCTGAAGAACTAACTAAAATAGTGGAAATTATATCTGATAGAATAACTTGTTTATTGACAATCTTATAAAGATATTTAAGATCTTTATACTTTTGTTTAGATGAAAGATTAATCATTTTACCCTGCAAGAAACATATTTAAAAAACTTCTTTGAAATAGACTGCTACAAATTACATCCCTGCCAAGAACTAGGGTTCCAAATTTTTGAAACTGTATTCAATAATAGGAAGAACCAATGAAAAGAACAATTTTACCTTTGTATCATTACTGAAAAGATGACCATGTCTAAGAATGGCATCCATGACTTTAAAAGCCTTACTAACTATCATTTCACGATGAGGAATAAAAGATCCATTACAAGAAAACACAATTCCAAGATCTTTTTGAGATTTAACAGAAATAATTTTATGTGAATTGATATAATAACAAAATTCAAAAAACTTCAGATTTCCTGGAATAAGAAATAAAGGAACATTTATTAAAATTAACTGACATTTTTAACTCACATCAAGTGCTAAAGTTATCAATATCCTTCTGAAGGAGAATACAATCATTAACAGATATAATTCTTCTAAAAATCTTACAGTCATCAGCATAACTCAACAGAAAAGAGTATTTCAAGCAATCCTTTAGATAATTAAAACATAAATATTAAACAACATGGGCACTGAAATACCCTGAGGAACACCTAAATTGCATTCAAAATTGAATGAAACCTTATTATTAAATTCAATATATGCAGTATGGATACATGGAAATGATTGAAACCAATAGATAAGTTTAATAGAGAAACCTATTTTATGTAATTTATGAAGTAAAATAACGTGATCAACTTTATCAAAGGCTTTTGATAAATCAAAATAGATAACATCTAGTTTTTGACAATCCTCAATCGCATGAGCTATATGATCAAAAATTGTTAGTAAATTACTATCAATTGATCTATTAGGAATAAAACCACGTTGAGAAGAAGAAATTATTTTACCCACATCTGAAATAATATTATTGTAATTACACCCCTCAAAAATTCATGCAATAGTATGCAAAACAGAAATTGGTCTATAATTACAAACATAATCCCAATCACCATTTTTAAAAATCAAAATCATTTTAGCACATTTCAAAACACTAGGAAAAATACAAGAGTTAAAAGACAAATTAAAAAGTATAGGCAATTCAGCTAGCCCCTTATAAATAAAAGAAGGAATATTATCACATCCTAAACTAGAATGAGTTTTAAGTCTCCTAATAGCTACAATAAAATCCTCCCTAAAGATATGATCAATCATACATTTTGCACTAGATAAATTGCAAAGAAATGTGACTTTAGAACCAATTCCGTGTTGTGAAGAATGGAACTCAGCAAAATGTTTAGAAAAATTATCTGCATTTAATGCAGAGCCATGAGTCATTGAACTTTTTTCTTACCCAAGGCTGCATTATTAATATAATTCTAAAATTTCTTAGGACTAGAAGAAATATTAATTTCAATTTTTTTATATAACTTTGTAAATCTCTTTTATAGATATATTTAGCCAATCTTCTAAAATTGACAAAGTTATTATAATAAGATATATTGTGTGTTTTAAAATAGAGTTCATGATAGTAAGATTTTCTTTTTATAATCTTAATAAGAGTATATGAAAACCAAGGAAATAAACCTTTTTTAAAAGACAATTTACTGGGAATATATATCTATCAATAAAACTATTAAAAATCAAAAAATAATCCAAGAAAAAATTCACATCATTAACTGAGTACATAAAATTCCAATCAACTTCAAAAATCCCCCTACAAAGATCAACATAATTACCCCTCCCATAAACTCTCTTCAAAACATTAGAATAATTAACTTTAGAATAACACATCTTGATATAAAATTCAATAAGTGGATGATGAGCATCAATTGGAAAAGCAACAGAGACAAAGTAAAAATTACTAACCATTGGTGAATTACACAGAACACAATCTAAAGTACGCTGAAAAACATTAACAACAGAGTTATATAGTTTAAGCCCCCAAAATTTGCAAAATCTTAGCATTCTTAAAGCTTTATGATATAATAAGGAATAATATATAATAAGCTTACTCTTAAATAAATCAGGCAAATTTAAATCACCAATAATGATAATCTTATTGTACCTAATCAAAAAATCCTCAAGTGCTGTCAAGAAATAATCAAGCTCTAAAAGAGAGATATTTAGTTTAAGATAAATATTTCCTATTATACATTTAAAATTATGATCAACATTAACTTCACACCATGTAGATTCACATACATAATAATAATAATAATGATGATGATGATGATGATGATGATGATGATGATAATAATAATAATAATAACAACAACAACAACAACAACAAATATATAGTTCAGAATCCTGGTGCTTCTTCTCAAGTTCTGATGTGAAAAAAATCCCTAATGTAAAATATAGTTATAGTTAAACGTTTTATTTCAGTTCCAAAGATGTATTTGACAATTATAAAATTAGAATTATAATAAATCTTGGCAATATTAACATTTTTCATTGTTGTATAAAATGAACATTATTTTATTCTTTCCAATGCATAATTTTTTTTGCAGTAATTCCCATTAAAATCCATTTTGCTTCACTATTTTCTCAACTGTTTAAGACATACAATAAATATATTAATAGTTCCATTGTAGAGCATTAAATAACTTTCGCCTATTTTATTGCATAAATACTGTAAGATAATTTTATATTAAGTTGTTACAAAATGTCATAAAAGACCATTGTCTAACAGGGCTAACATTTATTTTTAATTTAGCCTTACATTTCTAGGCTTTAACTTCACTATTAATATATATATATGTAATACTTTTTAAAACTTTTGCTTGCAAAAATGCAGAATGAATAGTGGAGCAAGAAAAAAAACCCCAACTTTAAAACATGGGCATTTTATATATTTTTTGCAATGATGCAATATTGATGTCATTACTTGGATACAATAGCTAATGATCAGCTCAATTTTACAACTTTTGGCTAAAATGAATTATTGTTTCACTTAATTTAGATTTCATATGAATACATCAGTAGCATTCCTGAACAAAATATTTTATTTAAAAGGTTGCTGTGACTTAAGCCCTATATGGCTGCTTGATGGCATTGTTGCTTGCAAAAATAATGAAATGTAACATTACTGGGCTGATAATTTTTTGCTTACTGCAATTTACAAACCAATAACATTTTCTAAATTACAATTTATAATTACATTATACATTTCAGCATGTACATGCACTCATATGAGCAAACAAAGCTTTCAGAACATAGTGCTGGAATGTGTGTGTGGGGAAAATCCAATGGTTTGCAGATCTGAAGGATCAGACAATACATGCAGTTGTATGAGCAAACCAAGCTTTCAGTACATAGCACTGGAATGTGTTTGGGGGGATCCGATGGTTTGCAGATTTGAATCCTTTTAGCACATAGTACTCTCATAGTGTTCTCTCACAAACGTGTCTTTTCACACAACTTATGTGAAATGGTTCTGGGACCTACCGTTTTGCAATTTTTTTCAACTTCCAAGATATGTAGGAAAATGTGGCATTAGGCTTACAATTATTAGTATGTAATACTACATCAGGAAAGTTTGAAGATCATTACTTAGAATGTACATTAAAACACTTATGGCCAGTTGAATTCCATACACCCTCACATCATATGGTAATGATCTGTGAAATATGTGCTATTTCCATAGTAAAGCCAAGCACATTAGTGGGCTGTAATATTTGTGTGCAACACCATCTAGGCCTGATAATGGCTAATATGAACAGAATTGTTCTGTAGGCTGTAACTTAGGCCATGTAAATGGCATATTTCTGTGCTTTGCACAGAAACAATGCCATCAAGCGGCTACATTGGGCGTAAGTCACAACTACCATTTAAAACATAAATAAAGTAAATATTTTAAAACAAAAATATTAACACAATAAATTTACAATTTTTTTTAAAAGTCATACCTTAAAAAAAATAAATGAAGGACATTTCTTTATACTTATTTATTTAGCATAAAATATTATATCTTTAATTACCTATTGAAAATAATTATTATAAAATAATAACAATATTTTTTTAAAAACAAGTATGATCTAAAATTATCTATTCTAACAACACACATATGTAACCCCACATACAGACTACTATTTATTTATCTATATTTCATGTGTTTATTGCTTAATGCACATAATAAAATAAAATATTAATAAAATGAATCTATTGACACATATGAAATTTATACAATTTTTCTATAGAAAAATATTGATTGAATTGCAACAGATAATCTATTATGTTCTTTATAAAAATAATAATGATCATTATTATCTTATATTCTTCTGTATTATTCAAAACCCTATATCACCAAATAAATCAATGAAAAAAATTTTTTAAAAAAAAATACAACAATTACAGTTTGAACCTAACTATAGATGGTACAATATATACATTAACTCCAGGCACTATAAAACATTGTACTTACACTTGCAATATTTTGGGCTTGGTCCATAATAACAGAGCCAGAATGGCTTGCATAAGTTCTTAGTTTTACTCTGATAACTTCCATGGAGGAAATTCTTTCTTCTACTGCACTTTAATTTAATTTAGAGTGGTACAATATATACATTAACTAAAGGCAATAAAAGACATTATACTTACACTTGCAGATCTTTGGCTTAGTCTATAATAACAGAGCCAGAATGGTCTACATAAGTTCTAGTTTTTCTTTGAAAACTGCAATGGAGAAAATCACAGAATTTTAAAATTCTTTTGTTTACTGCACTCAAATATTCCATTGAGATTGGTTCAATCAAGAAGCATTTTTGATGGCTCACAGTCAGAGAGCTCCTTGTGCTTCACCTTTTAGCTCTTTCAAAAATTCCTAGTTACTTTTACATACTGGAAAAAATTATAATCTACTGGTAATGTCTTAATTAATGTTTACTACTTAATTGGTAATCTGCTGTCTATAAATAGGAAGAAATTAATTAATGTTAAGTTTCTAAGACTTTCTATTTTTTAATGCCTATATACATATAATATTTTTATAATTACAAAATCTTAACAAATAAATCTATTATATGCATCCCATTATTTAATTCACTAACTATTTATATATATATATACAGACATATATAATTTCCTCCTGTTCAGAAGTAAGGTTTTTTGAAGTAACATATTATTTGAAATAAGTAGGTACTTTTCTGGTTTTTTGAGGCCTGAATAACAGCAGAATGTTATCATTAATGCTACCCATTATTATCGATGAACTCTTTTTTAATTTCTGAAATCACTTTTTCTTAAAGCTTTCTAGGGCTTGGCAGTTGAACATTAGACTTTACCACTACATTATATTCCATTTCTTCCATTTGATCAGTTTCTTTTCTGTGTATTCAAATATGGTTTACATGTCTTTCAGTTATTTGACCTGTTTCAGTCTTAACAACTACATTTTGTTTAAATAAATGGTTCTTTATTATATCTTTCACATAATTCATTGTTAATAACATATCTTACCTTCTCTCTGATGGTATATTGATTTTTGGTGTTGTGTCTATAAACCTATTATCATCACCTTACATGATTAATGAAATTTTTGTTCAATTTTTTCTCCCAGACATCAACTCAGCTGGAGATTTCTCAGTAATAGTAGAATATATACTATTCTAGAACAATAGGGCTACATATAAAATTTCTTGTATATTTAAGTGCCATTTTTTGTAATATTTGCTTCAATATTTGTACAACTTTCTCTCTGATATCTCTTGACTCAAGATATTAATTAAGGAGATGAGAGCAATGTGCTTATCCCTTATTGTTTCAAAAATATTTCATATTTGGTGAATGTGAAATTTGGGTGATTATCTGACACTAGAGTCTTGGAAAAACAGTGAAATGCAGATCTCTTTTAGATTTTAAAATCATTTCCCCCTTAACTGATACTCTTAATTATTCTATATTCTATCCATTTGAAGAAGGCAACAAATAGCACTAAAAATATATGCCCTTGAAAACATCCAGCATGATTGATAAGCATGTGACAACATGGCTTTGTAACAAATAACTGTTATGTATTTTTTCATTGGTATATTAACTATCACTTGGCAGTTGTTACTATTTCTTACCACCTCATCAATATTTATATTGATAGTAGGCCACTATACAAAACTACAGTGAGTACTTTGGCCCTATAATATTAAAATGATCTTGGTGTATTAACTGCAATACTTGTTCCCATCCTGTACTTAGTATTAGTACTCAATCACCCCTTAAAATATATCCTTTATTAAGTTTTCTTTAGCATTTTATAAAGACTTTTGGTATGTTTAAAATAAGTTAGACCAACCTTTGCTAATCTATGTAATTAGCATTTTTTTAACCCTTTATCAGCCTTCCCAGTTTGATACATTATCATTGTTTATTATATCTGTATTCCATTTGTCTATATACTTTATAGTTGTTTCTTTTAATTATGATTCTGACTTATTTTATATACTTAAGAATGCATCAGCATGTTTTATTGCATGCATCATTTGTAAATGTCACATCAAAGTCACAACTTAATAAAAATTCAGCCAATGAAGAATTTTGAATTAAAGCGATCTGTGGCTGCTGTGTTCTTAGCTAAGTCTCCTAATAACAGCTTGTAATTAGTAACAAGTTTAAATAATAATCCAAGTCTATGAAATACATAGGTGAAAACTTTTAATTGCACCACAACAAATAATGCCTCAATATAATTGGCTACAGTTTTTATTAATGGCGAATAATATTCTGGATGTGAAACTAATTAGTGATTTCCTTTCTTCTACCCCTCTGAAAATTTGTATGTATCTGTAGAAAGACTTAATCAAGATTACTGTTGTAATATAACAGCAACTTACTTGATAGCAGTAAGTCTTTATTTCCTCAAAACCTTTTCTTGCTTTATTTCCCACTTCCATTTCTGATTCTTTTTAAATAAATTATATGGCAGTCAAGACATACAAGCTTTTTGTTTGAAAAATATTTCAAAACATTTGAACAGACACATAAGGGGCTGTAATTCCTTCAAATTTCTGCATCTTAGAACATCTTTAACATTTGCTACATTTTATGTATTAGATTTTTCCTTTACTGCATATTACATGTCCCAAAATATTTATTTCTATCATTTTTAAATACCTATATTAGGATTTACTCTTGCTCTGAACTTTGTAAATTTGTCACAAACTTTTAAAGGTCATTGATGTAAATTTTCTTTGGGATTCAATACTATTAAGATATTATCATAATATAGAATTACCTTATCCATTTTCTAGAACAACATGTCCATTTTGACTTGAAAGTTTTTAGCACTTAATATATTTACATAAGACAATCTATTATAGTTAAACATGTCTCCTTATGCATGGTATTTGTTAATAATTCTGAAGTATTTTGGAGTGCACAATTTGGTGGAATATTGGTTATAATATGTTGCTTCTTCCAAGTTAGCCAATATTTCTTTAATATTTAGCACCAAACATTGACATTAAAGATATGGACTTGTCCCTTTGGTTTAGCTATTACAACTTTGTGGTAGCCTATTATGCAATCTCTATAAATATTGATACTCCTTTTAACAACCAGATTATTTAATTTTTCTTCTATTTTAATTTATAGCATAAAAGAAATTTTATGTCAATTATCAATTATTAATATTATCCCATGTCATAATATTATATCTACTGGCAAAATATTTATCTGCTCCTCATTACTTTAAATAACTCTATAATATCTCAATCTTGTTCACCAATCTAAATTTTGATTTTCAAAAATCAAATCAATCTCTACTTTAATAGGGTTTTTATTGCCTTAAATTCTTTACCATGATAAATTTTTAACCTTATTTTAAATTCTACTGATATACTATCTTCTTCTTTAATTTTCTTCTTGTTACATATGGTAAACCCATTTGAATGAAGATGAGGATTTCTTGTAACTAGTTGTGAATAATTCCCATTCTGAATGTAATCACTGATATACCCACCCTATTACTGACTTTCATGATTACTAATCTGTTTCAATATTTTAATGGTTAGCACTATTTGCTCACAATTCTTTATTTGGGCAATTTAAATCTTAGTCTAACTACTCTTTTTTGGAAAAGGGGGGAAGGTCAACCTATCTATTCTTATCAGATTTTCACATGACATTCAGTCTAAAGGCTCACACTTTTATAAACTCTAAAACATTCTTTATTTCATTTATAACTAAGAACCATATGGTTCTTTTTCCCATAATAACATATAATTTTTTTGTTTTACTATCTAGTGATTGTCTTTTACTTTCAGTTTTATTTTGAATCACCATTATTAAAATATGTGAAATTCTTTAGTTTGATCCCCAAAAATGTTTTGGGTTATTACCATTTTAATTGCTTCTTTGTCATTAAGATCTTTAGAGGCTAGCAGATGCTTTCCGAGATTTATCATTGATTACAACAAAGCATTTTCAAACGAATCTCTGTAAGGATAGCTTTTTGTCAATTCTCTTAGTGCCTGATTATAATCTTGCAGTCTTTTATCTATGGCTTGCCATGTGTTTTGAAAATGAAAATGTGCTGCATGTTTTGATAATTGTAGGTTAAAATAATTATCTGGTTTCTTGATCATCACTGAATATGATAATTTTCTGGATCCTTGCATTCACAGGGATGATTTGCTATTTAAATTATAGCTTGCTCAGGCATAATATAACAAAGTGACTATTTTGATGGAGACATTTGTAGTTTCATTTATATAAAAAAAGTTTTTTAATTCTCTATTTAAATATATTGGCCATTCACAAGGATTATTCACATTAAATTCATTTATTGCAGCTTGTGGCATTGACATCATTTTTATATTCTGAACTTAATGAAATAAAGACTTTTCCTATTCAGTCTAGATTCAATCTCCACCATAGGCTGTCTGACTGCACCAATTTATTGTTGTCTTCACACATCATAAATACTGCAGTCATGAGGTTTATGATCAGACATAGATAAGAAATAAAAAATTTCATTAAACCAAGGCAAAATTTTAATTGATGTTTATTGGCATCATGAGTTAAAGTAAGAAATATGTATACATTAACTAAAGATAATATAACATATTGTACTTGTTCTTAGTAAATAATAATAAAACCTGTGTGACCTGTTTTATGAGTATTTAAGTTCACATTGAGATCTTCAGTGGTCACTTGGAAAATTCCATCTTCTTTCACATTCAACTCTTCTGCTCATAGTGACTTGCAGCATCTTCTGCAGTAAGTGACGAGAGAGATTCCTGTGCCTTTTATATATCTAAAAAATTATAATCTTCTGATGATTTAATTAGCATCTGTTACTTAATTGGGAATCTGCTTTCTGCAAACATGAGCAAATTAATTAACTTTAAGCCTCTTTCTAACTTACAACATCTCCATATTCAAATCCATTTGTTATTTAAAATCTTTGACCAATGAGTTATGTATTGTAATTAACTATGAGTTCTGTGTGAGAAGACTGTTATACTTAACTAAAAGTTTTGGATTGAAGTTCAACTAGTCATCTGTAATGCTCAAACATGACGTACTTCTGGGTGACTAATCGTTTTATTATAATAATATAATTAACTAATAGTTCTAATTATTTTTACCCATTACTACATAGCTATTTATTATGATTAATCATATTTCAGAGAATGATTAAGATCCATGCTCTTTCTATAGTAACAATATTTCATTTTATCCCAGAGCTATATTAAGGAAAGTTAATAATGACATACAAATTTCCAGCTCAATTTTATAACTTGATTTCTTTAAATATTATAGTTTTGTTGTAATAGTTTATTAACTAGTTAGTTAATTACTTCATTTCTTTAATCCATACTAATTACAAAAAGTAACATTTAAATTATCAATTTTTTTTATATAAATTTCGAATAGATTACATCACAAAATAATAAAATGATAAAATGATTTCCATTTATAAACCATAGGCATAGTGTAGTAAAAATAATCCAATATAAAAGAGTTATATAAATATTTAAATAATAAGAAATATCAATATATATATAAATAATATTAATTTTTAAATTTCAGGAATTCAAAACTTTATTTATTAATTCTATCACTAGATGGCACCAACATTTACGTAAAAGATAGAGTTTAAAATAATAATAACAATCATATGAAAAAGTCATATGATATTGTTATGATTAATAAATTAAATTAACGTAATGAAAAACGCGAAAAATATAATACGAGCGTTTAAAAATTAACTGTAGTAAAGGAAAGTTTAGATTAATTAACAGATGAAATAATCTAAGAAAAATAACAAAGTTTCTTTATTTGATTTATCAAATGTTTTAATATTATTGCAAATGAAAAAGATATTGAGAATACAAATTAATTTTTAAAGAAGGGGAAAATTCAACAAAGATGCATGAAATTATAAATCAGTCACTACAATATTTTACTACGTATTAAGTGTTTAAATATATCATTTAAAGTAAGACATAATATATGTATTTATTAAATTCTCGGCCTAAAGACAAATCAATATAACTAGATAATAGAATGATATATCCATGTGATAACTTTTGATACACATCAGAGCTACTTCTAGCCAATTTATTAATATAATTTATTTTAGCATTTTAATATTAAAACAACTAGCTATATGCAAAACAAAAATAATAAAAGAATTAGAAGTCATACATTTACATTCATCAAAACATCACCCATCACAATTTCATATGCTTACACATGCTGTTAATAAGAGTACCAAACTCTCCATATGGTAGTTCCATCAAGTGCAAGTCTTCATAATTAATGGATGCTGGAAGGTTAGTACATAAAATCCCTATCTAGTACCTACTTATCCAACATCCCCAGATTAGTTTCTAGCTTGCATCTTTCATCAGTGAATAGCCTTGGATTTGAGAGCACTGCACCTAGATCTTAGGATCTAATACAACTCTCTATCAAACATGTGTTTTACCTATTTGGTTAACTATAAAGCTAGAAGCCCAAGATAAAAACACTATAATGTTTCCAACCCAAGCTCATTCGCTTGTGTAGTCTTATATATCTGAAGTCAATTCAGCATCTATACATATTTTGTCTTCCTGTGGGAATAGGTATAAAACCATTAAACATTACATGATCAGCATTTTATATGCTTACACGTGCTGTTAATAAGAGTACCAAACTCTCCATATAGTATTGCAACAAGTGCAAGCCTTCATAATAGGGGAATGGTGACTGTGGTTTTTGAAAAACCAAAGACACCAAAATGTGCAGATGCTGAGCTGAGTTCAGATCTACATGACTATACAAGCAAAAGAGCTTGGATTGGAAACATTATGATGTTTTCATCTTGAACTCCTAGCTTGATAGTTAACCAAATAAGTAAAAGGTGGCTGCTGGAGATTTGCATTAGATCAAAAGATCTAGGTGCAGTGCTCTCAAATTCAAGGTTTCACACTGATGAAAGCCATAAGCTAGAAACTAGTTTGGGGATTTTAGATGAGTAGGCACTAGATAGAGCTTTTATGCACAAATCTTTCTGCATCCATTGATTCCAAAGGCTTGCACTTGGTGGCAATGCAGTATGGAGTGTCTGGTAGTCATATTACATTTGCATTCAGATAAATTGAAAAAGCATATTTAACTTTTTAGATATGTAAAATTATGTATAATAGGAGATTAAATTAAGCAAAATGGGATTGTAAAAAAATCTATGAGACAATGTAAAGGAGAGAGAGCAGGTTTTAAATCTTTTTTATTTTAGGTTTTTCACTAAGATTTTATTTCCTCACCCTACTCTTAATAAATAGCTTTATTCTAAAGAATGACATAGTCTTTTATTTTAATTCTATTTTCGCAAATCTCCTTTTTTAAATAAATCTAATCCTATATTTTTAAAATTATAACTTATGTAATACAGATATATATATATGTGTTTTTAGAACATATATCTCACTAGCATTATAACGTATTCTATGACCTATTAGAACTAAAAACAATTGTTAAAAGTTTTATTCAGAATTAAGCTTTATATAAAGCAGAGAATAAATCTTTAGAAGACTAAAAAAAAATTGCTTTTCTTATGTTGTCATTATGCAGAATTAATCATGCTCTTGAAAAATAGACACAAGGTTGTCCGTCAGAAAAAAAGACCAACCCAAGCGTCAAAATTTTACTACATATTTAGATCAATACTGTAACTTATAAACAAATATGGTATTGTTTCTACTGAAATAAAGCAATGCTGTTTTCTAGAGTAATAAATGTCTCTTGAGGACAGAAATAATCATCACAATGGTTTACAGAAACTTAGCTCTGTATTTGTTAATTTTAAAAAAAAATGACATCATAATTATCTGTATACTGCATTTTGTGACAATTGTAGCTATTTTAATATGTCCAAACTAATAACTGCCAGTTTAACAACTATTACTGAATTTCTAAAACAATTTCTCACAAACATTTGAAACTATTTTAGCATTCAGATATTAATTGATTGTCTAACATAATTAGTGATTTGTAGGTCTTTTTAAGGCTGCCAACAGTTCTCATAGCAATCTCTGGGTTAGTTTGTGTTAAAGTTGTGGGTAGAGTAAGTTTGATACTTGTAAATCAAATTATAATAATTTACTATTGATAAATACTAAATAAAGATAAGGATGCATATTAGAGATTGTGACTTGGACCAACTGATGAGTACTGTTTCATCAAAAATATGCCATTAATATCATTTGTTTTTTACATGTTTTTATTCATAAATTTCAAGAATGTGTGGTGGTGTAAAAGTTATTAATTGCTGCTATAAAAGAATTTTTAATTTCTAAGTATGCAGAAATAACACAAAAATGCCAAAACGTACAAAATTTGCTTCTAGATTTATAATAATAGACTTATGATTATGCAAATCTGCCAATTGAAATGATTATTGACAGAATGACTTGTTTCAAATACAATCTATAAATACCTTGACTTAGTAATTAATGTTGCTTTAACTCTGATGATCTACCATTCAATAATGAAAAAGAAACCTTGCAATTGTTACACTGGATGGTTATGAACTTGAGAATCTTGAGTAAATTGAAAAATTTTGGTACCTTTTAGGTAAAAAAGGTAAATATGGATAACAATCTGCAGCTCAGTTTGTCAGCTACCATTGCATTAGATTGTTAAAAGATAAGGATTTTACTGCAGTGACATAATTACAATAACAATTTGTTATTACTAGGGCTGTTAGTCTGTCAAATTTATTGAATGGAAATGAGACATACTTCTATTAGTGCAATGTAATCACCCTGGAAAATTTATTTTAGGATGCCAAAAAACATTACATGATTACCATTTCCTATGCTTGGCTTGCTCATAACTGTTATCAAAACATGCAAAACTCTCTGTATTGCGACTCAATATGTATAGGTGCAATGCTCTCATATCCAAGGCTCCTCACTGACGAAAGCCACAAGCCAGAAATTAGTCTAGGGAGATTGTTTCTTTAAAAATACACCCACTTTTTTTTGGTCTATAAGGCGATATTTTTTTTGGCTTTATATTATATATCGCTAAAATTCTAAAACTTTTATTTTTAAAACCAATTTCTGTTACCTTTTTAAAAAAATAAAAACAAACAAAAAATAACTTTGGTGTCTATCTTTTGTCTCGGTGATGACATATTTCTCAACCCCCCCCCCCCCAAATAAATAAATAAAATAAGATCAAAACTTTTGACTTTTTCAACATTCAGGTGAATAACACTTTATTTTTGCATGTTTTAACAATGAAATAATAAACGTAAAATGCAAGCACATTAATGAGAACGATTGTTAGTGTACTTGTTTTCTGTAGCAGTATGACTGCGCAACTCGAGAAAGAGTGTTCAACATGTGAAGGTAAGCAACACCATTAGAATACATAATAAATAGTATGCTGTTTTGGTCAGTTATAACAATTATGCTTATCTAAGGCTAAGCAGGTTACATCTTCAAGAAAATTTATCTGTAAACTTCTGCTGGTCCACGAAATCAAATTCTTATTTTTGCCGGTCCGCAGATGGGAAAAGGTTGAAGACCACTGTATTAAAGCCACGAGTATGAAAGAATTTTTAATTAACTTCAGCATGATTCAACTTATCTATCAGCCATATTCACTTGAGCTTACTTTTGTGTGATTTTTTTGTAATCTCTCAAATAAAAAAATGTCCCTATCTTTTTTTTTTGCAGATTTAGAAGTGGTGAGAAAAAATGACAGAGACATTAAAAGGCATCTCTTTGCAAATATTTCCAGACTACTTTGAAAAATGAAAATCACATTGTAACCAGTGTATTTCATCAAATGGATAGTATATAATTATTTTAGAATTAGTATCTAATCAATCATCTAGATCAGTGATAGTCAACCTGGTCCTTACCGCCCACTAGTAGGCATTACAGCCTTCATGATGGGTGGTAGGGGTTTTGTCCGACACTGAAGCACTTCTTTTTTAAAAATTTAACTGACTTTTTTAAAAACTTTTCATAAAGATTTATATGCTGTAGCTTCCTGGCAGTTAGAAAATTTTACTACTAACAGAGATACCAAAGTGGGTGGTAGGTATAAAAAGGTTGACTACACCAGATCTAGATAGAATATATAAAATCTTGAGTGTATATAAAAATATTAATATGATAGCAGTTCTGTGTAAGTGGAAGATCTTCATGTCATAGTATTTTATTTCCTGTCATACCCATGATTAAGATTAAAATCCTTATACAACTTTGTGTTTTGATTAAAAAATTGAGGTTTTATATAAAATTCCCACTACTCTTAGGTAGAGATTAATACACAAGATTAATTTGGATTGATTAGATATGTGTGAATATTGTAAATTAGAAATATGATTGATATGAGTAGAAAGCCCTAGTTTGACTTTAGGTCAACATGGATGTGATGAGAATCTCAGCCTCAGGGTGGCGTTCCATCATCAGATTTTCAATTGGATGGATGGTTGAAGTGTGGAATGGATTAAAGCCTGTCCATTAAAGTATGAATATTGGCTATTTTAATATATATCTGAGCACTTATTGCATTTACATGTAGAGATGATAATATGGACCAACTGATAATTACTGGTTTAGCATGAAATACGTATATTGGTGATTATATATCTTTTCAACATTTCGACATATATGTGTTCAAGTGAATCAGTGTTATGAGATAGAGTGAAGAGTGGTGAGTCATGTGAGGGTCTGCACTCATATATCCTATATATTACATATATTGATACAGGTATATAATAAGTCTGTATTTCAATTATTACATAGCAGAGATGTCTGCCCATCCCTTGTTTATGTATTAAATGGATTATGTACTGTACATGAGGGGTCAGATTGACTTTAGGTCAACATGGGTATGATGAGAATCTCAGCCTCAGGTTGGTCTTTGAGGGTTCCATCATTGGAGTCAATTGAATGAATGGTTGAAGAGTTGGAGTGTGGAGTGGATTGAAGCCTGTCCATTAAAGTATGAAGATTGGCCATCTTAATATATATCTGAGAACTTATTGCATATATGTGTAGAGATGATAATCTGGACCAACTGATGATTGCTGGTTTTGCATAAAATACGTATATTGTTGATTACACCTGGGTCTCGTTTTATGCGGTAGATAGCTTCCACAGAAAACCCATATTAAAAAAATCACACAAAAATAGACTTAACTTACCTTGAAAAATGGGGGATAGGGTCTTGTAATTTTCAGAATTTGCATAAAAGCAAAGCAGCAAAGAAAAATTACTTTAAAATTCGCATTAAAAAAAATAAGCAAATAAAGTGTGACTAATAACAAATTTCAAATATTTGAAAAAAATTAATACAAGACAAACTTTTTTTACTAACTACAATATTTAATTTTACATTTTTCATACATATTTTAATCATTACCGCTAGTGTTCGTTTGTAAACTGGAAAGAAATCAGATTCAATGTGATGCAATGTATTGTAGTTTCTCCTTAAACGAAGTCAAGAATCTCTCAGCAATTATGCCCAGAGAAACCTGTTAGCCACTTTATTTTTATTTGTGATGTGATGTACAACTAACACCACTTTCAGTCTTATGCTGTGTTAATGGTTTTATGTTTCTATATTAAAAAAATGAGATCGAAATCAAAACAAAAAGATTGTACATTATCATTAGAAAGATTATTTTCAGTTTATAAAATCGTCGTTTTTTATTTTAAAAATCTAAAAGATTTCTGTTATATATAACAAAATATATGTTTTAAAAGTTTAATTTTTTTGAATATTTATTGCGATATTTTTATATGTAAGTATAAATCTATTATTATTATTTACTCATTAGTATAAATAGAAGCTAAAATCCTAAATACAGTTTCAGGCCATATTCATGTTAGCTGCTAATATAACGTTATATTTTTGAGAAAAAAAAAAGTATTTCAAGTGAAAATAAGTTATTAATAATTTTAATTTCTTGATATCTAATAAATATAGTGAAATATTAAAGATATTAAGAAGAAACATGAATTGCATAACTTCAAAATTGCATTAAAATAATCCGCATAAAACGAGACCCAGGGGTATTTATCTTTTTGACATATATATGTTCAAGTGTATCAGTGTTATGAGATAGAGTGGAGAGTGGTGGGTTGTGTGAAAGTCTGTGCTCATATATCCTATATATTACATATAAAAAGAAGTAATTAAGTATTAAGAAGTTTCAAACAATTGGTTCGCTACACAGTTGATTCATAGACTCAAATATTTAAATGATAACACAATGATTATGATCACTATGGCAACAAATATAATTTATAATAATTAAAAGTTGCTCAGGGACTTGCAGGAAGTTCAAGTACAAGAAGTGACAGAATTGGGCCATCTTTTGAGGTTCCAGAGTCTGCTAGTTTACCATGACACCAAACCAACACGGCACTTATAATTATATACATATAAAAATAACTTAATATAGAGACAAATAAGAAATGACTAACAATTATAAATATTATTTTAAAATCCAAGTACTTCCAAAACACTGCTGTTCTTTTTTAGGTCAAAAGTATTTTTTTTTACTGAATCTAAAATATATTATTATTCATTTATTAAATTCAATTGAAAAGGGAATGAATTATCTAATCAAAATCTAATTCTTAGTCTTGTATTGGTGGTCGAGAGGTCAGTCGCAACTGCCTTGCAGTTGCCCGGGTTGCGGGTTCGCGGCCTGGCCGATGCTATGACACTTAAAAAAAAAAAAATCTAATTCTTAGTTTTTTACTTTTATCCTTTTTATAGAGGTCATTCTAAGATCAATCTATGTTTTTTTTAAAAGATACAATCATTAACATTGATATTCTATTCATGCTTAATACGTTTAAAAGTAAAAATTTATCTGATCATTACTTTCTAAATATTTCCACTCTGTTCCGTCAACATACACAGCACTATTTAAATTTTTTTGTCTTGAAACTTTTAATCTAGTGTATTTTTATTTCATCTAGTCATTCTTTTAAAAATAAATGTTAGTACTATTTTTTATCTTCTATAAAGAATAATTTAGTTTTTTTTTTATATTTGCAATTCACCGAATAATAATTCATACTTTTGCGAACTGCTTGCCATATTAAAAAACAACAACAACTATACGCAATATTTTTGTCTACATGTGATTCAGTCATCTAGAAAATAGAATATTAAGATCAAATAATTAACATTTGATGTCTAGAAAATATGATATTAAGAGCAAATAAATCCTAACTCTCAATCATTGGTGGTAATAATTTGGTGATAGTTGCTCACCAAATAAAAATATATTAACATTAATAAATAGCATATAATAAAAAATGTAAATTAAATATTGTCATGATTTTCATTCAACATCAGTCCCCCACAATATAAAGATTTCTTTATGTTAAATACAGTTTTTTTGAACCATAAGTTTCTTTTCACATCATCCCAGATCTCATTATTCCGTCTAACTTATGGTGTCTTTTAAATCTTTTACAATTGCTATGGATCCAATTTAAGATCTCAGTTACCTACATTTTTTATTTGTTCTAATTAATTGTGCAGCCTAATGGTATTTTACCTTCTTAATCCTTTCAATGATGGTAGGTAATTTGTTAGTTTCTCATTCAGAAAATTTTCTTTTGATCCCTGTTTGCTATTATCCAACATACCTTTTCACTATTTTGCTGCCTGATCTGAAATTAATAAAATGCACACACTCATTCGTAAACACTAGTAAAATATATTTTAATTAAAATCCTTTTTAAATATATAGATTATTTCCTATTTAAATTAAGTTATTTCTATCAAAAGCACTACAGCTAAATTTTAATTCTATGATTAATTTTGTCCATTTTATTTCCATTTATAAATAATTTGATTAAGGAATTTATAAATTGATGGCTTCTTTAATTCATTATTAAAATTCTTTATGTTTTCTTTTTTTTAAAAATATTTTCAGCAATTATGTTTTCTTACTTTCTTGCCTTCATTCCATAGCTCAAGCAACACTTTCTGAAGTTATTTAAGCATTATTTGAGAAAACAATCATATCATTTGTAATCTAGATGACTTACACAATTTCCATGTATATTTGATTTATTCATAAAATATTTTTTATAAAAAGTATTGGAGAAAAGCTTTACAACCTTTCCAATGTTAATCTTTCCCATGTCACTATGTGTTCTAATCACATCTATTGTATTTTGATAAACATTTAAAAAAAAAATTGATGATGTCTTGAGTCTAATTTTTGATGTTCCAAAGCTTTAATCGCTGTTAAAAATAATGTAAAATCAAATACACTTTTTTGTTAGTCTTTTCTATACTTTATTTTCAATTACTTTTATAATAATCTGCTATAATCATTTTTAAATTTAGCTTGTTCCTTTGCTTCTGTTAGTAAAGATCTTGTATAAACTATCACAAGACTGAGAAACCTAAATAATTTCTAATATTTTTATTTACATCTTTCTTAAATACCAATAATTCTAACTTTGACAATAAATTCTCTATTCCTTTAATCAGATTATTTATTACATCTATAATAATTTCCCTTTTTCTAGAAATTTTCTATTTTTTTTCTATTTAATTACAGACTTCACATATACATTTAAAATATTTGATGGTTTCAAAAGATGTTATTATAATTATAGAGGAACTTTTTTATTGATTATTACTATATAGCCCTTTTAAATACAATTCTAATACATATTTCACAATGTTGTCTCTTTTTTAATATTACTGCCATGTTTTTAATATTGTGAAAATAACTTTCCTCTTAATACTAATATGTTGCATTATACATTTGAGATTTTTTAGTTTATTCTATAATTTTTATTAACATTTCACAGTTATGTTTTTTATGTCATTAATTTTTCTTCATTTTATAAATTTTCAGATATTCAATTTTCCTAAATAGATTCTTTAAAAATATCTTTTATTTTCTTGTTATATTGTTTGGTTTCAATTGAACATTTTCTGATGAATTGAGCTTTTTTGTATTGTCTAACTGTTAAGTAGTTTTTAAAAGAGTATTTTATGTGTTTTTGCATTTTGTGTTTTTGCACATAAACAATGCCATCAAGTGGCCATGCCTGGCTATCAAAAGAGTCCCTTTTCTTTTGTTACATTTATTCAAGTATGAGTTATTATTGAAGACTCTTAATATTTTAAAACAACTTGCAAGTTCTACTTAAATACATTAAATTACAACAATTCCCTTGTATCTGTAATTTACAAATCTATGATTTGAGTTAACTGCAGTTTAAAAAATAAATAAATAAATAAATTAAAAAATAATAATGACATTTTTATGTTCTAAGATTAATTTTTTAGTGCACAACAACCGGATGCTGTCATCATAAAATGGCACAAGCAAGTAGAAGTAATAGATCTTTTACCCTTTCATTATAAACCTGGTACTAAACTTTGCTGAACATCTAAATGACCTTTAATGTTACTATTTATAGTTTACATATCTATAAATGTTTTATATATAACTGTATAAATTTATTTTATTAATAACAATATAAATTTTTAAAATATTATACATGCTAATTTTTCTTTAGATACAAAATTTTTAAAAAGCTGTAGCTAAAATGATAATTCAAAATAATAACTAGTTTTGTTAAAATGTCAATAAAAATTATTTCATATTCTAGTAATGTGTAAAAAAAAACTTTGTTTAAACATATTGCATATTCTATAGACTTTAATTATATTAAAAATCTATTTACAACCTACAAAGAAATTCTGACTCCAATATGAACTTTTTTTTTCTAATTTAGAATTTAAAAATTAAAAGCTTGTTCTTTTCTCTATAGTGATTTCATTTGAATTAATTACTGCAGTACTCATGCCTTAAAATAAAACTATTGTATTAAAATAATAGTAAAGTTTATCATTCAAAAATTCATGTGATGTCCAAATACAGAAGTTGGGTTGAGTTTCAATCCAGGGTCTTTCAACGCTCACATTTACCTCACAATCTTTACAATAAACTGTGGAGGGCACTAAAAGAGAAAGGATAAACAGTTTAAGGCAATTAGGCATATTCATTTATAAATATTTAATGAAATTATTTTTTTCTTAATTTTTAAGTGTGCATATACAAGATATATATGTACTAGCTTAAATACAAGCTCATTTATTGATGACAATAGAATATTTCCAAAATATAAATGATAGAGGGAAAGGGGGAAATATGTAATGCATTGCCCTCAGTAAATTATAAGTGTTGCAATAAATATCTAACAACAGAGAAAAATTAAGCACTTTACATAAGTGATTTATGTCCACACTTTTATAATTAAGATTCTATTATATTCTAAATTAATATAACAGATATCTCCCTATCACTGCAATTTATCAACATTTTTTTTCTTTACAATTTAAATTCATCAGATAATTATCTGCATAACCTACTAATTATCAATTTGATTGAGATATCAATCATAATCCAGTAACAATAAAAAACTCTAATAAAAACAGTTGGACTTTAATAATGATTAACACATAGTCATCATATGACAATGATTGTGATAATCAAATGATTTTATTATTCAGGATTCCAGCATTGAAATGTGACAGAATTGAGTAAAATCCATATATTTTAAATTAAGCCATTAAGCATCACATGATCACTATCTTATACTAACACATAATTGTTTATAAACAAAGCAAAACTCCCCATACAGTATTGCCACCCTGTGCCAACCAGAGTAATCAATGAATATTGGATGAGTAGGCATTAGATAGGGATTTTATGCACAAGCCTTCTGGCATCCATTGATTACTCTGGTTGGCACAGGGTGGCAATACTGTATGGAGAGTTTTGCTTTGTTTATATTTTAAATTACAGATTCTGAACACTTTATCACTGCACTAAATTTTGCAGGGGCATACATATTAAAGACAACAAATAGGTAAGTAATATTTGACAATGATTTTAATGGACAATGTAATACAAAATTTCTTTTAAATATTACATTTTTGTCTTTTTACTGCTACTCATTATCCTATTCTGATTTGATCCTATTTAATGGAAATATCACTAACTGTAAAATATCTAACTTGAATAAGTGTAAAAATAAACAAACAAGTGTGTTTAGGCATTTTTATCAATTTTTAATCTTTATACATGCTACTGTAGATTGCAGTATCTCACTGTAGTTTATGTACATGCTAAATAATACTCAAATGTCATCTTTATAAAATTATAAAATATCAATTATGGTCAGCATAAAATAAAATAAAAATACATTCATATTATAAAAAAAAGATAACAGACTCCTATACTTAATTATTAAAATAGATCATTCTTATACTTTAAGTAGACTTCTCTCATTTCTCTCATTGTGTATATTTGTATATCAAAAGACAAAAGCAATTTTTAAAGTTTTTTTCCATGGGACTCAATTTTCCTTTTATATAAAAAAATTTCAATACACTGGGCATATTTTATTTTTCAAATGCAAAGATAAACTTTACTTTTACTAGTAACAAGTTAATGAGAAGCAATTTTGAGTAGTGTAATTTTGTTTTATTAATATTTCAAGTTCGACCTTAATTTTAAAATGTGTATATAGATTATAGTAATAGAAAGATCAGATGTTATAATTTTGGAAAGCACTTAAGTTGGCTTTCCTAGATTTGGATTTTTCACCTCTATGTCTTTTTTTGGTAATAAAATTATGATTTCAATCTCTGAGAAAACAAAATGTTATCACTAATTAAATTTCCATGCTCTAATATTTTATAGCATATAATATCACTTGTTTATTTTTATGAGAAAAGAGGCAAATAATATAAACTAATTTAATATAACTTAAAAAATTTACAAATAATAATTTCAAAGTTTATTATTTTCTTATACTTTTATATTTTTAATTATATTTTGTTTTTCGAAACAACTAAATTAAAGCAGGTTAGACAATACATTACTTCTTTCAAATTTTGTTTTCAAAATAATTAAACAAAACAGAATTGATTATTAATAATCTGCAAACCTAATTTGAACTTTTAATTATGTTTTACTTTCAGAATTAACTAAATGCAAACATATTCAAATATTGATAATCTTGCAGAATGTTTAATGAACAATTTATTCAAGAATATTTACATACCATATTTGTTTGTTTATTTATTTTTTTCTAATCCTTGATGTTGCTAAGATTTAATTAACTGTTTAATTCTTTTTTTTAAATTTAAACAATTTTCTATATACATCTCTTATTTAATATCTACTAAATTATATATGCATTAAAAATACATCTTCTTAAGGTTATCATGCATAAATTTTGGGATCTCTAAAATGATTTGGAATAAAATGCTATGAATATTGGGGAGATTATTGTATTTTGGAAGGTTAGAGATATTAAATATTAAAACCATCTTTCTTAATAGCTTTTATTTCTGAAGATTTACATTAATATATATCTTACACTTTACATTAATCTATGATCATTTCCTATATTAAATCTATTGACCACATTCTTTTTAGTCAAAATATAATATCTGGATTTTTTTTAATGCTCATTTCTCTCTCAAAAAATCAAATCAAATCATAATGCATGACTTTTTATTTTTTTACAAAGTTTACAATTGTATGTCTTTTTTAATTTTTGACTCCATATGCAAATCTACCCAGAGCATTTCCCCCCATTCATTTTCCAATTCTGAAGCTAACATTTCCTATTACAATTGAAAATTTTGGCTCTAATCAAAAGCATTTTGTATATCTGCATAATGGGATCTATTCCTTCATTAGAATAAGAACTTTTAGAAATGTAAATTTGAATTATCTGCATAGTAAGACTAATTTTAATGCTCTATTGGATATACTGACAAATTCAATTCTATTATTTTCCCTTTTTTTATTTATAAAGAATCCTGTTTCAATATTGCTTCAAATTGGTTTTATAGTAAAGTGCATGCCAATTTTTAAAAACATTTCTCTTTACCTTTTTTGCCTAATTTCACAAAGTCGAACAACATCCTAAATGATATTTAACAATTTTTCTTCCAATTCATGGAATATTCCTTCATTTGATGATAATTTACAGTTGTAGATAGCTAAATAAAAAATAAATTATCAAATAAAAGTCTAGGTCTATACTGCAGATATTCTTAATAAGCTCTGTCTTCAATCACCAAATGCTGTCTTGAATGAATGATTTTATAATTTTCAGAATATGGGCCATAATGTAATTTTGTATGTCATTCTTGTAAATATCTAAAAAAGTACATCCTTATCAATATTATTCATTCTGCCTTCAAGAAACATCAACCAATACCTTAGTTAAGAACTATCAGGCATTTAAGACAAAATATATTTTCATAGTCCTAAAATAAAAAATAAAAAAGTGATCACTCCATCACACGAGCTGATGCAAGTTGCAGCGGAGCCCAGCTATTTCTTTTCCATGAAAATAATCATACAATAATAACAACTGCAATGAGTCAGACATATGAAGGACTTTGTTTTGTTCAGGTTTTTAAGATTTCAAATAAGAATTAAAAGATCTTTTTCTGTTAATTGCAAATTCCTTTTGTAGCCAAATTAAATAAATCCAGTTTAAATATAGTCAAAATAAATATTTGGCCTAGAAATATTGTAATGAAATATATATATATGAAATTTAGTTATATTGAATGTTTCTTATACATATAAGTAGAGGGATTTGAACTGAGGATTTTTCAGTCTATATTCATTTTCCAATCAATCTCATGCAAACAATATACATGATCACAAACATGCAAACAAAGATAAATTATCCCCAGTATAAGTAATTTTGTGCAGAACCAGCCCTCATCTAATGGGGAAGATTACACACCCATATATAATAATTGCTCAATTTATATTAAGATCTACATTGGTATGATTACAATGTCAAATTCAATAAGGGCTTTGAGAATTCCAACATCAGTTAACAGATGAATAGTTGGAAAGGTGAGAAGATTCAAGTTTCACCAGTAAAGTTTAAGGAATTGCTGTCTTAATATAAACTGAGCATTGATTGTATATATGTGTGGGAGATTATGATCCAACCCAACTGATGAGTGCTGATTCTGCATGAAATATGTATACTGAGGATCATTTATCTTTTTTGCATGTATGTGATCATGGAGAGAAGGATGAATATAGACTGAAAAATCCTAAGTTCAAATACCTCTAATTACATATGTATATATAATAATTGCATTTATTTTGACCAATAATAATAATAATCACATGATTAACTGCTTGAGAGGTCATAATACAAAGTTGCATTCAATTGACCAACTGAAAGTTCTTTTTCTTTATTTTATTCAGCTAAAAATGGATCCAGATACCATTAGTTTTTGAGTTCATGATCCAACAACTGCTCCAAATTTTACCAATTGTTGGTAGACAAAATAAATAGTTTAATACAAACAAAAAAATGTAGAAATATTTGGTAGTTTCATTCTGTATTTTTTAAAAATACAACTTTGTTTTAAACTTGTATTCATTGCAATATTCATTTATTGCAACATATAAAAGTAAAACATAAGACAATCAATGCAAAAGTAGGATAGCAAACATAATAAAAAATATGAATAGTGATATTATTGAAAAAAGTATTTGAATGTGATTTTAAATAATGTATAAGGAAATAGTTTTTCCCCTCCTATTATTTGGTAATGTATGTGAGCATATATTTGTACGTACATGTAGGCATTTATATAACACATAAGTGAAACTGAAATATCTGCAGTCTCCCATGATCTATATATAACCAATATTCATCTATCGATAAATTAAAAAAAAATAGAATACCAACTATCACTTTAGCTTTGATGGAATTTAAGCATACATTTATTGATGGTGCGTTAGTCCGATTTTAAGTACAGCACAAATATTCTGAAATCACTATTAAATATTTAAAAGGAAAAGGCAGCATCTCATTTCAGACAACCCCTGAATATCAAATGAAACATCAGTTTTAGTAAATGTAAATAATAGCTTAACATATATAAAATTGAAACAGATGTAACTGAAATCTTCCATGAGCTATGTATAAACTAAGAATCATTATCATTAAAGGAAAAGAACAGAATGACAACCCCTATTACTTTAGCTCTGTTATACAAAGTTCATGCTCTGCATTATAACATATCAATAAATGTACACTTAAATACCATCAAATGTAAAAAAATAGATAGTATCATTCTATTCCTTTCATTTATTGATGGGTGGTTATTAGTTTACACATAGCTCTATGGGTAGTTCCCAGTTACTTCAATTTCAATTTCATATACATTAAGGTATGATTACTTATATTTACATGTACTAAAGCTGACATTACATTGATATTTAGGGGTTGTTGAAATTAAGATACTGCTTTTATTTTCTCAATATTTAATAGTAATTTCAGAAAAAGTTTGTGCCATAATTAAATTAAACTATACAGAGCTCATCCTTCACCATATAACATGGCAATAAATGTATGCTTAGATGTCATTAAAGCTAAATAAATAGGTGGTATTATTCTATTCTTTTCAATTATTGACAGGTAATTATTAGTTTGTATGTTGATCAAGAGAGGTTGCAATTATGTCTGCTTTAAAACTGATATTTCATTGTTAAAAATGAGACAATGGCTTTGTCCTCTGAATGTTTAACAGTGAATTTAAAATAGTTTGTGCCATATTTAAAATCAGACATATAAAATGTACATGCTCTATATTATAGCATATTAGTAAATGTATGCTTAAACTCTATCAGAGCAAAATGAATAGGAAGTACCACTCTATTCTTTTTGTTTACTAACAGAAAATTATTAGTTTATACATAGCTATGGGAGATTGTTGTTATTTCTGTTTCACTTTCATATATGTTAAGTAATGATTATTTATATTTATGTAACCCATACATGTAGTTAATGGAGTAAACTGCTCTCCTTTTCAGAGTATGGACAAATAACATTTTATTGACATTTATGAGCTTATTTTATCAGCATTGATGAAAATACAGACTCAATCCAATATATCAGGCAGATAAAACATGGCATTAATAATTATTAAATTAATTAACAAATTATGACTTTATAATTAAACAGATGTTAATAAATGTAAGCATTAACTTATCATTGTTCAATATATATGCAATTAATGGAATAAAATACTCTTTTTTTAAGGATATGAATAAAAGCACTATGTTGACAAAGGATTGAGAATAGAAATGGACCCACCTATTCCTTAAGCACCCTTTGTTAACAGTGTTATTTGTTCATAGCTGGAAGAGGAGTGGGGTTATTTCCTTAAATACATATATTTTGTCTATGCTAATTTAAACTTTATAATTATCTGTTTAATTATTGAACTTTACTCAGTGTTAACAGGGATAAGTTTATTAACATCAAAAGTTTAAAGAATAAGTCCATTTATTCTTATATCAATAAAATGTTATTTGTTCATAACCTGAAAAGTAGTTTACATCAACAGTAGCATACATTGAACTATGCTAATTTAATATTTATAATACACACACACATATATATATATATAATTATTCAAAACAATACAATAATTAATATAGTAAAACAATATTTAAAAAAAAAACAAATATATACCACAATTTAATAGAAGTACTTTCAACTATCTATGTAGTCATTATCAACTAGATTCAAATTGTAACGGTTTTTTCTAATACAATTTGAATCTAGTTGCTAACGACTACATAGATAGTTGAAAGTACTTCTATTAAATTGTGATATATATTTGTTTGTTTTTTTAAATATTGTTTTACTGTATTAATTATTGTATTGTTTTGAATAATTATATATATTTTATTATAATTGGAATACAGACATTGATTAATAATTTATATATATATATATATATATATATATGTAAAAGTATAATACCTGTTATAAAAAATATTATATATAAAACATAAATAATTAACGTTGAAGCAATATTGTATTTTAAATTCTTTAGAAGCACTTTCGATTAAGTAGTAATCCTCGTCAGCTTTAACTGAATTTCAAATTTTTTTAAACTTAATGTTACATAAATTTCCGTAAGCAGTGTATGGCCATATTTGCAACTTGCTATCAATAACATCATTCTTATATTTATTTATTAAAATTGCCTCTTTAACTTTCCTCTTTTTATGATTCCTTTCTCCCATTAATATTTTTATTTCATTACTATTAAATGTAAACCTATAATTACAAGTTTTTTCATGGTCAAATAATACTGAAGCTGTATTAAATTGACTATTTACATTATTTTTAATCTGATTATATAATAATTGATGCTCCTTCAATCTTTTTTCCACAGAACATTTCGATTCACCGATATATAATTTTTGATATCCACATGAAATCTGATAAATTATATTACTTCTTTGCAATTTAGGAATTATATTCTTAGAATTATTAATCAATTGATTAACATTCAGAGGAACACAAAATAAAATATTATACTTTTCTTTAAATTCTCTTAACACAATTATCCCAATTTTTGTATATGTATACTGATATAAATTCTTTAAAATATCTTCTGCATACCATATTATCTTTTTCACTCATCTTATTGCCTGTCTTTTATTAATAACTCAATTAAATAGTATTTTGGCTATTCTCTTATTATCCATAAATTCCAATCTACAGAATCTTTTCATTTTGATTTTTGCCTCTCTCATATAAAAACTTGACCATTCCATTTCTCCTTGATTTGCCTCATCCACATATCTACATCTAATGCATGTCTTCCTACTTCACTTTGTATTTTTTCTACATATAAGTATTTGTTACCATATGTTAATCCTGCTACTGCCCATCCTTTCCATACAATTCTAGTTACATCATATTTATTATATAATAACACTGTTAATTTCTTTATCAATCCCTTTCTTTTCTTTGCTTCTTTTATCAATTCTTTCGCCCATTCATTCAAGCAATTCCTCTGATTACTTAATCCAATTCCCAAATTGTTATACCTTTTCACCATACTTAAACTTTATATCCCCCAATAAAAATTCTTTCTCTTCACTTTCCCCAGTATTAGTCATCATCACTTTTAATTTTTCTTCACTAAATTTAATCCCCATCTGTTTACCCACTCTTGTGCATGTCTTCAGCATAACTTCCATATCTTCCCTACTTTCTGTGCACAAGAAGACATCATCTGCAAATAAAAGACCTGTTAATGTATATACAAACATGCCACCTATTAATGGTATCTCTACCCCTCTTTCCAGTCTTTCTATTACTCTCTCTTTTTTTTTACTCTCTTTATTTCTCTCAAATTCAACAAAAACAAAATAGGTGACATAGAGCATCCTTGCCTTAGTCCCAACCCATTTTTAACTTTAACTGATTCTGTATTCCGTAATTGATACATACAATAATTATTTTTATACAATAATGTAATAAAATCCACTAAAGATCCATCCATTCTCAAATTTACTCAACTTACCCATAATCTGATTTCTATTTATCCTATCATAGGCTTTCTCTATATCTATAAAAACCATATATAACTATCTACCTGTATTTCTATTCATATCTATAAATTATGTTACTACAAATAAACTAGCTCCTATACACCTATCCGATCGAAAATCTCCTTTCATTTTTCCCATTATAATGTTCTTTCATCCATTTTGAAACCCTTCCAGCCACCATATATGCAAAAACTTTATATAACACTGATGTTACCAGTATTGGTCTATAATTGAATAGCTTTCTATAATCATGATGCTTTCCTTTAAATTGTAAGCTTACTCTTGTATTACTCCAACTATCCAGAATATCTCTTGCCTGTGCCATCTTATTAAAACATTATAATAGGTATTTCTTAATTTCACTACCATCTCTGCTGCCTATCCATCTAAATCTCTTGCCTTTCCACTTTTCAATTTATTCCCTGCCTCATTCATTTTCTGCAAACTTAATATTTCCATTTATAAATGCTTTTATGTTTGATATCACTTTGTACTTCACATATAATATCGTTCCTATATCTGTTACACACTTATTTAAGAATATCTTTAATTCCTCTCTAGAGTTACACTCTATCCCCTCATTATCTAGGAATACTATTTCTCTTTCTCCTATATTCCTTCCGATAAGTAAACAGTCATGAACGCTATATCATATCTATTATTTAAGGCTCATAGAATAGAATTGACAAGATATAAAATTGATATAATCTAAGTGAGTTATGTGATATTTAGTTATGATATATTAATAAGTTTGTTGATGAAATATCTATTAAGAGTAACTGGATCAAAACTTTCTTATACAATGAACATTTTTCTTCTTAAGTAATACTGCCTTGGAAATCCCAAACTAATCAATCATTAAGATGCATTTAATTTGGAATTAAAATCTATGGTTGATATATAATAATCTAGTTATAGATTTAATGCACTCTAGAAATATATATATTAATTTAATTATTTATAATAATAATAAAAACTTTGCTTTTAAAATTATTTTAAATCTTGAAATTTTAATGTATTTATAAAAAAAGGAAAATTTAAACTTTTATAATTGAAAAAGGAAAAAATAACTTTATTACAGTGGGACTTAATTCTTTTCTTATTATATTGAATTCTCATTTCTCCCAGTCATTTCTTTGGTTACCAAAAGTTAGATGTTTGTTTCTGAATCAATCCTCCCCATAGATTATGCAGTATCTTACTTCTTTCACTGGTTTGTCAGAACAAACTACAAATAACCCTTATGGGAATGAGATTTTTAAACAATTAAAAAAATAATAAAAGGATTTTATACATACAAATCTATTGTAAAATACAGTTGGGAGTTACTTTAAAAGTTGCACCGATTTCCTCTATTTAATTATAGCAAAACTATATAAAAGAAATATATAGTACATTCTAATAAAAACTGACATTTAATGTATAGGAAAGCTATTTTACATGTCTGAAAATATAACTCTTTGTATACATAAAGACATATTTATTTTCAAAAGTTTGAAACGATATTTTTATATCTCTAAAGTCTACGTAGTCTTAATTAGTATCTATACTCTTTTGCTTAATATGTAATATTAATACAAGCTTTTTTTTAACCTTTGTTTTAGGTAAAATTTTATTTGTAATAATTTACAACACAGATAATTAATACACTATACAGGCTTAAAAAATCTGCATATATATATTTAATGTATGTGAGATTCAAACTCAGACTTTCACACGACCCTCAACTCTTTGATGATTATTTATCTTTTCAACATGTGGGTGATCAGGTGGATCAGCAATATGAAATGGCACGGAGAGTTGAGAGTCGTCTGAATTTGAATCCAACACAGATAATTGGAATATTACTGAAAAAAAGCATTTTTACTTTCACATCCAGATCGTTTATGAAGGAAAACTGCTGCCTTATAAAAATAAGATATTGGAATATAAAAAGTTGGATGATAATTTTCTTATAATTTTTCTCTTTTTTTTTTTTACTATCTTAATTTATTTAAGTTATTGTAAAATCCAGTGGTCATTAGTCTTTAATGTCATTGCTTGTCTCTTTACGTCATTTGTAATAGTGGAATTACATTTTTATCTTTTGACCACATATACAAAAATTCTGATTCCAGTTCCTTCTTTTATTTTACCACACATCATTGAATTCTAAAAAAGCATTGATAGAGACAGGTTAAGTAATTTATAGGTGCGAACTTTACTTTAGTAGTACAGTCAAAAATGAGTTATGATAACACAGAATTTGAAGGTTTTTTTTAGCTCAGCAAAGTTGGTATAATTAGGCACCCATATTAGGTATCCTCTGTCTATCACTGAAATGGAAATGACTGAAAAGGTAATTTAAAAATAGATTGTCTCACAGAATGCTTAATGGATTTACTCATTAAAAATATTCATTTAATCAGTATAAATGGTAAAGTAAGTGGCAGTAATAATAATATAAAAAAATACAAATATATATATTTTCTAAATATAAGTACTTGAGATATTCAAACTTTATTTGACACAAAATTCTGCATGATTTTAATAAAGGATAGAACAGATAGCTAAGATGCTGTCAATATTTAAGATTGATATTCTTATTTTTAGTAAAGCTCATTTTCCAGAGAAATGGAAATTTAATAAAATAGTAAGATGGTTAAAAAATTTTTTTTGGAAAGGACAGATCAACTAACGAAAGAGAATTGCATGATATGGCTTTCTATAAGGTCTGATGTAGTGTGTTTTATTCTTGAAATGTGCTAGATGTATCAATGAAAGCTAATAATATTAATACATGATTTGTGCAAAGGCATTTGTGCTCATTTTATTAGAGAGTATAATTTTTTTTTTGAAAGTATACTTCAATCTTAAATTCAGAGAATTCATAGACAACATTCTTAACATTTCTTCATGCATAGCATTATTATAACAATGGCATTGAAAAACAAAATTTTTTTTCATTGGGAGATTTGAATGCACATATTAATATGAACATTAAACTTTAGCAAAAAGAATTTGTAAATAATGATATTAGGATTGTAAATTAGAATGGTCTACTGTTATTAAATTTTTGTACAACTCATAATCTGATTATCCGAGTTTGCTTATATAGTAAAACCAAACTAAAAGATCATGGATGCACTTATGCTCAAATTAATGGTTTGTAATAGACATTATATTTAGAATTCAAAATATAAAGGGTAAGTTCTTGGCTAGAACACAAACTAATACACTCCACAAATTTAAAATGAAAATTGAATTAAAAAACTGAAAACATAATTTTCAATTTTTAGAAACATTTATTATTTGCATTAAATTTCAATAGCTATTAAACACTAAAATTACTAATTTGAACTTTCAAGATTGTGTTTTTAATGCTGCATAACATTCTCTTAAGAAGTGTATTATAGATACATATAAATCTATTTTTAGTTTATGAAAAAAAAAGCTATGATTGGTTTTTTTTAATAATGATTTTATACTATTAATTATTTGATTAAAAGTAAATAAACACATGGCTTTTTCTGTTTGTCAGAATAAGAAAAAAATTGAATGTGCAATTAGAAATTCAACAATTGATAAGAAGTGGATTAAAACTGCAAAGGAGTTACACATACTTGCTTATTGGGGTCATTTAAGATATGTTTTGACAGACTAAAAGTAGCCTATAATCAGAAAAACAATATCACAGCCTATTAAATCAATCAATAGCACTTTCTTATATGTTGATAACAATATCTTGGGCAAAAGGGACTATTTTCATTGGCTTTTGAGTGATGATACAAGAAATGAGTATAGTCATTTAAATTTGTTCAAAGATATTCTGCTTAGTGAAGCTAAAAATAATTCTTGATAAATCTTAAAAATGGAAAAGCTGCAGGTTGTAATGAAATACCTGAAATTTTACAAAAGATATATTAGCTCCAGAATTAATGGAATTTTTTTAGGAGAATATAAACCATGAAGTTGTGCTAGCTGTTTTAACAATGCTTTTATTAATTTCAATTTTACATAAAGATGATAGTAATTATTCATGGTAGAAGTTTTAAAACATGGAAAAGATATATTAGCTCCAAAAATATTGGAATTTTTTTAGGAGAATATGGACTCATAATGTTGTGCTAGCAGTTTTAACAATGTTTTTTTTTATTTCAATTTTTTAACTTAAAGGTAATACACAAGATTGCAGTAACTATTTATGGAATATTATTATTATTACACTAAAACAAATGTATATTCAAAGATTCTGTCAAATAGATTGCTTCTAGTCATAGATAAATGGTTCCACAGACTCAACATGCTTTTAAGGAACCTAAAAGCACTATAGACATGGGTTTTTCCCAAAAAAAATGATGTTTGAAAAAAATAATTATATATATATATATTGCTTTTATGGATCTTGGCAAAGCATTTAAATCACTTAATCAAACAGATCTGTGACAATGTTTGAAATTAGATGGTTATATTTGATAGATAGAAAAATTTGAATTTTATTTTTCACTTTTATGTCAATGATCATTGGAACTGTTTGTAACTCTCTTCCTAAAGTAAACAAAAAATGTGAAATATTTTCGATAGTGAAATTTTTTATTTGAATCAATAAAAACAAAACAAGAATTCCATTTTCTCAGCTTCAGGATTTACAGTATGCTTATTATACATAATGTTTTGAATGTTATAAAGTCTTTAATATAGTAATTAATGTTCTGCTTTGATGGAAGGAAAATATTCAGCAAGTTTTATTTTATATGATGATCATCTTGAGGAAGTGACTCATTTTAAACATCTTAATCACATTTTTAAGCAAAAAAAAGGCAGATTTAGATGATGAGATGCAGCACAGACTCCAATGTACTACTTCTAATTAAAAAATAGAGTATTTCATCACAGTGATATAATAACTGTGAGTAAATTAACTGCACAAAGAGCTTTTCTTTTATGTTATCTACTGTATGGGAATACAACATAAACATATTAGAATAATTTAATTTAAAAATGCTCTATAAAAGTTTAAAATCATGATGGCAAGATTATAAAACCAATCAATAATATGATTTTCAGCTTTCTGAATATTACAATATACAATCTATTATTTTTAAATCATATTTTCAATGGATTGGGCATGAGAAGTGAGTGAATTGTAATAGGGTTTCTAAAAAACTATTTTACAGTAAACCTGAGTATGATTTTTGTGGAAGAGATCTTACGAATGTTTTTTCAAGACATCTAAAGAAATTCAATATGGCTAAGGATGAGATATGAAACTAAATTAAACACGATGTTCAAATATTTTAAAAAACTCTGTTGCAAAAATTGAATTACAATATCACAAAATATAAAATAAACAAAATAATGGAGCAATTTATCCTATATGCAAAGTTTTGTGATTCATTGACTTATAGTGTAACCTCTGTCCAGGAAATGTTGACTGTTGTTAGATAACAAATGAAAGAAGTGTTCTAATCAGCCATAGTTGTCTTTTTTGAAGCATATCAGTTGTGATATCTCATAAAATACCAGCCATGAAGATGATTTTTATTCAATTTAATTTGTATTTATTTACCATAGCTGAATAAAAATTTAGTCATGGTGATTGTTTGTCATTCTAAGTGTAGTCTTTGGGCTGAAATGTAATGCTTAGGTACTAAAAATAAATGTCTAACCTATCATTGTCAGATTTATCTGTTGTGCTGTATCAAAACATATTTATTTTAAAAAATAAAGAAATAAATCATGGATTACAAAAGAAATGTACAAAAGAAGAGAACTTGTGCGTCTACTAAACATTTATTAAGCCAATTAAAAAAAATTGTCATAAGAATCTGCTAGTTTCTACTATGTTTTTGTGAAGCCATGTAAATATATGAATAGTGCCCAGAGACCTTAATGGTAAATTGATAAATACATTAAACATGAAAGAAAAAAGAACAACACATATATGTTAAGCTCGTCAGACAAATAAAACTAAAAAAAAATAGTAAGATTATTTTAAATTACTCTATGATAAATAAATATTCACAAACAACTCATTTTCCTTTTGCATTAAAAATTAGTATGTTGATAATTTTTTTTGTTTGTTATTATTATAAGGATAAAGTGACATGTGATATGAAAGTATTTAAAGCATTTGTTTAAAATATAATAAAATTTGTTATTATTATTAATCTTGGGATTAGAAATCAGTCAAAATTTGGGGGAAATTAAAGTTATATGCTTGATTGGTTTTTCAGATTCATATTAAATCGTTTTTCTTTTTGTCATATATATATTTCATTTTATTGATTAAATAAATGTATAAATATAAAAGAAATTAAATTGTTTAGATTTTTTTTATTGTTGTTGTAAAACAATTGTTATTATTTAAAAAGTACCATTTCTCAAAATTTTTTCATCTGACAAGCAAGTATTTTATTGTAATATTTAGAGAAGAATATATTTTGGTTTACGTTGTTGATAAAATTAATTTATACACCTAACTATTAAAATTATATATATAGAATGGATAATGATCAGGAAATATGACTGGATCTCAGTTGAGACTTGTAACTGATATAGGTTTCAATCTAGTCATTCTCTATGGCTGTAATCCAATAGCAAAAAACATTAGGTTATAGTCATTTCATTTTGTATATGTTACCCCTAAAATAAGATTCACAATTCCAAATTGCAGAGGGTCACAATTCTCTTATAATATAGTCAATGCAAAGTTTATCTCTAAATTATTATTATTATCATCATCATCATCATCATTTACAGAAAGAAATTTGTTGTTTATATCAGATGTTATAGCACAAGTTATTAATTCTGAAAGTCAACTTGATGTAATTTATTTTGATTTGTGCAAAGCTTTTGGTAAGATTGATGATATTTTATTAATGAAAGCTGATAAAATTTGGTTATCAATTAACCTTTTAAAATTTTTAAAGTCTTTTCTTATTAATTGAAAGAATTATGTGTATATTAATGAAAAATCTTCTTTTATGGTTACTTATGGGTGTGGAATATCAAAGGAAAGTATTTTAAGTCCCATTTTTTTGCCATTTGTACTTCTAATCTAACTTTTATTATAGCTGGGAAAAATATATTATGTTATGCAGATGATATTAAGATCTTTTTGAAAATTCTAAATACAAATGATCATAAAGTATTGCAAAATTATATTAATGCTTTTTGCAATTGATGCCATGTCAATAATATGCAAATAAATATTAAAAAATGCAATTCAGTGTCTTATAAAAAAAAACAATTAGTAATGGTCAATATTGTGTTAATGGAAATAGAACTGCCATAACTTTTAAGCAGCAAGATCTGAGTACTCTTTTCACAATTGGTTATATATTTAATGACCATATTCAAACAGTGGCTAATATGTCTCTTAAAATTATGGGTATGATTTTAATATCAAATATTCAATTTAAGTTAGAAATGTATAGGTTACTATTTGATACATTGATTTTGCCTGTTCTGCATTATAGTTATATTGTTTGAAATCCATACAATCAATGAAGTATAAGTAAATTACACAAAATAAAGATAAATAATTTAAATACATTTATAAAAATAAAATATATACTAAGAAGATAAACAGTATGTATAATAAAATACTGTTAACAGACATGTCATTTTTATTTAAATTAGTGCATGGTACTGTATCATTAGAATATGCAGTAACAAGAATTTCAATTTAAGATCTAACATATAATTCTAGATGTCATGAATTGTTTTATTTACTTATGTTGAGATATTCCATTAATTCACCATTGAACCACCAAACATCACATGATCACCACTTCCTATGATTGCTCATAACTGTTATTAAAGCAGGAAAAACTCTCCATACAGTAGTGCCATTCAGTGCAAGCCAGAGTAATCAATGGATTCCAGAAAGCTTGTGCATAAAATCCCCATCTAGTGCTTATTCATCCAATATCCCCAGACTAGTTTTTGGTTTGTGGCCTTCATCAGTAAAAAGCCTTGGATCTGAGAGCACTGCACCTAAATCTTAGGATCCTAAAATCTAGATGCAGTGCTTTCAGATCCAAGGCTCCTCACTGATGAAGGCCACAAGCCAAAAACTAGTCTGGGATATTAGATGAGTAGGAACTAGATAGGCATTTTATGCACAAGCCTTCTGGCATCCATTGATTACTCTGGCTTGCTCTGAGTTGCACTACTGTATGGAGAGTTTTGCCTGTTTTAATTTACCATTTCATAGATTGCAACTGGAGTATAATAAAAAGTTTGCAGATATTGTATTGATATTTTATCTTTAAACTATACACAATTTAAAGACAAAATAAAATCAATTTTATATTGATATTACTAATGTAAATAATAATTTTAAACATATCAAGGTAATTTTATATTATTATTATCATCATCATCATCATCATCATCATCATCATCATTATTATTATTGTTATTGTTATTATTATTGTTATTATTATTACTGTTGCTGTTGTTATTGTTAATGATATTATTAGTATTATTGCTGTTGTTATTGTTAATGTTATTATTAGTATTATTGCTGTTGTTATTGTTATTATTATTGCTGTTGTTGTTATTGTTATTATTGTTGTTGTTGTTTCAAGAAGAACTTTATTCAGACTAGAAGCACAAGTTACTTTAATACTTTCTGTATACATGTGATTACATTGATGTTCCTGAGGATTATGTATATTGTATCTATCTAAGTTCTTTACAAGTCTTTACAGATATAAACTGGGTGGGCAATGGATTGTCTGTTATAGGTTATAATACTAAATTTATATGGCTTCCCATAGTTTTTTTTAATTACATTGTTTTTGTTTAAATTGTTTCTCAAAGTTATCTTATTTACATTTGGATAATTACGACACACACACACGCATATATATATATACCTGGGTCTCGTTTTACGCAATAGGTTCCTCAGAAAACACACGCAAAAGAAAACGCACAAAAATAGACGTAACTTACCTTGAAAAAGGGGGGATATGGGCTGTGATTTTTCAAAAATCGCATAAAAGCAAAGCACCAACGTAAAATTACTTTAAAATTCGCACAAAAAAAATAAGGAAATAAAATATGACTAATAAAAAATTTCAAATTTGAAAAAAAATTGATACAAGACAAACTTTTTTTAACTATAATATTTAATTTTATTTAAAACAATATATTTTTATGCATAATTTACAGTACAGTACTGTAATTTACATTTTTTTATACACGTTTTAATTATTATCACTATTTGCCGATAAACAGGTTCTTTTGCAAACTGGAAAAAAATCAGATTCTTCACAAGAGAAAATACAACTAGCACCAACTTCACTCTCATGTTGTGTTAATGGTTTTCTGTTGACAATGTAATTAGTAATTAATCTTTGAGATGATGATTTTATTAATTGTTTATGAAGCTCGCGATATCCAGACATACAACCATTTAGCTCTCGTTGGAATTTAAGAGCAAGTTCATGATTAGTCTCATAAATAAGAAAATAATTTGCCAACTGATTAGAAATTAACACGCACAATGTTTGAACAAATTTACATTATAATCTTGTAAAATTTAATGTGTGTATGCATAAAATGTGGAAATCATGATTTTAATTTCATTATTGCATAAAATCTTACTATTATAAAGCTCTGAAAATATTGAAATTACTAAGATGAAAGTCAAATTCCAATAATGTTCTATTACTTTCAATATGACATAAATGTGCGAAATTTATTATTTAAAGTAATAGCGCATTATTGGAGTTCGACTTCCAAGAAACATGAATCGCGTAACTTCAAAATCGCGTTAAATAAATCTGCGTAAAGTGAGACCCAGGTGTGTATATATATATTGTACCCTTTTCTTAAAGGAAAAACTACTGAACAAAGAGAATATATTACTATAGTGAACTGAAGTTAAATTACATAAACAATGACTATCGAGGCAATTAACATGAAGATTAGCTCAAGATGCATTACTAAGATGCAATATCTAATAAAACAATATTTTTCAATAATTACATTTAATGAAAGCTTATTATAATAAAATATCATAACATTTACGTTCATAATAAATAATTAGGGTTCCAACTATAATACTCAATCTATTCATTCATTAACTAATTTAGCTTATAATGCTCAATATTGTAATAACATGAAAGCTAAAACCTTCAACAGATATGCCTTAAACATTGATTTTTTTAAAAGTTTATAGCTACATATATTTTCAATTGGAATCAACAATTAATACTACCAACACCACATCACTTCTTCAGAGAATCATCACAACCTTCAAGATATACTGACTTCAATAAGTAATGCAGTATTTTGTTGACACCTTACATAATAAAGTCATCTATTAAAAAATTGATGATGACAATATTGAAGAGCTTTTGCAATCACATATGAAAGAATTAACTAACTAGTAATTGATGTGACTGGATTAAAGAAATGAAAATCAATGAGCACTATAAAGAACCTGGACATAAAAAACTGAAGAAATTGATTTCATATCATGAGGCCATAAATTGCACTTTCAGAAATTTTGACCCAAACTTAGAACATTCCATCAAACCTAAAAATTCCTTAAATCAAAGAATGATCCTTATGTTGTATGAAGGAAAAATGAAAGAAACAAATCAACCATTCATTTTAAACATTTTCTCTACAGATCCCCAACCAACAATAAATAATATACTCCTCCAAAAAACCATGAAGACAATGACAGACCCTTAGAATGAGCAACTGATAACTCAGAAAACTTGATGACTATGAATGCTGAATGGACGAATTATAGAAAAGAACAACTTAAGTGTTTTTATTTATATAGATTTAAGTTGCATTAGCTTCTCTATACACATATTTTAAGTTCATGTGTGCATAATACACACACAGACCAATTTATACAAACATATATTGTACATTAACATTTTGTTAACTACTGCCTATACTACATTTAATTGTTCATTAATACAATATTAACAATTTATGGTATAATTTTTTATCTACAAGTTAGAGCTAAAATTTTTCCCATAGATAATACAATGCTTTTTATATGACCTTATTGCTTTATGATGAATTTTGGAGAACCGATTGTTCTCACTTGCTTCATTTTTTATTCCAATTTTTAATTTTTTATATATTTCCCCCTCTTTCTTTTTCTGTAACATTTCAGTTTATGATTATCATTATATAACTATTTTTCTGTTACTTTTTCAATACCATCTATATACAATTTCTCTTTCTATGTTATGACATCTGTTTGTGGGGATATAAATCTAAACAATTATAAAATCTTTCAATTTCGTTTTTCTTACAAAAATTTCGCATATAAAAAAATAGTTTTGCATATTTTTTCATCTGATTTTATTCATTGGAATAATATGAAATCTAAAATTTGTTTCTGCATCATTTTAAAGATCCTTATTAAATAATGAATAACATAAACATTGTCATAGTGTGATCTGAATTTTGCATCTAACTGAATGAATTTTGGGAGTTATTTAGTGGACTATCTCATTTTTTAGATGTAAATTAAAGGAATGCTTTTAATTCACATAAAGGTGATGAAAAGTAAACAAAAAGAAGGTAGTAAAATGTTAAAAATACATTTTGTTAGACTTTGAGAGTATTCTTGATAATATGTAACCAAAAATAAAAACATGGGGCAAAGAATCATTAAAATAAACTTGCAACTAATTTCCATTTTTTTGTACCAACATCAATCTATTTCTCAGACTTAAAAAATGTCATTTTTTAAAGGATATATAGATTGGTATTGACATAAGAAAGTAGACATTGTATTCAATTTTATTTAAATAATTCTTTATTCCCAAACTTTTATCTTTGCTTACATAATATCAAGAATACTGTGAAAACCTAATTTTTTTTTTTACTCTTTAATGTATTTATATGAATAACAATGTTTCTTTAAGTTTTGTAATTTAATACCAGTAGATGGCGGTAGAGTATTTTATTTTTTTTTTTGCTATTTTTTTCTTCCAAATCCTAAAAAAAACATGAATTGTCATTGGGAATATATATATAAGCAAAGTTTTAACTATATCAGAAATTGACAAGTGGGTAAAAATTGAGTTACAAAATTTTCCAAAAAACAAACTAAAGATTAAGTTAAATAAAAATATATAATAAAAAATAATCAAATGGTTTATTATTTGAAGGTTTACAAAAAGTTCAAAACACTCAAAGTGTAAGAGGTCCAGAATCTGTAACCTACAACTGCATCAAACCATATCCAAATTGCTCCATTTAATTAAGTAAAATGATATTTATTTATTTCCTTTGTTGATAAATGATAGTAATCCTTAGCTTCTTAAGGCATCTTTATGCTTGTGCTAACACAAAAAGGGCAATTATAGAAATAATTACTACATTGAAGATTAAAAGTAGTTACTGTACTAAAGATTAAAGAAAATAATGCAACTAAAAAACAATTATATTAAATATAATTATGAAATTGTTAGTAGTTTTTGTTTTATTTTAAATATATATATGGAGGAAAAAATTCTTTAATGTATTGGTTTCAGTTTTACTTCACTTAGTGAGGACAATTGTCCCCAAAACTCATTGTAAAGCAAGATTGTATAAAAAGCAAGGGATCATAATGGTTTTCTATAGAAAAAAAATTAGTTCATGCCTGCTATAAAATTATATCATAAATTGTTGATATTGTATTCACAAACAATTTCACCTAGTATATATAGTAGTTAAAAAAACTTAATGTATAATAAGTTGTATGAAGTTATGTACTAAAATATGTATATAGTCAAGATAATGCAAGTTAAAAATCACATATTTTTTGTAAAGGACACCAGATTTGATAGATGAAAATTTCTAAAAAATGTTTAAAATGAATGGTTGTCTTGCTTTTTTCATTTTCTTTTCATGCAACATAAGGACTCATTCATTAATTTAAGATATTTTTAGATTTGATGAAGCATTCTAAGTCAGGGTCGAATTCTTTGAAAGTGCAGTTCATGGCCTCATGATATGAAACCAGTTTCTTAAGTTTATTGATGTCCAGATTCTTTTCTACAGACTTGTTGATTTTTTTTCCAGTTACGTTAATTACTGGTTAGTTAATTCTTCCATGTGTGTTTGGAAACATCTTCAATATAGTGACTTTATCTAAAGTGTCAACAAAATGTTGCATATCTTGATAAAGTTAGTATATCTTAAGGTTATGATAATTCTTTGATCTATAGATTGAAGTGACATGGGGTTTGGTACTGTTAGTTGCTAATTCCAATTGAAAACAAATCTAAATGTAAGCTTTAAAAAGTTTTTTTTCCAATGTTGTTAAAAAAAAGGTGTAGTTTTACTATGTAAATGTATATAAAAATGAACCTAAAAAGGGAGAGTAAGATCACAGTTGAAAATTTTTTGTATTCTTCCACAAAATTGTTAATCATTGTGTTGAAAAAAGACCATACTAAAGTTTCTTTTAAATTCATAGTCTTATATTATTTATGTAAAATTATTTAGAATTAAAAAAGCAATGTTTAATAATATCTCATTTGACTATACTGTTGAGATTATAAAGACTTCTTGTTTATTAATAGTGTACAGGTAGCCAAATTATAGAACTGTACATTGCAGAACCCTAATCACACAGTTAATTTTGAAAAAAAAATGATACATTAAAAATAAAAAATAAAATGTATGTAATGCATTCACTGTTTACACATATTGTGATCAATATTTAAAATTCTTTTTTTTCAATATGTACTATACAGATCTAAATAAAATAGCACTTTATAAACAAATATTCTAACTGTGACATAGTTTTTTTGCCATGAGATGTCACATTTTATTAAACATGGAGTCCTTTTCTTTGGAAGGATTTATACATTTTTTGAATAGTGCAGTACTTGTGATACAGAGATAGATTATTTAAATAAATATTAAAGATATAAATCTTCATCAATTTATTTGTGTTGCATTATCATCATACAAAATTTATTAATTGCATAATGCATGAAATCATGCCCCATTTTTTAACCAAAAATACATTTATGATAATAATCTCAATATAACTGAAATTAGAATTCATAAAGATTTTAATCCAAAATTGATTTGAGTGAATATTTTAGCTAATATTTAAATTTAAAATTGGAAAGGAATAAAAATCCTTATGCTGCTCCTCCACAAAATAATAAAAAAATAATTCTTTACAACTATATAATCAAATAATTTTATACATAAAAAAGCTTTTTATGTATAAAATTATTATTTGATTATATAGCTGTTATAAAGAATTATTATTTTTGATTAATATTTAAATTGTACAAAAGTTAAAATAAAATAGTAATGGTAAATGACCATAATTTATTTTTAGCTTTATGCTGAATGGAATTTTCATTTTATTTTCCATTTCTGTATTCTTATACATTTGCGATAATGTCTGCCATTTTGAAACAAATTACAATAAATTTTAAAATTGAGAAAGTAGATTAAGTGTTATTTTTAGTTTATATTTAGTAATTTTTGATCATATAAAGTTGATTATTAATTGCATAGTCCATGAAATTTTTTTTTCAAAATAAAAATATAACTAAATTGCAATACGAGGATCATAATTTTTGTCACAAGCAAAGTATTCTTCATAAAAATTTTAATCCATAAAAGTGAATAAATAGAGTGTAAAGTTTTTAAACGAATGTACACATTTTAAAATTCAATACTGTATTAATAATATAACGGTCTGGGTGAAGTGGAAGTTATCAGTCTTACCGTATCTGCACTACAGAGTGCCACTAGGCATGCTGTTAAAGATCCAACTTTTATTTATTAAGACTGTCAGCCCAAGTCACTAGCTCAGTGAGACGCAGAGATTTATAAAATATAAATTATTTAAAATATATCTTCAATATAAAAAAAAAAAAAGAAAGCCACTGCCAGTAATTAACACACAAACATATATTTACGCACATATAAATAAAATTGAGGAATAAAATTTATTATTTTAGGTTGGTTATTAATTTTTAAATTGAAATTTTTAATTTGCACAATCTGCACAGATTTGTTTAATAATATTTTTAAGAGTGTTGAGTATGAATAAACTACATACATAGATTGCATTTGAAAAGAAAATAGTCTATCCTGGATTTAACCTTAGGCCAAGAGTTCGCAGCCAAACCAATGTCAATCCATCTGATATATCGATGTATTCAATGCAGTATGAATATGACAGCACAAAATACCATACTGTTAGGAATGTACATCTGAACAGCATGGTTAAGAAGACATTGACTCTCATCCAGACAGGAATGCTACATCTGTCTGGCAAGAAGAACAATAAAAAAAAACTCCATAGGAAGGGACTGCATTTTCCGTCTTACTATCCCCTTCCATAGGCAAAAGGAGATGTGTGGCATATAATGTGATCCTGCATGTAGCGAATCTCATACTTCATCTACTAATTACACCAATATATCCAATCCATTAACCCAATTTAACTACGAAACAAATAACCTAAGATTAACCCTCCCTTAATTAATTAATATAACTTTACAAATCTATATAGCCATTAATGCCCAACTTACATTTAACATTTATATAATTTCGCACAGATGAATTTTATAATAGTTTGTTTTTTTATCCATATAATTCTATAATTAAAAATCACTTCTTTTCTTTTCAAAAACTTTATTTGATGTATATATATATCCACTTATTTCCAACGTTTCGACTATCTTTACTCTATAGTCATTTTCAAGGATCTAGAAAAAACATTACATTATAAACAAACTTCACATAATAAAAACAAAAACAATCAAAACCAATTAAAAGACATCTGAATAAATACATTTAAGATACTCACCATGAGGTATCATTATTTACCGAATGTCTATATATTTTAATCAAATATGAAAACAAAAATATAATTAAATGTTAACGAATCTATGCAAGCATCTATACCCAACTTAAATTTAATGCATTTAAATGATTTATACAATAAATATTAATAAATAAAAAAAATAAAAAATAGAAAAAATGGAAATGATTTTTAGCAAACTCAAATGTATAAAAATTAAACATTAATAATTGATTTGAAAAGTTAAGTCAGATAAAAGTTCATTTTAGAATTTAGGTTAGCTGAATATTAAAAGCTTATCAAATCTTAATGAAAGTTCTTAATTACTTGTAGTAAAATTTTTCCATTTATATCTTACAGTAGAAGAGCTCCCGGTTTCTGGTGTCAATTTCCACAAAGTCTTTATATGAAGACCGGTCTATCTGAAGGTAGCCTTAGCTGGTTCAATCCTGGTATTACAGTCATTTCATTTTTAAATAAGTGAGGGAGAGTGACAAGTGTGTCTTATCACCCTTCTCACAAAAACAAGCGGGAACTGTTCTTAATTTCAATATTTTTCTTTTTATACTGATCATCCAGATTTACTGAACAATGGTTTCCTGTTTCAAATTTTCATTATGGTCCGAGCCTTCATTGCTGCTTCTATTGGACATCTAATTTATTTTTGTTCTCTTATCTATATTTCATCTGACTTTTTTTATATAAGATCCCCAAGGGCTAGCTTGCTTTTCAATAAATTTATAAAACAATCATTGCCATTTACAAAAATATTTTATCTTTAGATCTTGTACATTTTTTTATAAAAAAGTATGTTCAAATACTTTTTTTTTTATTTAAAAACTAATAATAATACTTTTAAGGTTTTCATTCCATCTGTGCGAATATATATATATACATACATTGAACAACTCTTTAATTTTAGCTTTTAGTTTTTTATTTACGAACTTAAAACCATTTTATACTAATTTTAAATTAATGTAACGCCGTATACCATTACAATGTATTTGATTTTTTTTTCATCATCAAAATATATTTTGATTATTTATTATACTGAATAAAATACTTTTTTTTTTCGATTTGTAGTCATTAACTATGAAAAGCTTTACTTTGGATATATTATTAATAAAGTACTGATTGTCTTCCAAGGACACTAGATGAAAATTAAATAAGATACAGTATTGCACATTCATTAATTGTATTTTGAATTTATAAACAAAATATTGTATATAGTATTGTAATATTGTATACTGTATTGTGTATTATGAATAAACTCTGTACTGTACAATTTCAACATGAATGTCATTAATTTTCTTTTGGATGACAGAGCTATAATAACTAACTATATTATGATGTCATCAGTCTTACAAAATGGTCACCATTTAATGAATAATTTGTTGTGAATCAGAATTGTGGGTATCAAACTGATGACGATCACTATTGTGAATCCTCGTATAAAGGTCCAGTGCAAAGCAGGTTATAACTGTATATATGTGTGTATTAGAATTAAAATTTTACTATTAAATTAAAAGTCATTGATATTTTGTCACATAGGGTTCATTTTACTTTAATTTGAATCATTTTACAATTTAAAAACTTTATATATGTGTGTATTGTCTAAGGTAGTTTTAAATGTATAATGTACATCCCACAAAACAGTAAACAGAAATTATCTAGATAAATCAAGGATAACACATGACCATATATAATGTAGAAATTATTAACAATCTCATTAGGAATAAGCGTCTGAAAAATTCGAAGGTAGGGACCTCTACATGTCTTAGCCACAAGCTTACGCTAGGGAGAAAAGAGGGAAACCTTCTTTACTTCAACCTACTTCTATATATGAATAGGTGAAGCTGAAGTGGTTAGAACTAAGAGTGTGAAGCTATTCAATACTTCACTAATTAAGTCCACAATTCTTATTATACATTAAGACTCACAAAATCTTACGATTTACAACAAGTCAATGGAAAGATCTTATAGTAAGAAATCTATTACGACAATTTAAAGTTGTAATTATAAATTTTATTAAACACACATTATTATATTAAGTAATATTAACTAAGGCTGTAACCTTTAGAAATAAGCATCTAAAAAATTCGAAGGTAGGGACCTCTACAGGTTTTAGCCACAAGCTTACACTAGGAAGAAAAGAGGGAAACCTTCTTTACTTCAACCTACTTTTATATATGAATAGGTGAAGCTGAAGTGGTTAGATTTAAGAGTGTGAAAGTAGATTGAAGTAAAGAAGGTTTCCCTCTTTTCTTCCTAGCATAAGCTTGTGGCTAAGACCTGAAGAGGTCCCTACCTTCGAATTTTTCAGACACTTATTCCTAAAGTTTACAGCCTTAGTAAATATTACTTAATATAATAATGTGCGTTTAATAAAATTTATAATTATAACAATCTCATTTTAACTCAAAATATATATATATATTCTAAAAACTATTATTAACTTCATTTTTACATCACAAACATATGATTACAGACATTGAAAATATCTGTGTCTTAACTTAGTGATAAAATGACAGTCTAGAAATATAAAGATTATTAAATAAAAGTTCAATTCAATGCTTGAATATAGCACATGACCTCCTGAGAGACTAACTACTTGATTACTTTTTTTCAGAGATGAGAAAAAAATATTGGTTAAGATGCCTTTTAATCAGCTTCTCCCTTCCCCATTGCTTCTCAAATCCGCAAACATTATTTTTTAATTACTGATGTAGATGATATCAATTTTATACAAAATTTATAAACATATATTGTGTGCAGGTAGCATATTTAAACAACATTCAATAATATTTTACTTTTATAAAATGCAGTACTAATTTTTTTTTGTTATAAAAGCAAAAATATTTTCAATAATTTAATCCTCGTCACGTTCATGACAGAACTCTAATAATTTCTTTACTTCAAACTTTGACTTATTGAATTAAATGAGGTGTCAAAAAATCTATAAAAAAAAAGAAGTTAAATTTAATTTTTTTTCTTTATAAAGCATGCCGAGTTCTTTAGATGCTATTAGTTAAATAATTTTTTTTGTCAATTAAAATTTTTTTAACTCATTTCAAAATGTTGAATAGGTTTGATATAAGTTTTTCATCTCCCTTGATGCAATTACCATTTAGTTTTTCTTTAAAGATTATTTTAGTTTTTGCTTTTTAAAAAAATGAAATCTTATAAAAATATAGCAATAAATAATTATTCTTGAAAACAGTTTTTTGAAAAAACAAAAAACAAACATCTTGAATGTAAATCAGCTAATTCCAAACTTGTTAACTCTTTCTCATGTAAATCATATTCTTTTATCACTACAATACAAATAATTCAACACTTTTAGGGGAGGGGGTGTCTTTTGTTTTTATTATTATTAAACAGAAATAGTTCAAGTATATAAACCAGATTACCCTCAGTTTTATTTTACGAACATTAAAAATCTTTTCTTTTATTATTTTTGTTTTGTTTTGTTTTGTTGAATTATATTAAATATAAATCATTTGTTATGTGCACTTAATCTTAAGAAATTTTTTATTATATTTAGCGTATAGATTTGAACAGCTTAACTATTACTAAGATAACATAAAGCCAACCAAAAGATAGATTTTCAAGTGGTTTTATTAAAGGCTTTCAATTCTGCAAATGTAATTCATAATATTGACAGTCATTAACTATGTGGTTCATAGTGTGAATTTGACTACAGTTATAAAAATCAGTGATTACTAAATTTTATTTATAAAGCATGAGCGACAAACACAAATTGTCCTGAATCTGTTGTTGAGATTCCGGCTGCATCTAGGAAAATAAAATCTGGCTGACTTTATTGTTATATCCAAAAAAAAAAAAATAGAATCTCATAAGAATTCAATTTTTATACTATAATTCTTTGATTGTAGATTCTTGGATAAACATCCAAAATGGAGATTTTGGTTTGAGTTGAGTCTTAGTGGTGAAATTATATTTTGAATTGTTGGCAAGTCTATTTTGTATAACTGTTTTTTTTTTTTTTGTGAAGCAACTTCTCTTCTGATATCTGGTAGAAGAATATGTGAAAGAACAATAAGCCACTGAAAAATAGATGACTTGAGTGTATCACTAACATTTCTCATAGTAATATTTAACTGAGTATCCAGAAGTTTAATGTGAGCACTTTTTCACTAAAGTGCCAATATTCATTAGTGCAAAATGCTAATGCTAAGAAACCTATCCATAAAGTACTTGCAATACAACCCTAAGTATATTGCAGCCAGATTTCAAAGGAGATTATTCCCAAAAATTAATTTTGCTCATACCTTACATAAATGAGGAAAATGTTAGGTTATGGCCTAAATTTATTTGTAAATAGTGTTGGTAGGAACATATTTCATATTACTATTGCAAAAGAGTATATTCAAATTATGAAATGATTCCCTGTTGTTTAGTTGAAAAATTGAATATCCTTTCTTCATTGGATTAAAAAAGACTTAGTTTTTTTTTTTTTTTTAAAAAAAAAAAAAAACATTTGCAATTTTTTCATATCCTTATTGATAGATTTTTCTACTTCAAGAAAGAATCTCTTTTGAGAAATAAAAAAAAAAATAGCAGCATAGATGAATTTTCTGCCTTCGGTATCTGGAAGATCACTATTAATATATGAAATAAAGTGAAAGAACTGAACCAGGTTGCAGACCATTCTTATCCATGATCATTTAATCCCCTACTTAAAATTATTTGATTGGAGAACTTTAATTAATAGTTTTCCCATATTTAAAAATTTAAAAATCTTTTAGAAAATTATTTTTTCAAATTTAGCAACTTACTGGCCCAAAACCAGTGTATTTTACAGGAAGATAAGTCTCAACTAGTAGTAAAATTATTGTAAATATGATTTTAAAAAAAAAAAAAACATTTATAGAAAACATATAATAACGATATTATATGATAAGGTTTTGGATCATTGCTGATTTTATTTCATTTTAAGACTGTTATAGCTTTGCTTGTAGGTCAATTTTTTTAAAGATTTTTCTGTATGAATAATATTAATTAATAATTCTGTCAACTATTCACTGGCTTTATCAGATTATAAGAACATTATGCTTACAATTCTGATCTAATGATGACTTTGCTCATTTTATCAATATTGTATTTAGAAGTGTGATATATAAGATTGGCAAATTGAATAGCAGTAACAGCAGATGCTCTTTTAAGGATAGTTTTATATCTATTAAGTTTTTGTGAAAGTGCCCAAACCTTCTCAAATTTTGTTTTGGTTCTTACATAGTTTGCTGCCAGAAAGCTTGTCACCTGTTTTATTTTAAATTATCCATTATCAGGGGTTTCCAACACATAGTATAAACAATACAGCTGACGCTAAGTTATCATATTCAATATTTACATTTTTTTATTTATTAAAATGATAAGGAAACACAAAAGTCCAAAGGGTTGTAATTAAAAACATTTTAAATTAGCAATGCAATAAAGAAAATAAAAATAAAACTATTAAATAAACTATAACAAAGATGTTATTTCTTTCATGGTTATATAAAGCAGAACTAAGATATTTATTTCTAATCCTATTTTTATGTACTTTTATTTTTTCATTTGACTCAAACTACTCTCACCTATATATACTTCTTACAAAAACAATACACTATTCCAGGAATAGCCTTCCTATCAAAAAATTGTTTTGTATTATTAAATAAATTATTTAAAGGAGTACTCCTTTTCCAAGCAATTTTATAAGAAGACAATTTAAAAAGCAAGAAAATAAAATCATATTTTTCTTTATCCTTCACATTATTATAATTATTAGCACCATCCTAATTACTATTAAATAAAATACTTTTAACAAATTTATCAGTGTAGCCAATGCTCAAATACTCTTTATAAAATTGATCTTTTTGAAACAAAGCAGTCTAATTAGAACTATTTAATCTCTGATTCATATAGAAATATTTTTTTAAAGTAGCTACTTTACTAGAGACAGATTCGTAGCTATCAGGTTTAATTATAGATCTTAAATCCTTACTCTTAACATAGTGATTACATACAAAACAATTATTCCTTACATTTCTTATCAATAAATCTAAAAATTTTAATTTAACAACATCTAACCTCCTCCTTTTACAACATATTTCACAAGGTTCTTAGCTGAGAGGTCATCGCAGCCGCTGTGCAAGCAAGTAGTTGGTTGCAGACGGTTGGGGGTTCGCCTCCCGGCCGATGCTATGACATATGAAAAAAAAAAAAAACCTATTTAACAACTCTTTCAATTCATCATTTTCAACCACTTACAAACAATCAACAACATATCTAACAAATAATTTTAAATGTATACAATCCTTATTAATAATTTCCTCTTCCAAATAATAATATAAATGGAACAAATTAAAGGGGAAATAATATAACCTATTATCCACTCTTCCTTAATCTTATAAAGATTAAGATTATAAGTAAAATACACAAAAAGAGTAAATCTTTAATAACTTTAATTTTATTCTTAGACAAAGATCCATTTTTAATCAATACAGATACATGTTCTCAATATTCAAACCACCAAATACTTCCACTTTAAAATTATTAATTTTATTAAAACCCTCAAGATGAAACTGTATAATGACCAAAATTAACAAATTTGCTCTTATTATTGGAATATTCTATAAGGCTATATTCTAGTGAGTTCTGTTTTATTAAAAAAATCTAATTAAGATTTTATCATATTTGAATAAATCCAAAGTGTATCAGTCTATTCTTTGTAAAATTTAATTGACCAGATCAAATTTATATCTTTGATGGCATTTTAAAAATATTTAATGTGTGCAAAAAAAAAAAGAGAGATTATAAATATTCCTGCAATATTAATATTACAAGAAAAGTCTTGAAAGATTTTTTTATTTCTAATATTAAAATTCATCACTAAAGTCTACATGAAACAACTTTGTTTTTTTTCTTGTAAATAAAGATGAACTGTTTTACAACCATGATGACTAATAATTATTTATAATTTAGCATTCAAATTTAAAAGTTATATTTTTTAAATACATAATTTGTTTGTCTAATTCTTATTATTACTGCAGAAAAAAAAATCTGCCTTATCACTAATCTCAAGTTTCAGCACAAGAGAATAATTTTCTGAATATATTAATAATCAATTTGTAGCATTAAAAGATAAAAATGAATAAATTTGAATTATAAAAATAATCTTTTTTTTTTGTTTGTTTTCATGTTTATTTAATTTTTATTTTTGGCTGTACAAATGCCTCTATAAATGTTTCCAACTTCATATAATTGAAATAATTTTAAATTCTTATGAAAATAAATATACAATAAAATATGTATATCTATATAACAAACAAATATAAACAAAATAGTTTAGTATTTTCAAATAAACATTTTTTTCTGAATTAATAGAACACATGGAATAACAAAACATGCATTATCTCTAATTATAACCCTCTCATTTTTAATATACTGCTAAAACATAAATATTAAATGTAATTATTAAATAATTTAATTTTAATTTCCATAGAATTTGATATACAATAAATATTTTCAATACATTGTGTATAACATATTTATCTTTTTTTTCATATGTCAAATGTGTTGACTGGGAGGCGAACCCAGGCCAGCTGCTTGGAAGGCAGCTATGCTAACCACTAGGCCACCAACGCTTAACAACGTATTTATCTTTTCCCTCATTTTATTGAAAACCATCAAATAATCATAATTGCAAAACACAGGTAACTATCATCTACTAACTCAGAGGGAGGTAATTACTTTCCCTTTGCAATTACAGATCTCAGTAAGTTATGATTATTTATTTATTATTACAATTAAATAATAATAGTAATTTCAATGTCTATTAGATATGTATTTAAACCATTAAGCATCACATGATCACCATCTCTTATACTAGCACATAATTGTTTATAATCAAGGCAAAACTCCCAATACAGTAGTGCCATCCTATGCTAACCAGAGTAATCATCAATGGATGCCTAAGATCTAGGTGTAGAGCTCTCAGATCCAAAGCTCCTCACTGATGAAGGCCACAAGCCAGAAACTAATCTGGGGATATTGGATGAATAGGTATTAGATAGGGATTTTATACACAAGCCTTCTGGCATCCATTGATGATTACTCTGGTTGGCACAGGGTGGCACTACTGTAAGGAGAGTTTTGCCTTATAGATATGTATTTTCAATACAGTTGATATATTATTAATAGCTATTGTATATATATTGTAACCTCATCTGTTCTGCCAAACTTTAGTAGTGCTAAACTCTATAGCCTCACGTTTGTGGCGCCAAAACTGTAACCTCATCTGCGGTGCTAGATTTTAACCTTACTCTGTGCACCTTTCACTTGTTTAATCTTAATAAAACTCTCATTTATATCAAGTAGCTAGTCAGTTAAAATTTATATATTTAGGATCAAATGTATACCGGGGTGCCAAATTGCAGCTATAAATTGTAACCAGCTCTCATTTCTATCTGACTGGAGATAACTCTGTAATAAATGCAAAGAACTCATAATCTATATTCAATAGCTACAATTATATAACACGGAATGTCTGTGTTATGTTCTCTAATCAGAGAGTTCTTATTCTTATTTCTCTCTCACATATATTCTTAGATCAACTATAAATTCATGGTCCCTATTTATAATAATGGAATAATTTAGTACAGTATAATAATGTTGTTATACTAAGCTACTTGACTTCCAAACTAGCTCTGAGATCAAAATTGAATTGCTCTTTCTCAAGGTCTAGATCTATCAAGAGGTGCCCATATAAATGATTATATTGCAATGGATATGATCCCATATCTGCCAAATAAATTTTAATAAAAGTTCAATAGTGGGAATCACTCTGAACACCTGAGAGCAGGAAAGGGATTTTATGTCTGCTCCCAGCATTCAACACATTACAATGAATCAAAATTTAAATTGATCAACTTAATTTAACTATTCCCTGTCATTTTATTCTGTTATTTCTAATTTATCTTTAATTGATAACCTTAATAAATTTTATTTTGCTGAAGTAAACTATGGAAGTAAACCATGGACATGATTCAGATAATTAATTAAATTTTACTTATGAAAGTAAATTACGGAAATAACCGTAAACTAGATTAAGCAAATTAATCATAACAATAAATTATATAAACTGAAGTCTATAAAATGACTTATATAAAATGAATTATATTACTCAAATATGGCAGTATTAAATTACTATTGTAAATCAATAATGAAAATAAAGTATTAATGTCAAATTGACCATGTGAATCGAATATGGAAACAAGTTAATAATAACTACTGCAAATCGATTTTGGAAACAAAGCATCATTATAAAATAATTAACTAAATTTAAAATATAACTCATATTACCTTAAATATAGGTGCTGGATATACGGATTCTGGAGATATTTGAAACACCAAAACACAAAACACAATGTAATCTTATAACAATAATAAAACTTTATTACATGAAATAATAAATATAAAATTAAAACAAAACACACTAAATTGTAATATTGTTCCACAAATATATGCTTCTGATCTATGTTTGAGTTAACTAATTTCTTGGATGACTCACTTTCGGTTTTGACCCATTCATTTATTATAAATGATTAATAACAATCATAAATACAGACGCTGGAAACAGAATTTCGTATATTTTAGCTTTAAGAAATCTTAGCTTGAGAGAGAAGAAAACCTACAAATCTCTACCTCCCCCTCCTTTTATCGTAAACATTGTCTATTGGACTATTCCAAAATATTATATTCGTTTCAATTATCTTAACCAGCAATGTGAAATAATTTGAAAATTTAAATCATTTTATTAAGTAATAATTTTCACATTTCCAATGAAGAAGGATTATACGTCACAAAATTTACCCTACTAAATCTTACAAACGGGTTTAAATTCAAAACCCACACTTTCACATTCATGCTTGTCAGATCTTTACGTTTTGACTGTATATATCGTAACTAGTTCGGTATGCCCACCCAGCTTGACGACCTCAATTTACCATCATTCAAAAAAAATCAATATAGATCGGTTAGTTTATTACTTAAAATCCTTGTCATCTTCCTCATACATATATATCTGACTGAATCCTTATCCTTTCCGGGCAACATTGGTATGTCTCAGATAAGAAAAAACTCTCTTCACATCACATTACCATACAGCGTCTATAACTCGATAAGGGAAATATAACAACTACAACGGTATCGACTTTAAACTTAAACGATTTGCTTGAGCCAGGGAGAGATCTATCCTAAGATCCAGAATTGTGTAAAGAGCTTGTCTTAGACACTTATTCCCTATATTGGCTTGCAACATTTTCTGTACTTAAACAGTAACTTTATTACTGATTCCCTATCTTAATAAATAAATGGAAACTTAGTCCTCTAACTGCTATGGTATCTATAAATCTGGAGACAACCATTTCTCATCCATTGGGTGGTAGGATTACTTTCATTAGTAATGATAAGCATTTATAACTCTAAATCTGCCCACACATACATCGATTCTAGTCTAGATAATGACAAGACTAACCGGATCTCAAATCAATACATAGATGAATTATTTTAATTTTAACCGGTCAAGCCAATAACATACCTAATATCTATATCAATAACAGATCAACACTCACAGCATAATAATGGGTTTTATGACCATCCTCTCACTCTTCATTATTTACTATTAAGCATAATTAAAATTTTGTTAAGAGTAATAAAATATTTATATCATTTCTCTCTTTACTTTTAAGTCTAAATTTACGTGAGCATCTATATTCAAATGGTATCAAAATCATTTTTCTTTCTTTCCTTCACATTTTAAACATAAACAAAATATTAAATTAAATAATCTAGTGATCAGAGTGTTACATAGCATATAAACAAAAAATGACATATAATACTAATAATAATAATAATAAAAAAAAATAAATGACATATTATATTAATGAAATAAATGAAGAATAAATATCAGTATTACAGACAGTCTCTCTAAATTTCTCTTTTCTTCCACAGTTCATTAATTAATTACTATATTTGGTTCATTTTACTTGAGATAGCTATCAATTGCACCTCAGACAGTTAACTTTACTTAAAAACGCACAGACAGTCATTTGAATTAAGATCGATATAAAACGTAGATAGTTAGTTACTTTAAAATTTGTAGATATTTAAATCAGAATGTAGATACAGTATAGTTAATAAATTTAAAAGTTCTGCTGTTACCTTCCACTTGACGATTCTTCCTGAGATTGGATTCACTTTGTTCTCCTTTCTTCTTTTCTTTGATTGTAGATATTTAAAGGTTCAAACTATGGCAATATGCAGCTTTTGATTACTAACATGAATAAACTTTCTTTTTAAAAAATATTATAACAGAAGATCGTTGTAATTCTTTAAACGAATCTTAAATAGCCATATAAATGGAATTGATCTTTTAATTTGATAGAAGAAATTTGACCATTTTCTCCTTATAGGAGATTTTATAAGTAGATTGGATAAAATTTGAGCAGACAATAACTTATCAAAAGTTGACTTCTTCATGATTAATTTTGAGAAGACAGAGATATGCACCATGATTTTTTTGAATTAGAACTTCATATTTGGGTCTACGATACAATTTGATTTCATTATTAAAATTGTATAGAAAATTTTAAAAAACTTACAAAATATATACTTTTAGATATTAATTTTTAGTTATAGTTAGCTAGCTTAGTTTCAATCAGCAAAAGTTTCTTTTTCTCCCCTTCTCCTTTGTTCTTTTAGTTTTTATAGTTTAAAAGAAAAAAGAAAGTCTGTTACCCCCTCCCCCAGTGATTTCTTCCCAAGTCTAGTCATAAAACAATTTCCATTCAGAGCCATTACTCTCACCAAGGTGTTATCCTTCCTAATCGTTTCTCTTTGATCTTAAACCAGATCTTTTTAATTAACATGTCTCTGGTCAATTTATGAAATTTAGTTTTAAAGACGGTATAATTAAAACATAAGCTTGCTAACACTTGTTTTGGTCAAACAAAGACGACAGTCATTCCATCTAAATAATTTCTTATTTAGATTTACATTTTTAATAATTTAAAGAAAAAATTATTTCAGTTTCTTTAAAGGAAAGAGAAAAATCAACCCATATGTCTGCATTACACACACACATACACTGTACAGACTATCAAACATAAAACTGATTGTTTAGATTATGAGAACAAAATATCTCTCACAATTGCTTATAATTTCAAGCATATAAATTTATAATTTTTAGATAATCATAACCATAAATATCTACCACAATCTCCTATAACTGTAAACTTATTCTCTGTTAACTAAAGCTACTGACAAAATGATTCACTCTTACTTCTCAGCAACTCTTTAGTAATACCTTGCAGACAAACACACAAACTGTCTCTATATCTGTTACTTGTAATCTATGTAGCCATTACTTTCTCAAGCCAAAACTTTAACTTTTCTTTATCTAAAAAAAAAAAATTTTCCATCATTACTTAAGTTTATCATATTTGGTTTAGATGGAATAAACCAAAGGGTTATAATATTGTGTGTGTTAATTTTTTATTTATTTATTTATTTATTTGCACAGCATAGTAAAAAATATTTAGAATTTTTTTTCCTTTCTTCATCAAAGTGCATATCATATTATTTACACATTTCTTTTTTAATTTCACTTATTTCTAAAAATATTTTTTAAACATTTAACAATTAAAATTCAAACTTTTTTTGAATCAAATGTAAAAACTGCTTTCAAAATGTTAGTGATTGATATTATCAGCTTCTTTTTTCTAGGAAAAAAAGAATTAAATAGAGCAATTAGGTTTTAAAAAAGGTCAAATTAAAAATAAGGTGCATTCATTAATTAGGCTTATTAATATACAGGTATTTACTAAACTGTTTTTTAAAATTAGATTAAACTATGTTTACCTAAATTTATTCATTGTATTGTATTTATGATTGTTTAATGTATATTCAAAATTAAATAACATTTTTTAGCTAAGTAAATCCTAAGTTTTCCTTATGCAGTAATTAATTTTATAAAGCAAATAAATCAATCTTTTTTTAAAATCATTTTTACAATACTATATTTTATTTTTTATTCAATGAATCTTACAATTTTAGCTGACTAGCAGTCTTCTTCAGAGCTAAAATATATAACTGCAGATCACCTAAATAATATAAACATTATAACCAATTACACACAGAATTTTTTCTATATTCTGTAATGGAGAGGGCATGAATGGTTAGAAGTCTTTAACATCTATTGAGATCCCACATTAAGGGTGACCACGTATATAATGGATAGTGGTTTCTAAATGTTAGTGAAGTTATCTAAGTATAATTAACTTAAAACACTCTTTTGAGATTGATGATGATGATGAAGCCTCCATTTAATACATGTATTAATACTTGAAACATGGAATATATTTCCTAATCATTACCACTTCTCAAAATCTCTGTACACCAGTAGTTTATTTTGAGATTTCTGGCAATGATCAAAGATTCAGGGTGCCATCTCCCCTTACAGAAGAGTTACCAATGAACACAAACAAATAAAGACTAACTTCAACTTTATAATCCATTTTATTTCTCCATAAAAATTCCAAGCAATATCTCAGTTCAGAGAATGGACTCATACACAGTTTAAATGATGGGATGGTGAGATGAATATATAAAAAAATTACGGGTTGATAATTTATAAAATCAGACAAACAACAGGTATAATTAGCTATTGTATATTTTTATTATAATAAAAATAAACTTAACAAGAGGAATTTATAAAATGAAATATAATATAAACAATATAAAGTTGTAATAAATATACACCTGGGTCTCATTTTATGTGGATTATTTTAATGCGATTTTGAAGTTATACGATTCATGTTTCTTCTTAATATCTTTTATATTTCACTATATTTATTAGATATCAAGAAATTTCAATTATTAATAACTTATTTTGACTTGAAATACTTTTTTTTTCTCAAAAATATAATCGTTATATTAGCAGCTAACATGAATATGGCCTGAAGCAGTATTTATAATAATGAGTAAATAATAATAATAATATGATTTATACTTACAAATAAAAATATCGCAATAAATATTCAAAAAATTTAAACTTTTAAAATGTATTTTGTTATATATAACAGAAATAAATAATCTTTTACATTTTTAAAATAAAAAATGAAGATTTTATAAACTAAAAATAATCTTTGTAATGATAATGTATAATCTTTTTGTTTTGATAGCGATTTCATTTTTTTAATATAGAAACAGAAAACCATTAACACAGCATAAGATTGAAAGTGGCATAAGTTGTATATCACATCATGAATAAAAATAAAGTGGATAACAGGTTTCTCTGGGCATAATTGCTGAGAGATTCTTGACTTCGTTTAAGGAGAAGCTACAATACTGAAATGGTAAATCTGATTCAGATTTGCTGTTTCACAGTCTGACCCACCTAATTATTTATTTTACTAACATTTGCTTTTTTTATTATTCTAAAAAAACACTTTTTAAACATTTTTAACTATCCTGAATAAATCCTAAAATTTATTTTGGATCATATAATTATACTAACATACTGTTATTCTGTTTTATTATTAAAAGAAAAAAAAATTTAAATAATTAACTTTGAATTTTTTTTATATAGTTTAGACCAGTGTTCTTCAAACCCTTAGTCCATGGCCTGGTGCCAGGCCGCGGAACTTTTCTGCAGGTCCGCATGCTAGACGGGCAGTAAAAAGTTTGTAATAATAAATAATAAGAGTTTAAACTTTTAATTAATATAGCCAGTTTTTATTTATTTTTTCATCTCATTTTTGCCCAATTAAAAAAAAAAGAAAACAACTAAAACAAAATCTAATTAATCATTCATAAATTAATATGTTTTTCTAGTTATCACGGATGTTTATGGGGGGGGGGGGGTAGAATTAAAGTTTTTATTACTTTTCTAAAAAAATTTAAAAAAAAGTTTTTTATTATATAAACTCCATATATATATAAAACTTTATCTTATATATTTAACATTGTTGTTTTGATCAGTTATAACAATTATGCTTATCTTTAAGAAAATTTATATATAGACTTTGCCGGTCTGCGAAATCTTATCCTTATTTTTGCTAGTCCGTGGAACCTTATCCTTATTTTTACCGGTCCGCAAGTGTGAAAAGTTGAAGACCACTGGTTTAGATATATATGTTTGAAATGTTTTATTTTTTTCAGTATAAGAATCCAAAATGGCTCTTTTGAAAAGATTTGTACCTCGATAAGAAGTTTAAAATAAATGTTTAAATTAAAAGCATTGATAAATTACGAAAATCCATTCACTGTGGAATATCTATTCATTAATTAGTAGAAATTCTACATTGTTATCTAAATTAAAACCTAACATAAAATTATATTGAAATATAGTGATTCTTATCAAGGTACAAACTTTCTAAAATTAGAATAAAAACAATTTCTATTGTTTTCTAAAAGATCACCTGAGGCAGCAGGAAGTAATAGATAGTGGCCTTTTTTTGAGCAGAGAGAGTGACCAGAAACCAGAACTAGACAGAGAACAGACAGAGTTGTAGAAAGCACGCTATGATGATCGAAGAGTAAAAAAGGGTAAATCACTGCCCTTTCCTTCCTGAGACCTGAAATCTTCCGTTATGTTGCTGCCAGAACCTGCCTTCAAATGCCACCAGCCATCAAGGTTTGCCCATAAACTCATACCGGGGGACTCCAGGTAAAATGCTGAAGAGCTTAAATCCTGCCATCAAGATTTTAAAATTATTATTACAATCTAAATGTAGTTTTGTAAAGCTTAAAAAAAATGTCAAAAGTTAATGTTTATTAAGAATTTTTTTTAACTGACTCTTCTAAGCTTTTCTTTTAAATTATGTTTTCATTAACTTAAGCTCACTATAATTTTTAATATATATAATTAATTGAATATGAATTTATTTATTTGTTTTATATTAATTTTTAGCATGAGAGTATATCATGCTTTGATTTTTTTTTATTTTGACAAACTTCACTCGCGGGTGTCCAAAGAGCGTAGTTTGCTAAGAGAGCAAATTATGTTTCATTAGGGAAAGGGAATTTTAACAAAGAATGATTTGATTTTAAAAGTAAAGTAAGTTGATCTATTTTCACGAGTGAGGTTATGTCGAATATATATATATATGTTTCTAAGCAAATCTACCATAATTTCAAATAAATTTATTATAGATTTCTGTAATTCACAATAGAATAAAATATGCTATGGATTTTTGACCTAGTAACAGCGCTTCTGGATAGCGTCAGTTAATTATCATGCCTTTTTTTAAGTTAGGAAAGAGGGAAGGGGGGATTTTTTTTGAGAATTAAATTCCCTTATTTCTATAAGTACGTTTTTTTGTACGTTAAATATTTATATAAAGTAGTTGTTTACGCAGGTTGATCTCTATGCAGTATTAGATCATTTTAAGGCTATATAATTATAAGTCATTCATATTTATTGATTATAAGATCTCAGGTTAATAAAGAGTGCTTAGAGTATTATGAACAGACATAAAATGGTCATTGATTTGGTGGTCCGAAGTTAGCTTCCATTTTTCACATACACCTGTGAATCGGACAGTGTAATTGAGATAGAGTTGGTTTGTCAGCAAAATTCATAGAGGCAAATATGAGGACTCTCCGTAAGTCCTATCTCCTATCGATATATGGACACAAAATGTGGATGTATCGATTTTCCTTTTATTCTTCATTGGAATAGACATATGAGTGTCCGTAATCTGGCTCGTATTTTCTTACTTACGTTTCTTCTCTCTTTTGCATTAGTATATTTATTAACCCGATATTGTTTTGCTTTTATTTTTCCTATCTAATATGTAAGCTACAGGGAAATGATTCTACTGAAAGGATCTTTGACCTAAGTAATCGACTCTCTTGTTCGTTTGTGTAATTAGTTAAAATCGTTTGGTTTTGGCTAATTCACGTTATATAATTCTTATAGGTTTGATTTTAGTCGTAAGTCCAATTAAAGTGGCTTGCTTGCTTGATAATTAATTGATCTATTTTTTTATTATAACTGCTTACAGTTTTAAAGTTATTTATAAGCTATGCCAGCAAGGTCCACTAATGTCATAAAACATTAGTTATTGAAAATTTTTATAAAGAGAAATGAAATCAATTTTTTTATCTGCTAGTGGAGTAAGACATCAAATTAGTCTTATAATCATCTATTTAATTAAAGTTTTTTTAATAGGAATGTTTTTTTAAAATCTTATATAAAGAATTCATTCAAATAGTCATTTTTATATATGTGCGTTAGGCAGATGTTTAAACCTACCGCTATATTACAAGCTTGTAATAAATGTGCATGGGGAATTTTGAAATCCGTGGTCATTTAAGTATAAAATAATTTTTGCTATTTTAAAAAGGAGAATAAATGTAAACAAAAGTAAAGATGTATAAACTTCACAAAATAAATTGTACAAAAATAAAGTCATCATGAACTCCTATAATGATAAAGATAATTTAAAGATTGTATTTTTTTGTTTTTAGAGCTTGAGTTAAATTAATGTAGAATGTCTAATGATTTGAAATATATATATAACTAAAACAAACTTCCAGTGTTCTCGAATCATTTTATTTACTTTTATTTTAAATAAATTTTGATTTTTAAATATACCTATCAACCAATCACCCAAGTTCTCATTTAAATATAATAGAATCGAATCTCATGCTTTAAGACCCAGCTGCCGGCACAGTGAAAATAAAGGAATTTGATCGTATCATCGAGAAAGGCTATTGATTAGATCTTTGACCTGGGGATATAGGTAAATAGGGCAGAATTCACAATGTACCTGATTTATCTATCTTGTACATGGTCGGACTCGAGGTACTTTACCTGTATTCAGGGGTTTGTTGGATCGATGTGTGTTTTTCGACCGGTACAATACATCACATCACATCGAATCTGATTTCTTACTAATTTACAAATGAGTACTAGTGGTAATGATTAAAATATGTATGAAAAATGTAAAATTAAATACTGTAGTTAATAAAAAAAAAATAAAAAAAGTTTGTCTTGTATTGATTTTTTTCAAATATTTGAAATTTTTTATTAGTCATACTTTATTTGCTTATTTTTTTAATGTGAATTTTAAAGTAATTTTTCCTTGTTGCTTTGCTTTTATGCGAATTCTGAAAAATACAGACCCTATCCTCCATTTTCCAAGGTAAATTAAGTCTATTTTTGTGCGATTTTTTTTAATGTGGGTTTTCTGTGGAACCTATCTACCTCATAAAACGAGACCCAGGTGTATTTATAAAGTGCATACTCATTACTTTAAAGTAATATATATTAAGGCTACAACCTTAAAACTATGCACCAGAAAAATGACAGTAGGGACCTCTGCAATCTTGTGTTAAAGATTTGCAGAGGTCCCTACTGTCGTTCTTTTAGGCACATAGTTTCAAGGTTGTAGCCTCAATATATATTAATTTAATATAAACAATAATAAATTAATCATTAAATTACTTTACCACATAATACAGAAACATAATAAAATAAATAAATATAATAAAATATATTGTATCAATTAGTGTTTGGTACTGATATTAAAAAACAAAAAAAAAAACATAATGAATTCTCACCAAGGTATGCAATAATATCACTCAATTAATACCCATAATTTTTGTATTATATAATACTTAACTACATAAATTAATAACTGACTTAAAAAATATAAAACTTGTGGTCTTTGTTAATCATTAACTGGAATAATATGACTCTTAACCTGCAATCACTACTATATATAAAATGGTTAACTAAAATAAGAATAAGATAATGGTTTTTTTTTTTTTAAAAAAAAAATTGATTTGATAAGGTCAACTTCATTTAAATAATGCTCATGAAATCATTTCCATTTTCCTTTCTTTTTTTAACAGTGAGATAAATAGACAGTATCATAAGCAAAATTTGAAGAAAGTTGGTGGTAAAAATATCAAATGCTGAAGAAAATGCATAATTGTTTTTTATTTTCTGGTAGAGGAAAAATTTGAATTGCAGCAATTTTATCTGGATGAGATTTAATGTCTTTAACCCTATAATGTGTCCCAAGAAAACTATTTCCTTTACAACAATTGTATTCTTCTTTAAGTTTATTTTGATATTTTTCTCATTATATTCATGAAAGAAATATTTTAAATATTGTAAATATTCTGTCATATTTTTCAAAGTAATTGCAATATTATCTGTATATATAATGTAACGGTATATAATATGCCACATTATTTTAAAATTAAAATAAAAAGATCGTAAATAAAAATTGATTTATTAAAAAGAAAAAAACTTAACTTAAAAACTGAAAATTAAAAGTTGTTTAAAGTATATATAGATCGCACAGCTGGACAACTTTAAAAACTATTTTAAAAATAAAAGTATTTGAAAGTTTTTTTTTTAAAAAAAAAAGTAAAGATTGATATTTTTTAAAATAGAAGTAAATGATCGCTATCATGTTTAATCTTAGAAAATGGAAATGATTGGTTTTTTTTTAATTAAATGATTGTTTTCGCAAACTAGACTTTGGGCACTTAAAATCATTTAAAAGGTCAGATAAGAGAATAAAAAGAATTAGCTTGATCAATGGAAGCACCAAGCCACAGCACGGACCAAAAAAAGAGACTCTAGGATTAGTGATGTCTTGTTCATTGAATCCGAAAATTTGTGATAAGAGACTAATAAAAATATAAAAGCCAAAAATATTATTAAAAATTTGTTGTCTGATAGGCTGACTATTAAGCTATATATTTTGCAATGTAGGAGTCTGCAATAGGTTTAATTTCTTGACAACCAGCTGAGGCCTCCCTATGACAGTTATGGACCAAAAGGAATAGCAAGTAGTGGCTTTGTTTTAAATGGCAAGTAGCGGCTTCATTTTAAAGGGGACAAGCAATCTAATAAGTGATCATGAAGCTGGACTTCTAAATCTGCATAATCCAGAAAGTATAAACTTTTTTTGCTTATCTAATAGGAACTTTTTCTAAATTTGCAATGAGTAATTGAAAATAAGAACTCTCATCTGACCTAAAGAATTCAAAATCAGTTATTAATATTTTTTTCTGCATATGTTTAATTAATCATTTCAATTTCTTTTTTTTTTTATGTGTTAATTGACTAAATTATTTAAATGTATTAAATTTAAGTTGGGTGTAGATGGCTGCATAAATTTGTTAACGTTTAATTTTTTTTATTTGCATATTGATTAAAATATATAATATTCGGTAAATACGATACATCATGTTGAGTCTCTAAAAATGTATTTATTTGTATATCTTTAAGTTATTGGTGTCAATGCGACATCTTATGATGAATGCCATTGGGTTTATTGTAAATTTCCCTCTGCAATTCCATCAATAACTTTATATTTTAATCGTTTATGTTTATTTTAAAGGGTTTTTATTTCAGGCTATTTGTTTCATAGTTAGGTCGATGCTGGTGGAGGGATATATGGGTGTTTATATCAATGTAATGTGAAGCATGTTTAGCATACAAGGCAATGTGCCCAAATGAATGCATGACCCAAAAATGTAGTCATTGTGTTGCAATGGATGCAGACATATTTCCTGCACCTGTGACCCTTTTTTTAGCTCTATGGATAGGGACTATAAGTCAGCAGATAGACCGCTCTCCCCCATACATAGCACTTTTTTTTATTTTATATACATAATTCCTTCGCCAGACAGATGCACATTTCTGTACTGGATGAGAATCATGTCCTTCAAATAATATCACACTGTCAGATGCACATTTCTGTCAGCGTGGTTTTATGCTAGCATCTTCATATTGCATTGGTTGTGGCTATATATCTGGAAGCAGGCGTTGGTTTGGCTATGAACTTTTAGTCTGAGATCGAACGATTGTTTTGAAAAGTTTTTTAACTGAGTAATCTATGTAGCTTATCCATACTCAACATTCTAAAGTAAAATTTATTAAAATGTCCATCTGTGTGGATTGTTTAAAATAGTAATCTAAATTTAAAAATTAATATTAAAATCTAAAGATAAATTTTATTCCTCAATTTTATTTATATGTGCATTAATAAATGTTTGTGTGTTAATTACTGGCAGTGGCTTATTTCATTTTTTAAAAAATATTGATATATTTCTTTTAAGCAAGTTTTATATTAAATCTCTGAGTCTCCATGAGCTAGTGGCATGGGCTGATGGTCGGAATAAAATATATATGTAAAAGTTAAATCTTAACAGCATGTATCTGCCTACTCTATAAATTTTCCAGGTTCAAGTAGCCTGGTGGTGCCCTGTAGTGCAGATACAGTAAGACTTTATGATCATCCCTGACTATTATAATAACAATGATATTTTTGACCTTCTCAGTCAAAACCTGATATAAACAGTCAATCATCTCTACATTGCTATTGATCATTCTGAATGGCAGCCTTTGAAATATGTATGTATGGCCTTCATGATGAAAAGTATTGTATTTTTGATTACTTGAGTGTAAAAACATCTGCCAATTACTAGCAGTTAAATTCATAGATGTAAAAATTTTCTTTCCTTTAAATGTTGTTAATAATTCATGCATAGTAGGAGGAATATCATGCTCAGAAACAGTTACACAATTTTAAAGTCTGGCACCCAGACAAATACAAACAGATCCACTCTTCTTTTTTGCTATAACTAAGGGATTCCTGCAAGATAATGCATATTTTTTATGATGCCTCATTCAACCATTTGACAAATTTAACACTCAACATCTACCTTATTTTGATAAAGTGTCAGAAATGTCAGACAGAGAAAGGTAAAAAAGGTGTGGTCTATAGTCAAAAATATACCCACCATAAAAAAACTAGCACCCCTCTTTCTAAAAAATGGCATCTACAACTTTTTATACAGTTATAAAATGTAAACTAACTTCTAAGATTCAGTTTTATACTAATTTAATATATAATATACAAAACAACTTTAAAATGAGAGTTTAACAAGCTTTAATTATATAATGCTATGATTATGATAGGTTTTATTATTGAAAGTACTTAGCTGAATAAAATATTTGTAACATGAAAAAAACCTTTTCTGCTGTTAAATGCATAAACATTTACTAAATCATTACTGAAAGGAATTGTAATTTATTAAGTATAAAGGATGGGTACAGCCTTTAATAATTCCCAGTCACTTTGAGAATATATGTTGGAATTGACATATTAAGTCATAAAATTACTACTGTTGATAATCAAATGCTATTTCTTGGTTGTAGTTATTTTATTAGCTAATCAAAACCATGAGATTAACATTTAAAGATCAATGTGACTGTCCTCACTAGTAGTGAAGGCTTTATCATATTACAATCATATTTTTGGATTATAGTCAGCCTATCATTCTTTATATGACCAACTTTGATTATCATGGAATCTTTACCATCCATAAAAAATATAGATTTATTAGTCACTATTAGATATCTATATCATTTTCTATGGAAATGGCTATATAAAGAATTCCTATGTTTGCTTCTGAAATTGTAAATTACTTGAATAAATTCCATATTCAGTTAAGTTTGATCTGCTAATTATTAGCAAACTACAACAATACAAGATCTACTTTTGATAGGAGAGTTACTCCATTGTTGCATTAAAATTACATAACTATAGAAAAACAGCTTTGAATTGGTGTTATAATAAAATAAACAATGAGGAAATAAAACTAATTGTTTTACTCAACTATAAACCTTGATAACTTTTTAAATGAATGAAAATAAAATTTTTAAGATAAATTTAAGTTATTTCAGTTTGTATTTTTTGAGATTTACAAAACATATTTTTATTTAGTGAGATTTTAGTTCAAATCCTGGATTAAGTATTATATCTCATTCTTCAAAACCAACAAAAAGACTTTCATTTATTGTCTCAGTCACTCGCAAACGTATTTTTTTATTTTTTAAATTAGAAGCAGTTATAAATAAAACATTTTGCCCACAATACAAAAAGACTCTTAAAAGCATGTAGATTTCTTGTAGTTCATCATTAAATACAATCACTATTTTAACAGATGACATTAATCAGTGAATGCACTCATGAATTTTGTTATTTAGTTGTGCTTAAATTGCAATGTGCTAACAGTAATAGAAAATGCAATATTGCTTTTGTTTGCAATCTATTTACTGAATTCTGACATTAATATCAAACATAATTACCCTAATAAAAAAATCTAAAATTAATAATTAATTTTAAAAAAGTATAAAAATATAACAAGATTATATAAAACTAGATTAAAAAAATATAAAAAGTGAAAATGTAATATTTTTATTTATTGGAAGTATAAGTAATATAAATGTGTAGAATTTTAAAAGTATTTGAAAAAGTATAAGATATATTTAAATTATTCAACTCAATTTACCAGAGTCAAACTTCTTGCTCTCATTTAATTGAAAATAATGTCTTTAGGTAAATATATTAGTGACTACCACAATTCATTAGAGTTTAATAAAGTATATTTAGCCTAATAAAGATCTACTCTAATAAATGATTTCTGATAATAATTAATATATTTATCTAAAGACTTGTGGTCAAACGAGAGATTATTGCCATTTGTAAATTGACTAGTGATAAATACTTAACAAAGACAATACTGCTATGATAGTTGGATCAACTGTACTATAGTAAGAGTAATTGTTTGTATGTTTTATGTAGAGGTAAGAGTGGCAAATTCAAAAACTAAAGATTCCTCAATTGATCTCCATCTGTGAAAAATAAACAAATTTTAAATTCTCAAATTGAACATAATAACTGCTTTTAATATTTCAATCAGAGAAATGATGAAAATATGTGCTCTGGTTAAAATATTAAAACCATCTATGTAAATATGCATACGTTCATATTATCATCTTTATTTACCTTACATGTTCATACAAGCATTAATGTAAAAATATATAAATTATTATTACAAAAAAATCAAGTCAGATGTCACATGACTGAATTTAATAAGCTTGTATTATAAATGTTATATATAGAACTCACAAATAATAATACTATATAGAATCAAAATAATTGTTAGAATATATTTTTTTAGAAAATAGATTTTACAGTAGAATAGGTAATAATAGAAAAATTACTGTGATGTTATTAAATCATGGAAAAGATGTAATACAAATGTGATGATTAATATACAAATGTTTGAACTGACTAGGGATGACGTGATCAATAAATATATAGTAAGAAAACCAAATTTCTTTCAAAGAAAATAGTCCTCCTAAAAAACGTATGGCTAAAATCTATATAAAATATTTTGAAAATGCATTTGTTAATCTTAATTAATGAAATTGATTCAGCTATAATAAGTAAGATAGTCTGGCAATACCATTATGACAGAATTCAACTTTTTAAATTATTTCAAATATAGTGTATAAATATATTCTTAATGAATCTAGATACTTATTATTCTATAAGGTCATATTCGTAATTAACTTTCTGTTTTATTAAAAAAATATGATTAAGCCTTAATCACATTAATATTTAAATAAACCCAACTGTATCAGTGTAGTCTTTACAAAATTTAATTGACCAGTTCAAATTTATATGGATTTTAAAAATACTTAATGTTTGTAAAAAATAAATAAATAGAGAGATAATAGATATTCCTGAAACATAAATATTACAAGAAAACTCTTGAAATATTTTTTTTATTTCTAATATTAATATTCATCATGAAAGTCTATATGAAACAATTGCTTTTTTTCTTCTAAATAAAGATGAACTGTTTTACAATCATAATGATCAATCAACATTTATAATTTACCATTCAAATTTAAAAGTTATATTTTTTAAATATATAATTTGTTTATCTAATTCTTATTATTACTGCAGGGAAAAAATCTGCCTTATCACTAATCTCAAGTTTCAGCACAAGAGAACAATTTTCGGAATATATTAATAATCAATTTGTTGCATTAAAAGATAAAAATGAATACATTTGAATTATAAAAATAATCTTTTTCTTTTTTTTTTGCTTTCTATTTAATTTTTATTTTTGGCTGTACAAATGCTTCTATAAATGTTTCCATCTTCATATAACTGAAATAATTTTAAAATCTTATAAAAATAAATATACAAGAATTTTAAAAATAAATAAATATGTCTATATAACAAACAAACTAGTTTAGTCTTTTCAAATAAAATTTTTTTTCTGAATTAATTAATAGAACACACGAAATAAGAATACACATTATTTCTAATTATAACCCTCACAATTTTTAATATATTGCTAAAATTTAAATATTGAATCTAAATATTAAATAATTATTACTTTTCATTTATAAAGAATTGAATATATAGTATATTTTCAGTACATTGTGCATAACATATTTATCTTTTCACTCATTTTATTGAGCATAAACATTAAATAATAATAGTAATTTTAATGTCTATTAGATATGTATTTTCAATATAGTTGATACATTATTAATAGTTACTGTATATAAAGTAATGTTTAATTGATTTTCTCAAAATATGAAAATAAAGATTGATTATGATGAGTTAGAAGTTAACAGTTACAAATACCTTGGTCAGATTATTAATACAGATGGAAACATAATGGATGAAATTAATCATAGAATTAAAATTGGTTGGAGTGCTTTTGGTAGAAATAACTTGATACTAAAAGTCAGGGGTCCCTAACCCTATGCCCGCGGGCACCATGGTGCCTGCAGACCACTTTACATGTGCCCGCCACTATCTGAACATGATAAAAAATTATTTATCTGATACAAATAAATTTAATTTTTAAAATTTTATAAATCATTGTATTATATTGTAATCAAATTGTAGGGCATACTATCCTTTTACAGCGTAAAAATATAAACGTTAATTATATGTTAAAATTTTATTTTTGAAATAAATATTTTTTTCTACATTATGTGTATTATTAACAATATCCAACTATAAATTTACAGTGAAAAAATAAATGGTGCCCGCCACCTGGCCGATATTATAGAATGAGCTCTTAAATGCAAAAAGGTTGGGGACCCCGCTAAAAGGAAATATGCCTATGTGTTTGAAAAGGCAGGTTTATAATAAATGTGTTTTACCAATTCTTACTTATGGATCTGAGATTTGGACACTTAATAAAAAAGCAATACAGAGACTTCAGACTACTCAAAGAAGTATGGAGAGATGCATGTTGGGATAACTAGAAGAGATTGAAAATGCAATGTATGGGTAAGAGAACAAACAGGTGTTACTAACCTCATTGAAAAAATTAAAAGATTGAAATGGAGTTGGGCTGGACATATTTCTAGAAGAGATAATAATAAATGAACAATTGAAATCTTAAACTGGATTCCAGGAGATTGTAAAAGACCCAGACAGAAACCACATGTTAGATGGATGGATGAAATAAGAAAGTGTGCAGGGGTGATGTGGAGAAGAGAAACTAAAAATCGGAGATGGATTGAACTTAGAAAGACCTTCATCCTGCAGTGGACTGATAATGGTTGATGATGATGATGATTGTATGTTAAATCTTTTTTTAATTTATTTACACAGCATAGTAAAAAATATTTAGGGGTTTTTTTTCTTTCTTAATTGTAAAGAGCATATCATATTATTTAAAAATTTCTTTTTTAATTTCACTTATTTCTAAATATATTTTTTAAACATTTAACAATTAAAATTCAAACTTTTTTTGATCAAATGTAAAAATTGCTTTCAAAATGTTAGTGATTAACATTATCAACTTTTTTTTTTCTAGGAAAAAAAGAATTAAATAGAGCAGTTAGGTTTTTAAAAAGGTATTTACTAAACTGTTGTTTTTTTTTAAATTAGATTAAGTTAAACATAACTAAATTTATTCATTGTATTGTATTTATGATTGTTTAGTGTATATTCAAAATTAAATCAAAAATTCTAGCTATCTAAATCCTAAATTAGGAATTATTTTATAATTTTTCACTTTATATCTCCTTTATGCATTGATTAATTTATGAAACAAAGAAATTCTTTTTTATATCAATTTTACAATGCTATATTTTATTTTTTATTCAATCAATCTTACAATTTCAGCTGATCAGCAATCTTCTTTAAAGCTAAAATATATAACTGCAGATCATCTAAGCAATATAAATATTATAACTAATCATACATTGAATCCTTTTTATATACTGTAATGGAGAGGGAATAATTGGTTAGTAGTCATTAACATCTATTGATATCCCACATTAAGGGTGACCATTTATGTAAAGGATAGTGATTCTAGATGTTAATGAAGTTAACTAAGTATAATTATTAACCTTCAACAGCCTTTTTTGGGATTGATGATGATTATAATCAAACCTACACTTAATCCATGTATTAGTACATGAAACAAAGAATATATTTTCTAACCATTATAACTTTTCTTACAATCAGCCTGAAAATCACTGTACACCAATAATTGTATTTTGAGATTCCTGGCAATGACCAGAGTTTCAGGATACCATGTTTCTTTATAGAAGAGTTAACAATGAATAGAATTAAATAAGGATTGATTTCAACTTTATTACATTTCACTATCAATATATCAAACAATAGCTCAGTTTAGAGAATGGATTCATACATAGTTCAAATGGGATGGTTAGATGAATGGAAAAAAATAATTTATGGGTTGATAAAATAACAGGAATAATAAGCTAGTGTATATTTTTATTATAATAAAAATAACTTATCAATAAGAATTCATAAAAAGAAATATAATGTACATAATAATAAATTAATCATTAAATAGAGAACTATTATTTTATTATGTGATACATTATTATAAAATACATTATATAAATTAATGACTGTTACTGGTATTAAAAAAAAGAAAACAAAATGAATTGTCATCAAGGTATAAATAAATATTGAGTACAATAATATCACTCGATTAATACCCATAATCTTGATATTGTGATGAATTCATGTGTACTTTACTCATTTAAACACTATACATTTTGTGGTAAAAATGTAAATTTACGCAAGCCATTTGAATGTAGTAATGTTATTAATTTTAAAAGTTTTGTTTAATGCTATGGTATTTTCTCCAGTTATGTATTGTGTTTGATTTAGATTCTATACATGTAGCATTTTATAAAGAAAGTTCCAAATGCATCCCATGAGAAAGTAGTCTTCAAACCAATACTTTTACTGCTATAACTGCCATAAGTTGCAGTAGATTAATATAATCAAATATTGAATAATAAAATAATTTAGTATACTTATGAGAATAACATTCCTTGAAGATTTATTATATCATTTCCTTATACTTATCTCAATGCAGCTTTCACTTTAGCTCATTCCTATCAGTCCAGAAGTCAGACTCTCTCACACAGTTTCCAAGTGAATAAGACATATTTAGCTTATATTATATTTTTTAAAGTATATATATATACTAATTATTATTATTATTTTTAGCTACATTTAACTTCATATATATATATATTTCAAATGTCTATTTTTTATCACGATATTCTGGAACATATAATCAAACACATGCAATATATATATATATTACTGTCATAACACATGCAATATATATATATATTACTGTATATAGATCCATTAATATTCTTTATAAAAGTAGCAGATATTTTGTACACATGGTTTAATATTATTAACCCATATGTAGATGGGTTAACAAAAATAAAATATTCAATAGAACCCAATTGGATCCATCTACCTATCATAATAATCAAGAGTACTCAGGACTCTCCAGAGCAATATTCTCACCCTTGAAATTGTGATAAATAAAATTTGTCCATTCAGATGATTTAAAGTAAAACACTAGATTCACACATGCTAATTGTCACATTATATTTCAATGCATTAGTGCTTAATGTTATTTTAATACTTTAATCTACATTCTTTCAGATTACAAAATAATTTCTTTATTAAGTCATATATTAAATTTCAATGCACATCTCTGACCATTCTATAATCTTGATTGATGACTTCAACATGGCATATAAAAATTTATACCAAAATGGTTACACTTATTTATATTTCCTTTTATGATAGGAGAAGAGCTTCATCAACGAAATTCCATTTCCTTTAATAATGACAGATAGCTCTCACATTGTACTTACAACTGCAATACACTTTCAAATGAAGAAAGATTTCTTGAATTGGTAAAACTATCTAATATTAAATGGGACATTGTTGAATGTTGTGAAGTTAAAAGAAAAATGAAGAGAATTGATTTGAACAATAGTCATGTACTTCACTATAAAGTCACAAATATTAGAAACCCAATTGGAGTTGGATTCATTATAAATAAAAAATGGGAGAACAACATTGTGGAGATTGATAGTGTATCAGATTGAGTGGTAAAATTAGTTATTCAACTTAACAAAAGATATCAAATGCAGGTAATTCAAATTTATGTTTCAAGTTTTCATTCTAATAAAGAAGTAAAGGATTTTATATGATCTACAAAAGGCTTTTGATCAAATCAAACAACATATTAAAATTGTCATGTCAAGATTTTATGCTAGAGTTGGTAAACAATTGAAAGATAAAAGTGCTGTGAATAAATTTGGTTATGGTGATAGAAATGAAAAAGGCCATAAGATTTGTGAAGTTTGCAGGAAAAAAATATAGTATGAGTTCTTTCTTCATAAAAAATGCTAAACAGAAATCAACATGAAATCATTCAAATGAAGGTACAGTAGAATTGAATTATATTTTTGATTAACAGAAAATATTTATTTCAAGATATATAATGTTCTTAATAAATTCAACACAGGAAGTGATCATCGATTAATTAGATGTAATATATGTATTAATGCAAAACTAGAGAGACAAAAAGTATTAATAAAACAATATTCACAGTTGATATTCCTAATCTTCAGCAACATTTGAATGAATTTAAATTAGAACTTGCAAATCATCTTCAAATATCAACAGATTTGAAATTGTTTCAGATTTGAATAAAATCAATAGAAAAATAACTGATACAGTATTACAATCTGCAACAAAAATCAATAGTACTAAAAGATGCAATATACCAGTAAATTTTCCATTGAGACAAAGAGAAAAGAAGGAATATGAATATATATAAAAAATCTATTAAGAAAAATTGAATACCAAAATGGTATAAAAAGAGTTAATAATGATGAAAATATAATTGAAATTAGCAAGAAAAGCTATTGAAGAGAATACATCTCAAAAGTGTGTAACAACATTATGAAATTGATTAAAAAAACTTGTTTCTGCAATAAGAATAAAAGATGAAACTATAACAGAAAAGAGAAATGACATCATGAAAGGTGTAATGGTATTTTATAAGAATTATATAAACAAGAAAACAAAGTATCCTCTACAATCGCTATATCCTTTGAATTGCTCAGTATTTTAAATGAAAAAGTGACACATAAAATTAAGTCTATGAAAATGGAAAAAGCTCCACGTAATGATAAAATTATAACTGATATCTTAAAAGAAGCAAATGAGAAAATTTTTAAAATTATTGGCACAAATTATATACCAAATGTCTAAAAGATAAATATGTACTAGATCAGGGGTGGGTAATTATTTTTTTGCCAAGGGCCATTTGGATATTTATAATATCATTTGTGGGTCATACAAATATCAACTTAAAAATTAGGCCCCTACATTTGATCAAAAGTTTAATTTATTCCTAATCATTAGGGATGGGCAATCTTTTCAATTTGATGTCAATTTCAACTTCCTCTTTTTAAATAAGAGTCATACATTTTTTTGTGAATCAAAAATAAAATAACATAATCATTATTAATGAGTGTCCATCATTTAATGACAATTTTTCCAATTCGTCTTGTAAAACTATTATTCATGACATAATGTATTTATATTTTTGAAATTTCTTTTTATGTTCAGGAGAGATTAATTCTATAACAGCTGGTAGCAGTTTTTATACAACTCCCCTCAGAAAACAGTTTCAAATAGTGTTTTTTTTTTTTAAAAAAAAATGCAACTTGTTTTCATATAACTTTCTGTCTTGTTTGTACTTTTTATAAAATATGTCAACTACTTGATAACACTCCTTATCAAGTTGTATACTTTAATACTTTTTTTTCTCCTAATAATTTTGCTGTTATCAAAATGTTTTGATAAATAGTGTCTTTTAATATGTTCTTTATTAAATAAAATACTTTCCAGGCATATTAAGAACATGGCTTTACTATTTCTTTCTATGAATAAAATATGATTTGGTACCATTTCTGTTAAAAATGTGCCATCCTGATAAAAAATATTAAATGCAATATAATAATAATAACAACAACAGCAACAATAACAACAACAACAATAATAACAACAACAGCAACAATAACAACAACAACAATAATAACAACAACAACAACAACAAACAATAATAATAATAATAATAATAATAATAATAATAATAATAATAACAACAACAACAACAACAACAAACACAACAACAATAATAATAATAAAAACAAAGTCAAATTTAAGTTTTGTTTTGCTAAAAACAAACAAAATGCCCTTAGGATTTTAGATTAAATTGTAGTCAGATAGACCATACAGTATATGTAATTTGTTAGAATATTATTCCTCTGATAGAATAAACTAAAACTATTATAAAAGTTTGAGATAAAAAAAGATGTAGTTGAGAAAATAAATATTTTATTTTACTTAATTCTTAATTCAATATTTGCACTACACTTCTTGTTTAAATAAAAGTTTTATAAAAGACTTTACATTTTTGAAAATATATTTGGGCCACACTAAGCGCTTTTAAAGACCCGATTTGGCCACAGGGCAGAGATTTCCCACCGCTCTACTAGATGATTGGAAGAATGCAATAGTAATTTTGATATTTAAAAAAGTGAAGAAGATATTATAAAATTACAGACTTATCAGACTATTATCAGTTTTATACAAATTTTTTACCAAGATAATTATAACTTGTTTAGAATAAATTTTGGATTTTAAATAATTAAAAGAAGCAGAATTTGAAAGTGGTTTTAGTCGTGGATCACATCCAAATATTGAGAGAAGATTTAGGAAGGACAAATGAATATGAGTTGTCATTATGTTTTGGATATTTTTAACTATAAATAATATGTAAAAATAAATAAATAAAAAATGCTTTTATGTAAATAGCTAACTAAAAAATAGAAAAATAACAAAGTAATCGCCCTCTCAGTTAATTTGCCATTCTTGGAGAATATGAGATCTTACGAATATACACTTGTTATAAAACAATTGGAAATTACAGGAATATTGTCATTTCATAAAAGCATTTGAAGCTCAAATAATTCATAAAAATTAAAAAAGCCTCGAATGCTTTTATGAAATGCCAATATTCCTGCCATTTCCAATTGTTTTATAACATAAGTAGATTTTTACGATCTCTGATATTTTCCCAAAATGGAAAATTAAACATTATTTTACAAAAAATAAATTTATATATTATTTTTATACATTTTGGTTATATTTACTCATTATTTAAAAAATGTTTAAAACTAAAAATCTGACAAAATGTATAATTTAATAATAAGATGAGAAAATAAAAACTTCAATGTCTCTATATTTATGTATTAGTTTTTTAATTAATCAAATATGAGTTAAATCAATATTAACAACATTTTATTCTACAAATGTCAAGGAGTGTTCTTAAAAAGCATAAGGATGTGAGTTCTAAATGGGAATGGATTTTTTTCATTCTTAAAAATTCAAAAATATAGACAGACGGACAGAAACTTACACAGACAGAGCAAATTAACATAAAAGCATTTAAAATTCATTTGATTCTATAAGCATATCTTCAGTGATTAAAGCATTGTAGATCCAGGATATTGTCATATTCTGAAAAATATTTATAAAAAATTAATAGCCATAAGTAAATTACATAGTATATACTAAGACGGTTAATATTGGAAAGAATGTGTTACAAGGTAATTCCATATCTTCAAAACATTTTACAGCAGTTTTAAAAGAATTATTGTATGGATTAAAATGGGAAGCTAAGATATTAAAAGTAATTGGAGATTAGTTAGGTCATCTAAATAGAGATTATTTAAGTCATCTAAATGTTGTAAATGATGCAATTGCTTTTGCAAATAATGCTTCAGAACTTACAGGAAATCTTGCAAGAGTGACTAAATATAAATCCTAAAAAGACTAAAGTAATGCTCAATGGATTTTCTCAAACTAAATAAACATCATTGATAATGATGAAAATCTAAAGTGATGTTGAATGGATTTTTGCAAAAAAAGAAAATAAAGATTGATAATAATGAGTTAAAAGTTTACAATTATAAATACCTTAATCAAATTACTTATACAAATGAAAAGATAATGGATAAAATTAATCATAGAGTTAAATTACGATGAAGTGCTTTTGATAAAATAACCATGTATGTGTTTTAAAAAAAGGTTTTCAATAAATGCATTTTACCAGCTCTTACTTATAGATCTCAGATTTGGATACTTAACAGAAGAGCAATACAGATTTTAGAATACTCAATGAAGTATTGAGAGATGCATGTTAGGAGTAACGAGAAGGTTGAAATGAAAATACATGGATGATAGGACAAACTGGTATTACTGACAACATTGAAAGAATTAAGAGACTGAAGTAGAGGCAGATTGGACACATTGCTAAAAGAGTTGGTAATAGATGGGAAGTTGAAATCTTAAACAAAATACCAAGAAATGTAAAAGACATAAAAAGAGACCATGGGTAAGATGGATGAATGAAATAAGGTAAGTTTCATGACATGATATGTAAAAGAGAGGCTAGAAATCAGAGAAACTGAATTAAACTTAAAGAGAGTTTTTTATCTTGCAAAGAATTAGAAATATTGAAAATGATGATGACTTATCCCTTATTGATCTAGTATTTTATTCTCCAGCATTTCATCATTTGATGAGCCAATCACTTAAAAACACATCATTTTCAGGTCACTCTGCAATCATAGTTACTCTAAAAAATGATTTTACACATAGATTTCTTATAACAGTAGAAAAAACATTTAAGGTCTCACAGCAGAATATTTTTTTCCATATATATATATATATATTCAAACTTTGAGACCTTGTCATGAAACCACCTCAAGCTGGATTATATTTGTAAATATTGTCTCATATACAATTAATATTATAACATAAAACCAATCCATCACCACCCTCAAATTTTAGCTTTTGCAGATAACTACATACAACCTCAATATAAGGATATGTAAATGTGATAGCTCTGAAAAAAAGTATATGAAAGTATATCAGTCAGCCTGCGAATCACTTAGAGAATACATAGCTATTAAAAAATATATATATATTTGAATTATCCCTAATCACAGTTTAGACAATTCATTCAATGGGCATTGGATAATACTCTTTTAAATAAAGTTCCAACAGTGATAAGAATACTGGCAACAAGATACTACACCTACTATTCTTACATTTCAAAACAAAATTACAAAAAAGGTTAAAACCCCCAAAGAAAACTTTCTTGGACAATCAGAAGTTAATATAATTTTTACATTTTGGAGAATTTATGGAGAAGTTTGCATCATAGAATATAAAATATTGTACTTCTTTTATATATAATCATTTAAGCCCATTTACTTCAAAACACTTATTAAATCTAGATGATTTTCTAACAAAAGAGTGCATAACATTCAATCTCTGTGATACTATTAATAAAAAAAAAAACACAAAAAAATATATCCACACCTACAAACCTTAGACCAATATCATTGAGTTCACTTGCCTTAACATATTAGATTTGGAGATTAAAAATAAATCAAAATCTATCTATTGACATTGCTGTCATGATTTCAGTTTATAAAGAAAGATTAATCAACAAGTCAGCTGCACTTTTCCTTAAAATAATAATAGATACCTTGAAGGAATATAAAATATGGTCCAGTTATCAATGTTTGACATGAAATCAATTAATCTCTTAATCAATACATTAGCAGAAATGTTAACACTCACATTATTAATCTAACCTAATTATAAAATTACTCCTGAGCTGAAAAATGCAAATTATCTTTCATGTAAAGTTCCTCAAAGTGACAGTGCTCTTTTATTCACATTTTACATTAACCCATTATTTAAAACTAAAGAAAATTTTTGACAGATGTATTCATACTTGGAATAAAAACAAATATTCCATGTATTGGAAACATGAATGATATATTACTTTTTTACATAGGAAAAAAATACCAATACTGTCAAAAAACTTAAATAATTGCATTAGTAAATGTAAAACTGATTACAGTATGGAGAAATCCATTATACACAAGATGTTATTATAAATAATACTTCAAAGTAAAACAATTTATTTAAAAGATTTATTTTTTATCTAAGCAAGTCTGAAATGTTGCTTATCAACCCAAGTGAAACTTATAAAAAATGAGAATAAATTCAGTTCACTCTCCAAATCATACTTATTGCTATATGCAAAAATAGTATTATATAAAATTTTGATAATAACACATATTACATATTAAACTCCTATAATAATATACACTAAGGACTTTTCATCGAAGATGTCCATAATTTCAATTAAACAAATTTAAAGTCTCTAGTGCAAAATGGATTGGGTTTACATTCACTAAATATTTTTCTAATATAAAAATATTTTCTAACATTTTTTTTCCATATTTTGAAGAAATAATTAAAATTATTTCCACAAATAAAACATCATCTATATCTGGATACTACTAGAGCATTCTACCTTCTAGACATTTACAATTTCAAACTTAGTATTCTGTTCTCCTAGAAATGAATATAAACACTGGAAAATCTATCCATTAATCTATCCATCCTCTTCAAATAATAATAACAAATCTCTATAAACATAAATAAATAAACAATTAATGAAAAAATTTAAATTTCAGTCACTAGAATTTAAATACTATGACTTTCTTTTTAAACTAAACTTAGAAACACTTCCAACTCTATACTTTTTCAGATATAAAAGAGATTGCATTAGTACAGAAGATAGATGTAGATTTTGCAATACAGAGTCAGAAATTCATTCATATATTTTCCTCCATGATTCATATTAGGTAATATTCATTTGACCATTGCCAAAATTTTCAATAATAAAACTTATAATATTTCAGCACTTTGAACATTTTCCAAAATAACTTTTCACAAATTCAAGCTAATGCATTTCCATTCTTCTTCTTACAGTGTACTAGATAGTGATTCATGTACAACTCAAATAGAAGATATCCAAATAAATTTTGGAATAAAATGTAAACAATATGATTAAGAGATGAGAATTTCACACAAACATTTGGTCCAAATTACAACAATGCTTGAGCTTTTATCATGACACACTTTGTCAAAATGGTGAAAGTAAAAAAATTGAATGAAAAATGCATTCAAAGTAATCCTCATGTGGGTAATATGATATATGTGCATCCAAGATTGTAATTTCTATTTTTTTTGGTGTCTATTAATGTTCCAAGTTTGTTTCATCTTTGTATTCTATTTCTTATTATTGCATTTTCATCATAATGTTGATTTGTAATGACCAATGAATTTCAATGGAATTTCTTTTTGAAAAATAATAATGATGATGATGTTGGTAGTAATAAAGAAAAATTTATTGTTCAGAAGATCATAAAAAGATTGTGCACTGCAAACAACAAAATTTGAGAATGGTATATATTCCTGGAATTCCAGAATCTATCATTTTATTACTGCACTAAACCATGCAAGGGAAGTTTTACATTTTTTCTCTATGTGAAAGAAAACAAAAAGACTCTTTGAGCTTAGCCAACCAACGTTGACTTAAACATCAAGAAATAATGAATACTTTAGTGTCCGGAAAATTCACAAGAGCATTTAAAGTATTACAGAGCTGAAATCCATCAATCATCAGAATATACTATTCTAACACAGCACTAAACTAGACAGAATAAATAATGAAAAGTTAATTGTTCAGGAATTTATATGATATTCAAACAACATAAAAATTAGTTATCAAATACATTATAATATATGTATGACACTGAAGTAGAAGTAATTTACTTGATCCTCACTATTAATTGTTAATAATTTGTAAAAAAAAACAAGCAAATTATATAATCAAAATAATGACTGCTTATATTTTCAGATACTAAAATAATCACAAATTAAATGAAATGGCAGTATTTATAATGTCATTTTTTTATTCGGTATAATTTTTAAGTAATTTAATTGTGTCCATTATAGTTTCTGGAAACGTTTATGCATTTCATAATAATACGTAATCTCTAAATTTATAATCTACAAAAAACATCCAAAATTGTTTGATAATAAATGAAGTTGCTATAGCTAAATTTGTATCAACGATAAGTCAGTCGTGTGATCAGACACTTATCTATGATGCATCATTATTCCTTAACATTTTTAAAAGCTGACGATATTATTAATCTTAAGAAAGATATTTATAGGACAAAGCTATATTTTTTTTCACTATATAAATTTCGACATTTTGTATTTGATACTATTAAGTCTAACGCCAACTTTTATTTAAAATCAAAACAATATAGAATTATTGATTTAAAAAATACTTAGAATAATAGGCAATTTTTTGCCTTTTACTTTTTCTTATAAAATAATTTGACAATTAAGTTTTTTAAAAAGAATTATGGCAAAGGTTAATTTTTATTACTCAGTATTAAAAATCAAAAAAGAAGAAAGGAATCAATTTTGCTATCAGATATATTTTCTTTTCGTGATCTCTCATTTTGAAAAAAATATATATTAAGTATTAAATACTCTTTTACTAATCAATTTTACTTCAGTACCTTTTGGATCAATTTCATTTGAATTGATAATCAGCTTACTTTTAAACGGCTTTTTCATTTCTTTTCTGATGTATAGCCTGCCCTTATAAGCTTAACTTGAATCCATTTGATTTAGAAAAGTGCATATGGGTCAATATAGATTTTATTAAAGACGAACTTATATATTTATAAAAATAGCTTTAAAATTAGTTTAATGTAACATTTATATAACTATGTGATAGGTTTTCTATTCAATAAAATAAAAAATTGTAAAATACTATTGCTATTCTTTATATTATTGTATACATACACACTTGGAGTTTTAGATGTAAATTATAAGGGACTTGAATACAGACTTTCAAATCCCCCTCAGCCATCCATTCTATCTCGAACAACCGACACCCATGATCACACACATGTGAAAAAAATAAATGAACTCCATATATTTGAAGCTGAAACAGAAATCATCAGGTGGCCCAGATCATCATCTCCCATATATATATATAAGCATTGCTTAGTTTATATTAATATATCAAATCTTCAAACTTTAATGGACAGGTTTCAATCTACTTCGCCCTCCAACTCTTCAGCCATCTATACCATTGAAAATCTGATAATGGAATGCCCAAATCCCTTGTTGATGCCAATATTATAATTGAATATCGGGGGGGGGGGTATACAATTAACTCATGTGAATCTTCCACACCCATATGTAATAAAAACGTTAGTAAATCCACAAATGAAGATATAAATTCCTAACAATAATACAAATATCAAATACATTGTAAGACACTTATAACAAATACAACTCTATCCTTATTTCTGCTGAAAATGGAAGTTCATTCATATGTTCCTGGAGACAAACATTCAAAGCAAAACACTTCATAGATATGATGATGTACAATATTTAATGTAAATATTTATGAGTTTGATCAAGAAAAGATAAATAAATTTAAAAATCTTTGTAGTTAAGCAATAAAAATAAATACAACTGAAAAAGGTTATACAAACAACAAATGTATTATTTACTTTAAAAAATGTTCTTGTGGCAATATTTCATTTCCCTCCTCAGGGTAACATATCTGATACTGAAAATATCCACAATCCATTATATATATATTGTTCCTACCCAGATTAAGGCTGTATATTACAGTATGTATATAAAAGAAGTTTATTGATTGTATTTAATTTCATTTGACTTGATGTGGTGATAATAAAGGGGTTGAAGTATAAATGTTAACAACCTAATTTTTTAAAATAAGATCATTACTTATTATTAATATTATCATCAAATTATAAACTGATTATTGTCAATTTTAGAAAAATATAAATAAGTGAATAATGAATAAATACTAGAAAATAATTAAGTGAATTATAAAATAAATCACCTGAATAAATTCATTATTGTTAATTATTATGTGTCCATTTTGTTATTACATCCACCATTACAATTTGATTATCACAGAATTAAATATTTCCTATTTCATATATGTTTGTTTATTTATGTTGTTTATGGAAATATAATAAAGTTATATGTTAATATATATATACTATTAAAATGTATAGAAAATGTCATGTGAATTCTTTGTTTTGGGTTGAAAATGAAAATTAATATTGAAATTGTAAAATGAATTTTTATTTTATTTTTACTGTATCCAATATTTTTTTTATCTTCATTTTTATTTACTAAATGGAGTCAAATTTTATTAGGCTGCATTGAGTTACCATTGAGTCTAATTAAACACTTGCCTTAGTAACATTAATGTCAGCAAAGAGAGATTATAAATAGAACTGAAATCCTTTAACTTGAGTTCTTATAACTTTTGTCATTATCCAGAATGGGCACTTTTATATTTGTCTTTAAAATTTATCAGTTTTATTTTAAAAGTGATTGATTTATAAAATAATGGAAGAATAAAGAATTAAACTGTCTGCCCATTCAATTGAGAGCAAAACGTTGATAAAATTCCAAGGTAAACAACAGAATGTATTATAAAAAAAGAACAAAAACATCAAAATTTGTTGTATTACAAGTAACCTATAAAATATTCTGTTATTAAAAATTTGGGATTTTATATATATATTTGTGATGAATACAAACGCCATGTTGCATATATGGATATCATATTTTTGATCAAGGAATTTTACAAGATCAATTAATAAATATAGTTTTACTTCTCACTATTATGTAAACAAAAAACACTTATTTATAATTGCTTAATGAAGAAGAAGATATAAATTAATATTAAAGTTTATAGGCTTAACTTTAATATTAATTTATATCTTCTTCTTCATTAAACAATTATAAATAAGATCAATTAATTTAACTTCTATGTGATATTAAATAACTGAAATTTCACCTTATTGACTTGGAAAAAATGCTACCATTTACTATTCACTTGGATTGTAACTGAATTTTATTTTTAAAAAAATGTCTCGTCATATATCATTGCAAATAAAAGTGAAATACCAGTGATTTATAGTGTTGACTCATATAACCAACTACTCTTTTTAAAATAATTTGGTCATGTATTTGAATAAAAGGGAAAGGTATTGGAATAAAAGATCCTCCATTATTATTACCATTCATGCTTGTCCCTTCTTTACTTCAAGAAGAATCATTTCTCTGCATTTAAATCAGAAACAAGGAAACTAGGACTATGATGGAACAGTGGGTAAAGAGTAAAATGAGACTTTTCATCTATGGAGTATGATATCTGTGTGCATATTTTTCATGAAAAATGTACGTTTGTTCATATTTTCTATCTTAAAATATGATCAAATAATATGTAGATTTTATTATATGATAAGCAATTTATACAATAAAAGGTTGGAGAGATTTTTTTTTAAGTTTAAACTCTTATCCGATGATATAAATTAATTCCTAACTCAATATTTTCAAATATTCACTTTCTTTTAATTTAAATTTTAACTTGGGGGTATTTGAATAGAAGAGTTTAAATACAATCAATTTTATGTTAGTTTGATTGATAGATAAATAAAATTGGTAATCATCTGAAATCCAAGCATGGCCACTTGGGGCATTGATGCTACACAAAAATCAATCAAATATAATGTTACCAGGCCACCACAATGTTTTTTTTTATACGTCTTTTTTTTATTAAATAAATTTTTTATTTTATTTACAACATGATTTCTTTTTTATTAAACAAATTTTTATATTCATTTTCATTGTTTTTTTTTTAACCTGATATTTTTCTTTATCCAACAAATTTTGGTAATTAAATTTTTGGAATTTTAATCAAAACTTTGGACTATTTCACAACGGATAAACTTGTTTTAACCACGCCACTGAAAAAATATAATGGGATAATTATTTGGGACTTGTTTTGACTTTGTTCTACCTTTTTTTTTTTTTTGCTTGACTAAATTGTTTTTCTTATTATTAAATCAAAACTAACTTTTCTGTTGTTGAGGGTTCAAAAATTGTTTTGAAATCTCCACCCCCACCATCGGATCAATATTTGTAACATAAAGTCAATAATTTTACTTTTTTTTAAACAACTTGTTTTCACTTTTTACTTTTATTTATATTTCGTTTGAATTAGCCTTTTTTTTGCTTCTACAATAAACAGCTTTGGGGGGGGGGAGGTGCTTTCGTATTGTTATTCTTAACAAAAAGTCAACAAAAATAGTCATTTATTTGAACCCCACTTGTTTTAACCCTAATGAAAAAATAGAATGCAATTATTTGGGTATTATTTCGAATTTATTCAACCTTTTTTTTTTTTTTTGGCTTAACCAAATTGTTTTTCTTTTTATTAAATAAAAAATAACTTTTGTGTTTTTTGGGGGATAAAAAATTGTTTTAAAACACCCACCCCCACACTCGGAAAAAGAATTTACTTTTTTTTTTTTCAACAACCTTTTCTCACTTTTTTCTTTGATTTATATTTTGTTTGAATTACCTTTTTTTTTTCCATTCTACAGTAAATTGCTTTGGGGGGGGGGGGGCATACTTTGTTATTATTAACAAAAAGTCAACAAAAATAGTCATTTATTTTAATCCTGCTGCAAAAAATAGAATCCAAATGCTTGTCAATTTCTAATGAAATGAACAAAAAAAAAAAGGACATAAACTTTGGACTTTTTTAAAAGTATTTATTATTTTAGTGCTGTAATAAAAAGTGGACATTATGTGGCTGAAAAAAAGGACACAATCTCACACACTTTCTGTACTTGGTAATTCTCAAGAAATGTTTAAAAACTGCACGTTCTTCTCAGACCTTTTAGTGGTCTCATATATTTTCCATGTTGAAACATGACTCAGCGCATGAGCTTTGTCGAAATATGTTCGAACATACACTTTGCCAATTTTTTACATATTAACATTTTTTTAGGGAAGGGTGGGGACCATATGACAATTATTAGTAATTAACAACATTATTTAGATAGAAATGATATTACTCTATTACGGAGATTTGAAAAGTTGTACTGACTTGAAATTCAAACATCCTCAAGAGATACGGTAAACAGCTATGAATAGAACAAATACACTTCAATAGTTTTGAAGCACAAAACAGGCCATAATATTTTTGGGCAATGTCATGTAAAGCAGCCTGCCATAATGGTTAATACAATATTAAATGTTGTATTAGCCCATAAGGCCAGCCATAGTAAATGGCATTTTTATGTGTTTTGTACACATAAACAATGCCTCAAGTGGCCACGCCCAGATTTTAGATGATTACCATGAAGTCAATTTTATTTAGTCACATTTTTTGATATATATTTTATTGAAAGATTAGAGAAGATATCTTGAAATTTCTCCAAAAGCTTAACAGTTTAAATTGTCCATTGTCCTACAACATATCTGATGATCCATATATATATATATATTGAACTGGGTCCATTTAAAAGAAACTGTTTATTGGGTTTTAATCCCTTTTAACATAATTTATAATTGTAAATTTTGTTTTTAACATTACATGAATGGACCAGCCCTTCAAGCAGATGGGAGACCGAGCTATCAATGGTATCAATGATACCTACAGTCAGACTGAGCTATGCAAAGCATAACACAATCACATTTCTAGACTGTGGCCCACCTCAACTGCTAGATTCAAACTTTACCATCCAAAGCATTTTATTTGTTTAGAGGAAAACCTCAGGTGCCAGCTAATTACACAAAGTAATTAACATGCCTGGACAGTAGGCCCATATCCAGCATTTGAAATATACCATGACTAGCTCAAACTCTGTCTCAGGGTCTACCATATTGACTTAACACATAAATTAACTTATACAATATTTGACTGGTGATGCAGTGACAAAAGATAAAGAGAATATAGACAAAATAACAATTAAGGCAAACATTAATATTTAATTAAACACACGCATATTTAATATAATAAAATAATATTGAAATTTACATATAAAATCATATAAGTAATTACTCAAGCTAAATTATGATAGTCCTTTGTTAATTAAAGTTCATTCATTTAAATATAAAGTGTCTATAGACAGTGATAAAGTATCTTTACCTAGGTTTTCATTTGTGTGTATTTTATAACCGGTTGGCTTTCCGGTTCTCCGTCGACGGCTTCATGGCTTGTTTCCATTCTGTGACTCAACAATGAGAGAGAGAGAGAGAATAGTGGCAGAATTTATTTTATGATTATGGAATCAGTTTCCAGCATTTGAGTTCAAGGTGGAATAGTTGAATTGTGGAGGTTTTGGGAATGAAGTTCTGTCAGACACATCCATGGCTTATGCAGCTTCTCCATTAATGTTGACTGTAGCAACAATTGACTGGCTTACTACTGCATTCTGATTATCTGGATCTGAACTGATTAATGATCTAGCAACTTGCAGCTCTATATCATAAGCTAGACTATATCACAAACCAGACTAAAAAACAATAAAGAGAGCAGTGTTGTATACTTTTTTTCTCTCCTATTGTTTCAATCTCTTATCATTATTTTTAATTTAGATATTAACTTGAAATGTCTTTTAATTAATTTTACATTTTTGGTTATCTTAATTCTTTGCTCAGATTCATCAAGACACTTTACAGTTTTTTAATTAATTCAACTATTGATTTTAATTTTATTATCAATCTGAAATCTTATAAACTAATTAGCACACATTTTTTCAAAGTTTTCTTTTACAAACATTTTATTTTTACAGACTAAATTTTAGTCAGATTTTACATATTTATTTAGCTTTTACTTTATAAAAGCTCTTTTCTTTAAAAAAAAAAGAGAGAGAAAAAAGTTTTAACTGTTCTTTAATTCTATGATACATTTCTTCCCCCTCCTGCTAAGAAGTTTTATTTTGAAATAAAAATATGATGCAGTATTTTATTTTTTTGTTTTAAAAAAATATTTAAATTAAGCCACTTATAATTTATTTTTATCTTAATTTTTAAATAAAATTTACAGACATGTACTGCTGTTTAATAGTAATACATTACACCACCCTCTGTTTGAAAGTAAAATGTGTCTTTTAACCCATTTTATCTCTAACATTTTATTTATTATTTATTTTTTACTGCTTTACCATTTGACTTTTTTTATATAATATTTTTCCCATCAATAAGTTTCTAAATTGCATACAGATCAATAAAGCATAGAGGGTGACTTTTCTTAAGCTACTTTTTTTTCCAGACTGTCAATGTTGATTCCAACAATCAAGTGCTGTGTGATGACCATGAGGGAACATTCATCTTTCTGATGTGAACAGGGATTTTGACCAAGGCAGAAACAGGGTTTTCCTGACTCATACCGACTTACACATTTATACAGAAAAAACAAAGCTTTCCATGCTGTTTTTCCACCAGATGTTTGGATGAGTCCACAACTTGCTCCAATGGGTCTGCATCCTAGAAAGTGAAAAAAAAGGGTCACTGCGAATGGCAGGATTCATCTACTGACCTATTCAACTTATGCTATTGGCAATACTTATGAGATGTGGGGATTCTCCCCAATGAATGAATCTGTGGCTTACTCCAGATGTTTCCAGTGTGCATATTTAAAGAGAATGGGGACTCTCCCCCATGAATGACATGCAGCTTACTCTGGTTGTTTCCAGCGTGTATATGTAAAGAATAAATGGATAGGTCCGGAACTTTCTGAACCCTCACTCTGAGAATATTCCCTGTTTAGTCCATTATGGGTACTATTTTCATACAGCCTTCACTTACTATACCTTCCTCACTTTATCTATACATTCCCCTATAACTCTAATAAATCCCATAAAATCTACACCTACTTGAAAGATTTTATTTATTTATTTTATTATGGATTTCATTTTATTTATTATATGCTTTATTTATTCTTAGATTTATTTATTATTTTATCACCACATTTTGATTGTATAGAATGAAAAAAAAACATTTTATTATCATATATTTATTCTAAAACTATTATTTTACTCTATTTCCTTTACGTTATTAATTTTCAAAATCAAAAAACATTTTATTTATTTAACTCTATCTCACATTCTTTCCATTGTTAACTTAAAAAAAAAAAACTTTTATCTATTTTTAAATTAAAGCAATTGTTTGACTAAATATTTTAAACCAAATGGAATTGTTTGCCAAACTCCAAACCCCCAGTAATAAATTATTTATCATTTCTGACCACCTTTTCTTCTCTCTCCTTTCTAATTACATTTTATATTTCACTATTATTAATTATTTTAACAATATTACAACTTTTTTGCCTTTGCATATTTCTTTTCTCACACTGCTCACCATTTTATTTTTTTTCACACAATTTAGCATTTAATTTAAATTTAAATTTTGAACTTTTTTTTCAATTTTAATTATGATCTTACTTATTTAACTTTGCTTATGCTGAGTCAATTTATGGGACTTTGGCGACCACATTGGATGGCATTTGAACTAGGTATATTTAAAAGAAACTGTTTATTGGGTTTTAATCTCTTTTAAACATAATTTTAAATTTTATATTTTCAACATTACATCAACTGACTGGGTTGGGGGGTAGAATACCATCAATAGTAGAGCTATAAATGATATCAAGTCATACTGAGTTATGCAAGGCATAACATGATCACATTTCCAGACTGTGGCCCATCTCGACTGCTAGATTCAAACCCCTACCATCCAAAGCATTTTATTTGTTTGTTTAGAAGTAAACTTCAGGTGCCAGCTAATTACATGAAGTAATTAACATGCCTGGACAGTAGGCCCTTAATCCAGTGCTTGAAATATCTCATGACTAGCTCAAATTCTGTATCAGAGTCCAGCATATTTACTTAACACATAAAGTAACTTATACAATAATTGACTGGTGATGCAGTGACAAGAGATAAAGAGAATATAGACAAAATAATAATTAAGGCAAACATTAATATTTAATTAAACACACACATATCTAATATAATACAATAATATTGAAATGTACATATAAAATCATATAACTAATTATTCAGGTTAAATTATGATAGTCTTTGTTAATTAAAGTTCATTCATTTAAATATAAAGTGTCTATAGACAGTAATAAAGTATCTTTACCTAGGTTTTCATTTGTGTGTATTTTCCAACCAGTTGGCTTTCTGGTTCTCCATTGATGGCTTCATGGCTTGTTTCCATTCTGTGACTTAGCAATGGGAAAGAGAGAGAGCAAGAATAGTGGTAGCATTTATTTTATGATTATGACATCAGTTTCCACTATTTGTTTGAGATGGAATAATTGAATTGTGGAGGTTTGGGGAATGAAGACCTGTCAGACACATCCATGGCTTATGCAGATTCTCCATTAATTTTGACTGCAGCAGTAATTGATTGGCTTACTACTGCATTCCAAATATCTGGATCTCTGGTTGTTTGGAATCTGCATTCTGTCTGAACTGATCAATGGTCTAGCAAATTGTAGCCTATATCATAAGCTAGATTATATCACAAACCAAACTAAAGAACAATAAAGATAGTGGTTTTATATACTTTTTTCTCTCCTATTGTTTTAATCTCTTATCATTATTTTTAATTTAGATATTAACTTGAAATGTCTTTTAATTAATTTTACATTTTTTGTTATCTTAATTCTTTGCTCAGATTCATCTAATCAATCTCAATAAGACACTTTACAGTTTTTTAATTAATTCAACTATTGATTTTAATTTTATTATCAATCTGAAATCTTATAAACTAATTACCAAACATTTTTTCAAAGTTTTCGTTTACAAACATTTTATTTTTACAGACTAAATTTTAGTCTGATTTTACATATTTATTTAGTTTTTACTTTATAAAAGCTCTTTTCTTTAAAAAAAAAAGAGAGAAAAAAGTTTTAACTGTTCTTTAATTCTATGATACATTTCTTCTCCCTCCTGCTATGAAGTTTTATTATAAAATAAAAATAGGATACAGTATTTTATTTTTTTGTTTTAAAAAAAAATCTTTAAATTAAGCCACTTGTAATTTATTTTTATCTTAATTTTTTAATAAAATTTACAGACATGTACTGCTGTTCAATAGCAGTACAATATATATATATATTGTGACCATGCAATTTTCCGCAGACCTTTTTAAAAATAATTTTTAATATAGTTAGTTATTGTTAAGTAGCACTTTTAAATATTAAAGTATCACAAGAAATTTATATTTTGTGATTGATATTTTCTTTTGTTTTATTTCAAAAGATATATATTTGTTCATTTTTATTATATTTTACATATCTTTTTTTGTATAGAATTTTATGTATTTGGTGGTTTTAATGAATCAATAAACATTTGTTTTGCAGCTCTGTAGAAATAAATGAGTTCTTTTCAAAACTAAATCTCTTTAAAAATTTTCATTTTCAAAATATTTCTTCATTCCACTTTTTTTAAAATAAATCTACAATGTTTCATCTATAGACTTCCCAATTGCTTTCATGGTTTTACATCTACAGAATGCATTTTAGGCCCCAAAAATTCTTATTATTTTTAAAAATTTTAGAAAATTTCACTCTTTTTTTTTTTTGGAGTTTATTAAAAATATGAATAGCAAAATTCATCAAGAAAATGAAAACTTTTACAGAATCATCTAAACTAAGTTACACACTATAGGATACACAATCTCAAATACAGATTCTGAGATATTTTGATAAAAGTTTTGTTGAAATGCCAGAATTTTTTCTAACACCATAATAGTATTGTCTGAACAAAATCCAATAATATTTTATATAAATAATTTGTAATAAAATCTTATTATTCAAATACAGGCATCAATTTTGGATCAATTATATCTGTTGCTCTTTCTTTCATTTCCACAATATAGGGACATGTACCATTATCATCAAAGTCTTGAATTTCAACTTTAAGGTAAATTATTAAAACACTTTTATGTGAAACAATAAAAGCTTCACCAACTGTAAAAATGTTATGATTCTGATCTGGTTTTTCAAAAATTTACTTTTTCATTTCAATGGTAATGTCATGACAATAGTTGAAAACATAAATGTAGATCATAAATATACTCCCTAGTCCATACTATTCTACTTTGTAAACAACTAGATATCTGAAAAATAGTTTACTGCTTTAAATTAAATTGTATTTAAAATGTGTATAGTGCTATTCTAATATTTTTCATTGATTCAGCAATAATTTTTTTAATCAGAACCTATATACAAAACTTCATTATGTAATATTACTTCATAATATTCCTTCATTTTTTAACTCATAGAAAATAGCAATTATATTTTTTGAACATACATGACTCTAATAGGATTTGACAAAATATGCCAATTTTTAACATTTTTGACATTTAAAAATTTAATTTGTGAACATCACTGATTTCCCTCATTCCTACTGTTAATGATTATAAGCTATTTTCAATTTCATTATTCTTACTATTAGATGTTTTTATCTGCTGACTTGATTATGATCTACCAAATCTCAATTCTCTTTCTTCACATTTTCACATTAAATTTCCTTATCTCATTTATCCACAACATATGTGATACCCTTCAAAATCTCTTATAAATTTATTTGATTCAATTTAAGACTTCAGTTGATATTATTATATGTACTGTTAACTTGTTTGTTCAATAAATCTTTTTTTTAAAAAATACATATTATAAAAATTACAAAACTGAATCATTTTTACTTCTATATTTTTTTTACAACACTGGAGGTTTTATAGAAATAAAAAGTAAACAAATTTAAAGTGGTTTATTATATATATAAAAGTAATTTTAAAACCTTTGATTTTTTTAAAAATAACTTAAAAACAAACAAACAAAAAAAAGATTAATAATAAAAAATAAACTCTAATCAGTATGTAATTTAAAATAAGGAAAGAGCAAAATTATAAAAAAAATGCTTTCATCTCTTTCATTTACTTATTTAATTACATACATAGACATACTTTGGAATTAAAAGAAAAGTTTAATGTAGCATATAACTTAATAAAACTTTTATTTGAGAAAACTGAAGTTTTAATATCAGTTAGGAAAATATTTATTTTCTCTCTATTATTAGTTTTCTTAAAAATAATAATAAAATACTCTACATGTTATATATAAGTAGGCAAAACAGTCTCAGTCTGTTACAAAGCGAAACCTTCTCCAACAATCCCTCATTGGGAATCAATGAAGAAGTGCTACTTATCAGGTTTGCTGGGGGGTTTGAATATTTTTCCATCTTTGTTTTAGCTTCTAGCTAATAATAGTTAAATAACGATTTTCTGAATAATTTTGTATGTGTAACTAGGTTGTCTATCAGATGAAAACATTTTAAATATTATTTGGAATCTCTAAACATTTTCAAGTTTTATTTGGTCCAAATTAAAATTCAAGTTATAGGCACAGTATGCCTGTTTTAATAACATGATTATATATAAATATACATTATAACAGAGAACAGGGTAGATGAATGAAGCTGTCTGATTTACTTATAAAAACTGCACATTGGTGTATCAAATATGTATAAAAGTGCAGGATACAGGACTTGACTGATTATGATAAGTCTCTTGTTGGTAATCAAATATGTTTAACATTATAGTAGAATGCACAATGCCTTTATCATCCAGCTTCAAAGTGAACTGCCAAAAATTTGTTGGCATAAAAAATTGCAAAACAACTAAAGAATTTTAACTATGCACACATTCATAGAATGAAAACACAATTCCATTATCAGATATCATCTATCCCAGGGATCCCCAACCTATGCCCGCAGGCACCATGGCACCTGCAGACCATTTTATGTGTGCCCACCGCTATTGAACACGATAAAAAAGTATTTATCTGATACTTATAAATTTAATTTTTAAAATTTCTTATAAATTATTGTATTATATTGTAATCAAATTGTAGGGCATACTATACTTTTACAGTGTAAAAATATAAACGTTAATTATATGTTAAAATTTTATTTTTGAAATAAATACTTTTTTGTACATTATGTGTATTATTAACAATATCCAACTATAAATTTACATTGAAAAAATAAATGGTGCCCACCACCTGGCCAGTATTATAGAATGTGCTCTTAAGTGCAAAAAGGTTGGGGATCCCTGATCTATCCTATAGAAACAAAACAAACTTTAAGATGCAAATATACTCAAGCCAGATTGCAGAATTAAATGGAAATATTTAATTTCTTTCACCTTATGTAGTTTCAGATTCAAAATATTACTCACAGCACACATATACAGAAAGAATATTAAATTCAGAATAAAGAACTAAAACTAGATTTTAAATAAAACATAAATATTTAATTAATAAAAGTTTTTAATTGACAGGCTTTTAATATGGACACATATATTTAGATGATTTCAATGTTTTTCTTAGATCCATCCTGGTAAATTCTGTTTTACTTTGGAATTCCAGTTCAATTAAATTAATCAGAAAAAATTTATTTGGAATGGCATTTGAAATATCTGTAGGCCACACAATGGTACAACACATATTTTCAAATGGTCTATAAAAATATATACTTTAGTTTTTCATTTTTATTAATAGATAGTAGGGGTGATCAGCAGAATATAAAACTCTGCAGTTTGAAGATTAAATTGCTAATAGTTATCACCAGAAATGATTGTAAAGACTTTTTTTTTTTGCTTTTATTTTGTCTTTGATAATTTTAAGATAATTTTTATTTCACAAATATAAAACATATTTGTCTTTGCAATTGCATAATGTTTCTAGAAGGATTTAAATTTACAGAATTAGGAGGGAGGGGAGTTATTCTCATTAATTTAAAAAATTGAATTTACAACTTTTTACAATTTTTTAAATTTTTTTAGTAATGTTAAAATTAATTTTATTAATAGATGTATTTGGACAAAAATATTATTTGAATTAAGGACCACATATAAGAAAATTAAATTTTGCCAATTTAGCCTCATTTTACGTATGGAATTTAACAAAGTAAGAGCTAATTGGAAAGTTAATAAAAACAATTTAAAAGACATTTCTTTATAAATGTGCATATGTATACATCAGGAATAATAAATATATCTGATTTATTGTTCAAAATTATTAAAGGAAATGAAATTAACAGTCATTAAAAATATACATATATTAAAAATACTTTATTTATCTTGCTTTACCCTGAACACTGTTTAGTATAGTACTTTTAACTAAAAAGTTTAATATTAAAATTCTAAAGATTTTTGCTATAATTTGATGGTTCAATTTTTATCTTATCTCGACCCTTTTCTTGTTATCATTTTAGTATGCATTGTGGGACTTTTTGACACATGAGAAAGCCACTAAACTATTATTGATATGCTAAGTGATAAGCCTAACATAACAGCAAATTCTTGAATAAAATATATATAATATTGAAATAATACAAACAATAATTACATGAGAATTTTATATTTAAATATGTAAAATGTTTAATGTTCATACTACTTTAAAATTATGTATATTTTACTCATGTATTTACAGATATGTTAAACTATTTAATATAAAAATACCTCAAAAAGAACAAAAATTTTAATTAACAAATAGCATAACTTTGTTACACTATGACTATAGTTAACAAAAAATATGATAGTGAAGGCTACAAAGTACAAATAGTACAATCAAACAAAAAAAAAAGATTCATGGTTGTACTTTTAAGGACTGATAAGTCCAAATAAACAAACAAATCACAAGATTGCAAATTTCCCTATTCATTTATTTACTGTTAATTTTATTGTTCAAACAATTGTGAGATAAAATATAAAATTCTCATATATTTATTACATTTTCACATATTTATTTGTTGTATCATTTAGTAAAAAACGGAAAAAACAAGCAAAGGTTTACATGTATATTTCTGATGACTGTATTCTTTTAATATTAATTGTATTTACTCACATATATACTGTTATGAACAAGTCCTAATAAATCTTCCTACTGACTAATTTATGGTTATTATTGTATGTATTTAAATATAAAATTCTCTACTATTTATTGTTCATGTTGTTGTTGTTGTTATTATTATTATTATTATTATTATTATTATTATTATTATTATTATTATTATTATTATTATTATTATTATTATTATTATTATTATTATTATTATTATTATTATTATTATTATTATTATTATTATTATTATTATTATTATTATTATTATTATTATTATTATTATTATTATTATTATTATTATTATTATTATTATTATTATTATTATTATTATTATTATTATTATTATTATTATTATTATTATTATTATTATTATTATTATTATTATTATTATTATTATTATTATTATTATTATTATTATTATTATTATTATTATTATTATTATTATATATATATTTACTATTGTTCTGTTAGGTTTCTTACTTAGTATATCAGTAATAAATCAGAAACTCCTCCATGTACAAAAAGGCCCTAGAATCTATACTAACATGGTACTCTTTTTTGGTTTATACCTCATTTAAAGACAGCAGTAGGATTTATTTTTGTATGATATATATATATTGTAATGGAAGAAAGATCTTTGAGATTCACATATACTGACCCCGGGGGAGCCACTAGTCCGAAAATAGGAACTAGACATTTATTTTAGGGTGGACAGGATATGCGAATCAAAAGGCACCGAACTACACTCAGGGAGGAACAAGATATCTTAAATATTGTTTAGACAGTTGAGAAATCAAAGCACAAAGACAAACGTCAGCCAAATTAAGTTTAAACAATTTATTAATTTTATTAAAAGTTGGGCAATAGAGTGAAGACATCTAGCCATGAATACAAAAGTGGCTTATAATAACATATGCGTATTTACCAGAGAGTGCACAAGAGTATGGCAAACATGAAGGCATTAATCATTTTGGCAGCAAAATTCTCTCACTTAAAATATAAGAAATGGTTAGGTTCATATCCCCCTGCTGACCAGTTGCAAAATTACAAAAACAAACAACAACTCTAGCCTCCTGAACCAGAGATAATAAAACAGATACTGTCCTGCCGGAAATCAATGAAACCAGCACGGACGTTCGAGCAGTAATATTCTAACTACTGTCATTAAAACACCGCAGGACTGCTGCGCATAATACTACATTCAAAGTAAACATGGCTGATCTCACATACAAGACAGCAAAAGATATTTGATTACAATCTTACGTAATCCAGAAAGAAATGACTACTTTCAGACAACCCAAAGAAATAACTTGACAAATAGCCAGCAAAAAGATTTTGTTGTTTGCACAAAAAGCGCAAATGAAACATGTTTAAAGATTCTTTATTTTATAACTAAGGGCAGGTAAATAAATAAAGATTACGAAAACTGCCAATGTGTTTTGTAATAGTTAACGAAATAATCAGGTATATATTAAACATATAAAATACAATCTCCTAATGCACCCCCTGATAAATGAAAATTGCAAACACTTGAAATCTTAAAACTAAGATTCCAAGACACACTTTAAATACTAAAAAAGTACATACAGATAATAAATAATTAAAAACAATTAATACCATTTTAAAACATACTTATCATTAGATTGAGCGGAGATTTAATTAAATGCAATTTATTTACCCTGGCTAGAATAGGAAAAAGTTTAGCTTACGGTAAGGCAGAGTTCTAGTGATTTCGTGACGAGTGCGCACTTTTGATAATAGTTCATCTTTCAGGTCCTTTGACAGTGGCAAGGTAGAGGCAGTGTTTATTTTAGAGGCTCATGGCATGACTGAAGAAGAGCTGGTAGGTGTGGGTCCGTCCTTTGTTTAAATTAGCCAGACATTCTAATGATGGCAAAACTCATAGTGGTAAATTTTGACATCTTGCACATTAATGAAGTTTGTCGATAATAGTTTAAGTTTTTAGCAGGGATTAAATGTCCACACTCTATCCAAAACGGTGTGATTCTCTGCCGGCAATAATCGAAGTGTCTATTTTTATACTGAATCCTCTCTATATCTCTAAAATTGGTGGGCTATCCTTGCCTCGCTACATTTTCCACGAAAACTTTCATTAGTCTCCAATTCTATATCTCAGGCAGGGCAAATATTAATTTCCCACTCAATCTAATATAAGAATTCCAACCAGGGATATTGAAACAAAAATAACAATACAATTAAACCTCCACTTTTTAGCATTAACTTTAAAAACAATTAAAATAAAAGCAACAGGAATATATAATTAGCAAGCTTGCCTGCTTTTAATCAAATTGATTAAACAGGCAGTGAAAGTAAACTATTTTAAAATAAATCAATTTTATAAACAAAGTAGTGAAAGTAAACTATTTTAAATATAAACGCGTATGTGTTTAAATACACGTATGCTTCTTTTTTTTTTTTAAATAATAATAGAAACATTTTAATGACTTTTAATGAAAATTAAGTTGCTTTTTCCTTTTTAAATTTTAATACTAAAACAACTGAATCGGAAATCAATCTGGTTCAATATATATATATATAAAAGTATAATTTGCTTCTAATAGTACAAGTAAATCATTTAAAGTTTGAAATTATTATTTATTAAGCAGTTTTCTCCAAGCTTGAAATGTAGATTCCATTCTTTAGCAGCATTGTCTAAAGTAATAGCTTAAAATTAAAGTGGACTTTTTGAAGGATTTTTAAGATAACTAGACAGAATGCTTGGTAGTGATTTAAAGTATGAAGGTACAGCAGAATTGGATTATATTTTGACTAACATAAAATACATATTTCAAGATTGAAATGTTCTTAATAAATTCAATACAGAAAGTGATCATTGATTAAAGAGATGTAAGATATATGTTAATTCAAAACTATTGAGACAAAAATTATTATGAAAAACAATATTCACAGTTAATATTTCTAATCTTCAGAAACATTTCAATGAATTAAAATTAAAACTTGCAAATCGTTTTCAAATATTAACAGATTTTGAACAATTCAGAGTTGAACAAAATCAATAAAAATATAACTGATATACTTTTAAAAACTGCAATAAAGATAGCTGGTACCAAAAAGAAGCAATTGACTAGTAAAATTTCTATTGAGAGCAGAGAATTTATGAAAAAAAGAAGGAATATAAAAACAATATAAAAATGATGTATTGAGGAGAACTGAATATCTAGAATTTTGTAAAATGGTGCAAAAAAGAGTTGATAATGATATAAGAAAGAATGATTATGAACTAGCAAGGGAAGTTCTAGAAGAAAATAAAAGTCTCAAGAGTGTAAAACAACATTTTGGTATTGGTAGTGTAACGGTATATAAATATGCTGTTACATTAATTTAAAATAAAAACTTTAAGTTCGCAAATAAAAATAAATTTATTAAAAGCTAAAAAAATTAAAGAGTTGTTCAATATATATATATTTGCACAGATGCAAAACTTTAAAAGTATTTTTTTTTTAATAAATAAAAAAAAAGTGTTTGAACGTATTTTTTATAAAAAAAGTACAAGATGTAGAGATAAAATATTTTTGTAAATGGAAATGATTGTTTATTAATTATTGAAAAGAAAACTAGCCCTTGGGGCTCTTATATAATTAAAATATCAGAGGAAAGATATAGATAAGAGAATAAAAAGAATTAGCTTGGCCAATGGAAGCACCAAGCCTCAGCTCAGACCCTAATGAAAATGATGGATTAGTGACGTTTTGTTCGTTGAATCCAGAGGATGATTATAAAAAAAATATTGAAATTAAGGACAGTGCCAGACAGTTCCAGCCTGATTGTTTTTGAGAGGTGTGATAGGACACCTATATCACCCTCTCTCTCTATTTTAAAAATGAAATGACTGTGATACTAGAATGGAACCAGCTAAGGCCACCTCCAGAATATCAGATCGTTTTTCCAATGGGGACATCGGGGGAATTGGCACCAAGAACCGTAACTCTTCTACTGTAAGCTATTGAACTGAACAATTTTAAAATTTAAAAGTAATTAAGAACTTTCGTCAAGATTTGACAAGTTTAATAAACAAGCTAAATCTAATTTTTGTAAAATGAACTATAATCTGACTTTTCCAAATCAATTATTGTTTAATTTTTTTACATTTAAGTTTGCTAAAAATCATTTCCATTTTTTTTATTAATATTTATTGTAGAAATTATTAAATGCATTAAATTTAAGTTGGGCATAGACGCTTGCATAGATTCATTCATGTTTAATTAGGTTTTTGTTTTCATATATGATTAAAATATACAGACATTCAGTAAATAATGATATCTTACATTGAATATCTAAAATGTATTTATTCAGATGTCTTTTTAGTTATTGGTGTCAATGCGGCATCTTATGATGAATGCCATTGGGTTTCTTGTGAATTCCCTCTGCAATTATATCAATGACTTTATATTTTGATCATTTTTGTTTATTTTGAAATGTTTTTGAGTGTGTAATCTATGTAGTCAATCTATACTCAACATTAATCTGTGCTAATTTATATAAATGTTAAATTTAAGTTGGGCATAAATGTCTATATAGATTTGTAAAGTTATATTAATTAATTAGGGGAGGGTAATCTTAGGTTATTTGTTTCATAGTTAAGTTAGGTCAATGGATTGGATATATTGGTGTAATTAGTAGATGTGCTACGGGCAGGATCGATATATATGCCGCACAACCCCTCATTGCCTATCAAAGGGATAGTAAGATGAAAACGCAGTCCCTTCCTATGGAGTTTTTTTGATGATTGTTCTTCTTGCCGAAAGATGTAGCATTCCTGTTTGGTTGAGAGTCAATATCTTCTCTAACCATACTGTTCAGATGTACATTCCTGACAGTATAGTATTTAGTGCTGTCGTATTTTCATGCTACATTGAATACATCAATGTATCAGATGGATTGATGCCGGTTTGACTGCGAACTTTTGGCCTAAGGTTAAATAAGAGATATAATATTTTCCTTTCGAATATAATCTATGTAGTTTATTCATACTCGACAATCTTAAAATAAATATAAAATTCATTTGTGTGGATGATTTAAAATTTTAAAATAATAATTTAAATTAAAAGTTAATACTAAAAAAAATAATAAATGTTATTCCTCAAATTTTAAATGATTATATATGTGCATTAATAAATGTTGTTTGTGTAATTATTACTGGCAGTGGCTTCTATTATTTTTTTAATATTGAAATATTCTTAGATAAAAATATATAAAATATAAATCTCTGCTGTTCCACTGAGCTAGTGGCAAGGGCTGATGGTCTGAATAAAACATGTAAAGTGTGAGTCTTAACCTACATATCTGCCTACTATATAAATTTTCTAGGTTCAATTGGCCTAGATGGTGCCCTTTTAGAGCAGATGCGGTAATATTATTCCTTCACTTTACTTTGGACCGTTATAGTAGGAAATTTATTTCTGCAATAAGAAAAAAAAGATTGAACAATTATTACAAATAGAGATGACATCATGAAATGTATAAAAGAGTTCTATCAAGAATTATATAACAATAAAAAACAAAGAAAAGTATCTCCAACAATTACTATATGTTCTGAACTGCCCAGGATTTTAAATGAAAAAGTGAGAAATGTAATAAAATTTATGAAGAAGAAAAAAGCTACTGATAATAATGGAATTATAACTGGTATCTTAAAAGAATCAGGAGAATAGGAAAAATTTTGGCAAAATTATATACCAAATGTCTAATGATAAAAGTGTACTAGATGATTGAAAGAATTTAGTATTAATATTAATATTTAAAAAAGATGATAAAGAAGATATTAAAAATTACAAACCTATCAGTCTTTTATCAGTTCTATACAAAATTTTTATCAAAATAATTACAATTGGTCTTGGATTTTAACAATATAATAAAACAAACTGGATTTAATAGTGCTTTTTAGTACAGTGGATCCTTTCCAGGTACTGAAAGAAGTTATAGAAAAAACCAATGAATATTAATTGTCATTATGCTTTGGATTTGTATATGAAAAGATATTTGATTTTGTAAGCATTTTCCCAGTAATTAAAGCATAGAATAATCAAGGTATAGACTAAAAATATTTGTAAAAATGCAACAACAACAATTTACTAATAAGTTTAACATAGAAATGGGTATATGACAGAATGACTTCATATCTCCAAAACTTTTTACAGCAGTGCTGTAAAAAGTATTTTGTGAATTAAAATGAGAACTTAAAGTAATAAAAGTAAATGGAGATTATTTAAGTCATCTAGATTTTTCAGATGATGCAGTTGTTTTTGCAAATAATGCTTTAGAGCTTCAGAAAATGTTGCAAGAGTTAGCAGATGAAAGTAAAAAAGTAGGACTAAAGGTAAATGTTAAAAAAACTAAAGAAATGTTTAATAAATCACTCAAAAAATGAAAATAAAGATTCATAATGATGAGTGAGAAAAAATTAATAACTACCAATGCATTGGTCAGATTATTATTGCAAATGAAAGCATAATGGATAAAAGGTTAGTTCTCGTAGAAATAAGCTAATATTAAAAGAAAATATTCTTATGTATTTAAAAAGGAAGATTTTTAATAAATGTATTTTCCCAGTTCTTACTTATAAATCTGAGATTTGGACACTTAACAGAAAAGCAGTACAAAGACTTCAGACCACTCAAAAAGTATGGAGAGATGCATGTTAGAAATAGCATGAAAAGATCAAAAATGAAATACATGGATAAGAAAACAAACAGGTGTTATTTGACACCACTGAAAGAATTAAAAGTCTGAAGTGAAGTTGGGCTGGAAATATTACTAGAAGAGATGATAATAAAAGGAGAGTTGAAATCTTAAACTGTATTCCGATAGATTGTAAAAAACCTTGAAAAAGACCACATATGACAAGGATGGGTGAAATAAGAAAGGGTGTAGGAGTGATATAGAGAAGAGAGGCTATATATCAAGAAATGGATTAAACTTGTGGACTGCAGTGGATTGATAATAATTGAAAATGATGATGATTATGATATTCATCCATGTGTATAATATCATGATGATCTTATTTGGAAATTTCAAATTATATGCCTTTTTATTTCTTTATTGTATTCATAGTGGTAAGTAATATCAGATGGAGATTTTTTTTACAATGTCATGCTGATTGAATTTTTTTTTTTTGATTTATTATAATTTTTCAAAGATAATTTCATAATATTTGATATACAATAATTGTTGTTTGATTAATTTTTTTATTATCTTTTAATAGGGAGAATCTTTTTTCTTATAGATGCCTTTAGACTTTTTAACTTCTGGGATACAAGAAAACATGAAGAATTCTCACTGTCTTATTTTTGTAAATACTGATTATGACTTTCAGATATTAAGTATTATATATATTTTTGATCAAAATTTTATGAGGAATATAATGAAATTAGCAATAAAATTGTAATATAAAAACTTAGTTATCATAAATTAGAAATTATGAACAGTAAAGTAATAATTTTTTAAGGATATTTAAATTCTTTTTTGCTTTAGTTTTTTAATGGTAATCACTATTTTTCTTAGCTTTATTTTTTCCTTGACATTTTTTTTCTTCTGGAAATATATACCATTTTGCTCTAACATTGTTAAAACTGAAGTTATTTTAAAAATTGTTTTTCAAATCTATTGTTTAAAAATTCAACAAGGTAACTTTTTATTTGAACAAAAAAATAAAAATGTTACAATTTGAATCATGCATTAAATTTTTACTTATTTTATAATTTTTTTTTATAAGTGTATATTTTGGGTTAAAATTTGTGTAGTAGCATATATATATATGCCAACATGTTATAGTAATTTTAAGCAACCATAACACATATATATATATAAAGTATTTTTTGTGTTACCCTATGTATTATTTTGCATTAATTCCTGATATTCCAATAAAATAATACCCATCATTGTCAAAGTCAAGTTTTTAAAAAAAAAACCAATCTCAAGTAAAAATGAGATTGAGCATAAAATAAAGAATGAGATTGTGCAAGAAGTAAAGAACAATTATTCTTATCTATATTGGATAGCTGATTATTCAGAATACACAGATTAGCAAAATCTTTATTTTCTTCAGTTTTATTGTTAATTGATTTCAAGTTGATATTAGAAGAAAGAGATCAAATAAGTTGTCTCCACAAGACTGGAATATATTGTGTTTCACCAACTTATTTGATCTTTTTAATATTTCAATAGACTCCCTCATGAATTTCATATTATACTTTTCCAGCATTATCAAAATCAGGTTTGTGACCAATTTTTAAAAAATGTGAAGTAAAAGCTGATGTATTTAACTTTTGATGAAGGCATTTTTTTCTCAATTTTGACATTAATTCATCTATTCAATTGATCTACATAGCTGTTTGAGCACTGTAAACATGGAATTTCATAAACACTCTGATATTCCAAAAGTACTCTATCTTTAACTTTATCAAAAAAAAAATCACCAATCTTTTTGCTAGAAGAAAAAGTAGTCTTTATGTTAAAATTTGATAGCCTACTACTGATCTTATTAGTGACTCCTTTAAATTAACATTGATGATTTTTTTCCATAAACCTAAAGACAGAATACTTTTGGAATACTAGAGTGTTTATGAAATTCCATGTTTACAGTGCTCAAAAAGCCATGTAGATCAATCAAATAGATGAATTCATGTCAGAATTAAGAAGCCAAAGCTTCAATAGCCAAAATTATAATAGTAATAAAAACAATCAAACTAAGCAAATACAAAACAAAATTGTCAAGCTATATAAGCAGACAATAGATTATCATGAAAGCAAGATATAGTCTATAATATGGCATAATGTTTAGATGTCACAATACAATAAATATATGCTCTCTAAATTTAGATTACTACATTAACTACAATGCATTGTTGCCTTATGATATAATGTGTTAATCATATATTAGATTCTGCCCAACTAAGTTATCACTTTATAGCTGCCATTTCCTTCAAGGTTTCAGTAAACATTATAACTTTTAATTAGAGAGTGAATAAAAATTATGACAGACAAAAATTCTATTTGAAGAGTCTTTTTTGTACTATACTAAAATTATAAATTTTTGATTTAATGTTCTGTTAATTTTAGCTAATTTATTTATTTATTCAATGATTCTGAGTAATTTATACAAAAATGTAAATGTTAATAATTTTTCATTGCCAATGTAACTGCTTAATACAATCTATGGATTAGGAAATGATTTCTATATCTTTCTAACAATGATAATTTTTTATAGATAATTATTGATAATCAACCAGAAGTAATCAAATATTTCTCCTCTTCCTTCACTATCTTTTCTGCTTTGGCTATATTTATTCTACTATAAAGAGCACTAATAATGAAACATTTCTATATTCATTTAAAAGAATGCAATTTCTTAATTAAATTTTTAGTTTAATCTATTCAAGAGGTTTTTAAAGCTCATATGTTAAAAAAATATAAAAGAAAATATCCACCAAGTTAACATATTAAAATAATTGTTGCTATTGCAAGATGTAAATTCTGATGAAACTGTTGAAAACTGAATCTGAATTTAACAGCAAAATTGCATTGTATGAATGAAAGTGCTTCAATATTATTATTCTTTATATCAGAAGAAAATCAAATGTTTTGTTGAATTATAGGACTTTAATTGAAAAAAAAATGGAAAGTTTCAGAGTGTGATTACAATAAATAAGAGAACAATTACTTATCAAATAGCTAACACCAATGAATTAGTGATTTTCTAGAATCAATGTTGAGTAAAGGGCACTATAGGTAAAAAAAAAAAAAGAAGAAGATATAGCTTGGATTAGAGCCAAGTTTTAGATTTAAAAATAAAAGTTTTAAGGAATAACTTCAGTTACATGGTAACAAATTAAATATGTAAATAACTCAAATTGTAAACATATTCTACTGAAGAAGTAAAAATTGTATCCAAAGAATTAATTTCTGCATGGATTAGAAAAAAAAAAGTTTAACAATATAAACGTGAATTTTCTATAAACAGTGTATCAAAAAAGAGAAAAGAAAATTCATTACTACAAAACAGTATACAGACAGAATAAGTCATTAAAATAATTTCTAAGCAATAAAGAACATTTTATTGATATTAGTGTTTGTGAAAGAAACTCATAAAATTTATTATAGTATTTTATTTATCACCTTATTTATTCAAGAATGTTTCATTTTGAAAATTTCAGCAACAATAACACATTTCTGTAAATATTATCTATTCCAATTCAGACAACATTTTCTTAGAACAATTAATCACAATCAAATGAAACTAGAAATGCACCTAGAAATTTTAATATGCAAAGCAATTAAAAACTGTTTTTTAATTCCCCCAAAATGGCAATTTATGTTTACCATATACAATGCCACCTTTAAAGGTATATTTTCTTTAAAAAAATTCTGAATTTTTGTTGACATTTCACTATTTCTTAAATCATTATTAATGTGACAAATTCTTTAAAAATACTGAAGCTACAATTACACTGTATCAATGGACACTAATTCAATGGTACACTATCCTCCTCCCCCCAAAAAAAACTATAAATAAACAAACAACAAAAATATTAAAAATCATTAATTTAATACCTTTTACAATATACTAGCTGTCATTTTTTTGTCTCAGGGCACAGTATGACATTAAAAAAATATTAAAGTTAATAACTTTAATACAATGTTATACTATAGTGGCAGCCTTGTTTCATGTTGGAGTGCTATGCATGGTCCATGTTTATTAATAAAATATCTTCAGTTTATGTTTAAAATATATATATTTTATTCTTCCTTTATTATCTTTTTCAAATTTTATGCACAGAATTTCATATAAAAAATGTTTTCTAATCATGATGCTGAAAGTTTTAAGAAATTTATTAACATTTGAAAAGTTTATACAAATTTAAAAACATCAAACAACTAGACAGGGCATAGTATGCTGAAACCGAGACTGCTATTATTTTTAATAGAAAAAAAAGTTATTGCAAAAAAAAAAAACACCCAAAATATATTTAATTATGATGAAATTCAGACATTTCACTATTCATTTTATTTAAAAAATAAAATTATATTACAGTAAGTTTTTTCTTATTTTTTGAGTGACTATGAAAGAATAAGCACACTCTCATTAAAATATATGAAAATATATTCCGTCAATTTATTATTAATGACTACATTATTTTTTAAAATTTGTTTATACTATAATATTAATTTATATATGCATACAATACATATAAAAAGCATCTATTACATATATGTGTGGTTTGTGTGTTGAAAAGGTACTCTATTATAATCAAAGTTTGTCAACAAGTTTAAAAACAAAATATGAATTATTATGCATGAATAACCAATAAATATTAAAGAAATGTACCTTTTATGATTGACTTTAAAATTTGTTATCACTGATAATTTATTAATATTATTTTGCAAAAAAGAAAATTTTGTATATATATACATAGAGATCAACTATTATAGCATTAACTATTTCAGCTTCAAGCCGCCATATAGAACTTATTAAAATACTGGTCTGAGACACAATTTTCACAATAACTTCAGTTTTAATTATGTTAGAGCAAAAACAATTACATTGCTAGAAACTAGAAAAACTAAGGAAAACAATAAGCATAAAATAAATGGTGATAACTATATAAAAAATAAGGAAAAAAAAAATTTCACATCCAAAATAATTATTATTTTATTGTTTGTTCATAATTTGGAAATTAACATTAACTAAAATTCAAAATACATCTTCAGTGATAATTTCTTTCTATTCCTCACAAAATTATCTTTCTAAACATGTATAACATATCTTACCTGAGATAATCCACAGCTTCACAATCTCCAAAAGAAGTTGAATATGACTTCTTCATTTTTATCTTGTACCCCAAATGTTCTAAATGTTAAAGGCATCTATAAAGAAAAAGATTAATCCTAATAAAAGATACAAAAGAAATCATTATAGCAATTGGCTTCTTGTCTATCTAAAACTAAAAATTGTAGACTACTGTCTATATCACTGATAAAATGAGTTTCATCTCTTCATTTTATATTTTTTTGTGTACAACAGTGATATTTATATTCTTTATGGTCACCAGTGATGTTTATATTCTTTATGACACAAGTGGTGGTTATATTCTTTATGCACAGAAGTGATGCTATCTTGTTATATTTATTGTACCACATAGATATAATTTATTTGCATATAGTCCAATTTGTTAACTATAGACTTAAAAAAAATGTTATGAAACATATAGCAAAAGCAAAGCATGAACAAGAATAAACAAGAATCAGAATATGTCTGTGTATGCAATGTTTGTATACATTTGATCATTCGTTTTATAACTTATTGCTTGTAAACCATATTATATAAACATAAATAAGAGGATTAGTGTAAATAGAACTTTAGAAAATTACATATGAATTCTATAAGAGCATAAATAAATATATAATTACAAACTAAATCACACTAATTTTTCGATAAATATGAATTCTATATGAGCATAAATAAATATATTACAAACTAACTTTAGAAAATTACGATAAATATGAATTCTATACATATGAATTCTATACGAGCATAAATAAATATATAACTACAAACAATAATTTCTCGATAGATATGAATTCTATATGAGCATAAATAAATAAATATATAACTACAAATTAGCACACACTAATTACAAACTAAAATTAATAAAAAAGATAATTTTTTCAAAAAATTAAAAAAAAAATTAAAAAATTTAAATTACGACTAATTACGTTGAAGCTCTATTGTAGGTCTTATTTGTGAATAACACTGTAGAAATTTTCACTTGCAGCCTGTAAAACATTTTTTGTCTTTTATTGTTCCATGATAAGTACAAAAATTACCAAAAAAACAAAAAAATTAAATACTGTGGTCGATTAAAACTGTTGCCAAAAATCCAAATTTCAGCTAATTTTTTTGAAATAAAGATCATTTGAAGGCTAAGATATTGAGCTATAAAACGACAGCATTTTGGTTGATGTCATGCTTATACTTTTTACATCAGCAAAGAAAGAAAATAATACATCATCAACGGAGAGCACAAGTACGCACGTAGCGCCAACAATGCAGAAAAAGTTAAGAAACATTTGACACTTAGAGTGATAACTCTGAATGGTGGATAAGTTAGTGTAATGTCATCTAGTATCAAAATTCTTTCATGTTTATAGACAAAAAATGAATCAATTTCTATCTATTTTACAAGTCCTTATATAAATAGTAGATTTAAGACAATTCAAACTAAGCTGTAATAACATCTCTGAAGAATTGAAATTTGATTTTATAATTGTTATAGTTGTAATAATCTATCCATTATAAAAATTTGGAATTTGAGTGAAAATAGATTCATTTTTCATATGTATTAATATAGCCATTGATCACAGTTTATCATTCTAAATATTATATATTAACATATAAAATAAATATCATAAATGAAAATTACTTGCATGTACAAAATTATATAAAGAAATAAAAATTACAGATAATTAAAAATCATATTTTTAAGAGTTTATTTATATATGCATTTTAACTCAAAACATTGTTCAAGTTTTTAAAAGTGCAAATGTTTAGTAATGCATCATGATTATCTATAATCTTTAGATTATATACATTGAAATTATAATCAAGTAATTTCTAATATTATGTTGCATACATTAATTTTTTATTGGGCTGATTTTAATGCTTAAATGCATTGTCGTCCATACAGTTTATGAGAGCAAATATTATTTAATAAATTTACTTAAATATTGATAATCATATGGTTAACTTCCTAAAAGTGTATGTAGCTTTTCAAAATCCAATGGACAAATCAAGCATAAAAATTCCATTCAACTGACAAATTGAGATTGTTTTTTAATATTTCTTCGGGAGAATATTTGTAGTGAATAAAGAAAATAATTTAATTTTAGATGAAATTCTAGAATTATGTATATAAATTTTGCCTATGATAGGAAGATATTATAGTTATAGAAGTAAACATGTTTGGACTATTATAATAGGTAATTAGCCAAATAGTTAATTGGTCATTCATGGTAGCACATTAATTCTATGCAGTTCATGACTCCATATAAAATCCTTGACCAGCCTGATATTAATCAGTCTCTATTAACTATTTTCAACTATATAACATAGTACATATGGAAGTGTAGGGTGTTGAAATGCACTCAATAGGTGTTAATAACTGATTAAACAAGTAACCGTTATGGTACATTAACAGTCTAACTTCTTAAAAAATATTATCATTTTCCTAGGTTTACCAATAAATGAATTATGTTTCAAATAGTAAATATTATGATTGGTAATGAATACGCACTGTAATAAGTGCATGCCTGTATTTATAATACCATATTCAATAATATATATTAAAGTTACCTAACATTTAGTTCAATACACAACATAATTGACACAGGAATCATTAGCTTTCAAGATGATCCAGGAATTTTTAATCCCTGAATTAATCCAAGATTCTCGAGCCACTGGAGTATACTATACAAATTATATTAGTACTGCACAATATCAATTTAAAAATACAAATTACTATTTTGGAATTTATTTAATTTTATTAAAGCCTTTTAATTTATATGAATATTATGTTCGTTTACTAATTATCTGAGAATGACTAAGCTCACATTTTGCACTATAGCACGTAGTCACTAAAATTAACTTTATAATACTGTAAGTTTATTCTTATTATAATAACTTTACAAATATTTTATCGCTTCTGTATTTTTCTCTTCACATACTTTATTAATACATTTTTTCTAAATCTTGTTAGAAACTAACTTTATATTTTTATAATTTTATTCAGTCTGATACTGTTTACTAACTTTTACACTTTTTTTTTTCCAAATAACTCCCGTCTGCGTAAAATTCCTAAAAGGATTAATCTTATTTTGATGTAATTTGAAATTCCAATAATAAGATGTCTTAAAAATAGTATTAATGAGATAAAATACTTTGGTGGAGTTTTGACAATTCTCAATCCAAAAATTGAATAATTGAATTTGCCTACCCCTTCTTTTCAGTTCTTTTCTTGCAGGCAGAAAAGAAATAGAAATAAATATCTTATTCTTGACAGAGCTTATCAAATAAGAAAGAGCTAATCTCTTTTAAAAAAGAGGAAAAATGATCAAGGGATTGCTAGATGGTAGTAAAACAATTAATTTTCTTTTAAACAGGAGCTAGTAGTTTTGATTGTCAAGACAGCCTGCTCATAAAAAGAATAATTTAGTTTTAATTTAAATTTAATCCTTTGAAAATTGAATTTAAAATTGACAAAACAATCACTGAACTGAAACAGTAAAAAAAAAACTCATAACAAAATCAATTTCAGATGCTTTTCTTTTTTTTAAAGCAGTGGATTAGTAAACATTCACACCCATATATATATAATGTATACATAAGCTCCCAGGTTTGTGAAGAGTGCCTGGTTTTCAAATATTTACATATCAAGCTTGTATCCTGTCCATCCCTCTTATATGTATTTAATGGATACTATCCTATACATGAGGGGTCAGAGTGACTTCAGGTCAACATGGGCATGGCAATAATATTAGCATTAGCATGGGATTTGAGTTTTCATCATCAGATTTTCAATGATATGGATGGCTGAAAAGTTGGAGGTTGCAGTGGATTGAAGCCTTTCCATTAAAGAAGGAAGATTTGCTATCTTAATATAAACTGAGCATTGATTATATATATGTGTGGGAGATGATAATCTGGACCAACTGATGAGTGCTGGTTTAGCAGGAAATATGGATATTGGTGATTGTTAATCTTTTCTACATGTGTGTGGTCATATGTTTCAGTTGTATGATATAGTGTGGATAGTTGAAGGATGCTTGAAAATCTGAGTTCAAATCCTCTATACTTACAATTAAGCTCCCAGATTTGTGAAGAGTGCCTGGTTTTCAAATATTTATATAATGTATACATATAAACGGAAAAGTAACAAACCTTTTTCTAATTGAGATAACTTCCACAAGGTGAGATGGACATTTTTTCTGGTTAATTCCCATGGATCATCAAACAGAGCAGACAAAGGAACAATGATGTCATTAACTAGTAGTGCTTCTTTACCTACGGCAACTCCTAAAATCACATTAACAAAAAACATAAAAATAATTAAATAATAACAATTTTTAAATTTCTGTAAATGAAATAAAGAATTATAAATTTGATATAAAAAAAACGGTACAAATAAATCATGAGATCAATGCCTATAAATAAAAAAGATAACTGCCATAAGGTAATATGAAATGCAGAAAACAAATTTATTTAATGGTCTATAATCTAAAATTCTAATTGTCATACTCCAGATGCTTTTTAATTAAGACATTATTTTTAAATAAAGCAAGATTATAGACATTTGTAAAATTCATAGCGTGATTAGTCTCAATAGTTTAAATTTTATGATGATCAAAGAAGATTGTTGGATTAAATGCAGATAATAAGTATAGTTCAACTTTTTGAACTAAATAAGATGCATAAATCTAACATCGAATACACTGAAAATCAAAGAATGTATTTATTTAGCAATTTTTTTAAACAGTTCAACTATTAACAAAATATTCCAATTAGTAAATAGATTTTCTAGTGGTTTTATTAGTTCTTCAATTGTTTTATTGTAATCATAGATTTGACACTGATAAACTATGATGATTCATTGTTTGTATTTGACTATATCCACTTACACTGAAAAACTTCATGTAAGAAACAGATGAGAATAACAAACATGGATTGTTTTGAATCTACTAATGAAACTCTAATAACATTTACTAAGATGAAATCCAATATGGATTTATTGTTGGATCTGGGAAAAAAATGTTTAGAACCTTATTAAAAAAACATTTTTATCTTGTGATTATTTAAAGAGATTCTTGGTTAAACATTCAAAAAGAAAACTAGATTTGGGATGCTATTAAGTAGTAAAAATATGTCTTAAGTTATTAGAAAGTCTGATCTACTTGTTAACATTTAATAAATTTTTGTTGTGACAACTTCTTTTCTAATAACTGTTGGAGAAATATGTGGGAAAAAAAACCAGGAAGCCACTGTGAAGAAACAGATTTGAATGTTCCAGTAATATTTCTCATGATAAAATTTAATTGAAAATTTAGACATTAGTGTAGGCATGTGTTTTTACTAGTATTATATATCAATATCAAGAAAGATGTCTGTAAAGTAATGCATCACAACTCCATGTAAGACTAGTCAGCTTTCCAATAAAAATATTTCTAGAAATTATTTTACATCTAAACATAGATAAAAAAAAAAAATGTAACTTAGCATCATATATGTACAAGCCCAACCATGACAAAAGATCTATTTTCTTCTTTGATCTATAAATAACCTGTAAGCAAGAATATAAAGCTATTGTGTTCTTAGATACATGTGGCATTTGTAAAATTATATCAAAAAGGTGAGTATCTGAATCAAAGAATTTTTTTGTAATTTTAAATGTACTATTAGACATATATTTTGAATATATGTGAATTCCTTTTTGAAATGCCAATCTGACTTTTGTTATTGTTATTATTACTATTATAATTATATAAAAACTTTTACTGTTTAAGCTAATATGAAAAGTAAATATAATACAATAAGATTCAAGAGCACTAAGCTAACATTTAGCAGGCTGCTTCAGAAATCATAGTTCTAAAACTGCATTGTTAGAAATATGTATTGAAACTATTATGGGTTTCATTGCATACAACAACATAGTAGTGCGCACACACATATATATAGAGTTGAAAGGAAAAGTAGAAATAAACACAATTTTTTTCTAGATATTTTCTACATTGCATTGGAATAACAGTAAAGAATAAATAATTTTGAATTTAAATTTTTTTATTATAAAGGAAACATTTAAACAAAAGGTCTAATTAATATTTTATTAATTCTGATTTGAAATTAAAACAAGCATGTTTTAATGTTACAGTACATATCATGGTAATTATAAAATTTCACTATCTATTTTAGAAATCTTTTTTTTAAAGTAAAATGTGTATAACATATTTTGATAAAATTCCACTATCTATTTTAGAAATCTTTTTTTTAAATGTCGGTTTGTATAATATATTTTGATAAAATTCCACAAAATGGTTTTTCAAAGAGTTACATTGAATTGAAAAGTCATTAACTTTTTTCAATCCACATAGGAAGAACATTTTTAACTAATGCATTTCCCCACACACCCTAACTATAAAAGGGTTGAAAAAAAGATTAGAGGCTGGTTCTTGGGAGTTCTTGAGTTGTCCAGATTAGGACAAAAAATACCATGAACAAATAACTGAAGGCAAGGGACAGTGAATCTGGCTAGTGCTAGTACAACTTTGGAGGAGTTTTGATTCACATGGAGGATAGGATCAGCTTTCTGTGTTCATTAGCCTGTATATAATGGATACTAGATGGCTGGCTTGCCAGAAGTCTATCAAATGATTACCTGGATTATACCTTTACCAATGATGACAATAAGCCTGTTTACTGTTTTAAAAGGGACCAGCTTACTAAGAGAATCCATTAGCTTGCTGAATAATTAGTTTATATGCATGCTGATTTATCTATCTGCAGAGAAGCACAAATAAATGTGTATATATGTATGAAGCACAAATGGTGAGTATGATATATATATATATTATAATGATCCAGAGAATAGGAGACTTAACGTATCTACACTATAGGGCGCCACTAGGCATTTGAACCTAGAAAATTTATATAGTAGGCAGATACGTAAGTTTAAAAAAAAATTATTTTATATTTTGATTCCGGTTATTAGTCCATTGTCACTAGCTCAGTGGAATAGCAGAGATTTATATTTTATAATAAATTCTTATCTAAGAATATATAAAAAAAGAATAAAATGAGCCACTGCCAGTAATTATACTCTCTAACATTTATTTATGCACATATATAATATTTAAAATTATTTTAGTATTAGTTTTACATTTTAAAAGTTAACTTACATTTTTACATTTTAATTTACATTTTAATTTTTATAAATTTACATTTTAATTTTTATAAGTTCGCACAGATGGGTTTATAAAAGTTTGTTTTATAATGTTGAGTATAGATCGGTTACATAGATTACACGATTAAAAACATTTCAAAATAAACATAAATGATCAAAATATAAAATCATTTGGTGGAATTGCAGAGGGACATTTATAAGAAACCCAATGGCATTCATCATAAGATGCCGTATTGACACCAATAACTTAAAAGACATCCGAATAAATACATTTTAGATACTCACCATAAGGTATCATTATTTACTGAATGTCTATATATTTTGATCAAATATGAAAACCAAAAACATAATTAACTGATAATGAATCCATGCAAGCATCTATATCCAACTTAAATTTAATGCATTTTTATTTAGAGTGTCAAGTATGAATAGATTACATAGATTGCATTTGAAGAGAAAATATTTTATCCCTTATTTAACCTTAGGCCAAAGGTTTGCAGTCAAACCAACATCAATCCATCTGACATATCGATGCATTCAATGTAACATGAATACGGCAGCAGAAAATAGGTTAAGAGAAAAAATTGCCTCTCATCAGATAGGAATACTACATCTATCTGATAATAAGAACAATAAAAAAAACTCCATAGGAAAGGACTGTGGTCATTTTTGCCGACTTATGAACGCATTCCATAGGCAAAAGAAAGTGTGCGGCGTATAAAGCGATTCTGCCCATAGCAAATCTCGTACTACATCTACTAATTACACCAATATATACAATCCATTGACCTAATTTAACTATGAAATAAATAACCTAAGATTACCCTCCCCTAATATAACTTTACAAATCTATATAGCCATTCATGCCCGACTTAAGTTTAACATTTATATAATTTAATTTTACGAAAAACAGAAATCATAATAAAAAACTTAAAAGAACAAAAAAATAAATGGAAATGATTTTACAAAAGAAATACTTCAAATTAAAATTACTTATTAATAAATAAAGTTGGTCAGATAGGATTCTATTGCAATTATTTTAAATATGGAGTGTTTTTAATTTAATGTTCATGAATTATCTAAAGTTCTTATGGTTTTAAAAGGTCCATGATTTGTAGTTGTTTGTAATTTTGAATGGGAATTCCCACGCCATCCTGAAGATATTGGTATCCAGTTAGCCATTGTTTTTTATTTATCCGGAGGGCTTTTACTTTAGCTGGTCCTTAGTGTAAAAAATGATCGGTCATTTCTCTTTCTTTCTTAGCAGAACTGAAGGGATTGAAGAGTGCGTCTTTTCAATCCCTTCTCCTTCAACTCCGCACTAACACATCTCCATCCTCTCTTAATAATAATTCCCCTTTTTTATTTCCAAACCTTTCCTTTTATATTAATTTTGTGGATTAACTCAACATTACATCATGATGACAAAGACCCTTTCATTGAGGTCTGATTCCTAAGGGATTTCTTTTTATTTGCTATTAGTTTCTATTGTTTTCCTATCTGACCATTGCTTATACATTTAAATGCCCAAGGGCTAGTTCACTTTGACTAATTAAAATAATCATTTCCATTTTTCAATAACATTAATTAATTTGTTTTCCAAACTTAAATATATACTTTTATCTCCAAAACTTTTTAAGTTTTTGCTTTTAAAATACTTTTTCTATCTTTAATAAAGTTTTTTTTTAATAATTTTTTTTTATCTGTGCGATTTTATATATATATGAGTTTAGATGATTTTTAATTTTCAATATTTATGTCTTTAAAAAAAAAGAAGTTTTTAAATGCGAACTTTTCAATGTCTCAATTTTTAAAAAATAATGTAATGGCGTATGTGCCCATTACTATATATATATTGTAACAGGCACACATGCTGTTACATGCCAATAAATAAAATTAGAATTTAAAAATAAAAAGTTCACAAATAAAAATTTGTTTTTAAAAATTAAAAATTGAATATTAAAACTCATTTAAACTTTATATATATAAAATCGCACAGATGAAAATTTATTAAAAAAAAACTTTATTAAAGAAAAAAAAGTATTTTAAAACTAAATTTTCAGAAAAAAAACTTAAAGATAAAATTTTATTTTTAAGAATGTATATAATTTAATTAATGGTATTGTGTAAAATGGAAATGATTATTTTCAATTAGTTATAGTAAACTAGCCGTTGGGCATCTCAAAATTTATAAGCAAAGGTCAGATAGGAGAGAAAAAACAATAGAAACAGGATAGCCAATAAAAGGTCCCTCAGGAAACTGACCTCAATGAAAGGATCATCATCATCATGATGTAATGTTGAGTTAATCCACAAAATTACTATAAAAAAATGGAAATAAAACATTAGAGTGTGCTATATGTGTTAGTGCAGGGAGAGTTGAAGGAGAAGGGATTGAAAAGATGTACTTTTCAATCCCTTCAGTTGTTCTAAAAAAAGAAATGAAACACTGTTGTCCCATATTGTGGACTATAGGACATCAAGACCTGGCAATAAAATACCAGCTACAATAAAGGACCAATGGCTAACTGCATACCAATCTCCTCAGGACATCATGGGAATTAGCATCTTCCAAATTACAAGCAATTAGAAAATATGGACTTTTTAAAACAGTAAAAACTCTATAACTAATGAATGTTAATTCTAAAAAAAAACTTTTCCAGTATTTAAAACCATAAGAACTTTAGATAATTTGTGATCATTAAGTATAAAACTTTCACAGTATTTAAATTATAGCAATAGAAATTCCTATCTGATCAAACTAAATCAATTTCTTAATAATTATTTTTATTTGTTTATTATGATTTTTTTCTGTTAAGCTAAACTTTTAATTAAATCATGTTAAATTTAAGGCAGACATGAATGGCTGCATTGATTCATAAAGTTATGTTAGTTTGAGGGAGGGTAAATCTTAGATTATTTGTTTTGTAGTTAAATTGGGTTAATCGATTGGATATATTGGTGTAATTAGTAAATGTAGTATGAAGATCCGCTACATGCAGGATTACATTATATGCCAGACTTGGGAAAAATATGGACCATCGAAGACAGATCATCCCTTTAACCTATGGAATGGGATTTAAGTCAGCAAAAAGGACTACAATCCCTTCCTATGGAGTTTTTTATTGTTCTTCTCACCAGATAGATATAACATTCCTGTATTGGACAAGAGACAATTTCTTCTCTATAACCATGCTGTTCAGATGTGCATTCTTGACAGTATGGTATTGTGCTGTCGTATTGATACTGCATTGAATATATCAATATATCAGATAGATTGGCATTGGTTTGACCATGAACTTTTGGTCTAAGGTTAAATAAGGGATAGAATATTTTCTTTTCAAATGCAATCTATGTAGTCTATCCATACTCAACACTAATAAAATATTAAATTCATCTGTGTGAACTTCCAAAATAAAAAGTTAAATTGTAAATTAAAATCTCTAAGTAAAGTTACACTAAAATAAATAATTATAAATTTTATATATGTTTAATAAATGTTTGTGTGTGTTATTACTGGCAGTGGCTTCTTTTATTTTTTTAATATTGAAAATATATTTTAATAAGAATTTATATTTTATAAATCTCTGCGTCTCCATGAGCTAGTGACATGGGCTGATGGTTGGAATAAAACATATATGTAAAAAATTAATCTTAACAGCACATATCTGCCTACTATATAAATTTTCCAGGTTCCAATACCCTGGTGGCGCCCTGTACAGCAGATACATAAGACTCAATTATTCACCCCAACCATTATATTATATATATAAGACAATATTAGTTTAAATCATTTATTTAAAAAATGACATTTAAGATCTATAATTTAAAAGTACAAATAAATAATTTTTGCTTGAATTAAAAATCTAAAAATAAGGAACTGATTCATAAACTCCAAAAGTATTTGTAGATGGAAAAAATTTGCTGAACTATTTTTTTTAAAGATGTTTATAATTAAACAAACAGTAACCTGTCAAAGATTGATATTTTTTTTGAAAAAAAAAGAGAAGAAAATAAAATAAGTGTGAAATTTTATATCTACTTTCAACATGGAATTAATTGTGAAAAATATATTTTTAATAATTTTATTGTTTTGATAAATTAAAATATTATATGATATAAATGTCAGTGTCCATATACATTTTCATGCACATACACATATATGCTAAATAGGACATTAATTATATATTGTAAAAATGAATTTCATTTACAGGTTTATGAGAATTCAAATATGTTAATAAATTATTATACCATACATCTGTGTGCTGATATCTATATGTTTTATGTAAACTCATTATGAGATATTTGTATCATTAAAATATGTTAACTTATTTTTTTATTATTATATGACAATTTCCATACTTTACTGCAGGGGTGTGTGCTGATATCAATGTATATCAGATAGACACATATGTTAAAATTAATACTTTTCATTATTATATGTCAAATCAAATATGTTCATAAATTACACCATGTTTGTGCACTGATATATAGATGTTTTATGTAAACCTATTTGATCATATATGTAAATCACAATGTGCTATATTTTTTTATCTAAGCAATTAATGAAATCAATAGACTAATCAATTCCTATCTTGACACCCAATAATTTATCCAAATACCTCCTACTCACCACCCAGTAAACGGAAGCTTAATGAGAAAATGCTAAGCATGATATCAAAATATATTCCACTATCTCAAAATATTTTTGACACCAAAATCAATTATAGGCAAACTTACCATCTTATAAACAAAACAGAATAAAGCAATATACCTAATACCATTCTCACTTTCACAAATGAACAAATAATATGAAAGTTTAAACACTGGAACCTTGAACCAACATACTTTGATTTCTTAATAAAAATCAACTTAGAAGTTCTTTCCACTAATTCATTTACTGCAAGGATGATGCTACATATAGACTTGAATGTTTTTTCTTCACTATGCCATAGGGGAGAAGAAACTCTAAACCACTTTCTACTACAATGCCCTGAATTAAACACATACAGAAACCTTATTTCAACTTTAACTACATCCCACAATTCATTTTTAAAACATTGATTGACAATATAAGAAGAGATCTATTCCCAAACATCAGGCTTACTATTTTTTTTAATGTTTATCCTCTAGTTTCTAAGATATCACTTTTGTTTCAATCCAATATCCTGAAAATGCAACTATCTTTTTCTTAACAAACTGGAAAAAATCAGAATCAGAGATTATGCCCTAGCCCCCTTAGATATTTATGCAGCCACTTTGGGTCTAATTTTTTTACCTCCAATGCCATAAGTTAATATTTATTCCAATGCACTATAAATATGGATAATAATCTTTCCTTTTAAATGTTATGCTGTAATTTTTTTTTTTTTTTTGCTTTTAGCATGATAAATGAAATTAGTTTTATATGCAATTATTATATCTCAATTTGATTTTTATACTCATATGATAATATCAGTAACCATATATATATATAATTAACAATGTATATATCTTTAAATTATACTTCATTATGATTTGTAAAAATATATTTGTTATTATTTGAAATTTGCCTAATAATAACCAATATAATCATATTTAAAAGCTAATACAATATGTTTTAAAAGTAGTAGCAATAGTAGTAGCAGCAGTAGTAGTAGCAGTAGCAGAAGTAACAATAATAGCAGTAGTAGCAGTTGTAGCAGTACTACTACTAGTAGTAGTAGTAGAAATAGTAGTAGCAGTAGTAGTAATGTTATAAAAGCAGAAATTAATTATTTCAGGCATATATAATCTATTACTTTATTTGGTATGCTGTATTCACATTCAGTTTTATTGAAACATAATACATATGTATTATCATAAAGAATTTTTAGTTCATTCATTTCGTGCAAATAAATTTTATTAAATTGTTAAATTCTCTTTTATGTTTTATTCACTTATTTTAAAACATAAATAATTATAAATATTTCAAATTTATTAAGCGCAAACAGATAACATTGTAATAACGTGAACGCTAAAATCTTCAACAGATACACATTAAACATGCTTACATGACAGCCAATCAGATATAATAATGACAGCACATGGACCTCTCAATTCTCAAACACAAGTCAGAACTATAAGAAAAAGATGGGACCCACCTTTTTCTATGCCTCAATTTATATATAAGTAAGCCAGACTGAAGTATTTGGAACTAAGAGTGTGAAGCTTAAAGACCTTCAAACACAAGTCAGAATTATAAGAAAAAGATGGGACCCACCTTCTTCTATGCCTCAATTTATATATAAATAAGCCAGACTCAAGCATTTTGAACTAAGAGTGTGAAGGTATTTAAGCTTCACACTCTTAGTTCAAAATGCTTAAGTTTGCCTTATTTATATATAAATTGAGGCATAGAAGAAGGTGGGTTTTATCTTTTTCTTATAGTTCTGATTCTCAATTGAGAGATCCATGTGCTGTCATTATTATATCTGATTGGCTGTCACATAAGCATGTTTAAAGCGTATCTGTTGAAGGTTTTAGCTTTCACATTATTAACATAAATAATGTTTAATTTTGAGCTTTTCCCATAGAATTCCTTTTATTTTTATATAAGCTAATATCAAAATTAAACCGATCTTTGTGTTTCCTCATATCATAGTTTTATTTAGTTATATTGAAAATATATATATTAAAAATTCTATAACTTAGTGGAATAAACCATAGGTAAAATAATATATAAGTAATTCTGTGAAGAATTCATTTAATAAAGCAGTTTTTCATGGATTTACTTTCTTTCAAATCCACAAATAGATAAATTGATCTTTCGTAAAGAGTTGATGAAGTTTGTTCAAAATAATATTTGATGCTTTAAACTTTTAGTAACTGATAAATGAACATTAATTCAACTGCTCGATTCATGTAAACATGAGGAAATTTGACGTCACTCTAAATCAGTTGCCTTTTACTACGTATGAGAATTTGCACTCATTGTAAACAAGAAAAAAAGTTCTGTAAAATGCTGCCCTCTCTTGAATTATTTTACAAGTAAAAAAATCAATAAAAATGACCAAATATGTCAAACAAAACCAAAGCACCGCCTTCTCTTCTTTCTTATTGGCTGTTTAAATTTTGACAACAAAGAAAATGGCTGCCAAAAAGTAAAAAGTTACGATCAGTTTTTGTTTTATTTCGAAAATGATAAACGAATGTTTTAGATCATTTTACCAGTATTTTTTGATGAATTATAAATTATTTTAATAAAATAGTGCTAAAAAAAATTATTTTAGAAAAATAGTTAAGATTTTAGCAAGAATTATTTATTTATTGCAAAGTGGGAAGAAATCATGACATCAAATCTTTTGGGTTGGCGATTGATATTCCTTTTAATTTCAGCTGGTATCGAATATTTTTCAAATCATAAATCAAAATTTATTTTTGAAAAAACTTTCGTTCACTTTTATAATCTGACAAAATACTTTTTACAAACGAAACTAAAGTGAATATAATATTAAAAGGTGAATATATTTTGACAATTGACTTTATCTTCAGTTTGTAAATTGGCCAATTAAAAGTTTTGATTTTTATCTCACACGGTCAAATAATATAATCCACGGTTAAAAGATTAATAGTTTATTTAAGGAAGTTTTATAAAAGTTTATAGATATAATAAACATGAGCAAACTACAATAATTACAGAAATGTCATATTATTTTTTATATATAAATTAATAGTTAAGCATGGGATATATATATATATATAATTACACAGAAGGAAATTAATCTTCAAATCTGCACTGTTTGTTTAAGTGTATAAATGTATATGCAAGTCTGACTTTCCTTCTAAGTTATTACATATTACTTTATGCATTTTGATGAAATATATTTGACTTAATAGATAAAATGTTATGAAAAGTAAAATAAGATAATGACCATGCTTTTACCAATATTTCTTATTAGCATTAATACACATTTTTTTGATAATCAAAATAGAATTGCATAACAGACATACACACATACTACTTCAGTATACATAAATATTGTCGTTTTATTTTTAGATGTGAAATATTATTTTATTATCACTCAGCTATAACAACTAGCACATTTTGTTTTTATATTCCAAATTATAATTTATATATGAATATATTAAATAATTTATATTTTAATACGTTTTACATATAAAGACATGCAAAATGATTAAATATTTCAACTGAATTAATGGACCACTATCAGTGTAAAAAAAAAAATTCTTTTATAAATAATAATAATAATAAAAAAATACAATTCATATATTTAAGAATGTGTATAGTAGTTTTAAATTATTATGTTTATACCATTCTTTAATCATTTGTGATTTTTTGATTAAAAAATAGTATTAAAAAAAATTAAATATATATAAAAGTTTGGAAATTACTTTAGAAGAGTAATAAATATATATTTATAGAAATAAAACTAAAACAGTTTAAAATATCTTAAAAAATCACTGGAAAAAAATCAAATAAAAATGTCATTATTATATGCTATGAATAAAAACATAAACATAAAACATACCACAGAAGACATATAGACATTCAGTTGTTTTTTGTTTCACAACATTATCTTCATCTTGCAGAAGTTCACGTAAGCTGACCACTATTCCTATGTAATATATATATAATTTTATGTTCAAAAACACATTTTTTATTCATAAAAATATACTATAAAAAAAATTAGTAAAGAATTTTAACTGAAAAATGACACTGTAATACATTAAATATGTATTGAGTCAAATTGACATATTATGTTTATATGAAGACATCCTTAGCTAAAGTATTATATAGCAAAAATTAAAATAGTAAGTTTAGATTAGCAGAAGTAAAATTTGTTAAAGTTTTGATAAAGATTGAAAGCCTGCTTAGCAATTTCTCCAAGTTTGTCTTATTTATAATTAATTGTTCATATACTTTTGCAAAATATTATACATGTACATAATTCAAATAAAATATCCATTATTTAATAAATATTGTAATAATAATAAAAAATGGAACAACCCGATTAACGTTGTTACCTAAAAGTTTTGGAAGACAAAAGGAATTCAACTAAATCTTTAAAGTAAAAAGTTTCCTCAATCTAGATAACAATCGTAAATGTTTTTGAAGTGCTTTTAAAATAAAAAAGGTAAGAAATTCATCGTTTTTTTAAATTATATTTAATCAACATCAAAAGATAAACATGGCGTCAAAATTTAAAATTGACGCGTCAAATAGCTCAAAAACGCTCAACCCAATGGAAAATATAATATTGAAGCAAAAAACCTACGCAAATGCTACAAAATCTAATATACAACACCAAGATAATAAACAAAATACCAATTTAAGTCAATCTAGATTTAGAAAAGTAAATCAAACCGACATAAACGATATATATATATCGGTGATGAATTTGAGCTAGAACCATCAATGATCAACTGGACGAATGAAGAAATAAAAGATATTAATTCTAGATTTAATAATACCATACCCCCAAAATTATTTAATAGTTTTAAAAAAAATTTTTCTGACAAGTCGTTAATACTAGCAGTTACAGACAAAAATTTATCCCTCTATAAATTTCCAAGAGAACTCCTATTTAAGGAATTAACAACACAAGTATTATGGGAGAGCATCATGACTATTGGAGAACATCCCAACTCCAGATATTTAGCTATAGAATTTTACAACAAAAATCAATGTGAAGCATTTCAAATAAAAGTCCAGAAATTAGAAAGTTATGCTTTAGTGGTGGTTGACAAAAATATACAAAACTACTACACAGGCATTTTGAAAAATACATATTTTGGATATAGCATACAAGATTTTACCAAACTAATTCACCCTTATGGTCAGGCAATCTATATCAAGCCTATCTACTGTAATGATACTCCAATCCCTATACATACCAACAGCTTCTATTTCAAAATCAAACTAAAAGAAAACATCAATCCTGAAGAAATCCCCAACCAGATTATTGATCAAGAAGCAGTCCTCACACTTCAAATAAAAGGACTCAGGCCAAAGTGCTATGCATGTGGAGAAAGAGGTCATCTGGCAGGAGACTGCCACACAAGGAAAGACCACAGGAGTGACCAGCAAACAAAGGAAATCCCAGAACAAAACCAAGCAACTCAAAACCAAATAATAAATAATGCAGAAAGCAGCAAGATACATACAAGTCTTCAACAACAAGAAAATCAGGAAAAACAAAGTATCTTAACAATACAAGATAAGAATGAACCATTAAACTTGACAATGGAAAAGATTAATAAAAATGAAGAGTGGAAAAACAGCACAACAAAACTCATCAATAGCAATCAATCACAAGAAAAAATTTGAAAATCAAAATATAATCACAAGAGAAAATATAAAACTGAAAAGCACCCAAAGTAAAATAAAAGATCAAACAAATAAGGATCTGCAAATAAACAGTGAAGAACAAATAAAGGAATATGAAAATATCACAGATGTAGAATCTCAGATGGAAGAAGATGATTCTACACACAAAAATGAAAACATCAACAATTATTCCAACTTACCACTAAAACCAACAATTAGAAATAATACAGCCACAGAAATCTTAGAAAAAATAACACTAGATATACCACAAAACATAGTAATAGAAAAAGAGCAAAAAAGAAAGCCAGGCCGGCCACCAAAAAAAAAAATATAAAAAAATTAAAGTAAGATCAGAAAAGATGTAATCACCAACTCTGAGCGTACATATCAGACTACTGAAACCTCTGATGAAGATACTAATCAAGACTATGAAGATGAATCAGAAGCACAGCCCAATACAAAAACTAGTAAAAAAATACTAACTGATCAAAGCCACATTACCACTAAAAATAACATAATTGAATTAGACACTCAACAAAATTCAAAACAATAAAAAGCCCACTTACTGATCAAAGGAAAATTACCAAAGAAAATATATATATATATATAATCAGAATGAAAATAAAAATTGCTGCAATCAATATCAGGGGTTTAAATTAAACCCAAAAAATATACAAAGTAAAACACTGGATACAACAAATCAAAACACACATTACAGGTCTACTAGAAACCAAAATCTATGCAGGGTCACAAGTAGACCCATCCAAATACTTTGGTACTGAAGGATTCTATGCAGGTTCCAGAGATGCAACATCACCATCAGCAGGATCTGCCCTAATAATTGCAAATGATTGTCCATTCCAAACTTTCAAAATCACTTACATTGATTCAAATCTCCTAATTACTACATTCAGTCACAAAATAATGACAATCAATGTAATTTTTGTATATATGCCAATAAATAAACAAAGAATTGAAACAATAATCATGTCAATAAATTCAAGATTAGCCACCACAGCAGATCCCACCATCTTGGTTGGTGACTTCAACACATCGTATCTGGAATTTACTAAAAAATGGCTCCACAAAATACAAGTTCCACTAATGAGTGGACAAGGTTTTCTTCCTCAGGATGCTGTCTCATTCCATAATGGTCGGTTTAAATCACTGATAGACTTATGCTTTTATTCACCGACTCTACATCACTTAATAAAAATAAACCTCATACCATCGGGCTTCTCCGATCACTCTGCACAAATAATAACTATTAACCTAAACCAAATGCAAACTAACATTTCACCACTAACAAAAACAATCAGAATCCTTCTTCCCAAGTCAACCCCAGAATTTATCTTTTCTGAAACCTATATAATGCTAGAAAAACTAAGACAAATAAAACTAGACCCTATACAACAATACCAAGCTTTTATCAATATTTTGTCATTTAATATAAACCACATAGTAATGAATAGACCATCACCATCCAAGCTACTAGAATATGCTGATAAAATACATGAAAAACAGCAATCACGCCTACACATCACACCCAAAATTATATAAGAAACTTAACACAAGAATATAATAAGGCTTGTCAGTCCCTAAAAGAGTATCTAAAAATTAAAAAAACCAAATTATGCATCACCCACCAACACACATGGTCACGTAAATACATAAAATGGGCCCTAGGAAGTGCACCTGAAATTAAAGTACCAATGGCCATACAAACCCAAAGAGGAATATTTGCTGGCTAAAATATAATAATGCCAATGTTTGAACATTTTAGAGACAAACTGCGATCAGCACCACCAATACAGTGGACAGCACACATATTTGGACCACCAAAAAATGAACATTTATTCACAGCAGATGATTTCATTAAAAAAATGAATGAAATGAACAATAACTGTCACCCTGGAAGCCCAGGAATACCACTTTTTGTCTTAAAATACCTTAGCCAATTCACTTCAACATATCTTTGTAATCTGGCAAACCATCTAGCTCAAGAAATTAGGAGTGTACAGGGAGTGTACCCCATAGCAATAGTACCTTACAATAAAAAGAATAAAAAAATTCCTGCACTTGAAGACATAAGACCTATATCCATGGGACCGCTTCCAATGAAGATACTGGAAAAAGTAATAAAAGAAAAAATAGAGCCATTTTTGATGCCTTCCATCTCTGATACTCAGTTTGCTAAGAAAAAATCTTCAACTACACAAGCAGCTCTACTTTTCAAAACCATAATGGTAACTGTAAGAAATAAAAAAAAATATAGCCCTCTGGTCATACAACTGGATATAGCATCAGCCTTTGACACTGTCAACATATCTATATTGCTAGAGATGCTCGAAACCACGGACATCCCCAGATCCATGCTATATATAATAGCAAACCTATTAATAAACCGTGAGCTACACATAACACTTAATGGTAAAAATTCTCCCTCTTTCTACCCCACCCAGTCACTATCACAGGGTTCACCTTTAAGTGCCCTACTCTTTATTTTTTATATTAACCCCTTAATTAAAAAAATAAATCAATCCTTTGAAGGCATACAGATACCAGGATCAACACAAAAAATAGCATGTTTGGCATATATGGATGATGTCACGGTGTTTCTAACTTCTAAAAAGCAGATACCACAGTTGAACAAGATAGTGGAAGAATATTCAGCCAATTATGGACTGAAGATAAATCCAGCAAAATCTGCATCTTGGCATATATTCTCAGGCAAACCATGTGAGTCCGTATTTCAGGGAAAACCAAATCCCTTTCTGGGTTTTCCATTTTATATGGGCACCACAAGAATGCACTGTCACATACAAAACAAACTCAAAGAAGATGTTGAAAAAATAGAAAATTCATTGTCTAAAGCATATCTATCAATATATGCAAAGACACAACTAATCAACAGGCTAATCATGACTAGAATAACATACTACATGCCAGTAATTGTTTTTTCTAAAGGTTTCATCCGGAAAATTAACTCCATATGCTGTAAACTTATGTGGGCCAGGAAAACAGTGGCCATATCAATTAAAAATCTTAGCCGACCACTAATAAAAAATGGCCTTGGCCTACACAGCCTCAACATTTTCCACATGCAAAAACAAAAAAATACAACAATTGCCTTAATTAATCAATTTACAAAATTAAAACATCTAATTAAAATAACACCTACTGATCGACCACCCCCAAAAGACTCACTCATTCAATCGGCAATATACCACTGCAATGCAATAGGAAAAATCCCCAACCAATGGACAGAAAAATATAAATATTGGGAAATTTATGAACTAATGCAGAACCATACCACCAACAATCAAATATTACCACTATTAAAAATAAACAATAAAGTATTAATTAAAAAATACAAGAAATGGGAGTTAGAACCAAAATTTTTCAATTTTATCCTTAAAATAAACTTAGATGCCCTCCCAACCACATACTTTCTGGTACATAGAAGACTACATAGAGACATGGATCCTTTATGCGGCTTATGCCATCAGAATGAAGAAACTGTCCAGCACTTACTGTATCACTGCAAAGGTCTGGAACAAGTAAGAATTATACTTTGCAACACGTATAGGAAAAATAAAACCACAATGGAACAAGTAATGATGGCTTTCCAAAGTAAAACAATACCACTGATTAGGGCAGCAACTTTTGTTCTATATTCACTATGGTGCACAAGATGTACGTTCCTAATGGGAAATAACACAAGGTGACATCCATCTACTTTTGAACACAAGTTACAGCAAATACAAATCCGGGACAAATTGATAACAAGTCCAGACATCTATGCAGCTACCTGGTCTCTGCTTAAACACAGAGCAAGGTTGTAACATAATCAAGGAAATAATGACTAAGTAATATGGAGTACCAACAAGGGAAAAACAAAAATAAATAAATAATAAAACAGGAAATAAAGCAGAAGAACAGAGCCCAGCTTCAGTAACATCTGTGCACCTAATAACTATTGAAATACAACTGTCTATAATATTCTGAACACTTTATTTTATAATGAACAAATCTGTAACATTCAATTAAGACAACATATTATAAAGACGTTATCTTGATTATTGTAATAACAATTGTAACCTGGTTGTAACTGGAAAACTTGTAGCACATAATCTATGTAACCATTACTGTATTCTTTTGAGACAATAAAGGCCTTTTGAAACATCATCATCATCATCATAATAATAATAATAATAATAATAATAATAATAATAATAATAATAATAATAATAATAATAATAATAATAATAATAATAATAATAATAATAATAATAATAATAATAATAATAATAAATATTATTATTAAGAAATATAACTATAAAAAATGGCAATTTTCATAAATAGAAATAAAATGTATATAATTAATAGACAAGCTACTAATGTTAAAATCGAGAATCTTGGGATTTGACTTGATGACATTTGCTTCCTTTATATTTTTTAAATTCCAATTAAAAGGAATTAAGTAATTAACCAAAAATACTTCTGCAAATTGTAAGACTGTGTATAATAGTTAATCACCATTATAATTATTAATATTAATAATTTATTATATAGTACACATTATTACATATGGTTTAGTCTTAGCTTTTTAAAGATATTATTAATAAATTTTATTCTCTGACCATCCATATTACACTCTTCAATCAAAAAGAAATAAAGTTTATCCATTTGCACTTTAACTTTCTCAATATACTGACATTTCATCATTAAACATATCCACAATTCTTTATTTTCTTTCAAACAAATCATATTATCAGTTTTTAGATTCAGTTTATTAGAAAATTTCTAGTTCCCATAAATTGTCAGGATATGGAATCATATTAAATTTATGACAATTTTCTTTATAATTTCATCAAGCAATACGACTATCACCAGTAATAATTTCAAATGAAATGTTAGTATATTGAAAAAGTTAAAGTGCAAATGGATAAATTTAGTTTCTTTTTGATTGAAGAGTATAATATAGATAGTCAGAGAAAAAAATTTATTAACAATATTTTTAAATAAATGAAGAATAAAGCCATATGTAATAATGCTTGCTATAAGATATATTCTTCTTGCACTATATGTTCTTGTATTTTTGAAAATATAAAATTACCTAAAGAAGGTAATCCTTTGCAAATTATAATTAATATTGGTGATTCATTTATATATTAGAATTCTAAATATATAGATAAGCTGTTCAAGAGATTTTAGGACTTGGAGAAAATACTATTGATTCATCTTTTAATTTTATATATAGAATATTAAATATATGCTGACTGATGAGAGTAATGTTATTGCTTCATTAGATGTGATAGAAATGTATGATTCTATTGATAGAGTGGATTCCATACCAATAATTGAACATGCATAAAAAAGAAAAATGTTTGCAAATATGTTAAATAATTGATGATAAGTGTTGCTTCTTGGAATATGGATATTATAAATTGTATAAACATTGGCCTATGGGTCTGCCTGTTGCTGTACAAGTTTGCAATTTTGTTCTGTCTACATACAAGAGTAGTATTTTAGATATGTGTAATTTTAAAGATATTAAAATTTACAAAAGGTGTGTGGATGATGTTTTTGCTTGTGGAAACAGCAATATTATAAATATGCTTGTAGAGGGGTTAAATAATTTGAATGACTTGAAAAGAGCTATTGAAAAAGAATAGGACAAAAATATTAAGTATTTGGAATTATTTATTACAAGAGATAATAGTATGTTAATTATAAATTAATAATCAAATCACTACAAAAAAGGTGATATATAAATTGTAAATCAAAAGTACCAATTATGCATAAGATGGCAAGTTTTAGATCTTTTTTGTTTCATAATGAAAAATTATATTGTTACCAGTGTAATAAATCAAAAAAATATTGAGACATTTGCCAAGGAATTGCTTGAAGTTGGTTATAAGATTGAACAAATTAATAATACTTTATGTCAATTTAAAAAGTTATAATGATTTAAAGGAGTTGAAGATTGATAATAAAAAATGGATATCTATTCCATATATTTCAATGCTCAAGTGAAATTTTTTATGGATATTTATAAGGATGTGTTTAATGTTTCATTTTGTGTTGCAAATAACATTAACAAATTAGTGAATAATTCTAAAAGTGTCATACCTGTCAAGCAAAAAAGTAATGTTGTGCATCAAATTTTTTGTGGATGTATATTATCATATATAGGTGAATCAAGGTGCATGAATTGTTATATAAGTGTGTGAAAAGTAAAAATAATAATGATTTAGTGAGTGATTCAGTTTTCTTAGATTGTGAAAGCACATATAAGTATAAATTTATATTTGATCTTGAAAGTATTAAGATTCTTCATGAAGAGAGAAACAATAATAAAAAAAAATCAAGGTGACAATTTTTATAAATAGAAATAAAATGAATATAATTGATAGACAAGTTGCTAACATTAAAATTCAGGTTTCATGGGGTTTGAGTTGATAGGTTTGTTTCCATTATGGATTTTGAATTTAACAGTAGTTGAGAAGTGTTAAGGAATTAGCTGAAAGTACTGCTATGGATTAAAAAATTGTATATAATAGTTAATTATCATTGTATTTATTATTTTATTATTCCAATAGTTTGTACTATATATATTACTATTCTGACTAAAATCTATCACAACCTGCTATATCACTTTACATTCAATAAGACATGCTATTTTTGTGTTCACATTAATGTTCAAAAACATTATTGCTAGATCTATAATCTTACAAGTATTAACCAAATAAATCAAACAAACATTATTACTGATTAGATTTCTATATTCCAATAGATATTAAATAATACTCAGTAATAGGAAATTAAGTTATTTATCTTTGACAAACATTATGTAAAAAGCTTTCTCTACTAATGGAAAATGTTATATTTCGCTTATTAAATAAAGTTAAGAAAAGCCGTTGGCAATTTCAGATGTTGTAAATTGAAAAAACAAAAGGCTGCTATTAGGATTAAATGTGTTATTGAACTAGTGAAGAAAATGAATTAAGAAATATAATGTATTGTAGAAATTAGGGAGGGGGGGATGTAATTACATAAGAAAGATGAGAAATGTAATAAAATTGTAAATGATGAAATAAAAAGGGAGGTCAAAAAAGATAGACAATTATAATTAAAAGAACAGTTTATACAAATTGAACAAATCAAAAATGGTGAATATATAAATGCATTCAGATATGATTAGAATGATGAGCATGTATTTCAAAAGTGCCTCACCAACTTTAGAATCATTTGGATGCTCTATCTTTCATTAATTTCACTGTCATTAAAATATTATTCACATGATACAAAATGTTTATTTAATCAGTTTACAAACAAATGTCAGTCCACCACCTACACTAGATTATAACACGTTGTCATAACCCATAAATTTATTACATTATTAATGAGAGAGTTTATATATTTTCAATAAAAGTGTAATAACATTACTTTTACTCACAATTAAATCATTAAATTTATAAAAAATCAAGTCATATGACCTAATTTTAATAAAGCTCCTATTTACAAATGTTATATATAGAGTAAGTTAAAAACAAACTCTTATGAAGCTTCAAAAATACCCTCAACCTCAGACCTCACTGATGACGCTAGAGGCAGAAACCGCGGTCTGAGGTTGAGGGTATTTTTGAAGCTTCATAAGAGTTTGTTTTTAACTTACTCTATATATAACAATTAAATCATATACAGAAAACTGGCACAGCTGCATAGCTTATTATAAATCAAAAACTTTTTAACAATTGGTCATAAATAATTGCAAATATTGAAAGTAGATGTTATTTACCAAACAAGTCAACTTCTGGTAGCTAAGAATTATAAGAATCCACAATGCAGATAGCGTCAGTATTCCGTTATTAACTAGCTACACTGAGTGTGATGCATACATTCTAAAGCTTGTTATGAAAAAATTAATAACTAAAACTCATCTTAGTAATGTCTCCGTTCTGCAATAAAAGATCAACTTAAAAAAATTCTTTTTTCATATTCAATGCTTATTTTTATTGCATCTGATCATTTTAAAAAATGCGCATATATTAATCCTCTATTTATTTTGCTATGAAAAAAATACAATCCATTAATTGATTTTTTTATTATCCACATTTTAGATACTAATGCATCCTCACATTAAATCAATTCTAAAGAATTTACAATATCAAGAAAGGTTTTTTTTTCTAATTGTATTTACGTCTTTCTTTCTCTCATATTTGTCCCTTCTTTTTATTTATTTATTTATTTTTTACAAAAAAAAAAAAATCCAAAATACATACTGTATTGATTTTGATTATTTACATTTTAAAGTGTTACATTAATGTTTTACGTTGAATGAATGACAATAATTAGAAAAATAAAAACAAAAGCTTTTATAAAAGTAATTTAAATTGTATTTCTTTGATACATTTTTAAAAAAAAATAAAACAAAAAGAAAATTGAACTAAAAGCTATAAGGAGAAAATGGCATAAGAATTAAAAACTTACAAAACTGTTGTTAATGTCTAAAATATTGTATTATTAGAGCTAAATCGAAAAATATAAAAGAATTTAAGTGATTGAAAGTGATTATATAAAAAAAAATGTTTATTTTTAAATATTTTTTATAGTTATAAAATTCTACATATATAATTAAATCGTAATAATATTCACGGATGGGTTTGATGGTATAATGGTATAGTAGTCGAAGTATCTGCTTTTCAAATTTGGGCTTGATAAAACTTTTTAGTTTAGATAATTGATATATGGCCTACTCAATTATCAATCCAAATTAGTGTCAAAGAATATGTAGTTATCTTAGCTAAATGGTAAAGAAAAAAATCACCAACTCTGTTCCAAATGTAAATATCCAACACACATATAAATATTACACAGAGTAAATGAGCAAACAGTTTAAACTTCGTGGCTAATTGTTCTAAAGTGCAATATTTTACACAGAGTAAACAATTTTTAAAGTAAATATTAATTCACCAAGCGCTTTCGGTACTGTATACCAGATTCATGGTGACTAATTTAAACTGAACGGTTAATATTCCAATGCATTCTCAATGGAACATGCGAATTATGTTGATTATCTATATATATATACGAGTGTCCTATTGAGCATGCACCGGAATATTAACCGTTCAGTTTAAATTAGTCATCATGAATTTGGTATACAGTACCGAAAGAGCTTGGCGAATTAGTATTTATTTTTTATTTTAATTTTTTTTACTCTGTGTAATATTTATATACTAAATAGTAAAGCTAAAATAAAAAATCTAAAATTTTACACCCAGAAATTTGTAAGTGTAGTAAATAATAGCTTATCTTAAATTATTTATGTGAGTTTATTAAATAATCTTAAACATTAAAGCTGTTTTATTTATTTTATTTGTTTTTAATAATGGAGATATATAAAAAAATAAATGAAAAATGTAGAACACTCAAGCTTAAAAGGCATTTGTAAGATATTATGAAGAGAACTGGTCTTAGAACCTAACCAAAAGATTATAAACTAACAAAAGACTGTGTAACTATAAAAACAAAAATGATATAAACTCAGGTTTTTATTTCAAGAATCAGAAGTTATATGGGTAATCATATTATTTACATTTTGCAATTTGAAAAGTGAGGGTAGGCCAGATTTTGTAATAATCTTTGGTTAAAAGCACATCATATTTTTTAAGACTACAATAATTTATATCATTTATTTTTAGAGTATGTAGTATTTTGCATTAGTGATGATAAATACAAAATTACATATGACATACTAAAATATTTAGTATTTTCAGTTTACAAAATGCTTTAAATTTATAGTAAAATTATTAAATTCTTTTGCTCCTAACTCATATTTATCAAAAAATAAAATTAATGATTTCATTTTTGACTTAGCATATGACACAGATGACATCCAAGTTAAAATTAAAGAAGATGATTGAGTAATTCTTTAAATGATTACTATGTCATGCAGCAGTTTGGAAGCAAATGAAATGCACTTGAATACACACACACATTTTGAAAATAAGTATAAGGTTTTTGGAAAGTATAAGTTTAAACATAAAATAATTTTGATATACTTGAATGTTTTGAATATTCCTAAATGTAATGATTAACAAATAATAAATATCCCATTTATCCTAAAAATCGTATGTAATATAAAAATTTTACCCACAAAATAACAATTTTCTATTTAATGAGCTTATATTAGATAAGCAAAGGCTGGATATGAATAATTCACTCAAAATTTGACCTTCACATAAAAAACTTAAAAATTTTTGACAAATGAGATGAAAGCTCTCATAATCCAAACATAAATGAAAATCAGCTAAAGGAAAACAATGTCCAAAAAATGCTCCATATACGGTTTTGCAATTATAACATTATTTTTCAAGATCATCAAATAATTGTAATAACTTGTAACTGATAAGATTAATACAGAACAGATAGTTTGTTAGTTTAGTATAATAATAAAATGACAAGACATTGAAGTGACAATTCTAAAGTTAATTATCTGGTGAATAATGTAATAAAAAAAAGCTCAGCTCAGGTTAATAAAAGAAAATTATTAAACACTCAATCATCCATTATGAGTTTCAAACATCACATGATCACCCAAGAAATTTACCTGATAATATACTTTTTTCAATAATTTAAATTTTTACTTTATTAATAATAATTTTGTTATATGCATTATTTTGATTTTTTGAACTGTTAAACAAGTCCCCAAATTAGAAGGATAACAAAATATACTATCATATAATTTTCATTATCTCTATGAGAGAAGCAATAAAGATTTTGGAATCCATTACAAATATCTATAAGAGTTTAGGAATTATTTTGGACTACAATAACATCCTAATAATGATCATAACTCACTCAAGACAGTTAAAATTTAAGAGAAATAAACTTTTTCTTATCAAAGAATCAATTTAGATGGAGAAAAAAAAGAGAAAACAAAATTTATCCTGAAGCATGAAATATTTTTTTTATTGATTACATATAGTTAGAACTAAAAATAAAGATGAAGTTTTATTTGCTTTAATATTCTTATTAAGAAATCTAACTAAATAAAATCAAATGTTGATTCAAAGTTGATCTGAATAGATTAATAATTATTTGATTTCATTTCCTTTGATTAAAATATACTTTCTTTAACTAACAGATAGAATAAATTGTTTTCTTATCTCAGATATCATAACATGCACTGGACAGTTTGAAAAACAATTTCTGAATACAGTTTCTGCAAAATGATTCTGACAAACTGTTTGTCTGCTTACATCTTCTTATATAGTATATATATATATAGTGGCATTATTTTTGATAAAGATGTTTTTCCTGATATCAAGTTAAATTTTGTTTTATACAACATATTCTTATAAAAGATGCATAAAAACTAAAAACAGACATATACTAAAGTTGTTTTACATATGAAAAGAATAGAATTTGCATTCAATAATATATATCTTTATCCTTTTAGTTTTTTTATATACATGAAATAGATTTATAGGAATGTATTCATATACAGAAGACTTAATCTCATAAACTTCAAATTTTGATTTAAAATCAAAAATGTCATATATCATTTTCACTATCATAATTTAAAAGTGATCATAAGCTGTGAGCACAAGTAAAATAAGTAAAAAAAGAGTGGAGTGGGTTCAATCCTGAAAACATGAAGTTATGCTTTTTCTGGCAAATATTATCTTGCTGGATATAAAATTATTTTAGATAATGAATAATATTGAAGCCTACAAACACAACAGCTGCTGACTTTAAAGTTTCAAGTGCTTGAAAGTAATCTACTAGCCATTTCTTCTTTATTAGCACAAAAAGTTTCAAGTGCTTGAAAGTAATCTACTAGCCATTTCTTCTTTATTATCACAAAATTTTCTCCAGTAATAGTGAATCACTATAAGATGACTAGAAATTGAGAACATGTAAGTAGCCTTTTTTTCTTTCTCATGTGTCATAGCATCAGCCGGGAAGTGAACCCGCTAGCCTGGGACAACTGCTTATAAAGCAGCTGTCACTGATCTCTTGACCACCAATGCTTGACAACATGTAAGTAGCCTTAACATTCAAAAATACATATTTTGATAAATCTGATTAACAAGTCAACCATCATTCAATCCTTGACAACCATGTGAACATATATCATCATCATAAATCAGACACCACTTTTTCACTATAGAATAAAGCAAAGGTCTGAGTAATATGTCTACAAAAATTTTTATACGTTTTTTGCTTTGCCAATTCAAGCTCGTCAATTTTTTCTTCCAATGAAGTTTGAATTTTTTATGTAATAAATGAATATATTTAAAAATTAATAATGATTCCTGGAAATGATACACTAATTTTTCCAGTTTGCAACTTTTTAGTAAAAGAATTTAATATTCTATTATAAATTTAAAAAAAAAAAAAAAGAACATGATTGTGTGTGTATCCTATTTAACTACTGCTTTTCATTATTTTGAAATTTGCATTAACAAAATAGAAAACATTTCCAGTTTTTATACAAAATCTTGCAGATATAACAAATTTGATATAAATTCTAATTGATGGGAAATAATTATTTATCCATGATTTTTTTTTATTATATATAATATTATTTGGTAAATTTAATTGTTCAAACAAAATCATAAGAACAGGGAACTATTAACAAAAAGATATCACATGATCATCATTTCATATGCTCACAAAAGCAGTTAATAACAGTAGCAAGCTTTCCCCTCAGTAGTACCACACAGTGCATTTTAGTAATCAATGAAAGCAAGAAAGTTTGTGCATAAAATCCCTATCTAGTGCCTACTCATCCAATATACCCAGACTAGTTTCTAACTCTCAGATACAAAATTCCTCACTGATGAAGGCCACAAGCTAGAAACTAGTCTGGAGATAGTGGATGAGTAGGCCCTAGATAAGGATTGTATGTGCTAACCGTTTTGTATCCATTGATTACTAAGGCTTGCACTGGATCATACTATTGTATGGAGAGTGTTACCATTGCTAACATCTTGTGTAAGCATAAGAAATGGTGATCATGTGATGTTTTGGTGGTTTTATACCAATCCTGACTATGTGATAATGATGTACGTGGTGTTTGAAAAACTAAAAACATCAAAATGTATAGATCCAGAATTGGATTCTGGATTCAGATTTATATGATTATACAAGCAAATGAGCTTAGATTGTAAATATTATTGTTTTTATTTTAGCTCCTAACTTTATAACTAACTAAATAGATAAAAAGTGGCTGATATGGGATTGCATGAGATCCCAAGATCTAGGTGCAGTGTTTTCAAATCCAAAACTATTCACTGATGAAAGCCTAGTTAGGAATTTTATGCACAAACATTCTTGAATCCATATTTTTCTTTTCATTTAATGAATACTATTTAATGATATTCATTTCTACAAATATTATTTTTACTTGCAATATGATAGGTCTTACTGTCCTACATTGTTTAGAACAAAAATAAAATGGCAGATTCTAGAATGAAATATCCAAGGAAAACAGCTCAGTTCTGTTACTTCTGATGCATGAGCTTCATGTGAATTTTATATATGAATTCCTTTTTTGAAGTCTTATTATTAAATATGCGTCTAGTCTTTAGATTTTCTTAAGCATCTTAATTATTATAAAAAATATTTAATTTTGGAATTATATATATTGTTGCATAAATGGATCCAATGGTTTATCAGTCATATGGCTATATAGCAATTAGCATTGGAAAAGACAGAGTTGAGCTTTAATATACGGCCCCTGAACTTGGAAATAACAAAGTTGAGCTTTGATTTAAATAGCCTTATCTCTTATGACCATCTGATAAATGAAGATTATTTTTGTTTTCATTATTTCTAAAAATTAAATTAATCATTATGATTATGGAGTAACAAAACTCTGAAAGTGCTTAGTCTGCAGAAATTATGATATTGAAAGCCTACAGAAATTATTATATAAAAAAGTTTCACCACAATGCATCAGCTTGTTATTAATTAATCATTATTATTTTTCCTCTCATTAACTTTCCATTGTACTTTTTTCTAACAGTCTTCAATCACTTGGATTAATATTGGCTCAGTCATCATGAGTCTATGATAAGACATTGCCATAAAACCATCTTTCCATTATTGAAATTCATGCAAGCAATTGTTTCTCTCTTTTTTCTATATTTACAATACCTACACTAATTTATAAACAGATAATGATGATTAGTATCTTCTATTTATTATTAATAAAAAAACAATTACAGAAGAACTTTATAAAAGTTAAGCAGGTAAGTAATGCAATGCTATATAAACACTTATATAATTAATTATTTATGACAAAGATTGATAAAGCATTCCTATTTCTTTAGTTAAATTTAGATTTGCTCTCACTTCTCTAACAATACTGTAATAGTTCTCTTTTACTTATAAAGTATTACAACCTGTTATATTTTATTGATGTATTATGATTTTCTGTTGAATTACGTTTTTCAGTATTAAAAATATTATTTTAATTTTCTTGATAAAACAAATCAAGTATAACAATCAGCCTAAAATGTTCAAGTTTTTGTTTCTCTTAGTTTAAATCTATGACCATTATCTTGTTCATAATCAAAAAATATATATACAAACATATATATAGAGAGAAAGATACACACAGATATTTGAATCATCAAATTTAAAAAATATTAAAACAGGAACATAATAGTAGTTAGAGTGAACTGGGACTGATAAAACTAAGTAAGCATTATCATTAAAAGAATCTGATAACTTTTCAAATAACTATATTTCACATGGCAATTCAGTGAAAAGAATTTTAATGTATATAAAATAGATTTTTACTATCATTAAAAATTTATGCTACATATAAAATTATAGTACTAGGTATAAATTTTATAGCTCTTATAACATCACATAAATGTTTCAGAACTTGCAGATAAAATGTCTGACTATTACGAATTAAATTTGAGAAAAAATGCCATTTGCGTCAAAAAAAACAAAACAAAACAGCATAGTCAAGTGTTGTTAGCCAAGAGGTCAACGCAGCTGCCTTGCAAGCAAGTAGTTGGTTGCAGACGGTCATGGGTTCACATTCCGGCCGATGCTATGACATATGAAAAAAAAAAAACAGCATCGACTTTGGACTTTACTTACGACGCTTTTTAGGGATGTGATAAATTTAACATTTCAATTAAACCAAAAAAAAACAAGGATTTCATATTGTTCGAACCATTCAGCCATTATATTATAAAAAAACAAATATACGAAACGCTCTCTACAAAAAAATATGTTAAATGACCCCATTAATTCATACGGTGATGTCATAATGAAGAAAGATTTCTGCAAGAAGTATATAACAGCAAAAGTATATATTACAATAGGCGCGCTAATCAGACAACGATTTCGGTTATTTTTAGGTCCCCTCGTATATTCGGACAAATTAGCATAGTTGGATAGGACATTATCTTAAATTAAGAATTCATTAATCTAAAGATCACCAGCTCAAACCCGATGTTAGTACTATTTCTCTCAGGTCCAGCAACACTCAAAAAGAGAGGAATATAATACCAGTCAAATTGTATATTAATATGTGTGTTATTACTAATAATTTTTTGTAGTCGGAAAAGTTTAAATAAAGTTTGCATTTTTCTAAAAATATGTGATAATTAAACTGGAAGATTAAAATAATTCATCATATAATTATAAATCTGATAACATTTTAAAATAAAAATATTGTGTTAATTTAAAATAACTAAATGGCAGACAATTACTGAAACATATTTGCACAATTATATAAGAAGATATCTCAACCTTCTTCAAAAATGAAAAAAATACATAAAATTAGTGCAGTAATGTGAATTAGCATAAAAAATGTCCTGGATAATTTAGAGCACTGGCAAAATGGACAACTTAGAAATTCTCAGTTTAGATATTTAAATAACATCTTAGTTTGGGCAAGTAAATGAAACTGTTTTGCCTAACATGTCATTAGAAATTATACATAGATTCAAATAAAGTTTTTCATTGGCAAAAAGATGCATTATAATTCATGTAGTTTTCAAAAACAGCTGTATAGAATATGAAAATATATAATTAACAACAGTTCAACAAAATAACATTTATCTTTAACTGGCTAACGATGTTGTGATGTAGTCATTGCAAAGATATAGAAAGTTATAATATATATCATGTATATATATAATTTTCAAGATTTATTATCTTTTGTCTGTGCAATTGTAATATTATGCATATAAATGTTCAGATATATATATATAGACAAGATAGATGTATATTGTTTTCATTTTCCCCCATCTTTAAATAAACTATTGAACAATTCAAAAGATAAATTGTCCACTGAATCAGCTCATTAAATAGTTTACAAAATCATGTGCAAACAAACAAATTGCAAATATGCCTATTATGGTAAATTAAGAGCTAATTTTCCAACATAATAGGGCTACAATAATCTGTATAATAGGGCTAAGAGAAGTAAATAATCCTCTATATTTATAGAACATGAACAATGCTCAGGCCATAAGTTCAATTTTTCTAAAGCAAGAATTGTCTGTACTGAGTGAAAGGATAGAAAGAGAAAAGATGAATTCATGATAAATTTTTAAGACTCTAGCACCCTTCTCTTAAAAAAGTGGGATCTCTGAAAAGATAAATAAAAATTTAAATGTATTTAAATATAATCAAGTATACATAAATACCACCAATAATAGAAATGTAAAAGAGCTATGATTATGATATACAATATACTGAAAGGGTTCTCAGCATGAATAAAGCTAACTTTAATACAATATGCAAATGTCTAAACATTTATATGTATAATATAAAAAATATTTACATCAAATGCTTTTATTTATTGTGAACTAAAAAGCTTGAAAATAATTATTTCTTCAACCACAATTAGGGTTTTTATATTTAACTTGAAAGAGAAGTACCAAGGATCCACAAATTATTTAATTCAATTCCTTATTATAAAAAGTAGCATTGCATTTATTAATCTCTGAATTCCCCCCCCCCCTCATGCTTTTATTTCAAATTAAATACAAAATCTCCAACTATAATTGAAGAAATGATTATTTTCAGGAGTTAATTCACTGTAAATAAATGTTTATTATAAATATTTTTTATATTTATTATTTTTAAGTTTTTAGTATTCAAATATTTTTTGCAATTATTTCAAATGTCACTGTGCTTAATATTTGAAAGTAAAATCATGCATATTAATGATCATTTACAATATTGTTTTGTTTATTTGGAAAGTGTTTTAAAAAAATAAACTTTTACAATCAAGAGAAAAAAGTCATACACTTTAAAAAAGAAAACTTTTATAAGCAAAAGAAATCCAATATTTTTAATATATATGTATTATCTTTTTATGCACATTCCTGAAAACTTATTGAACTAATATCAATGTATTTGAAATTTGGTAGTAATATATTTAAAATTTGATCCACTAAATCGTCTACAATAAAGAAAACTTACCAAAAATATTTCATTGTCATATTGCATTGTCAGTGATTTAAAACTCATATAACTAAATTTGTATAAACATTACTAAATCTTTATTCCAAAATTTACCAAACAAACTGACAAACAAACAAACAAAGTTTCTAACTTAAATAAAGCATTTAAAAAAAAAAATTAAGAATTAATCAATAAATTATTTACAAGTTTTTATAGCTTGCAAAGCTATAAAAACTTGTAAATAATTTTTACATAACATTTTTACTCATTTGAATGTAAATGGTATTTTGTTAAAATAACAGTAATATATATGGCTGGTCCTGAAAAATTCCATGAATTATATGAGAAATGTTAATGACAAAATTACTCTTTTTCCTGCCATTACCCAAGTATCAAAAATACATCTCTAAAACTTTCTTCACATAGAACATCAGATTTCATTTATATTAAAATTAAACAGTATTACTTTAAAAAAAAGGATTAAAAAATATTACCAATTAAAAAAAAATTTGGAATGCATTTGGAAAAAGAATTAGATGACTATATTTTTGGTATTTTAAATTTTGATTTTAAAATTAATCAACATTTTTATATTTGTGAATAAATATAATACTCTACAAGTAGTTATGTAAATTAAAATATTGCATGATGGAATAAATAGTATTACATTAAATGCCACAAAGTGTTAAAAGACAACTAGCTATATTATGTAATTGAGCAAATTAAACTAATTGTCTTACTCAAAGTTTGTTAACAGGAAGTGTCTGATGAAAATGCAATTGATATTAATTCTTTTAATTTTATGAGGTAAGAACAATTGATTCAAATTGATGAAAAGTAAGAGATTTATTTTACTTACTACAAATGATGTTTTCAGACTAACAATTTAATATTAACTGAGCAATTAAATATTGATAATAAAAATTATAACAAATATGATGTACATTTTAATGGGAAAAAACAACACAAATTATTGATAACGGGGACAAAATTGTTAAAAAATTTTCTTAACTATTTTAGATGTATCATAAAATTGTATAGAAAAGACAAAAAAAAAAAAGATTTTATCAACTTATAATATGAGTGTCCAATATAATGCAACATATTTCAAAGCAATAATCCAGTCTAATTCAATTTTTCCCAAACTTTCTTTTACCACAGACTATTTTATTATTCACAACAGTTTTGGTAATGTATAACCTTGCACAAATGTGTTAAAAGGATACTTTAGTTCATCCATATAATATTTGAATACAAGTATACTTTATATACTTGGAGTTTAGTTGTAATTATAGGGAATTTGAACACAGACTTTCTCCTTCTTCCTTCCACTATCCACTCTATCTTATACAACTGATACTCATGACCACACATATGTGAAAAAGTTAGATGTCACATGACTTAATTTAATAAAGCTTGTATTTACAAATGTTATATATAGAGCTCTCTATATAACATCTGATGGAACATTAAAATTTTACAAAATTTAATTTGAAAACATTAGTAATATCAATGGGATTAAGAACCACCCGTATCCTCAAATCAGCAGCATTTCATGACAAAAAAGAGTAGCATATTATATATTCCATAAAAAAAAAAATATTGATTGAAAATGGAAATCATAAAAAAATTCTAATCTGTATTTTCTATAATGTACATTCAATGCTATGGCAATTGAATAATCACCATATCACAGATGTAGACAGTATTATTATAACAACTTTTGGTAATAAATTAGTAAGATGTGTTCACATAGGGTTAGCATACAATATTTGTATTGGATAACTGTAATATAATGTAAAAAATATAGCAATGTCTGTATTTGATTAAGATTCATGGCTGAATATATTTACACTAATTATGGACAGGTAAAAATATCTCAGTCACTCCAATAAATAGAAGTGATTTGATCAAATTAAGACTTGAAAGCCCAAACAAAAATTCTGTGACAAAAATATTTAGATGTAAAAAATAATCTGAAAATATTCCAATAATATAAATTCAAGTAATTATTTTTAATACCTAGTAAGTTTTGCTTAATATTTTTTCGTTTACACTTGGTCAATTAAGAGTTAAAAATAAAGGAAGTGAAAGGATAGTTTTTTAAAAAATTGTTTTTGGCGTATAAAATTTGAAAACTTAAAAGTTGATTGATTATCTCCTAAAGTATTTTTTCCTGTTTAATAACAAATATATTGCAAAAATAAATATTGTAGGAAAATAAAAAAAAAGGCTAAGTATATATCCCATTAAAAAAAATTGCCGTTAAAAATAAAAAACGGAGAAAAAGAAACAATGTTGGAGGTTAAGGGCTATTCAATATTATTTGTAACATTGTTTTTTATGAAGCACAAATTGATATTTTTTTTTTTTATAAAAACATTTTTTTAAAAAATGGCATCAATAAAAAGTTTCCATTTTTTTAGAACCTATTCTTGCGCATTCTTTCACATTCATACATAGAATGCTTAAAATTATTACCAATATTCCTATAGTATGATTGGATGACGATAATCAAACCCCATCACAAGTTAATATCAGCTAATCTTACTAATACACTAATGACCTAGAGAAATGTTTTAAAATAAACATAGAACCAGATTTAAAATATATGTTTGTCGACATGATATATATACACACATACATGGTTTTTATAACTTATTAATGTAATAACTGAAAACAGGCTTATTATATACCTGTGTGTCTATATATGTAATATAGGGTATATGAGCACAGACTTTCAGATGACCCATCACTCTCCACTCTATCTAATATCACTGATACACTCAAGCACATATATGCTGAAAAGATAAATAATCACCAATATAAGTATTTCATGCTAAACCAGCAATTATCAGTTGGTCCAGATTATCATCTCCCACACATATATACTATAAGTGCTCAGATATATATTAAGATAGACAATCTTTCTACTTTAATGGACAGGCTCCAATCTACTACACCCTCCAACTCTTCAACCGTCCATCCAATTGAAAATCTGATGATGGAATGCTCAAAGGCCACCCTGAGGCCGAGATTCTTGTCACACCCATGTTGACCTAAAGTCAATCTGAACCCCACATGTACAGGACATAATCCATTTAATACATGTGCAAGGATGGGCAGACATCTCTATAATGTAATAACTGAAAACAGGCTTATTATATATTACATATATAGACACACAGGTATATAATAAGCCTGTTTTCAGTTATTACATTATAGAGATGTCTGCCCATCCTTGCACATGTATTAAATGGATTATGTCCTGTACATGTGGGGTTCAGATTGACTTTAGGTCAACATGGGTGTGACAAGAATCTCGGCCTCAGGGTGGCCTTTGAGCATTCCATCATCAGATTTTCAATTGGATGGACGGTTGAAGAGTTGGAGGGTGTAGTAGATTGGAGCCTGTCCATTAAAGTAGAAAGATTGTCTATCTTAATATATATCTGAGCACTTATAGTATATATGTGTGGGAGATGATAATCTGGACCAACTGATGATTGCTGGTTTAGCATGAAATACGTATATTGGTGATTATTTATCTTTTCAGCATATATGTGCTTGAGTGTATCAGTGATATTAGATAGAGTGGAGAGTGATGGGTCATCTGAAAGTCTGTGCTCATATACCCTATATAACTTATTAATGTATAATAAAATACACACTGGAAGAGTTACCAGTATTTGTACATATATTTTAGTTTAGTTTAGTTATATATATATAATGTATCACAAAGAGAGAAAAATCGGACTAGAAAATTAAAAAGTGAAAATTAAGTTTTGCTTTTTATTATCTTAGAACAATTTATAAATTAATTGATACATTTACATATTTACATGTGCATGTGGGATAATATATTATTTTAAATCTAAATTTATGACCTTAATTTTTTTTATATCGTAAATGCAATTGATAGTTAATCATACATGCATATATATATGTGCATAAATGAAATGTTATTAATTTTATTTTGCATAGTGATATTCAATCCTTTTAAGGTCAATGTTCTTATAATTATTTATCAATTTGTGATAATATATGGGTATATAGTCATATATCGCCATGTAGCTCAAATAAAAAAAGTGGAGGTTTTTTTTATTTATATCTTAATATTACATTTCTATAATATCTCATTTGAGTTTTAAATGATGATTGTGGATTTTATTTATTTAATATAATAAATTAGTTACTAAATTGAGTCAGCATTTGGTGTTCAATTTATCAGTTCATTTCACTCCACAGTAAATATAAATTTTGTTTTGTCTATTTTTTATAGAGTATATCACTCTCCTTCAATGTCTAAAAGTTTTTACTGAGTTTGAACCTGGGATACACTGTAATAAACTATAGGTGTATCTATAGGGATTTTTTTTCTCTAAATGGACAAATGGCATATAATGTCTGTGTGATTTGAGTTTTATAAAAATACTTTATTAATGGCAAGTTTTGTTGATCCTTACAGGGATTGATACCTAGGTGTAATCAGAAAATATAACTAATGAATATTAGTTTAATCCTCTTCTTATTAATACAGATTTTAGTGTTCAGGGTGTCTTTTTTTTTAATGAGCTTGAAATAATACCATATGTGGATGTGCCATTAAGTTGATTTGGGTTCACATGTGAGGCCTACAGTAATAAATTTAAATAAGTTAATTGTGGATTTTACTATTTAGAAATTTATATCACCCTGTGTAGCTTTTGAATTAATGGTATAAAGTTCAAGATAGAATGCTATAGTGAGGGTGGATGGGGTAGATTCCTAGTACAGTAAATAACAACATGCAATGTGGTATGGCTCAAACCAACCTTGGAAAATGAGGTTTCCTGGTATAGTAAGTAAAGGAACAATGTGGGAGATCTTGAAACAAACATAGAAAGTTATGGTGTAGTAAATAATGGTGCACAACATGTCAGAGCATGAAACAATATAGAATGTCTGATATAGCCATAAAATTAGATTGATAAAGTCACAATGAATGACTTTATTACAAATAGAAAGTGATAACCAAAACTTGGGATATATTGTTCATAAATCAAAAGATTTATGAGATACATACATTGATACTAAATAAAATATATATGCTTAAATGAAAGGGATAATATGAATATGTTGGAGTGAGAGGAGACTGACACTAATAAGCAAATTAATGTGTAAAATGGTTAGATTTCAGTATTAGGCAGGCAGAGGATTTGGGGAAATAGTATTTATTTTTTATTATTATTTAAAACAAAGGTAGGAGAATATATAGTGCAGGCATGAAGGAAGTTGCTAATGATTACATGTGAGGTGGGAAGGATCTGTTTAAAATATGTAGATTGTAGAAAATAACTATATTAAGAGATTCAGGGATCTCAATAAAAATAAAATTAATGTAGAATATTAACTGATATTAAATAAAAAAAACAATAATTTAAGTCATTTTTGTTTAAATGATAACAAAAGCTGATTTGAAAAAAATGGAACAAAATCGTAGTATCAAAGTATTGACTGTTCAAACATGAAACAAGGTCAAGCAAATGAAAATTAGCCAGACATACAAAAAAAGGATTTACAAGTCAATATGAATCAGCAGGTGAAGGAAAAGACAAAAAGGAAAGACAAGCACACTAATTGTAATGATGAAAAAGTTAATGCAAAATATAAATATACAACATAATATGAATGAAATGTAATAAAATATATATGATAAATAATATGCAACAAAATATAAATGATATGGATATAAAACTCTCTAGACTTATCTAAAAGCATAGATAAAAGATTCTATATTATTGGAAACATACAGAACAAGTGAAAAAAAAGTTTAAGATCATGAACAAAAAATTCCTGGATATGAAAAAAAAAAACAATAAAACTTTGAAGCAAAGCTTAGAAAAAATATATAAAACACTATTGAAGAATAATGATAAACTACAGAAAATACAGAATAGTTTTGATTATAAAGTCCATATCATGGAGGAACAACATTTGACAAGTTCTCAAATTACAAATTTAATAAAGAAGAGCAAATGGAGAGAATGGAAAAGGTGGAAATCCATATTTTAGAATATAAAAAGGGAAATTATGGAAGCATGGCTGAAATGCATAAACAATTAAAGACATAGAATGAAAAATGGAGGAGTTGAGAATAACAGCTTAAAAAAAAGAATTGAAGAAAAAAGATTGCAAGGATGTAAAAAAGAAAATCAGACGTCTTCTGTTAAAGTAATAAATCACTTGGAAGATAATACCACACTAGAGTGTGAAAAAGAAAAAAAAGTTTTTTGAACCATAATAAAAAAAAAAAGAATTGACAAAGAATAACCTAATTTATTCTAGTGTGAATCAGTTTTTAAAAGAGAAAACTGAAGCCCCTGTAGAATATATAAGCCATTTGAAAAACTATTTCCAGCTGAATCTTATGTCTGAAGAAAGCAAATTATCCATAGCATATAATATTTAAAAAAAGATGCTCAATCTTGATGGAACTTATTGTTTCACTGACCAAAAACATTTCAAAATTTTTGAGAAGCTTTGTTGAGAAATTTCTGGAGTGAGGAACATTACAAAACCATCCTCTATCAAGCTATGCAAGAAAAATTTAAAGCTGGTGCTGGAGAAAATTGTGCAACATTTTAAGAGGCAGGTGACCAAGCTAAGGATTTAAAAACCTGTAATATGATGGAAAGACAGATTATTCAGACAATTCAACACAATTTATCTTTCCAGATTAAACAAGTGCTACTAATCACCAATATGAAGTCAATAGAATTGACAGAATTATTAAAAGCTGTAGATATGAGCCAGCAAGGCAGACCATCAGAAAAAGCAACAGAAAATATGTCAATGCTATGGAGCTGAGAAAAAACAGAAATAATAATGAAATGGCCTATTGAAAAAAAAAACTAGAAGGAGAATGAGTCAAAAGATCAGAACTGGATGTTAATAATAATAAAAAAGAGTAAATCTCAATCAAGTACATCTACTAAAAATGAATTTCAGTCACTTTCACCAATTCCAGGAGGCAGCAAAACATCTAAAAGTATTGAGATTGAAGGGTAAGGATAATAAAAAAATGTCTTTGTAGATTTCCTTATAGTTGAAAGTTCTGTGGATGATAAATTCAATTACTCACATCTGATGATGTATTTGGTTGACATAATTCAAGAAAACAAAATTTTTTCTTTGTTTTAAAAGTTTTCCAATAATACTAAAAATTACTCTAAAAATATCTACAAAAACTATATAGATTTAGAATTAAAAATAGGGTAACATAATCAAATGAATTGATAGGATTGTTTATTTCACTAGAGATAAACAGAGTTGAATCACTTTTTAAATTCTGGATGTTCATCAAAATAGAATTGTCTTTCATTTAGTATTTCATATTTTCTGTTGTTGATGAATGAAATTTTGGTGATAGGTTAGAGCTCTTCACATGGTTAGGCTAATCTGTTTAACTATTGTGAGTTTGGCGCAAACCCACTTAGTTTAAAGTTAACATGGCTCACTTGATTAAATACTCATCCCACACTTAAGTAACAACTAAAAAGGTTCACATGGTATAAGGTTTTTTAGGGTTAAATCATGTATTTTGATTTTAAAGCATCCTGTACATCTCTGAAATTGTCTCAGAAAAAATATTTGTATTTATTGTGAGTAGATGGAGGTATTTTATGCTTTATTGTGACAGCTATCATGAGATTACTAATTTAGTAGTGATCTTTATGCTAATAACTAAGCTCCTTGACCAATCAGTATTTGCAGTTTAATGTAGTCTAATCATCAAATTTTCCAGAATTAAGTGAATTTTAATAATGATATAAATTAATTTATATTCATAATATTTTGCTGTTGTGTGGAGATGAAGACCTCAAAAGAGAAGGAGGTATTAGGTTAGAATGATGCTGATTGAACCCATCACAAGTTAGTATCAGTGAGACCTGTAAATATAAGTACACTAATGAGCTAAAGAAATATTTTAAGATAAACATATCTTCAGAATTAAAATATATGTTTGTAGTTATGATATATATACACACAGGGTATTATAATTTATTCATGTATAATAAAATACACACTGGAAGAATTTCCCAGTATTTGTACATATCATCATCATCAACCATTATCAATTCACTGCAGTATGAAGGTCTCTCCAAATTCAGTCCATCTTCTCTGATCATTAGCTTCTCTTTTCCACATCACCCTGCACACTTTCTTATTTTATCCAACCATCTCACATGTGGTCTCTTTCTGAGACTTTTACAATCTCTTGGCATCCAGTTTAAGACTTCAATTGTCCATATATTATCATCTCTTCTAGAAATATATCCAGCCCAACTCCACTTCAGTCTTTTAATTTTTTCTATGAGGTCAATAACACCTGTTTGTTCTCTTATCCATATATTGCATTTTTGATCTCGTTACTTCCAACATGCATCTCTCCATATTTCTTTGGGTGGTCTGAAATCTCTGTACTGCTTTTCTATTAAGTGTCTAAGTCTCAGATCCGTAAGTAAGAACTGGTAAAACACATTTATTAAAAATCTTCCTTTTCAAACACATAGGCATATTTCCTTTTAGTATCAAGTTATTTCTACCAAAAACACTCCAATCAAGTTTAACTGTATGATTAATTTCATCCATTATGTTTCCATCTGTATTAATAATCTGTCCAATGTATTTGTAACTGTTAACTTCTTCTAACTCATCATAATCAATCTTTATTTTCATATTTTGAGAAACTCCATTAAACATTACTTTAGTCTTTTTAACATTTATCTTTAGTCCTACTTTCATCTGATAACTCCTGCAACATTTCCTGCAGCTCTAAAGCATTATTTGCAAAAACAATTACATTATCTGCAAAATCTAATGATTTAAATAATCTCCATTTACTTTCACTACTTTAGCTTCCAATTTTAATCCACAAATACTTCTTGCACCACTGCTGTAAAAAGTTTTGGAGATATGGAGTCACCCTGTCTTATACCCTTCTCAATGTTGACTTTCCTAGTATCATTATGTAATCTAATTGTTATTGTTGCATTTTTATAAATATTCTTTAAAATATGACAATTTCCTGGATCTATATCTTGATGATCCAATGTTTTAATCACTGAAGAAATGTTTATAGAATGAAATGCCTTTTCATAATCTACAAATCCAAAGCATAATGAGAACTCATATTCATTTGTCCTTTCTATAACTTTTCTCAATACCTGGATATATCTACTGTGCTAAAACCACTTTTAAATCCAGCTTGTTCTCTTGATTGGTGGAAATCCAATGTTCTCTGTAAATGACTTGTAATTATCTTAGTAAAAATTTTGTATAAAACTGATAAAAGGCTGATAGGCCTGTAATTCTTTATCACCTTTTTTAAATATTAATACTGTATTCTTCCAATCATCTGGTACATCTTTATCATTTAGACATTTACTAAAAAATTATATTTTTTTACCTGATTCTTTTAATATATCAATTATAATTCCATCATTACTTGGAGCCTTTCCTTTCTTCATACATTTAATTGCATGTCTCACTTCTTCATTTAAAATTCTAGGCAATTCAGAAGATGTAATAGATATAGGAGATACTTGTTCTTTATTACTCTATAATTCTTGATAAAAGTTTTCTACCCATTTCATGATGTCATCTCTCTTTTTACTAATAATTTCATTTTTTTTTTCTTATTGCAGATATAATTTTCTTACCAACACCAAAATGTTGTTTTACACTCTTGACACTTTTATTCTCTTCTACAGCTTTACTTGCTAGTTTACAGTTATACTTTCTTATATCATTTTCAACTCTTTTCTGCATCATTTTACAAAATTCGAGATATTCATTTCTTTTTAATGCATCATTTTTATATATTTTCATATTCCTTCTTTGCTTCATAAATTCTCTAGTCTCAGTAAAAATTTTATTGGTCAATTGCTGCTTTTTTGTATTAGCTATCTTTATTGCAATTTGTAAAAGTGTAAAAGTATAATATTAATTCCATTCAAATCTGAATCATGTTCAACATCTACTAATACTTGAAAGTGATTTGTAACTTCTAATTTAAATTCATTAGAATATTTCTCAAGATTAGAAATATCAACTGTAAATATTGTTTTTCTTAATAATTTTTGTCTCTCTAGTTTTGCAATAACACGTATTTTACATCTTACTAATCAATGATCATTTTCTGTGTTAAATTTATTAAGAACATTACAATCTTGATATATGTATTTTCTGTTAGTCAAAATATAATCCAATTCTACTGTACCTTCATTTGGATGCTTCCATGTCCAATTTCCTTTTAACATTTTTCTCAAAAAAAGAATTCATAATATAAAATTTTTATTTTTCTGCAAACTCTACAAGTCTATGTGTTCTCTCATTTCTATTACCATAACCAAAATTACCTATCACACTTTCATCTTTCATTTGTTTACAATTCTAGCATTAAAGTCTCCCATAACAATTTTAAAATGTTGTTTACTCTGATCAAAAGCCTTTTGTACATCTATATGAAAATCTTCTATTACTTCATCACTATGAGAACTTGTTGGGGCATAAACCCAAATTATTTGCATTTGGTATCTGCTATTATGTTGTATAACTAATCTTGCTACTCTATACGATACACCACCAATCTCCACAATGTTGTTTTTCTACTTTTTATTTATAATGAATCCTACTCCACTTGTATTTCCAATATTTGTATCTTTATAATAGAATACATGTCCACTTTTTAAATCAATTGTCTCTTCACCTTTTCTTCTAACTTTACAAAGTACAATAATGTTCCATTTAATATAAAACAGCTCTACTTCTAATTCTTGCAACCTTTTATCACTTGACAGTGATCTGCAGTTGTAAGTATCTAAATAAAGTCATCATCAAATGGCAGTTTGGGTATGCAATCAGGGGATTCTTAGCACCCGCTGCTTTCAGCCGCCAACCACCACCTTGTATGGTGACTCTACAGCCTCCTGGGAATAAGGGTTATGATTTATTTTTGTCAGTTGTAATTGTTTATACTGGAAAAATATTTTTCATTTACACAAACATTCATTCTGCCTTATCAGTCAACTGAGAAGATCATGGTGTTTCTTGATCTTAAACTCAGAGGTAAAAAGCCAATAAACTGACCACACTGGCTAATGCGTGTTGGCGAGAAGCGCATCCATGTTCGTATACTATATGAATAATCATATACTAATGACAGCTGCAATGACAAGAACGTATGGAGTGGACATTAGGAATTTGCCCTCAGTTCCTTTAAGGTCTCCAAGAGGAATCAAAGGGTATCCTTTCAGTTAATAGCAAACTCTTTTCTGCAACCTTTGTACATATATATTTAGTTATATGTATATTGTATCAAAAAGAGAGAAAAAATTTGTCTAAAAAGTTAAAAAATAAATATTAAGTTTTCTTTTTATTATCTTGTAAAATTGTAATTAGTTGTCAAAGAATTTTTTTGTAGTTGCTTCAAATTACTGATTCAGATGTTTTCTTTTGTAAAAGAGAAAGGAATTTTGTTTTTTTTCTCTTATCAAAGTTGGAGATTTGAAAAAATAAATTTTCTTTTGATTTTTAGTGTATTGATCACAAATTTATTTTATTAATTAGTTAAAAAATATCTGGGGATTTAATAAAAAAAAATGGTAAGAAAAAACAGACTGCCAGAAATTTGTTTTCATGTGTATTGCTGTAAATTGGATTTTAAAACTAAAGTCAAGGGTTTTTAAGATTTGTTCTTAGAATGTGGCAGAGAGAAAAAACATCATGAAGTATTGCTGACAAAAAAACTTTGGTGGAAAAGGTTAATTTAAGCTTAGTTCTGAAACTGTCATTATGGAATGCCATCAATTGCTTGAAGGAAATAAACATTGTTATTGAGTGCATTATGAATTCTTGCCTTGCAAAAATACTGTTTTTTAGAATTATTAAAGAAAGCAATGTGAAATAGAACTCATTATAGTACACTGAATTCATTTCCCCTCATCAATATGTAACCCTGTATATTACTGTTCTGTATGCAAATACCTGCTTAATAGAAAAAATGGTCCTGTAAAGAAGATGAATAAATCTAAATTATTATGCCTCCCATTTTGTAGTTTTACACTTAAAAGAGTATTCTGGAACCTGGATGAAATGTGTCAATTTTGTAAAAAGAAAATAAAAGCAGAAAGAGGTATACTAAAATCATTTTTTTTATTGGAATTATATTTGGAATTTAGTTCCAGATATTTCTTTATCTTATTAAATCAAATGTATTGTGATATGAAAAGAAAAATCACACAGCTCTGGAAAGTAAGTCCCCCCCCCCCATTATTATTTTGAATCTATTTAATATATGGCAATGTTTTTTCTTTTACATTAATACAATTTATAAATTAATTGATATGTATACATTTATGTGTGCATGTGAGATAATATACGATCATGTTAAATCTACCAAATTTATGACCTTAATTTTTTTTATTGTAAATGAAATTGATAATTAATCACACATACATATGGGTATGTGTTTGTAAATAAAATGTTATTTTATTTTGCATAGTGATATTTTACCATATAATTATACCATATAATTAAATATATCAATCACACAGTTCTTCTTTCCAGTGTCTTTGTTGCCATGACATCGTTTGTCTAATCTTTGATGAAATCTTACCGGTAAAAAACATGTTAAGCATAATTCGTCATAGCAAGAAAAATACTAAACTACCCATTATAATAAGCATCACATATTGCAAAAAATTAAATTAAAAATTACAAAATATATTCACAATCAAAATTTTACCTTATCTCACTTCCCTTTCCTATTGCAAACAATCACAACTTAACCACAAACAATTTCCTTTTTTTAAAAAAAAAAATCTATACATATCCTTTAAAACAGTGTTCTTTAACCTTTGGTCTGTGGACCGGGTGCCGGGCCACAGAAGTTTTCTGCCTGTCTGTGCTAGACTGGCAAAAAAATTTGTAATAACAAAATAATAAGATTTTAAACTTTTAATTAATATAAACAATTTTTATTTATTTTTTCATCTCATTTTAACCCATTTAAAAAAAAAGAAACAGAATGAAAACAAAATCCAATCAATCATACATAAATTAATGTTTTTCTAATTACCACAGATGTTTATGGGGGGTGGGTGTTAGAATTATTTTTTTATTATTTTTCTAAAAAAATTCAAAATTAAAAAAAAAGTTTTTTATTATACAAATTCCATATATATATAACTTCATTTTGTATATTTAACATTAAATACAAATATTACATTTATCATAATCATTGTCATGTAATTGCACTAGCTGGGATATTTCCCAATATTCAGGTAAATAACATTTTATTCTTGCATGTTTTAACAATGAAATAATAAATGTAGCAATGCAGGCACATTAATGAGAATGATTGTTATTGTAGTTTTCTGTAGCAGTATGACTGCACAACTCGAGAAAGCGTTCAGCATGTGAAGGTAAGCAACACCATTACAATACATAGTAACTAGTTTGTTGTTTTGGTCAGTTATAATAATTATGCTCATCTAAGGCTAAACAGTTTACAACTTTAAGAAAATTTATCTATAGATTTCTGCCAGTCCATAAAATCTTATCCTTGTTTTTGCCAGTCCACAGGTGTCAAAAGGTTGAACACCATTGCTTTAGAACATTCAATTAATAATCTATTATTTTCTTTTCTCTTTTTCAATTAACATCCTAATTAATTCTGGTTTTATTTCATTAATGTACATACCTTCCTCTATCATTCTTTCATTGTATGAATTAATACATTCCAAAGGCTTTATTTCAAAATTTCCATGCTTAAATTTATTCATGTGAATGTAAATAGCAGAAATTTTATCACCTAAATGCTGCTTTAATCTAGTTTTTAATTTATTTTTACTAATACCAACATATGTCATTTCTTCATTCTTTTTAAAACAATCCAAACATTTTATCAAATAAACTGAATTCATAATCTCTAATCTATTATAATACTCATTATTATTAATTAAAAAATTTAAACTTACTTTCTTTTTATAAACTGGACAAATTGAAACATTATATTTCCTATTAATCATTTTAACTAATTTCTTAACTTTAATAAATAAATCTCTAGATATATTAAAACCAACATAAATAACTTTTTCTCTATTCCTATCTAATCCCATTCTATTTCTTATTTTATTTATAAGAAAATAAATGTTCAACTACACCCCTAGGATAATTATTCATAAAACATCCATTCCTTATAATATCAATCTCATTCTCAAACAAATTACAATTTGAACATAACTTAATTGTCCTAATAATTTTATTATTAACAATATTAATTTTACTATGATTATCAATATCTGAAAACCAATTATTTGACAATCCAAAAAATGGTTTTTTTCTAATCACAGATGTTTCTATAATAACACTACCATTCCTACCAATTTTTTTTAAAAATTTTAACATCCATATATTAAATAACATTAATATATTCTTTTTCCATAGTAAACTTTATTTTTTTAACTCTATGGTATAATTCAAAAAATAATCTGCATTTCTTTTATTACCATTGAAAATCACAAATTACAAAATCGGTTTATTCCTATTATAATTAAAATATTGCTCTTCAGACTTACACATATATATTCCTGCCAAAAACCACTTATGTTTTTATAATTATTTATTAATTTGTGATAATATATATGTGCATATATAAGCATATATCTCTATGTAACTCAAAGAAAAAATGGGGAGAGGTTTTTTATTTATACTTGATATTATATTTCTATAATATATCATTTAGGTTTTACATTATGATTGTTTTATTTGTTTACTTATTTATTATATAAATTAATTACTGAAGTTGAGTCAGTATTTGGTGTTCAATTTATCAACTCATCTCACTCTGAAGTAAATACAAATCATAAATTTTGTCTAATTTTTATGCTGTATACCATTTTTACTGAGCTTGAATCTGGGATATGTTGTAGAAAAGTGTAGGTGGATGTATCTATAATATTTTTTTAAGTGTTCTTTTTTAAAATGGAGATAGTGATGCATGAAGTTCATGTGATTTGGGCTTCATAAAAATACTTTATTGATGGCAAGTTTTGCTGATCCTATAGGGATTGATACAACTAAAAAGTTAATAAGGAAATATAAGTAATGATTATTAATTTGATCCCATTTTTATTAATATAGATTTTTATGTCCAGTGCGTTTTTTAATGGGTTGACATAATACGTGAATGTATCATTAAATTGATAAGTGTTCTTCACAAGTGAGGCTTATAGTAGTGAATTTAACGAACTAAAAACTTAATTGTGGATTTCGCTGTTTAGAAATTTATATCACCCTGTATATGTCTGAAATTATTGTAAGGATTGATAGGATAGATTCCTAGTATGATAGTCTATGGTTTACTTTCTTGATTGATCTTCACAGTTTTAGAATTGAATATAAAAAAATCACTCATAAAGAATAAAATATCCATAGTTATTTTTGAATTTTCACTGACAAGTGTATATTAAATAAAATGAAAAAAAAAAGTTTTTTCGCAATAAAAACTGTATTAAATAAAACAAAGCAAAAGAAGTGTATGCATAAGATGCATGTAAAATAAAAATAAACAAAAGATTAATTCTTAATAAAATTTATCATTTAAATAAATAATAAATGTGAACATTTTATTTTTTAATGATTTCAGTTTCATGGAGTCAAATTGAAATTTCTGTGAATATTATTATTTTTGTTTGTTGAAAGATAGCTTAATTTAATGTTTTTATTTGCTAGGTTATATAAAATAAAAATGAGTAAATAGTAGTCTATGAATAAAATATATATTAAATAAAAGAAAGGCAAAGACTCTTAAGAGAAAGTAATAGATAGCAAATCAAATGCAGATAGGAAATTAAATGAAATTCCAAAAACATAACCATTTACAGCAGGCTACCAAATAAAAATGTTAAATCAAATTACATTTCAGGAACCAAAACATATATTAATAGGCACTGAAATTGGAACTGGATACAATAACCCTGGAGTCAATAAAAAATAAGATGTCCTCATTTTTTGTAGTATTTATGGAACAAAAGCATATTAAATATTATTAATTTTCTTATTTTAAATTCATCAGTCATAAGTCTTGAGTGATCATGATTATTAATGGGTAAGATAAACTATCAAATAATTTTTTTTTTCTAAGAGATGTTTTTCTAATCTGATTTCACAATGTTATAGATACCTTTTAGGGATAAAGTACTGGTGAATTTTAGGCAAGAGGATAATGTATCAGTAGTTAAAAAAAATTTCAAATTTGTATATGATGGAATGAAATAGAATTTAATACAGAATATTTTTTATTTATTTATTTATTATCATAGCATTTTACAACAATGTACATATAATGAACCAGATAGAAGAAAATCACTCTGATTATATACTTTCAATCTTGATCTTAATTCCAGCTGTACTCTCACTATTGCAGCAGACTGGCACTGCAAGCAGAGAAGTATAATACCACAGGTAGATGAAATACCAATGGTACCTATAACCAGATCAAAGCTATACAAAGTATAACCTACAATCACATTTCCAAGCTATAGGACTTCTTGGCTACTAAATTCAAAACCCTGCCATCCAAACCACTTTATTTGTTTTGAGGCTTAACCTCAGGCACCAGCTAACCACAGGTTATATAATCAGCATGTCCAGATGACAGGTATACAATATAGCACTTGATATATCTCCAAGCTAGCTCCTTTTCTCAATTGTGCAGGAAAATTTTTAACACACTTGCCCAATAGTTATAATTAACTATAACTTAACCTACTAGTGACGCAGTTATAAGAGAGAAAATCAGACAACAATTAAACACACAAATATTTTATTTACACATATTCATAATATTAACACATTACAATAAAAATTTACATATATGCACACACATATTTAAAAATACAATATAAGAATTTATGAAGGCAACATTAAAGATTACTGTGGCTGTAGTTATTAAAGTTCATTAAAGTCTTTCATGCATATAACTGTAAAAATATTTAAAATGGGATGATACAGATTATATTTACCTAGGATTTTTCTTTTTGGATAGCAAGTCACACTTTCATGGATACTATTCCTAGCTTTTTTTCTGATTTGTTAATTACCAACTGGTTGGCTTTTATTTCCATCAATGATTTGGCTTCTTACTGATTTTCCATTTTTCAGTGAAGGAGAAATTTTCTGTAGTTCACAGATCATAAGGCATGCATGAGTTCCAGGTGGAAAGCATTTTATGGTACTAAGGATGAGAACTGAAGGCTAGCTGTACCCTTTGGTTGTTGTTTAGCACTGCATACTGCTAGGTTGTCTTTTGGTGAATATAGATAGATGCTCCAGTCACTGGAACCACTGATGGCTTTTCACCATCTTCTCTTATTTAAAAGTTTTTTATAAGGCAGTAATGCTGAATGATAATTTTGCTGCATCTAATAATGATAATGAATATAGATTATATAAGAATCTATATAAAAAATATCTAGAATATATCTCTCGATCCTTTGATATGCTTTTTTCTCATTGTTTCCTATTTATCATTTTTCAATCTGGTTTAATTAATTTTATGTTTCCTTAATTAATTTTGTATTCTGGCTTAATCTAACTTCTTGATTAGATTAATCTAATGTTTGATAAGATAATGTCCATAATCTTTTCCTTTGTTTTTTTAATTAGCACAATGGAAGTTATTATTTCTTTTTCTTTTCTTTATCAGCCAAGTAATCTTTAAATGAATTTAAATTTAAAAGTTTTCTTTTTAGTTCAGTTTGATTTTTACATTTTTATTTAAATTTATAAAAAAGAAAAGTCAGTTTCAACTCTTTACTTAGAATTAATTCCCCCCTTTCTACTCGCTCTTTACTACTAACCTTTTATTTTGTTAAAACAATAAAATGACACAACACTTCACCTTTGCAAGTTTTTGTTTAAAAAACCTCTTTCAAATATATTATAATTTATTTCATTATCATCACTTTTCTTTCCTTTTAAAATTAATTTTATCATTTATTAATAAATGATTTAATATGTAATCACAGAATGTGTTCTCAAACCCATATATTTGTTGGCAGCATCATATATATATATATGTAAAACATAAAAGATTACAACACATTTAGTGAGAGGTACACTTTAAGTTTAATTATATATATATAACAAAATAAAAATTATATGATATAAAAATATAGAAAATGAAAAAATATTTTTGAACACAAATATCACCAAAGTGTAATTGGTTAATACTCTTTGAATGGTAAAAAAATATTTTAATTAATGTGAGGTTTGCACTTGTTTATTTTTAAAACATGAGAAATATCTGGCTCAATTTTACTCAGCTTAAGGTGAAGATCTGATTCAATATTGAGAAAATTTCTATATTTGTTTTTTATTGCAAGCATAGCAGAAAATACACTCTCATACAGGTATGTGGTACTGAATGGCATTAAAAATTTTAATACTTGTTGAGAAAGTTCAGGATATTCTACCTGGGTAGACAGCCAAAATGGAAACAAACCAATACTCTGAAATTTCAATTTTAATCCACCATCACTATTATGATCTATAAAAGACACTTTTGTAAAAGGAGAATAATTACTATTTTTCATCAAACCTTTATTGTGTTTTACTTTTTATTTAAAAAAAAAATTGATATAAAAATGAACCAATTATATTTTGTGATATTTTTTTTAAAAATAAAAATATTAAAAAAAATAATTACATATTATACATATCTTGTTATTATTTTACTGGTTGCATATCAGTAATGTAGCATTTGCATAACAGTACATGTATAAGTGGCTTTGGCTGCCTTACTGTTCTGACATGACTGATTGTTCTACAATAAGTTAAAATTTATATATATTTTTCTGAATATCATCTGACAAAATTTGTTAATACAAAATTTTTTTGCTTACTGTGTGGAGATAAAGAGAGATAGATATAATTGAATTGGATTTGGAAAAATCAGGAATAATATTGATAGCGTTTGTAAAGTGTTTTGTTATGCCATTTTAAATATAAAAAGAAAAAATTAATTTTTATATGTGATACTGCATATGGAGGTTTTAAAATTAAATTGTACGTAAGATTAGTTGTTTTTTTAGTAAGTTTGGAACTAAAGAATTTTTTATTTTAAGAAAGAGAGTGGTTTATTTGAAAAAGAAGATAATGTTTTGAGTATAAGATTTAAAAATGTGTTTAAAAATTGCCATTGAAGAAAAGTTTTTCTCATTTTGTATAAAGGGATTGAAGAGTAGTAGAAAAAACAGTTAAATATAAAGTAGGGGCCTTGAAAAATAAAGAGTATGGATTGCATTTGTATCCCACAATGCATATATAATAGTCAGAAAAAAAAATAGGCATGCTGTTGTAAAGTGTACTGCATGTGATAAGGTTTATCACTTGAAAGCTTAAATAAGATTAGAAACAATGTAACAGATGTATGGTAATCCATGTGTAAATGTGACAAAAGAGATGAATTACTTTTACTTTTAAGAAATCATTAGCGAAAATTATGTGAGAAGTTTAATTTGTTAGCTCCACAATGAGAAATCACGAATAATGCTTGAATCTGTTGATTAACCATTATTCTCTACTATAAATTTATCAGTAAACATTAAACTGTAAGAATAACAAAAATGATAAAAAAAAGTTTTATTTAGAAAAATCATAAAATATTTATTTTTTATCGAATGATGCCAAGTAGCACGTGAAGTGTGTATGGTTTTTACGTTATCGTTATCGTAAGTTGAAGCCGAGAATCACTAACTAGAAAATACAAACCCGTTTCCTTTTTTATTTTTTTTATATTCAAATCAGCTCTGAATTTATCACTATAATTTATCAGTGTCGATGACAGCTTCACGTCTACTTTCATAGCCCTTGTGATGTGTTGTGATGTAATGTAGCTTCTTCTTAAACAAAGTCAAGAATCTCTCAGAAATTATACCAAGAGAAACCTGTTAGCTACTTAATTTTACATTCCCCAGTCTCTAAGTTTTCCCATATTCTGCTCCATCCCATTTCCACAACATAATCTTTGTGGGCTGCCAGTAAACTGCAGGCACCATCTTGGACATGCTTGCTATAGTGTATGTAGCCACTAGAGATAATCAAACTATAATGGAGCATAGCATATATAAATGCCTAACTAAAAATTTACAGAGTTTCAAAAAAATGAGAAAAAAATTATGAATATAGAGGATATAAATAGGCATATTGAAGAAATTGATGATGTAGATAACAAGAATGGGCAGCTTTTGAAGAATTTTGGTCAGAGAGTGAACTTGAGCATTGGAAATTTATCAAATATTTATGAGGGAGAATACACATGGTCTAGACATAATGTATTTCAAACAATATATTATATATTAGTAGAAAAAAGAGGGAGTGAATAAAGTACAAAAATTAAAGTGTTTGATAAAAAAGAGAGAGTAGGTAATAGTAATCATAATTTCTTTTATAATAGAAATGGTTAGTAGTGTGATGGAAAATAGTAATAAAAGGAGAAAGAGTAATGAAAGATGTGGATGGAGAATGAATGATAAGAATAAGTTAAAAAAAAAAAATAAAAGTAGAAGAAATCATGGAAGAGTTTGCTGAGAATGTATATAAGAACTGGTGTAGTGAAATAGAAAAGATGGCAAATTTAAGGTGGAAATATTCAGAAGAATAAAACTAAAAGAAAAGTGAGAGTAGTAAAAGTGTAAAAGAGAGGAAATAAGCATGTAGAGAGTAAAAATGTGCTTTTAAAACAAAGAAAGTGAAAAAGATGTTAATATTAAATTGGAAAACTGTTTAAAAAAAAAGTTGGCTAAAATATATAATTATATAGAGAGAATGAAATAAAATTATTGGGTTATTAATAAAAGTGGAAGACATGAGAAAATTTTTTTTTGGAAATATATTAAAGGAATGTAGGGGAGAAAGAAATATTATTGCTAATGATGAGGGAAAAAAGTGTAGCTCTAGAGAAGAAGCTGAGACAATCTTAAGTAATGGGAATAGAAAAGATGATAAATGTGAAGGACATAGTAATAACAAACATAAAAGCACATAGTAATGGAAAAATTAGTTTTACAGAAAATAAATAAAATGAGACAAGAAAGAAATTGAAAAGTGGAGATGGTCATGAATTTAGGAAACAGGGCAAAATCAATCCTATTATCATGTTTAATAAGATGGTAAAGAAGAATTTTCAGATAGCTGAAATAATACAAAAGTAAGGCTATTATTTATAGAAAAGGATAAGGACTGTAAAAAGTAATCAATTACAGACTGATAGTGGTAACTTTAGTGTTATATAAAGTTTTTGTGTGGCTGGAAGAATTGCAAAATGGATGGAAGAGAATAATATAGTGGGAGAAATGCAAAAAAGTTTTTGATAGTGTAGTGACACAATTTATTGATATGATTAAGATTACAGGTAGATAATTATATATGTTTTTTATAGATATAGACAAGGCATAGAGTAAATTTGTATGTTTAGTAAATTTGGGAATGAATGAAACTTTAGTGGATCTTATTAAGAGATTGTATGAAAATAATTACTATATGTATCAATTAGAAAATATAGAATCAGTTAAAGTGAAAAAATGGAGAAGACTAAGGCAAGGATGCCCTATATCACATATTTTGTTATATTTAAGAAAAAGGGAGTGAGCAATAGAAAGATTAGGAAGAGGGGTAGAAATGCCATTAGTGGATGCAAAAGGATATATATATATATTATCAGATCTTTTATTTGTGGATGATATTTTCTCATGCACAGAAAATAGGGAAGTTATGCTTAAAACATTTACAAGAGTGGGTAAAGAGATGGGAAATTTAGTGAAGAAAAATCAAAAGTAATGATGATAAATACTGGGGAAAGAGAAGAGAAATAATTTTTATTGGGGGATATAAAGTTAAATGTGGTAACTATATATAATTATTTGGCAATTGTCTTAAGTAATCAGAGAAATTACTTGGATGAATGGGAGAAAGAATTGATAAATGAAGCAAAGAAAAAAAAGGGATTGACAAAATAATTAACAGTGTTTTCATATAGTAAATATAATGTAGTTAGAACTTTAAAAAAAGTACAAAGAGAAGTAGGAAGACATGGATTAGATGCAGATGTGTGGATGGCAAAGGAGACAATTCAAGGTTTTATATGAGAGATGCAAAAAGCAAAATGAAAATGTTTGGTAGATTGCAATTTACAGACAATAAGAGAAAAGCCAAAATAGTATTTACCCGAGTTATGATTTAAAGGACAGGAAAAAGATGGGTGAGAAAGTTAAAATGGTATGCAGAAGATTTGGATAAAGAATTCATATCAGTATACTTATGCAAAAGATGGGATGAATGCATTAGGAAAATTGTTGAGTAAGGAATGGGATAGAAAAATAGATGCATTAATAAAAAATAGAAAATTGGAGATATGGAGAACTAGTACAGAGAGTAAAAGGAGTTTAAATATATATAGAAATAAACAGAATTTTGGGTGTGAGTTAATTTATGATGATAGCAAGAAAAATAGTTTACTGTTTATGGCTCAAACAGGATCTTTAGCAACAAGGGAATATACACATGAATGGAAAAATATGGATGATTTAGCTGCAAGTTATGTAAGGAAGGCATAGAAAATATTAGGCATATATTAATGGAATGTAAATGCCTGCAAACAGAAAGAGTATAAACAATGAAGTTGTGGGAGAATAAATATAAACAAAGTGATTATACAGAAAGTGGGTTCTTGATTTTTATGCTGGGTTTGGGGAAAAGATAAAGGGAATTTCAAATATAAAGGCTATAGAATTGACAAAGTTTATATTGTGGAAATGGGATAGAGCAGGATAGAGAAGAATATGAGAAAAATATAGGGTGGGGAATGGAAAGGGAAGATAAGGTGGCTAACAGGTTTCTTTACACATAGTGGTTGAGAGATTCCTAACTTCGAAAAAGAAGAAGCCATAGCGCATTACATCACACGCCACCAGCAATTGGGAACCGCTGTTGTAGAGTATATAGGCATATATAATATAATATTAAAATAAGCAATATATATATAATGAATCTTGAACGAAAAATATTATGAGATAGTTCACTTTTCACCTTTTTATAGAGTTGTTTTTATAATTTTTAAAAATCTGATACAAATTGGGTAGATACATATACAAATGTTCGATTAAAATAACAATACCAAAAAAAAATTCAAGTTTTAAAAATAAATAATATGCTAAAAAATTATTTGCATTGTTTCCTTAACTAAAAGTAAAAATTAATCCTTTGTCTTGTTTCTAGATATTTCATTTGATTTTATTGTTTCAAAGAAAATAAATCAGATCAATAATAGTCTGTCACTATAATCTTAACATTTTTTTTCTTTTTAACTTTTAAACATTGTTTAAAGAATGATATACATGTAAAACATCAAAGTTTATTTATATTTAGGCTAAAAAAACAATAATTTACTCTGATTTAAAACATTTCTTTTCAAATACTAATTATTTACTTTTTTTTTTTTTTTAGAATTAATTAATAAAAATAAAAACCAAAATTAATTTCTAATAATGAAAATTAGAAACTTCTCTTTAACATGTATTTGATTTTAAAAATTCCCATACTTATATAATGTCAAAAAACATCACATGATCGTCATTTCTTATTTTTGCTTATAACTGTAATTAAAGAAGGCAAAACTCTCTATACGTAATGCCACTCAGTGCAAGCCAGAGTAATAAGTGGATACCAGAAGGCTTGTGCATAAAATCCCCATCTACTGCCTACTCATCCAATATTTCCAGACTAGTTTCTGGCTTCTGGAATTCGTCAGTGAGAAGCCTTGAATATGAGAGCACTGCACCTAGATTTTAGGATCTAATGCAAACCCTCCAGCAGCCACCTTTGTATCTTTACTTAACTACAAAACTGACTCTTAAACTAAAAACACCATAATATTTTCAATCCAAGCTCATTAGCTTATATAGTCATAGAGATCTAGTACCTATACATTTTTGGTGTCTTTGGTTTTTTAATAACCATAGCCACCACTACCCTATTAAGCAGGATTGGTTTTAAGCCAATAAACATCACATGATCATCATTTCTCATGCTTGCTTATAGCTGTTATTAAAACAGGCAAAACTCTCTATACGTATTGCCACTCAGTGCAAGATAGAGTAATCAATGGATACCAGAAGGCTTGTACATAAAATTCCCATCTAGTGTCTACTCATTCACTATTTCCAGACTAGTTTCTGGCTTGTGGCCTTCATCAGTGAGGAGTCTTGGATCTGAGAGCACTGCACCTACATCTTAGGATCTAATGCAAACCTCCACCATCCACCTTTTATCTCTATTTAACTACAAACTATGAGTCTTAAACTGAAAACACCAAAATATTTTCACCTTTATCTTTACTAAACTACAAAACTATGAGTCTTAAACTGAAAACACCATAATGAGTCTGAAACTGAAAACACGATAATATTTTATGATGTTTTCAATTTAAGACTCATAGTTTTGTAGTTAAGTAAAGATAAAAGATGGCTGCTAGAAGGTTGCATTAGATCCTAAGATCTAGGTGTAGTGCTCTCAGATCCAAGGCTCCTCACTGATGAAGGTCATATTCCAGAAACTAGTCTGGGAATATTGGATGAGTAGGCACTATATGGGAATTTTATGCACAAGCCTTCTGGCATCCCTTGATTACTCTGGCTTGCACTGAGTGGCAATATGTATAGAGAGTTTTGCCTGTTTTAATAACAGTTATAAGCAAACATAAAAAATGGTGATCATGTGATGTTTATATGGTGATCATGTGATGTTTATTGAGATTAAAACCAATCCTGGTCAAGCATTGGTGGTCAAGTGGTCAGCACAGCTGCCTTACAAGCAATTGTCCTGGGTTTGCAAGTTTTCTTCCTGGCTGATGCTTTGACACATAAAAAAAAACAATCCTGCCTAATATGATAGCAATGTCTATGATTATTAAAGAACCAAAGCCACCAAAATGTATAGGTACTGAACTAAGTTCAGACCTATAAGACTATATAAGCTAATGAGTTTGGATTTAAAATATTATGGTGTTTTCAGTTTAAGACTCATAGTTTTGTAGCTGAAATAAAAGGTGACAGCTGGAGGGTTGCATTAGATCCTAAGATCTAGGTGCAGTGATCTCAGATCCAAGGCTTCTCACTGATGAAGGCCACAAGCCAGAAATTAGTCTGGGAATATTGGATGAGTAGGTATTAGATGGGGGTTTTATGCACAAGCCTTCTGGCATCCATTGATTACTCTGGCTTGCATTGAATGGCAATACTGTACCGGTCAGAATTGTATGTTCATCTAACAAGAATTAGGACCTAAGCAAAAGTACTGAGAGTTCAATCATATACGAGATACACAGGTCAGGGATACTCATGAACTCTGCCCTATTGCCCACTTCCCAAGTCTATCACATTACAAACAACATTTCTGATGATAGCAGCCTATCCTTCAATTTATTCCGGCCCAGAAAGGTTCAGCGAAGATACAAGAGACCTACGGCTTAACTAATTGATAACGTAAAGTAATGACAGATGTGCACACACAAACCAACAAAAATATCCAAAAAATAGCTTATTAAATGTAAATTTATTAAACGTATTATTAATAATAATTGATTAATCATGTGAATCACTAGATATGGAGATTTACAATGAATTAGAAATTATATATATTGAACACTCGATTTAGGTTTCACTTATGGTCACTTGGGCATTCCATGTCAAACCGGATAACATAACGAGGTTTGATGAGTATGCACCACTATATATACATAATGATAAATTAATTATTTGAACAGATGCGGCTTAATATGCTAATGTGATTTAACGGGTTGCTATTACTCATGCTATGATCTTCCCAAATTAAGGAAACTAACCAATGACAATAGCTTTTAGAATGAATGCTTATAAGATTTTAAATTACATAGAATATGACCAAACATAATAACAGTACGAGAGTTTTTATTCAACATATATCATGACATTTAAATTAAGATGAATATAACATAATTTGATAACTATATGCGAGCTTTTATAACGATTATATTTTAAATAATAAATGATCTAACAAGTTTTGATTACATTTGGATTTCATGGAAGGTACATTAATTATAGATCAATTATTTTGGAACATTATGAGATGATTCATTCATTTCTTATCTGCGAAGAAAAATAGGAAAAGCATGATCATTTTAATATTGTCGTGCGAGTCAACATTTATAGATTTTCTCAATAGTTAATTAATGATGTATTAATAGCGGTTGAACGAAGGATGGGTAGCGCTAATAAGCGATAATATATATATTAAAGTTAATTAAATTTAAATTATAACGAGAATTTTGGGATGGCTTAGGGAAATTATATCATTACGGCTTATAGACATCTGAACCATATGAAAGGATAGGAACGATAATGTGTGACCCGCATGATAAGGCCTGAGTGGACGAGGAGCTTCATCAATTTGAGAGCGAAGATAAATAAGCTTATCCGCACTTGTGACGGATAGCATCGGAAATTGGTTGGCAAGATACTATGGTTCCGACTCGTCGAATGTTAACCCATAGCAGCGCTTACCTAACCTAAGACAATCTGTAAGAGCTGGGGCATCCACGCTCTGTCGAGAATTGTGCTATATATATATATATATTCCATTAACGAGAGAAAGTATGACAAAGCCATTTTTGAATTAGGAACGTTATCATCGGGACACGTTACGAAAGCTGTCAGGTTTGATTTACCCTGATTTATACAACCTTAAAATAATAATTAAGTCTAACGTAATGAAATAATGATCTAAAAGCAGTCCCAAACAGGGCATATAACTTACTTAAAGAATTTATTCAATATCTTAAGGATAAAATATTCAAAACATTAAAATTCCTTCGTTAAACGCATATTAATCCCCCCCGAGAAATAAGTGACTTAAATTATCGTTAGATGGCGGGCGACTTATAAAATGAATCATTTAGACATAAGGATCTGAATTAAATTTATGTAATACTCAATTTTCATCATGTTAATCAATAGCGTGGAGCAATAATAAATTATTTATTTTAAATAGCAGTGAAAAGCATAATATTCATTATTAAAACATAGTTTAAGAATATCTCTCGATCGGGCAAATTTTATAATGTAAGCAAGCTTATGTTTACGATTAAATCTTCCGCAATGGCAGAATAGCAAAAATAAATAGGATTGATTTGCCAGATCGAGTTATTAGCATACTAAAATTTGATATGATTTGCATAATATTAAATAAACATTGCCGCATTAAAATAAAAATACAAGGAGAGTGAGAACCTAGCATTCGAGTTTATAAAGTGAGAATTACAGTTTAAATATAAAACAAAAAGAGATCAAAAGAGAAAAGAGGTCATTGTTTAGGCAGTTAATCGGCTTAGCATTACCGATAGAGAAATAAGTAATTACATTTTTACATTAGGAAAAATTTCAGAACTAGAAATGTTTAAAAGACATACATTAGCTGGTGGGAAATAACATTATTGGAGGTGTACATTTATATTTTACAATAGAAAAGGTTATTAAGATGAAAGTTCATTTTTGCGGCAAGGAATTACCTTTCTTTCCGATGAATTTCCAGCCGGGTGCGCACGTGTTGGTTCCATGTTTGATAAAAGAGTTAATTTAGCTACAAATTGACGAAATTAAGGTTTCAGTCCATTCTTTATTCAATAGAAAGTTCATTTTGGCAGTAATTTATGAACGATGGTTTCCGAGTATTTAGGCATCGGTTAGATTTTTGGAGAGATCCGGGGAAGCAAATCTATATTTTACTAGCTCGTCATGTTACCGTTCAGAGGGGCGTGACTTCCCCTTAGCAATACGTTAGAAAAATGACATGTCTCTCCTTTTAGTTAGAAAATGTGGTTGTATTTATACTCGTTGTCACCGCCGATGGGTAGTTCCCGGATGTTTTAATAAACAATGATACAGCATATTTTGGACTACAAATGAGATTAAATTTGAGAGTTGGTTTTGATCTACTTTAGGCTGAAAATAGACCTGCGGAATCAACGTTAACTAACATGACGTTTAAATAAATCTATATTATAATAAAACAGACTTTTTTAGAATTTGGACGACGGTAAGTCTTTTATTTACTAATTTTACGTCACACTCTCGAACTTTCTCTCTATTAAAATATATGTATGAATAAAATATACACTATGCAATGCTTTAAATTATTAAAGTTTATCTGTTACACACACATATGCATGATTGTTTACCGTAATGAAAATATATAATTTTTTTTATGCATATTAATTTTAAATGAATTTAAAGTTTACAAATACATAAACAATCATGTGCATTGGTATACCTTCACTCCCCAGTGGTCTATAATTAAATGGCTAGGTTTGAACCCATGTTTGGAGGTTTCAAACATTATTAGAAAGTGAAGCCGAATGTGTGCAACAGATTCCGCTTCAATACATATAGAGAGTTTTGCCTGTAGTAATAACTTATGTAATGTATAAGAAAATATAATTAATTTTATGTAAAGACTTATACTCAAAGATTATGTATAATACAAAGATTTTGTTATATCAATAGATAATAAAAATTAAAAAAAAATTGTAAACAGCAACAAAAACTATAATAATCAGATTATGGCTAAATATGACAAAGAAACTATGATGAAAAAAAACATCTGGCTTGAGGCCATTGACAAGTTTTCCTTTAGATTATCATAGGCTAGCATTTGGAAGAGATGCAATTGAAAAAACATTTAGATGTAAAAAGTACTTAATGATAGGAATTGTTCAAGATATATTTGATATGACATTTTATGAATATACAAATTGGTCATTAATGAATGGTTAAAAAAGAATTAATAATTTTATGCTGAAGTTGTGATTAGGCTTTTAAGAATACCATAAAAAATAAGCAAGTGAACATTGAATGAGATTAGTCATGAACTATAAAGTAAAACACAAATGACCCGATTGAAATTATTCTATGGTAATTTTATGAGCTGTAAAAATCAATATATTTCCATATAAATAAAGTTATAACCATGACACAGAACACTCTTGTTCCAAATATGTTACCCATAATTATTTTTTGCAGGAAGACTCATAATGAATCATTTTAATAAACTTGTAAATACAATTTTACTTTTTATTTATGTAAGTTTATTAAAATCTCATTATAAGTCATTTGCTTGCAAAAAATAATTTTGAACAATGTATTTAGAATGAGAGTGCTATCTGATATGATTATAATTCTGAATGTTAGAAATGATTGAAGAAAATAAAGATAATCATTAATAGGTAAATGGACACCATTATCAAATATATTATTATTATTATTATTATTATTATTATTATTATTATTATTATTATTATTATTATTATTATTATTATTATTATTATTATTATTATTATTATTAATAATAATAATAATAATAATAATAATAATAATAATAATAATAATAATAATAATACTGTGACTGCCACCATCACCATCACACCATTACTACTGCCATGGATTAATTACAAGGGTTTTACATAATTTGGATTGCTGTGGTTACATGGGCAATCCATAGATATAGGGTTACATATGTAAAAGTTGAATTATTGTTTTATATGAGACAACAAGAATTTTTTCATGCAGTGGATTAGTTACAAGGGTTTTACATGATATGGATTGTTGTGATTACATGGGAAATCTGTATTTGTAGGTTTATGTATTTACTCTTGATTTACTTAAGATTACAGGAAATTTTATATGCTGGGGATTAGTTACAAGGGTTTTACATAGCTTGGATTGCCACGGTTATCTGTAGTTGTAGGTTTACATATATAAAAGTTGTTTTATTGATTTATACAAAATTACATAAATTTTACATGCTCTAGACTGCTATATGTACAGATGCAAACCATGTTTATTTTTATGTTGTTGGGTTTCCTGGGTAACATAGGTGAGGGTCTAGCAATTTACATGCTACTGTGGCAATTGTCTGTGAGGTCCATACTGACTTTGTCTCCATATTGTTTTCTTGTCAGGTTTAGGTTTTGAGTACATTTGGAGCATGAAAAACTTGGTTGTGAACAAATGGACCATTGCTGGTTTGGAGTTTGAAATTTTGTACTGGTATTAGTCAACAGACACTGATCATGGTTGAGTGTATTTATTGTTTATGGAAGTTTAGGGGTAGATTGATCTATGGAATCAGGTGATGGGCATTCAATTTTCATGAGGGTATGACTGCTTTTTACAGAATCCATGTCCTGCATCAACAGGTCAATCATATGCTTTTGATTTTTTAAATTTCTGAGTCTTTTTTTTTTTGGGGGGGGGGCTTTCTTTTTATTTATTAGAAGTATTGGGGTGGCTTGTATAGTGACAAACATGGAGAATTTGTCTCCATGATATGTGTTGAGGTTTTACTATGAATAGTCTGGTTATTGTCATGTGTATGATTATAAATAAGAGCTTTTGGGGCAGTATTAACCTTATTTGAGACAGTGTTGGCTTCAGTTGTTGCATTGGAAGAAGTTTTGGAAACAATATTATCTGAGCCAAGGATTGTTTGTATATCAATTAAGTTGGCACAATTATCATTATCTGCCTCATGGAGTGTCAAATCAATAGATGGTGGAGTAAGATTGAGGGTGGATGTATATACAAGATAGATAGTATGTTCATGGATAAGCTCTTGGCTATTTATGGATGTAATCATGGAAAGATTTTCTATTGACTGTTCATGGTTGACTTGAGAATTTAGGTGATCAGCTGGTTTTCCTGACAGTGAAGTTTGGAGATTAATATATTGCACTGTCAATAACCTTGCTGGTAACAGAAGTAGCACTGGGATTTCAATCCTTTGATATATAGACATAGGGTAGCTTCTTGATCAAAGATTTGTATTGGAATTATATTTGGATCGATATCATGGGAAGTTGTAATTTGAAATCATAGCTGTAACAGAAGGGTATCCTTTAAATTTATGGGGTGAAAAACCCTAACTTTGTCAAATGGTTGCATCATACACTGGAAATCTTGAAGGATGTATTTCAAGTAAGTGTTTTGAGTATGCCTGTGATACAGTTGTTGTAATTTGGATCCACCATAATTAAGGCAAAGTTTTCAAAGGTTTTTGTATTTGAAATTGGTCTCACTACATGGTCTGAAAGAATTTGATTATCAAATACCTGGGATTTGGATGGTAGGCAATATATGCAATGGTATCCCACAACCTATGCAAGGATATTGCATAAAATAGTAATTGTTTAGGAAATTTATATAGAAAAATGTTGATGTCTATGGCAAATAGAATTTTGGATCTAGTAGAAAATTTTTTTTTAAAAGTTACAAATATTGGGATTGAATTTGTTGAACCTTTTATTAGTTATCATAAGAGCATCTGTGTTCCAAACTGTAAAGGCAGGACATTATGCTTCTTTTTTTTCCATGTGTCATAGCATCATGCAGGAAGCAAACCCACTAGGATCACCAATGCTTGACAGACATTATGCTTCTTGCAATCCTGTGTAAATCAATAGATCAACTTTTACATATGTAAACCTACAACTACAGATTGCCCATGTAAACACAACAATCTAAGCTATGTAAAAACTTGAAACTCTCTAAGACAAATAAAGTTTATCATTGAAACAATAATAATAAATAATAGTAATAATAATAATAATTATTATTATTAAAAAAGAAAAAATAAACTTATTTTTTCAAAAAATTATTAGTTCTTTTAATAGATTCTGGGTAATTAATGAGAGTTGGTTTTTCTTATCATTACCAAAAGGATCAAACCTTCCCTCTCTCCAAATGTTTATTTATTGGTCTAAGTGTCCTTGTTCAGAATGACTTAAACTTTTTTCTATCTGTTTTTTTTTGCATTCAGTATAGAAATGTTTTATTAAAGCTTCTTTATGACTTTGAAAAATATTAGATGTATTAAATGATGAATCCCAATAAGCCTTAGTATTATCTTGTAAGTGGCTGCAAGCTATAGCCAATTTACTTTCTTCGGACATTAGGTTAAGATTCAAGTATTGTAAACTAGTGAGGTATTGTACAGGTTGTTCACTAGCCAAGCTTGAAATCAATTTTAAAAATTGATTCATACTATGATGAGCTTCATTATACATCCCAATATTAGACTTTGAAGATTCATCCCTCACTGATTTTATTACACCCATCTCTTCTGATTTTCTTCTACATATTTCACTGTGCTGACATTTTTTTGTAAATCTTCCTGTACAGCTTTAATTTTGTCTAGCCAGTATATCACACTTATCTTAAAATCTTTATTTTCTATGCAATAGTATTTCATTATTTAACTTCTTAATACTTTTTTCCTTTAACATCATTTTTAAAGCTTTAACTATTATTGTTAGTTCATTTATACTTCATCTAATCTCTACCATATTTTTGCTGTTTTCCTTATTACACTTTCCTACTAAATTCCATTTCCCATCTTTATTTCTTATGTAACTTGTTTTCTTTCAGCACATTCAAATCCTTTTTTCATTCTTTGCATATATTTTCTATCATACCTTAATTTTTAACTTTTATTTTCTTTCTCACTTCATTTAAATTCATAATTATTATCTGCTGCACATTTCTATTGGCTTTTGTAATTTTAAATTCATTTTCTTTTGACATTCATATATGTCTCGGAATTTTAAATTTATTTAAGTTAGACAGCATTTTTATATTTACTGTCATTAGTGTAATTTCTATAAGTTTATCTATTATGCTTTCAGGCCCCATTTTCATCAGTTGTTCTGCCTTTTGCAGTGCTAGTTTCTTCATTTTTAAATCTTGGTTCATTTTCTTCAATTATGATTGCATTATACTTAAATTATGTGGAACATTATTTTATTTGATCCTATTGTCTACCCTTATTTGATTCTACTATTCAATCATAAGAAATTAGTATTCCAGTTTATGCTCTTATTATACAGCATTCCCTACTTATAATTTAAAGTGTCTATCCTCATCACCTGTCCTATCTCTACTTCTTACTATCTTAATATCTAATATTTTTTCACTCAATTTACTAATGCTTTAAATTTATTTATGCTTATCATAAATTTTTTAGGTGCACATGTCACAACACCATACAGGATCATCAATATGTAAATTAGTGTATACATAAAATAAAATATCAGTAGTCAAGTGCATTTTTGATACAATATACCATATTCATGGCATCAACTATTAGAAAATTAACTTACAATAGATATCCAACATTCTGTAGCATATTTAATTACATGCCACTAAACTGGATTTAATATATTATCATAAATAGTAATGTATCAAGACAAAAAAAATTATCATTACCATTTGGTTCTATACATATAATTTTAAAATTTCCCAGCAAAATTTATGACTAGACTTTTCTCACAATAAAAGAAAAAAAAATATGTTGAGGATTTTGTTCTGAAGATTTATATTAACAAAAGATGATTATATTAGCTTTTATCACTCCATAACAAATGGTGAACAATTAGAACCCCCATATAATTTGAACTCTATCAACCTGATTTATTTTATCATTTGCATTATTTATCAATTTATTTAAAGATATGTGACTTAAAACTTATATTAAAATCCTGTTGAAACAATTTTTTTTAAAATTTTAAATATAATTTGGAAATATAAGATAAAGAAATCTGTAAATTTATTACAAAACCCTTCAAATAACAAGCTGTCACTCTAACCTAATTCGGTTTAATATTTAATATAATTTTTAATATTCTGTTTTCTATCTACATCAAATGTATTTAATTGCAAATTACTGCATAAAAATATTTAAATCCTGAAAGCTTCTACTTTTAAAAAATGTATGATAAATGGTATATACATATTGTTATATTCAAAGGTTGTGTAATTATTTTTATATTCAATTGGAAATTAAAAGCCTGAATTATCATTCAATCTTGTAAACAAATTTTCTTGGTAAAGTTTTATAATTATATATAATAAACATTCCATCAATATGCCTTTTATACATAACATTACAATTTCTCTCTACCACAATTGAACTATAAATCCCATCATATACAGACAAATTCATTGACCAATTCTTCATTCTATAGTCGTTTGAATATCCTGCCATAATATACTAACCTCTTTATTCTAATATAAACATTATTAATTTTGAATTATGCATATTTACACTGTATCTCAATAATAACTACAGATTCATATAATTCACATGAATAAAAACAGGCAAATAATTTTCTTTTTTTTTTTCTCACATATTTTAGCTGTATTCAATATTTTTACAAAATCAAATGCAGACTTCCAAAATTAATTTGACAAAATTCTATAAAAGTTGTAATCATTTAGTTATTGAGAAACTATTATAATAACAATGTGCATAATCAATCATCAATCTAAGAACTTATCTTTGTGCAATTTAAACATTGTAAATAAATATAATTTTGCAGCCAAAATGTTAAAGATATTCAAATATTTGTCTCTTATATTTATCTTCCATTACCTGTGAATAATAATAATTATTATTTTTTAAACAATTTAGTTTATCAGTATGGTGTTCAATTTTAGCATCATATATAAAGTTATCAATCATTATCAGTCAAAATAAGTAAAATTGTTAAAACATAACATTAATATGAAAGTCATGAATTGATTTATCTACCTACCATAATAATCCAAAATTATTATCCCATTTCAATTACAAAAGTTGTTTACCTACCTTTTTTTTCCTCCAAAAATTTACATACCATCTCAATGAGGATTTTTCTAATTATCTCTTACAAATTTTAATCCAAATATTAACAATAACTTAAATTTCAAGTATCATATTATCTTCTTACCTTGCTAATTCTATTGCAATATATTTACAAATGAATAATTACATGTAAATTAAGTTTTAGGTTTTCTGCATTAAGATAGATTAAAGTGTCTAGGCAATAGGGCATTTTGACAAGTGATAACAGTTTCACATTATTACTATAATTTATTCTTATCCCCCCTTGCCTTATTAAATGGTTTAATATAATGTTAAATGTTTATGAATTAATTATCATATGAATAAAGTAAAGTAATATCCCTATCATTGATTAAATAAGACTGCAATGCTCTCAACTTGATAACTAAGCCCTCAGCTACACACACATATATATATATATGTACATCTGGGTCTAGTTTTACATGATAGATAGGTTCCTCAGAAAACATGCGCAAACAAAATCGTGCAAAAATAGACTAACTTACATTGAAAAAGGGGGGATGCGGTCTGTGATTTTTCAAAATTCATGTAAAAGCAAAGCACCAATGTAAAATTACTTTAAAATTCACGCAAAAAAAAAAAAAGTAAATATAATATGACTAATAAAAAATTTCAAATTTGAAAAAAATTGATACAAGACAAACTTTTTTTAACTATAATATTTAATTTTATTCAAAATAATATATTTTTATGCATAATTTACAGTACAATAATTTACATTTTTTTATACATGTTTTAATTATTATTGCTATTTGCCCAAAAACACGTTCATTTGCAAACTAGTAAAAAATCAGATTCTCATGTGATGTGATGTGATGTATTTGGCTTCTCCTTAAACGAAGTCAAGAATATCTCAGCAATTATTCTCACAAGAGGAAATACAACTAGCACCAAGTTCGCTCTCATGTCATGTTAATGGTTTTCTGTTGATGACGATGATGATTTTATTAATTGTTTATGAACTTAGACTTATGATAATAAAAAGACATTTATTCACCACTGCTGGGAAAAATTTAATTAAAACTAACAACTAAAAATTAAATTCTTATTTTTGTCTTTAATTTTCAATTCCGTTTAAAAATCAAATTTCGTTTTACATCACATTAATTTCAAGTCGCCCCGCCCGTAAGTAATTTTTAAATTGTTAATTACAATTAAAAATCAGATTTTAATTTTTAATTGTGCCCACTGCTATTACTGACCTTTAAAAAATAAACTTGTGGACATTAAATGATTAATAATTGATTACGTTCTTTTTTAAAAAGCAAAAACAGAATGTGAATTAAAATGCAAAATTAACACGCACAATGTTTGAACAAATTTACATTATAATCTTGTAAAATTTAATGTGTGTATACATAAAATGTGGAAATCATGATTTTAATTTCATTATTACATAAAATCTTACTATTATAAAGCACTGAAAATATTGAAATTACTAAGATGAAAATAGAATTCCAATAATGTGCTATTACTTTCAATATAACGTAAGTGTGCAAAATTTATTATTTAAAGTAATAGCGCATTATCGGAGGTCGACTTCCGGTGAAACATGAATCGCATAACTTCAAAATCGTGTTAAATAAGTCCGCGTAAAAAGAGACCCAGGTATAATGATATTCTTATTCAATATCTATATTTCTTCAAAGGTATATACATAATCTTGAAATTAAATATTAATAAATACAGTAACATAAATATATATAAAGTACAACTTTAAAAACTTTTATCCACCAATGAATGAGTTTGACAAAGGCAACAAAGTTAGTCGAAAGCCCTCCTAGGTGGATAAAAGTTTTTAAAGTTGTACTTTATATATATTAATGTATTTATTAATATTTAATTACAAGATTACACACACACACACACACACATATATATATAAGTAATAAACATTTGATCTTGTATAATTTATAGGGTAAAACCTAACTTGTCTTCAATACAGATCACCATATTTATAATTTAAATTTAAAAATAAACTAAATTGTTAAACTCCAAAAATTAACACTATACATTAAAATTGCAACGACTCTAAGTTGTTTGAAATTAATAATATACAAATATGTGAATCTTTTTTTTTTAACTTTTGTATAAATCATTTTCAATTCTTATACACCACATTTTTCAAAAATGCTTCAATTAATTTATTTATAAATAAAACAAAAAATGCAACAATATATGATTCTAGCATACACAATGCTTTTTAAGAGCTAAATACTTATTCCAAATTTTCGATTTATTATAACCTTGAATAATCAGTAGCATTGCTTATTAAATTCCATTCAGTACTGACTTACTTATATCTCAAGACTAGTTTTTTAGTTTAATGACTTTTGAATCTGAATCTAACTTTGCTGTTTATCCTGACATTGTTTAAATTAAAGAGATTTCTTATTTTAGGCAAAATACATTGAACTTTGTATCTTGGTGAAATATTTACAGTTTTTAAATTAATTTTAAATGCCATTTTTCCCAGCAACAATTCTTTATTATAAAAAATTACAATAGATAAATAAAAACATTATAAAAAAAACATGTAATAAATAATTAGACAATATTTTAAGTTTGAATAATTTAAGAGTAAAAAAATTATTGATTAAACCTAATATGACTTCAGTGCAGAAAAACATAGTTATGGCTTAAATTTAAAAATAAACCGAAGTTGTTTAAAATGAGATTAAGAATTAAATTACAAGTAAAACTCAATTGAAGTTGTTATTCTACTGACTAATAATATATATATATTGTGCCCTTTTCTATAGGTCGGCAATAGTTCATAACAGTCAATTACTAAAAATTTTAAATTTAGAATATGTTCTTTTAATATGGTAATTGTATTAAGTCAATTATATTTTTAAAGTACAATTTAAAGCTAAAGAAAATACATGGTATATAAAATTATAGCGAATTATTTCAAAAGTAGTTATGTAAAGTTTAAAATATTGTTTCATATGGTTGTAAAAGCTGGCCATATTAAATAACACAGCTATAAATAATTAAAAGTATATTTAAAAATTCGATTTTAATAGTTTAAAAACGTATAATTTAATAAATGCTATGTTTAAATTTGTAATCATATTTAAATAGTCAAAATTAATATAGTATATTTTAAAATAAACTTTATGATGGTGAAAATTATATCTAGTTCTATATTTTCTAAATTATTCTTCTAAATTTTTTATAATTATTTTATATAATATAATAAGTGTATCAATTTTATAAATCTGGGCAGAGAAATAGATTGAAAATCGTCTGTCAAAGTTATTGATCATGTGACTTGTATATTACATACGTTCACACACATGCGTGTTTGAATTAATAACAAAGTTTAAAATATTTTAAAAGTTATATTATAGAATTGGATAGAATTATTGCCTATCATAAAAGCAAATAATAATAAATATTAAGTTAACTGTCGTTATTGCATATTTAAATGATGTAATGTTTTAAATAGTATCATAAAGACGAATACAGTTATAATAAAAATTAAATATTTTATTTAAATAAAAACAAGATAAATTGAATATTAAAAAAAAATGGAATAGGTTATTAAAATTATTTTAAAAGTTATTTTAAATGTTTAAATAGTTTTAATAAAATAATAATTTATTTAAAAGTAATATTTTAAATAATATTTTGGGTTCATTATGTCATAATTTCTGATTTTGAAATATAATTCTGCTATAAATTGAAAATATGTAAATTTGTTCTCAAGCTAAAGTAAGAATTAACCAATAGGAATAGGTATTCTTAAAGACTATAAATATGATTTGCACGGGGTATAGGTGGAGATTAATAATGTATTGAAACAAGAGAAAAGTAAATTTTAGCTATCAAAGAGATAGTATTTTTAAATTATTATTTTAGTCAATTTTAGCGCTCTCTCATAATTTATTTGCAAAAACTAAGTAATATTTTAAAAGTAACTTGCAAAAAAAAGAGAGTGTAAACTAAAAAATATTTTAATAATTTCGTTTAACATGCTTTGTTAAATTTTTTAAAGTTCCTTTATCAGTAGTATTTTATCTAAAAGTTTAACCTAAACTTTGCAATAAAAATGGATATACTGTGGAATAAAATGGATATAAATTGTAATACTGTAAAAATGTTTGGAATATTTATTGATACAGCTTTATTAATACTTCACCGAAGAACTGTTTTGGTACATAAAAAACCACAGCTCGGACATTATACAGAGTCTTAAAAAAATGTATTGAAACGTATTATTTATAAGCCTATCCAAGATTTATTTTTTAAATAGTAATAAGACAATTATATATTGCATGAATTATTTTATATAATATTATATCAAAAGGAGTAAAATGTTATATCCTTTCTGAAGGTAACATTTTTTTTTTTTAAAGAAATTTATAAAAATACCAAATGAAAGTTTAAATGTATCAAGAAGGAAACATATATAAAAAAGTGAACACATAGTTGAATAAAAGATGGATCCATGGAAATACAAATTGTACTTAAAAGTTTATCGAATATTTTTAAAGTTAAATTAGATGGATTGATGCATCGGATACGCAGAGAATATTGGTAGAGAAGATTAAGAAGCTTCACGGGATTAATTAATATTATAATTTAATAATTATCATCTTAAATACTAAAATCAAGGATTATTTTCTATAAATTTTATTAAATGGATTAATAATTATTTTATTTTAAACTTTAACGCGCTTGGAGAACATTTTTAAAAACTCTAGAGAAAATAATAAACATTTTGGACTTATCAGGAACTATCGTCAAGAAAATATGTAATTATAATTTTGATTCCTTTTATTTTGTTAACCTAGTTTAAATCTAAATTTTTTATAAGATTAGGAAAACATAAAAACATTAATTTATTAATATTAAAATTTTATAATATAACAATCTAATAATTTAGCTAAAAATATTTTAATATAAAGTGTATGGGTGTGAATTTTTTTTATATCTGCAATGCTCAAGTGGATAAAGGAAGCCTACTGAACACGATGACTAGATAAAGGTTATTGGTAATAATAATAATTATTGATAATTTATAATGTATATTTTTTGTTTTCTTTAGATCATCCATAAATTGGAAGAATGAAGTGTAAAAGTTTATACTTATATGTATCGCATTTCATACAACATTTTAAAAAACATTATGAGATAGGATTGATTTGAAAATATGCATACGACAATTTTTTTTAATTTTTTTTTATTAGTGATATAATCCAACATAACAAATAATTATGTGATTCTTTTAAAATTTTCATGTTATTGGATATTCAAATATTGTCTAAGTAGATTGTATATGATTAAACATACAGAGCAATGAAGTAAGCAACTTTTCTTATGGGATAGTAAGATTGTTTAACTATTAATGAATTTTATTTATTGTTTTGTAAATGCAGATAGTTATTTATCGATGTAAGATGTGGAAAATCTTGAGAAATAATGTTGAGATAGTGGCTTGGAAGTACTTAGTGAACAGGAAACCAAGATGATGTTTTAAGAAATAGGATGTTATAAGGAATGGAAATAATATTTAGTCTTTATGTGAATATCAGCATAGTTAATAAAGCCCTATGACTGATACACATTTTATTTGGACAGTGTTTATATTTCTTTAAATATTTGATGTTCTAATAAAGCTGAAGAAATAGCTTTAACATTGTCCCTGTACTAGAGGATATTAGGCAGGTAAATGTCATACCTCTTCGCACTGTGCCATGATTTTGAGATATGTTAAAAATAATACTCTAGCTTTCTTCCTTAATCCTATGCATCTGTTTTCGCTATCTTTATTTCATGTAACTGCATCGTTTAGTAAGATATTTTAAAAGAAATGATAAATAATTTAGAACTTAGGTTATACTATCGTTTTTGTATAAGATTAGTTTATTTGCTTATAAGGAGCAGAATATTATAACTTAAAATTGAAGGTCCAAAGTATCCTAAGGAAAGAAAAGAATCATAGAATATATTTTGAATTTTATTTCGGAAATGAAATATAAACTTTTTTAAAATAAAGTATCTAAACAAAGATATTTTCTTTAAAGTGATAATAATTTAAATGCTTTAGTATTATTTTTTTTAAGAGAAAATAAGTATTGCATATTTTAAAATACAATAGTACAAAGTAAATTATGTAAACAATATGCATAGTATATTTTTTGTTTATTGATTAACAGAAATATATTGATGATTACACTTATATCATACTAAAGTGAGGCTTAAAGAAGAATATATTATGATTAATAAACATTGTGTGATAAATACTAAAATTTAGTACTGAATTTTGGATAATATTTTGTGTAACATCTTTGACTTTGCAAGATGAAATTTTTTTTTAATATTTTAAGAAGTCCATACTCATTATAAAATTTTGTTTTCTATAGAATGTTTTCTAAGTATGAATTTTTTAAAATAATATAGTTTAATAATATTAAGGATAAAATGCTGTTGCTAATAAAGTAGATAAATATATTTGTAATAAGTTAACCATAATGAGAAACCAAATAGTAACATTTTTTTAAAACTTTGTCCTAAATCTAAATAAAGATGTAATTGAAATATAAATTATTATTATTTTTTTTTATAACCCGGTAGATCAAACTGTAAAGTAAAAAGGTTAAGGATATCCACTGTAAATAGTGTAAATAAATTGTTTATTTATTTGTTGTTAGTAATAAACTTTGTTAAATTTTGTTATTTCAAAAATTTTGTGTCCGAGTTATTTATTTCTCCACATCGCTGCATGAAATCATGATATATGCATAATAATCGAAACAAATATATAATTTTGCACAAAAAGATAAATAGAGAATTATTTTAAGAATTTTAAATATTTTATTGGTATTCATTATAATTAAATAATCATAATTTTACATTATTTTATTGGTCATAAATCAGTTATCACAATATTATATTAAATTATATGTTATCAGTTGCCACACATATTTTGTTTGTCAGATTATTAAAATGCTACCATGTATTTATTATATCATTACATGAATATATAAGATCATATTATATTATTTCATTATTTTATTATGGTAATAAAGTTATAGTAAAAAGAAAAGATATACAGAATTAGTTAAACAATGAAGAATATTATTACTGTTATTTATTATTATTAGTTTCAGTGTAGTAGATTATGACATAAAATCCCTTCTCATATTTTACTACCGTATTTTATTAACTTAGAATAAACTTTATGAACCTGAGATTATTTTATTTGAGCTAGATTATTATTAAATAGAAGATTAAGATTTAATTATTAGTTTAATCTTAGTGAGTAGAAGTTATTAAAGTCATAAGAATACTATGAGTTTGTTATTTGAAATAGTAATAAAGGGGGGATAGTGTTCTTATGCCATTGAGATAGTATCCTGTGGGATATTGGCTCAATGTAATCTATTTTGTCACCTGTATTTTCACTTCAAGTCTCATGAAAATATTAAATATTTATTTAATTTATTTTTATAAACTGAACCTTATTCGTATTGTAAATTTGAGCTAGTGAAACATTTTAATTTTAATGCTGAATATTTTATTTATTAACTATTAACTGAGCTAGAACCCATTTTATTTTATATCATATACTATTCTGAAGTGAGGATGCATGAGGGCAAGGTTAGAATATATATATTTAATTGATTATATTATATATAAATATTTGAATGTTTATGTAAATCATTTTTTGTCCTTACATATTATATATTATCAATTCAAAAAATGCTATCATTATTTACCAAAATCATGCTAGACTTGTTAAAGAAAATTTTTTTGCACTTGTAAATTGGAAAAACTTCTATCCATTATTGAAATCTAAAAAACTATTACCATTTCTCTAATTTACTTCCTCCAGTTCTTTAAAAAATGAAAAAGATTTTACTTTACACATGTGTATGTATATATATACAACAAAATTTAATTTAGCATTATGTTTTATATTGTACCTCTACATTAAGATTTATAAATAATTATAATAGTTTAAAATATTTATAAATGAATGAATACATCATTTATTATTAAATGCTTTTATTTCAGTTAAATTCTCTGTTTGTTTGTACACTATTATAGTTATTTTTATTATTTAAGTTAGAATAAAATTTTCAAATTGAGGTTTAATAGATTTAAATTCAATAGAATTGGTTCAAATTTGATATATTAGAAAGAAATATTTGGCAATGCTATATGGCATGGAAATATTTTAGTTAAATGACTAACTTTCTTAAATATAAACCACTGGCTAGAGGCAATTTTCATTATTTAGATATCAAATTTCAAAGCCTTTCTTAAAACTTCAATATGTTTTAAGCAATGTGTGCAAAAGGATGGCATATATATTCATGAATATATAGGTGGTATATATGTATTTGGTTTCATAGTTTATTTCAATTAAAGGATTTGACAGAAGTTAGAATTAAGTTTTAAAATCAGTATTTAATGTATTTAGAAAAAAAAATTGGTTCAAATATGAGACATTTCTTAAAAAGTACCAGATATATGATTTGACAATAAAATATTTAAGGGTAATTAATTTCAGAAATACCGAGCAATAGATAGATGAAATTTCAAATATTTAGATATCAAATTTGAAAGATGTTCAAAACATTTCAATAATTTTTTTAGGAAGAAGTCAAGAAATTAATTAAATCATTACATAGTTTTTATAATAAGGGATTGAATTTGAATGCATTAAGATCAGTGGAGTTAATTTAAATGGTAGATTTTTTAAAACTTCGGAATGAAAAGAAATGCAACAAAAACTTTCACTTTACAGAAGGAAAAAGGCACTTGCAATGATCAGTAAATAATAAAGACATTAATTAAAATAAAAAAAATCATTTGATTACAAATAATGATATATTATGAATAATGCATTTGAATAAATAGTCACTTGCAGCAGCTACAACAGTAAATAAAAAATAAACTTTTTAAAATGGAAAAATAATTTATAGGTTTGAGGCATTCTATATGACAGATTTTCTTCAACTTTAACTATATATATATCATTGACAAAGTATGATAGTACACTTTTTTTTTTATAATGTTTTTATTTCACTTTCCAGAACAATTTTTATGTACTAGTGCCTAATATATATACATATATATTACACACATCTAGAAAAATCTGAAACTCTCTTATCTGTAAATCAAGGAATATATCAATATATTTTTATCTTCCAAATCCTTTTAACATTCTTAAAAGTTTTAACTGTAAATTAAATCTTAGCATTGTTTGAATTTCTTATAATCAGCAAAAATAAGTTAATCGAGTTCATTCCATTTCCTATATATATAAAAACAATTCAACTGTTGCTAAAAAAAATAAAAGTGAATTTTGATTAAAGCTTTTTTAAAGTTTTAGTGAATTTTTCTACAGAAGCACTCATTCTGTTCAATACATGGATGCTTTGTCCCTGATATGTATATATAAATTAAGTGCAATGCAAGAGGGAAATGCCACACAAAAAAACTGTTGTAAAATAAAATGCAGAAATATCATGAGCAGAAAACATGTGGATGTAAGAAAAAAATCATAGTAAACTAGAAAAAAACACTTATGTTTGCTTAAGGAGAAACCACAATAGTGCACATTCCTTTCCTATGTATATAAAAACAATTCAACTGTTGCTAAAAAAAAATTGAAAGTGAATTTTTTAAATTGAATTTTAATTAAAGCTTTTGAAAGTTTAGAGAATTTTTCTACAGAGGCACTCATTCTGTTCAATACATGGATGATTTGTCCCTGATATGTATATATAAATTAAATGCAATGCAAGAGGGAAATGCCACACAAAAAAAACTGTTGTAAAATAAAATGCAGAAATATCATGAGCAGAAAGCTTGTGGATGTAAGAAAAAAATCATAGTAGACTAGAAAAAAACACTTATGTTTGCTTAAGGAGAAACCACAATAGTGCAAGAAACTGGCAACTGCTTGTCAATATATGACAAAAAATGTGAGTACTGAAAACAAATAAGCAGCACTAGGATCAACCAGCACATGCTTGCCAACATATGGTTCAAATGAGAGCATTGGAAACACCTAATCATAAGGTCATTGGATTGTCTTACAATAGAACAACTGCAATGCTCAAAATTGACTGGAAAAAAAACCTTGTAAAAAGGAGCATTGGAAAAAATACTTAGAATGAGAAATTAATCAAGACATATCAAACAAAAGGCACAAATATGAAATAGCAATTTATAGTGAAAGAAAGAGAATTTTGAAAATCATTTTATATTTTTAAACAGCAAAAGATATTTTTATTTTAAAGTTCTTCAACAAACTTGTAAAATATCATTGGAAATTTCTAGGTAAAAAATAGGAATATAGCTATGTCAAACTTTGATGAACTATGCATTAATAAAAGATGTATAAATAATTATAAAGATTAGAAATATTTATAAATGAATAAATAAATCACTTATTTATTTCACTAAGTAAAATTTAAAAAAATTCTGCAAGTTGCATTTAGGAAAGAAAATTCTTCATAGAAATAGAAATAAGAAATAACTTGATTAATTTATAAATAAATGAAATAAATAATGATTTTAAAATTAGGCAAAGATTAATCAACTGTAACTAGGTCGGGAGAACTATTCTGTAAATTAGTTTTGCAATTTTTGAAACTTTTAAATGCACTACTTGTATTTAGAACTGTTTCCTGCATAACACTTCCAACTTAGTTTCATTTTAGGGAGTTTTTATCTCTTTGACTAATGGCAAATTATTCAGAAGTCAAAATATTTATTGCAGGATAATGTTGAAATAGAACTGTAGTGAAAGCAGTGAAAAATATTTAGGTGTAAAAATATTTTAAATATCAAAATTATTCACTTTAAAAGATTTTATATAACTTTTTATGGATGTGAAAGTTAGATACTAAATAAAAAAGAGTAAAAAGTATCAATTGCAATGCTGGAAAATACTTTTGAAAATATTATGGACAATACAGCAAAATCAACACATAAAATAGTTAACAGATTAAACATGACTTCTCATTTAAAGCCCAAATATCTTATTTACAAATGCCTTATTTTGGTCATATTAAATTATAAACTAATTCATTAAAAAGTGTATAAAGTTCAGAAACGTTAGTGTGAAAGAAGTAGAGGATGATCAATAATAAGATGAAGCTATTCCAGTAAAACAATAAGGAAAGTGCCTTTGATCTGTATAAAAAGTTAAAACAGGTGATAGACTATTGTGAACAAATGCTATTCATATGATATTCAGAAACCAATGTTGATGATTTTACTGTATATAATAATAGCAATATCATAATTGTTTGTTACAGTAATAGAGCTGCAAGTTCTGATGTTCAAAATCCATGGATCTTGGCCCAGTTCTGCTACTTCGGTTCTCCAACATTTTATGAACTCCCGAGCATAAATTACTAGATTATTTATCAATAAATTTGGATTTATTTAAAATTAATGTACCCCACATTTTTAAATGTTAGTACAGTTATGTAATATTTTAAATAAATAAATAATTATTAGTATTAAATTTAGTTGAAAATATAATTTTTGTCCCTTTTTCTACACGCGAGCGCGTTCACACACACACATATATATTTCTTTATATAAAAGGTTATTTTATTTATAAAAGTTGCCTTTTTTAACATTAAAATTTTCTATAAATCATCTGAAGTATGATTACAGTAAATGTTCTCTTAAGCTTTTAAATCCCTTCGATAGATAAAAAAGGCAAGGAGTTAGATAAATTTTATCTTTTTTTTATTTAAGCTAATACATATATATAAACCATTATATGAAAAAAAAAAGAAATTGTCTCCATCTGTACATAAAATTCAACAGAGACAAGAAATAAATCAATTGCAAAGGATGAAACGTATTTAAATTAACTTTAATCTTGATCACAGTATGGCATATTAAGTTAGATAAGGCTAACAATGAAAAGGACAAAAGTTAAATTATAATAGCGAAATGCAATAAAGTTAAAATAACGAGAATATATAATAACAGTAATAATATTATTAATAATAACAACTAAGATATGATCTTTAATAATCGTAAAAGAAGGTGAGGTATATAAAATAATAAAAGGAAATCTTACTATTTCAGTTTGATAAAATGAAAATAATTGAACACCTATTTAAATCCGCATTCTCAGTTCTAATTACCATTATCGAAACGATAGTAAACTATGACAAAATTAGATAAATTAGTTTATATAAAGATGATTTGAGAAAGTGTAAAAAGCTAAATAAATAACTAACCATTGCAAGTTCCTTCTGTATACTTTGTAAGTTCACAATATATATATGTATTATAGTTTTTGTCTTAAGACAAATTGGAGCACCATTGCAACAGAATACTATAACCAAATGACACATTTAATTATCAATAGGGGTCTTTTGTCATTAAATTGATTTATTCTAACATCTGAAATTTAAAATTACATTACAAAATAAAGAAGCTCCATGTATTATTAAAATACATTTATTAAATATATATTCATTTTTATATGCATTTTAACAAACATTACCCATGTTAAATTTTACTTATAGTTCAAATATTAAAATAATCTGTTCATTAAAAAAATCTGTAGTTTTTCTCTTTATATATATATACATATATTATAACTACAAATATAGCGTTACCAAGAGTTACCAAAATGGCGATTATATCTAAGACCTGATAAAACATGTTGCTAAATTATAAAAATCGCGGCCAAAGTTAAAATCAAGTAAAACCATTCATTAAAGAATTTAGATTATCAATCCCACATTGCACAGATATATAATTTATGGTTGAATCCCTAGTAATAAAATAAATTGTTCATAACATAGCGATAATTTTGAAGAATTGTCGTCAGTTTAAAATACATGTAGACAAACTTCCACCTCCTCAAAACATTTAAATGTGCATGTATATATTTGTTTATATGTATAACTGTGATATAAAACTGTTTTCCAGAAAGTAAGAATATATTTAAGAAAAGCCATAGAGATAATAAATAAGCACATAAAATACAAGAACAGTTAATTTAGAAATTTTAATCTTGTTGATTTTACTAAAATTAGTAATAATTTATCATTCAGTGTAAAAGTACTTATAAATAAGTGTATATTTGTTGTGATAGTAATTTTATTTGAAATAATTCTTTTATATAAATTGTATAATAAATATGGCTGATTTACTGCAAAAAAAAACCAAACAAACAAGAAGAGTAACATCATTGGAAAACTGTTGCTAGGCCGACCTAGTAAAATTTTCATGTCCTAAGTACAAATGAATAAAAAAGGAGTTTGAATTCACATTACTTTTTCATCATGTGCTCAGCCCTACATAAACAAGTTTCCACAAAGTGAATTGCTTCTTTTCTCTTGTTCTTTCACTTGAAAGAACTTAATTTTGTCATTTTAATTTTTTATTATGCTGTTTTAGAAGCCACAAACGAGGCTGACAAGACAACATTGAATGTCGCCTTCAAGGATGAATATGGACTTATTGATCCTCATCATTTCAGGAGCTGATAAAAATTAAAAAAAAGAAATTTTACCAATTGGAATTTTTATAAAACTATGGAATTATTTAAATTTATAATCGAGTGTTTCAATCTTTTAAAACTACAGAATGATTAACCTGCTATGCTTAATTGGACTGGATTTTATTGTATTTATTAGTTTTCTTCAAAATCACTATTCAAACTCACCTGATGAATTGTTAATATAATATAATAATTGTAATAGTGAGAAAATCGTCAGTGTTTGTAACAAAACCACCATGCCATGAATGGATTTAGATTAATAATATTGTTTTTTCACTTCACCTCAACTAGGAGACAAATTCTTTAAAATGGATAACAAAATTGTTTTGATGTTTGCTATAACATGAATCTCAAAGATTTAAAATATAATAATCAAGCTTAACTGAAGGAATTTATTAATATGAAATCTGTGAGAAAGAGTAAAAATGTGTGCATTGACATGGATTAAACTCTTCATAAACATTTGTGTGTGATAATCATTATATGTATGGTTTGCTGTTATTAAATATTTTTTTATAGTATATAATAAAATTTGCTTCCACCATAAGAAGATCAAATAATGTTTCTATATTCGAACTAGTGTGATAGTGAATATATGATTCTAAATATAGGTTGTTCTTTTAATATCATAGCTTTTAGATAATAATATTTTGAGTTGTCCTATTGGCTATGAGATTCTCATATTTTATATGCCTCATATTTTATTAATATATATTTTATGGCATTTTAGTACATAAAAATTTATAGGAAATAATAAATGATATTCTGTTTATATATTTAAAGTGTTCTTATAATAATACTACATTTAATAGTTGATAATTATTCCATGGCTAGAGGTAGAATAAAATGTTTAATTTGAGACCTTAATATTATATAACTGGGCCATGTGAATATTGTACTTATTTAGTGAAAGATAAATGTCTCCTAAATAAAAAATGAATAATATGATACAATTATAACGGTTTGTTATGAGTATGAGAAATATTGTGGTTTTATAAAACATGGATGTCAAAGTGTTACTGGGAAATGAACCTGGGCCAGCTGCTTGGAAGGCAGCTATGCTAACCATTAGGCCACCAATGCTTGACGAGTAATCTTTGTTTATTTAAAAAATTCTTAAAATACTTAGGACATGTTAGAAATCTTACCACAGGCAACCTTCTTTACTGATTTGTGCATTTGTGAAAACAACCTTGTCTATTGCATATCAGTGCATATATCTGCAATCTTTTATTTAGCAGCACTTTTTATAAAGGACTTTATGATGTATGAGCATTAAAGAAATATTAATCTAATTTTTTTATATACTTATTCTATTTTATACAATATATGCACATGGTCATATTATTATAGTTATAGTAATATAATTTTAGTAATAAAATTTTCATTATATTCTAATCCAGTTTTTATAAGTAAATATTATTTACATTAAAATAGTCTAGTAGCTCATTCGCATTATTTTTACAGCTCCATTTATATCCTAAAGTATATACTGAATACAATGTCAATATTCCCATTTGTATTTATCCATAGCTTGAGAAACTACATTACATTGATAATTAAGAGTCTTACATTATCTGAAAAGTATTACAAATAATATACAGGTAAATATTACTTTCATACTTGTACTGTTATGCTAGCCACATGTATTCTGTTTCACTATTAGTGATTAGAAGTTTATTAGTATATAATATTGTAGCAGTCAGATTTGTACATTCATGTAACAAAATTCAGAATCCAGGCAAACTACACCAAAGCTAACCAAATTGAGATAGTGAGATCCCAAATCCAACCAAGCTTCAACTCATTTACCAGTACTCCATGAATTAACACCTTATGAATGACATTTCTGAGGTTACACTTGGTCTCAATTTCTCTAGTGAACCAGCTCCAAACAGGGAGAAACATGAAACTCAAGAACTGGCCAACAACTTAATTAATAGGGTTAAACAAACTACTCTGTATGCTAATTAACATAACTAAAATAATGCATATTCAACATATAAAAACCATTAAAGAATTGAGGTTGGATTGTGGGTAAACAGACATGAAAGAAGTTTATAATTTAGATAAGTTTATTAAAACAATAAATAAATCAAATGAAAACAAAATAGTATTAATTATATAGGTTAACTACATGTGATTAATGCAAGCAGCATTACATAGTGGATAAAATTATTATTACTGTGGTTTCATTTTTAACATTTTAAAATAAATCTATGTGATTTTGTGGTTAATAAGGTTATTACCTATAATTAATTATTATGCCAGATCCTATTCTCTCATTCTGGTTTGCTAATTTTACAAGTTAATAATCTAGCCAATGTAATTACTATAAACATCACTAACATGGTTGCTATATATATATATATATTTCATATGATGGAATTAAAATCCATTATGTTGCCTTCATAAAATACTTTAATATAAATAAATATTATAGACAACTATACTTGAATTAATAAATAATAAATTTATTTACATCAAATCGATTTTCGTTCAAAATAAACCTTCTTAAGATGAGTCACATATTAATTTAGTACACACTTATTGTTCAAATTAAATCTTAAAAATTATTAAAATTTTCAATGTTTAATTAACGACTTACAACTCAACTTCACGGATGCTTGGAGCAAAATTCAGAAACTTAGTATCCTTTAACTTTAAAAATAAAGCTTTCATAAAATTATGACAAATCAAGGACACCGTTTATGATATATACTATCAACAATAACATCTTGAGAAGGTTCATTTTGAACGAAAATCAATTTGATGTAAATAAATTTATTATTTACTAATTCGAATATAGTTGTCTATAATATTTGTTTATTTATATATATATATGCTCACATTATTGATATATATATATATATATAAATATAGTTGTCTATAATATTTGTTTATATATATATATATCAATAATGTGAGCACATAGTAAGCTCAGATGATGCATATTCAACCTGTTAACCAAAGATTAGAGTTTCAGACTAAGGCTGAATAGTTAATTAAAAAGGAGGAAAGAATTGGTTGCCTTTAGATTCACATATATATATGCTATGGTGCTAAATAAAATATTAATAACAAAATTTCATGCAGATAGATAATTATTCACAGGTTTCAGAATTGAATGTGTGGTACCCTAGGATTAAATGCCTTGCTACTATTAGTGAACATATTTAGATCTGGGAACTCATATAGATGGTCTGGACCCTCATGTTCTAGTTCTAAGAAAGACATCCACACTCAAACTAAAGAGTATGGTAGTGACCTCCACTGTAAACCCAATAAGAAGTGCAGCAAGATGTTTTGTACAAATGTACTTAGTAAAAATACATCCACAATGCATAAAACAATATAAAGATGTATATTTAAAATTAGCTGCACCTAAACAGATAACCTCTATCTGTTCAACTAACACACCCAGGTCTTAAACCAGCATAATAATTATGCTAACTAAAAGAGCTAAAATAAATTATAATCTATGTTAAAATACTGAATCTGCACATATAATCATAATTAAAGAGGGAAAAGTATATTTGACAGGCATTAATAACATTAACAAATATACCTGTAATATCATTTCTAGCTTGCATATCACTTCTAACTAACAGATATCAAAAAGTCATAAATTATAATAATTATAACTAGGCAAACCATAATGAAATATAATGTAAATATAATCAAGGTTAATAATGAGCATGTAGTGATCAGTTATTATCTAACATAATAGGATTTAGATAGAGCGATGCAGTAAGCTAAGCAGCATTCTTTATGTATTAAAATAGAGATTTTAATAATTATCTTTCCATAAAAAGTTTACTAAAATTACAATATTCCTGTCTTGAAATACTTGGCATATTATAACACATATATAAGATAGATTGATAAATGATTAAAACAGATATAGGCATAATTGCAGTAATAAAGTGTTTTTAGATGAATAATTAATTAGTTGTTACAATTTAGGAAAGTAATTTATATTTACAAAAGTGAATTCAGGCAAGGTTTATACAGATTTAATTTGTATTATTTTAAAGAGAATTTGAAAAATAAAATGTAAATAAATATTCAATTACATTATATTACCTAGCTAAAATATTAATGGCTACAGATTTAAAGACTGATTAAGAGTTATGGCGTTTTTAAGGAAAGTATTACCAATCTTCTTTTGCAGCTGATACTTTGGGCACAACAACTGATAGGCATAGTGGCACTCTTATCTGAATAGGTGGTCTGATTAAGTCTCCCATCTCCACGATGATGGTTACACACCATCACAGCATGTAGGATGGGGTTTGAGGACACCATCTTCCTGCAGGAAAATGGAAAATCTATGACCTCCTACTCTGCCATTTCAAAATAAAAATGGATGCGGATTCAGGTAGCAATGCCTGTTAATATATTATAGAGTAAGCTTAAGAGTGTAAAAAATTAGAATATTTATACAATTTTGGGATCCTATAATATTTTATCAACCAGATGGATTTACAGCTGGTAAATCCATTAGGACTTGTTTACCATCTTATTTTTAATTTACAAAATTGATTTAAACTTTTGTTTAAATTTTAAACCAAGTACTTTTAATTTAACTTGGGCTGTCTTGTTTCCCCAAAGACTTGGCAATAGTTCCAGCTCACTGGATTTTGTTATTTATAAAATACATTTTGGAAAAATATTATTGTAAAAATAAGATTTAAAATGTTGCACACACACTATATTGACACAAGTGTGTGGGGCATGATTTTTGTTTATTACTATTTAATTTAAAATTAAGAATTATAAGAAACTTTTAAATAACATTGTGTTACCTATGTATCATGGTGATATGTGAACTTCATACATATACATGCGATTTTTATACAAAATAACAAATTGGTTCATTTAACAAAATAAAATCTATAATTTAAAAGATTTGATTTTAAATAAAATATTCACGCTGTAATACATACATATAAACGTATAATAGTACAGTTGTTTGTTCACATATATATGTGCATTGATATATATATATAATTGTGTTGACACTTATATACATGTACTCAGAGAGGTTTAAATCCAGTACAGATGGAGCTATGGGGAAAAATAGGTGAAACGTCTATGAGGTCAGGAATATACAATTTCAATATATAATAAATGCTGAATAAATCTTGAGATTGAATATAAATATTAACGTTCCCATGTAATAGTCCAACAGTGCATGCTATTCATATGACAGGTATGTTTTGCTTATTAATTGTATTACTATTTTGAAAGGTTAAGCTAAGTATTAGGTAATCACTGCTTGGTAATTGGGGGGGAGGGTAAATAACAAAATGACACCTCAACACCTGACATGATAATGATGACTTTGGGCCATAAATTCCATTACAATATACCATATTATGAATTCGTTATGCTTTAAATGTTTGTTGCCCTCTAATTGAGTCCCTAAGCAAAGATTTATACATATGGAAGCCATTTACAAATGAATGCAAGTAAATAAAATAGTGATTAAGATAATATTTATGTAATAGTCTATGTATAAGAACAAATCATGAAACAAATATTAAAAATTTAAATTTAAAAATGTATGTTTAATAAAAAAATTAGACTAGCACATACTATAATATATTAATTATATAAAAAAGCTTGTCAGAATTACAGTGGAATCTCACAATAATAGTTACTCATTTAATACTTATTATAATAGTGTTCATTTTTAAAATATCCACCTCACTATTCTGATGGCTTTTCAGAAATAACATTAATATCTGAGACTGAGAAGTAGAATAATACTGCCAAACAATCTTTTAAGAAGGTCCTTCCATTTTTCTATATAGAACATTAGTTCTTGTAAAGTTATTATATATTGTGTACTAAGTTATACTTTTGTGTTAACTAAATAATATCTAGATCTAATGCTTATTATAAAAAGTCTAAGTGTTCGTTTAAATGATAAAATGTGCAATACAATGCAATAAATGCTTTTTTCTTTTTTAAAAAAATGTTGTCAAATTACATTTATAATATAAATAACTACCTTTTAAATGCATAAGTTTGATCAAAACATCAATATTTTTTTGCTAATAAGTAAACTAAATTTTTTTTAGATGTTCTCAAAATGATTAATTCATAAAAAATACACAATGAAATATTATTTTTCAGAATTAGCAATTTTTATAATATCTAAAAATGTAAACAATTTCTAGTTTAATTGCTATCTAAGCAGAAAATGTATTAAAGCTTTAAATTGTATATTTTATTTTATTTGTATCTATTTGTTACTATAGATTAGGAATGTTTAATTTAAAATATATATGCCAAGCATGATGCATTGTGGGACTAAATGTGTAAAGTGAATCTCTAATTACAAAAATAAAAGTATGCTCTATATCTTGAAAAGTAATATTGCAATCAAGAAACAATTTTTGTTAGTACTCTGAAAAAAAAAAAAAATTCAAATTTAGAGAATCAAAGTAAAAAAATAAAGATTTTTGTTCGCCATTCATTGAAAATGCTAAATGCAGAATGAGCCCATAATAGTTTTTAGCTTTCATTTTATAAATGACATTCTTACAATGATGAATTGAATTTGTTTGTTTATATAAGTTTTGCAGTTTTGCACTTTATGAAAATGATTTCCATTCACAAAGTAGATAAAAATGAAAATAAAGTCATCATCGATTTTTCAAATTTAAAAATGCTTTTTAGCTTTCAATAACAAACTTAACTGCAAATATTAAAAATCTGGTGAAAGCAAAATAGAAGTCTCATTAAAGTAAACAATATTTAATTTTTTTTTTCTGAAGTATATTATCATAATTTTTTAAAAAAGGAGCTAAGTATAATTTATCCATATTAATATATTTTACATAAAAATTGCAATAGAAGAGCAAAAATTGTACAGAATAATTGAACTCATGCTTTAAATAATTAACACATGAATTATAAAACATTGGCCACCAGTAAAAGTATGCAACATATTTATTTGCCTTCTTGTTGCTTAATATATAATAACACTAACATCTAGCTTTGTTGTCATGAGTAAAACTAAAAGTAATAATCGATTTAATGACAAAAGTCATTCTGTAGTATAGTCTGGTTGCTTGCTGTTATTGTAATGCAATATGGTTTTGTCTAATGCAGAATTACAAATAGTTTTTTTTTTCTCAAATTTATTCTAACAAAGAAAAAAAAAGATAGATTGAGAAGATTTTGTAAAAATTAATATAACGTCTTATGCATTTAAAGAATTGCTACAGACATTTGTTTCTAGCAGAAAAAAGGTATGAGAAGCACCCAAACTCATGAGAAATGATGAACATTAAATGGGTTACCATGATAATATTAAACCAGGAATTGAAATGGGTTTAAAACAACAACAACAAAAAAAGGATTTTAAATTTAAATTTATTATTAATAGTTTTTTTGTTTGTTTGATATGAAATATAAATGCTATGTTTTCTAGTTAGTAATAATTGAAATAATTTTATATGCAATGTGGTATATAAGATTAAAAGGTATTAATCTTTTTATTATTCATTCTTGTTTAAAAAAAGTATGCTTAAAAGTATAAAGAGAGTATACATGAATTATATGAAAGAGTGTGTGGAGTATAATATTTTAACTTTATATTTTAGCTGGTACAGTGTGTATATATTTAAAAAATAATTCAGTGTGGTAAAATGTGCTGTAGAGATAATTCAAATGTATTATCATAAAATATATTGGACAAAGGAAAATGAATTAGTGGTGATAAATAAAAATTTATAGGATTCTATGAAAATAAAATAAACATATTATAAAATGTAATGTTATTTGTGAGTCATGATCTCATTTGTTATAAAGACAAAAAAGTATCATATTGATAATGATAAAGGTAGACTATTTGTTTTGTAACATGATCTCAAATGTGGATAGAAAATATTTAATGGAAAGATTATATTATATTATTAGTCTATAGGTAGTATGATAATAGATGCTGAAGATACAGTAAGGAAAAAAATGGGCTGAAGTTCCAGGATAGGATATAGAAATATCCTGAAGAACTGATTGAATAGTTGAATGGAATAAACTTTGCAATACCCATATAGATTATTAGAAAGAGGTGGGAGGAATTTCTTTAAAGGCATGAGTGTAGTACATACCGTAAGTGCTTGATGATTAAGTCAGGATAAAATTGGTGTAATATCATTAGGAAAATGATTACTTGTCAAAATATGACACCTCATAAATAAAGGAAACCTCTATTCCTCTATTTTGACATAGTATTTTTGGATAAATTCAGTTTCTTATCTATGAAGTTTTCAACTAAATCAAAATAGAGAAGGCATCAAATGTTGACTAAATATTTCAAGAATTTTTAGTTTGTCTTCCCAAGTTTTGACAGATTAGCCTAAAAATAGTAAGACCATATACAGAATAAATATTTTATATTTGAATAAATTATTATATGAATCATGATACATGAGATCAAAGATAAACAGAAAATATAAGTGATAGTTAGAGAATGAATGTATAAAATGAATAACATTATAGGAAAAAGAGTCCTTAATTTCACTATTCATTTTGAATACATCATAAATGTTGTTTTATTTTTATTTTTTGTAACATTACTACAGCAGGAACAATTTTGTTGATAAGATTCTAGTGCAATATTTTTATACCAATTTTGAATATAAAATATAATTTAAATATCGGGAGTTAAAAAATATCAGGTAAATAAGGAAAGATGATAATCTGTCAGGTTCATTAAACAATTCACTTCTGTAATATCATCCTTTCTGGAAATAGTATAAAGAGTATTAAATTCTATTTATTATGCTTGCTAATTCAAAATAATCCATATTTAACACAGTAATGTTTTAAAGATTACCTATACCTTGGATATTTATTATATTAACTATTTATCTGGAAAACCAACAATGCAAGTGGCCTTTAAATATTTCTTCATAATCCATTACCCTTTGAATATTATTCAAATATTTAACATGGATAATTCTTAATACAATTTCTTTGGCACTGGATATACATTCATAGTTTGTTATAAGTAGAAAATTAATTTCTTTAAATAGATGCTACATAAAATTTTAACTAAAATTTTAGCCTTCAGTATTCCATTACCTTGGGATATAAAATAAATGCATTCATTTATCAATCTTTAATCAATGATATCAATAATTCTGATCATATCTCTGATAAAGCACATAGTTTATTATTCATAACAAAACGATTTTCATTACTTTGAAACAAAATTTGTTTCTTTAGCAACAAGTTTATACCAAGATATATTTGAGTTAAATAAATTATTTTTTAAAATGTTTCCTTTAATAATCAAAGAAGAGATTAATTTAAACAATTGAGACTGATAGACATTCTTTCTTGATGTGAAGGAAATAATTATTTTCTAATAGTTTCTGAAAAATAAATACCAGCAACTTGTTTGAAATTAAGAAATATAATTTTGCAAATATTTACCATTACTTTTCAATTGAAAAAAATCCAGCGATTGATTGTATAAAATAGTAAGACAGCATTCTACAAACCAATTTGTCTATTATTTATTAACATTTGACTATAATATATGAGCTTTCTTGAAATAAAGAATTAATTAATTAATCGATGATGTTTTCTAGTTATTTGTTATTGTCCATTCTTCTCTTAAAATGATGAGAAGTCAGATGCCTAACAAAGGAATCTTCCTATGGGTAAGTTCAGTCTTCCATAAAATAGATGAAAACAAAATTGCTATTTAAAGTTTTGAACCTGTTTAGATGCTATATGCACTGAAAATTGATAGTGACTTTCTGGATTTTCCAAACTTCAATTTTTATACCAGTTACCATAAGGTCTGAATGACATAATATTCTCCATCATGCCTTGGGGTTTCTTGGTTTTTTGGGGGTAGATTATTAAAGTGTTTGCTGCTAAAAATGTTATATTTAAGATTTTTAAACCAAGGCAGTAAACACTTTTATTTCTGGGTTTTTAAAAAAAATATTTTACAAATATTTATTCAAATAAATGAATCAAAACTATAAAGTTCTCAGATAATTATTTCAAAGAAATTTAAATTGACTTTTAAATAAATAATATATTATTTAGAATTAATTTTTACTACATTTAAATACATAAACACATACAGAAATTATAAAATGTAAGAATTGTTTATTCTACACATAAATAAGACTGTAAGGTTGAGTTTATAATTCTATTATATATTTATATTTTTGAATTATTTGTTTTGTGTGTGTGCACTTTTTTTTTTTATCTATTTATACAATTGATGGTTTTATTCTTAATAAAAATAGCAACGGAAGCATACCTATTGCTTTATATGAAAATAGATGACTATTTTAAAAAAAACTGAGTAAAAAGCCATTTAAAATGCCGATTTCTTATAAGCAATGGTATTAAACATGCTAATGATTATATTCTATCCTCCACAACCAATGATAGTGATGAATACATTTGATTAACTATTAAATTTAAAGCAAATAAAATTTTTACAGTTGTAAGTTTATGATAATCAATTTATAGTGGTGCTGTAATGTTACAATGTATATGTGTTGCTTTATGAAGCAATAAGAGAATAAGAGAAAATAATGATTAAATAAAGAAAAAGGTCTAAAATGTTGCAATGCAAGGCCAGGTATTCATTTTAATTAAAAATGGATGAATAGATAATATTAATGTCATTTTAATCTCATGTTGGTGCAATAAAAGTGATCTTGAGATAGTTAACATGAGATATGATGGATCAATATGGATGACTATTTTTTCATATTCATTTCTGGAAAGTGGAAGAAAATTCTGATATTTCAGATATTTCAGCAATTTTTAGTTGGCATATTTCATTTTTTAATAGTTCTTAGTATTTACTTGCAGTGAATGCTTTTATCACTTTACTTTTTAATTTAAAGTTGTGTATGTCCATTTATTCACTGATTTGATTAAACAGTGATATGCTATAAAAATTACAACATTTGATGGCATAATCAGTTAATTTTTGTAGAGTGTTTTTTGACTTCACATTAGAATAGAAAATATGTTTATTTTAAAATCATATTAATTAAGTAAACAATTTAATATTTTAAAGCAGGGATGGGTAAAATTTTCTGACAACATATTATATGGATTGTTATAAAGTCTCTAATTGGCTGCATGCAAAAATAATGTTTTTATTTTCCAATACAAAGTATTACTATCAGACCAGAAACTGATTTTGTATTCTTCGTAAATTTTTACAAAATAAAGCTTCTAAAATCTCTTTCAAGCAACTTTATGTTAATGTGTGGCATTGTATATATGTTTATGTTAGTATGTGAATAAATTTTGTTCCCAAAATAACTCAAGAATGAAATAAAAATTTATAATGAAACTTTGGTGCTACAATCTTTGCAAGCCAATTTAGACACCTATTGTTGGATAATAATATCCATTAATGGGAACCTCTGATTTGAAGTAGCTTTTAGTTTACTAATAATTTGAAAATTAATGTAATATGTAAAAAAAAATTGACAAAAAATATTCAGATACAAAATTTAAGACATTTTTGTCTGAAATCATTTCCGGTAAAATTTATTGTTTTTGAAATATATCATATAATTGGCAGAACTCAAGACTTGTAATAACTTGTTTGAAATTCATTTTATGAAAAACTTTGATGAAAATAGTGTAGAATTACAAACCTAATAAATTTTGTTTGAAACATTTTTCAGTAGGTGCTTTATTTTCAAGATATAATGAAGATTATAAAAAAATATTTTCATGATAAGTCATACACATATTTTATGAAAACATTATTGAACAAAGTAGATTCAGAATGATAGGTTAAATCATTTTACTTTATTTTCTGTGGTAAAATTTAAAAAAATCTCACATTTGTGCATTATTGTGAGCCATATGTGGCCCATGGGCTGTAATTTGTCCATCACTGCTTTAAAGTGATTAAACATTCTTTTTACATTAATAGAATTTAAGTACTGCTTACTGTTATACTTGTAATGATAAATAAAATAGAAAATCATATAATATTAAAATACTAGCCAGTAAAAAAGAAACAAAATTTTATTAAAATTCTTCAATGTTCATGGTTTCATCTATTAATAGATAGATCTTTTCAAGTGAAATTCAACAAGATATAAACAACAAGATGATCATGGACGAATTTTTTGCTAGTATTATAATGTTATACGGTTTTCTATTTTATTAATAGAAATGTACACAGCAGCACATTTAATGATCTTTTCCAAATCAGATTTACTTCTGAGAATCTCATGAAAAATGATATAATTAATAACTAAAAATCATTTAATTATTGCTATGTGGATAATTAAAAAATAAACAATACTATAAGAGATCCCAGATATCACCCTAAAATGAATAAATAAAGACCAGATGATAAGACTAATAAATTTAATAAATGATTATTTACAATCCACCATCACATTAACAGATAATGCATATATTTGAAATACACAAGTATATATATTTTCTTTACAACTAAAATATTTACAAAAATAATACTATAGTTCTTATATGGCCTGCACAATGTTTCCCTAAATTCAGTTGTTGACTTAATAGGAGGAGGGAGATATCCTGAAATGAGTTATGCATCTGATAAATTCTATAACTCTCTGATTGATTAACAAGTAGTTATAATTAATTTTAAATATTCTAAAACAACAATAAAAATGGCACATTTAAAAATCGTTAATCTATAAAGGTAATTTATTAAAAAGAAATTCAAGAATTAGATTTTAATTAAAACTAATTACAAAGTTTATCCTCTGTCAAAATATTATATTAATCTTCTAATGATATTAAAATGTTAATAACATTGATTTAATATGTTTTCCTGAAGGTTTGTGATGATGGTGTTCTAGTTGTATTTTTATATTGGACTATATGTTCAATTGATAAAATACAAAAATATTGGATAGTGAAGAAAAAATACAAAGAAGAAAATTTAAAGAAGCTGCTCACATGACAATAGCAAAAAAGCCCATAAGCCAATCTAGTGTGACTATACATAATGTATGGAAATCAATAAACAATTTTGCTCTTAGGAAAAAGTGGAGAAATCATGAGGAACCTCATAGATAAGTATATAAAATTTCTACAGATTGTTGCCTTTGGCAGGATGGCTCAGTTGGTTAGAATGCTACCTTAATATTCAATACCCAAGAATCTAAGAGTCCAGGTTCGAATCCCATGCTAGTACTGTCACTGGTCAGGCCAGGAACACCTGAAGAAGAGGGAAGAATAATACCTCTTGAAACATTGTGCACATATTATCCTGCTTGGTGTGCTAATACTAACACTTGAATGTATTGGAATATTTAAATAAACTTAAATTTTTCTAAAGACAATCAATAAGCATATTAGATATGGAAATAGTTCAATATAAAAATACGATTGATTTAATATCTTTATACTTCGATTGTACATTACTTTATATATATATATTAGTACACATCACATGTGAATGTGTATACATATTACATTCTTTATCTATTGAAGTTATTCTATTGCTTTCCATCCTTCATATAATAAACATTTATTTAATACAGCAATTTTTATGTAACATTTCTTAATGGTACTGATGGATAGTTGATATCTAAAATTTTCTGAAATTTTTTTATTGAGAATAAAATTATTTCATAAAAATTAGTAAATCAAATATTTCTTATTTTAAATTACTTTTATCATTCATTCTCAGCAGATCTTTAATATAAACATGGATAATATTTGGGTAAACACACACACGCACATTTTCTTCAATTTTACATTTCAGAAAATAAACTATTATATTAACTTCCTTTTAAATAGATTCAGTAAAGGATAAATATGAAAAATAATTATTGTTATCTTACAATAGATTTTGAAGAAATTGAAAGACCATTTCAGGTTATCTTCCCAAAGGATATTAAAAGATACAATAAAAATATATATTCAGAAAAAAAGAGAATGATTTAGAATGTTACTTTATTCAAACAACAAACAAAAATACATTATAGTAAAAATAATTAAGTTGATATTAATAACAAATAAAAACTTACACCTGAGAAAATTTCTAAAAATAAAATACAAGTCAGCAAAGACTTAAACTAAAAAAAAAGAAATATCTTCATATATTAATAACTTTCAGAAAGAAAGAATTAGGAACAAGAGTATTATGATTTAGTTTTATATCTGAAAGGCCTAGTAGTATAGTGTCTAACATGTCTATCTGCAATGCCTGACTGTGTTTAAATATAGATTAAACTTTTTTTTTCCATATAAGTTTGCTTAAACTTTTTGTTTCATATAGTTAGCCTACTGCCATTCTAGTTAACCAACTAATTATTGGTCAATAAATATCTTTATACTATGTATATATTCTTTTTACATATTAATTTTTTTTATTATTAAACCAATGCTCATACAACCATTTCTTGACAGTTAACAATTTCGATTGCCCCTGCAATCTTCCTCAGAACTTTAATCCTCTTTAATCTTTTCCCTCCACTTTCCTTCATCACAGCTAAACTATTTTTCTATTTTTATTTTTGTGAGGAAGGAAAGTGGAAGGAAAAGATTAAAGGGGATTAAAGTTTTGAGGAAAATTACAGGGGCAATCGAAACTGAACTATCAAAAAATGATTGTATGAGCACTGGTTTAATAATAAAGTAATTTAATATGTAAAAAGAGAATTGATAAATAAGCAATGCAAAAAAGAAGAAAAAATTAAAATTGTATATATTCTTATTATATGGTTAAACCTGAAAGTAAAGGAATGCATTTTTTTCACTAATCTCTATGAAAGAATATTGTAAAGGCCTGCAGTAGTGTTTAAAACTGTTCTACATGTTTCTATACATATATTGTGCTTTTCAATGATGAAAAACTCATTAGAGTTCATGATATAGTTCTAAAATTGAGATGTTAGAATAGAATTAAGAGTGACAAATAATAGCAAATTACTATCAATGATTAAATTCTATGTTAAATTCTTTTTATTTGATGCTGAGATTTGAACATATATAATAAATATTTCCTAAACACCATTTTATTACAGATACAATTAGCATATATTTCACAGGTCAAATCAATTCATGAAAATGTTTATCAAGTTTATATCTAACATAAAATATTCAAGTTGAAAATGGTTGGCTGAGATCAGAAAAAGTTTATTGATAACGATTCAACTAAAAAATCAATAATAAATTCATTTGAAGTTAATTGAGGTAGAGTTTAATTGGAATTTCAGCATAACAAATAATATAATACATCTATATTTTGTATACTGTTTATGTACCCATTATAAATAATGTTTGTACTGAACATTATATACATTATATTTATTATATCAATATTTCTTAAAAAAAATAATGGTAACTATATAATATTATATGTAACAACGTTTCCTTTAAAAACAATTTTTCTCATTACTAAAAAAATATATATTACATTACGCAGCAGACTAATTCAATTTCTTTAACAAGTAAATAAATAACATTTAAACAAGTTATTTAATAACATGTATTATACAATTTAGTAAAGAAAAGTCATCTTTCAAATAATAGTCTGCAATTTTCTTTAGTACGAATATATAGATATATGGATTATTAGTGTATATTAGAGCATACAATAATGTTACACAGTTTTAACATTCTGCATATTTTTTTGAAATATATTAATGCAATCACAACAGTATTATCAAATATAATGATAAATAACTTTTAAAAAATAACTGAATGATTTTATTGCTCAAGAGTTCATAATGAGTTTGAGTTTAATACTACAACTGAAATTAATCCAAGGAGCTAAGATCCAGAATCTGACACTACCATTGCACTAAACCATAAAGGCTATAATAAAAAATATAGACAGATTGAAAGTAATAAACTTACTAAAATAAATAGTTACTGACCTTCTGTTTAATCCATAAAACTATATAAGCAGAATTGCTTGGGTTCAATCTCTTAGTGTTTTTGAATTTCAAGATAAAAACTTGATAGTAAAAAAAAGGTAGTTAAAAAGTGCCTGTCAAATATTTAAATGCCTAAATTCCAGATTTGAATCCAAATTTCCTCTAGATAAAAAAAAATCTAAAAATTCATTTGGGGCTGAGAATTGATTTGCATTAGCAACATGTAAATATTAAACTTCAGTTTACATTGGATGTCATTAGAGTAGAAAGAGAAAAAAATGCTTTTGTTACTATATAAAAATGTATACATACTCATTTTAAAAATGCTCAGAATATTCCGTCAAAGATTAATCCTGTTTCTTTGATCTATAGCCTCTACTTTCCATATCACACCAACAAACTTTCTCATTTTATTCATCCATCTTAGACATAATCTCATTTTACAATCTCCTGGGATTCAGTTTAAGACTTCTATTTTCAATCCATCACCATATCTTCCAGCACTATATCCATTCCAACTCCATTTCTGTCTCTTATTTCTTTCAATGATGTCAGTGATATTTGTTTGTTCTTGCACCCATGTATTTTGCTTTTAATCATTTCTTATTATATCCAACACACATATCTTTATATTTTAAGAGTGCTTAATGATTAAGAGTCCATGTCACACATCCATAAGTAAGGATTGATAAAACATCAATTAAAAATCTTTCCTTTCAAGCACATAAAAATATTTTCTTTTGAATTCTTTCTATCAAATGCCTTCCATCCAAACTTGGTTCTGTAATTAATTTCATCCATTTAATTAATTAATTTCATTTTTAATAATAATAATAATAATAATGATGATAATAATAATAATAATAATGATGATGATGATGATAATAATAATAATAATAATAATAATAATAATAATAATAATATCACTAAGGTTTTGTAGTAATTGACTTTTTCTTATTCATGATTATAAATTTTTATTTTCTTCTTCTGATTTTTAAAAATCTGTTGAACATTACTTGAGTATTATTATTTATCTTTAGTCCTGTATTGTTACTTTCATCTGATAACTGATGTGACATTTTCTGTAGGTCTGAAGCATTATTTGCAAAAATAATATCATTTTAAAAATCTAAATGACTTAAATGATCTCCATGTATTTTTTATTCCCTTAGTTTCCCATTTTAGACCACAAAATACTTTTCCAAAATTGTTCTAAAAGCCTTTGAAAATATGGATTTACTCTATTATAATCTTTATCAATATTAATCTTCTTAGTATTGTACCAATATTGAAATTGGCACATACTAATTTATCTAAAAAAAAAAATATTAAAATAATCTTTCATAAAAGAAAAACGTATTTAAATGTTGAAGAGTTTATTACAGTTTATTTTCGTAAAAGAGTTTGAAATAAAAGCTAGAAAATAATTGATTAAAAGGAGGGAGGGGGAGTTTTGGTTAGAAAAGATAAAACTAAGAGTTCATAAAAGTTAAAGAGTGTTATTATTATAAATTAAAAGTTAAAATATAAATCTCTTTTCATTCCAGTTTATTAGAATAAATGCGTATATATGTGCGATGGGGTAAATAAAAATAAATGTTAGCTCGTTAATAAGATAAGTGCATGTTAAAATTATATTGAAAAACACATGAAAATAAATATTGAAATGAAATGTATTTAACAACACAGCGGTGGGCTACTAATTAAGGATGTAAAAACAACACGTTTTGAAATGGCTATTACTAATTAAACAATCTTCAAAAACACGTCATAGGATTAATTACTAAAGGAATTTTGACAACACCTATTGCACCTATTGCTGGAGGATATTAAAATGAAAACAATTTGCATATATAAATACCAGATTTTTATCGAAGTTCAGTTTCAGCCTAGTTTTCAGTGTCAGTTTTATTTAAATTATGTATACAGAAACAGAAATGCAGTGCTGAGCATCTTATGGAAATATATGCTCTTCTTTCAGCCCTTAGTCCAACAAGATCAGCAAGACCTGTCCGTGAAATAATGTCTACTTAACAGCTCAGAAATCCTCCGCCAATATTCCACTGTCTTCAAGAATAAAACCAACGGATTAGCATCAAATCTCCTCAAGAAACGTCAAATCTAACCGGTTAGATATCCTTTATTAGATATACTCCGTCAGAAGCAGCTAACAACAAGCAATATCCACGTTCCAAAAATCCTAGGTAAAACATTTTATTATTCTCATTTAGATGTAGTAGCCACCGCTGTAATTCGTAAAAATTCAAGATTCAAATTATATAAACTCTATAAGCATGCATAAAATGAACTATTGATGTGCGTGTTTGTGAATGCTATATAAATTATCAATGTCAAATATTATTTTGCTTTTTCATAAGATATATTATATTGTGTTAATTTAAAATGTGTATGACAAAAATACCAATATTATGTTAGTTAAAAATTATAAAGATATTTAAATTTAGTATAGTTAATGCAAGTTAAAATAAATTGTCTTTAAACTAAAACTTTATTTGTCGGTCAATTCTTTTTATCAAATCTCTTTTTATCAATTCTTTTTCTATATTTTATTACTGATTAAAATTAGACTGGGCTAGTTTATGGGATGGTTTCGAGTGCTGGATTATGAGCCTACTGACCAAATACGTTGTTTATTCTTCTCAATAGATAGCTGGCACCCAGAGTTTACTCCAAAACAAATAAAGTGTTTGGATAGTAGGGTTTGAATCTAGCAGCCAAGGTGGGCCATTGTTGATAGTTAAAGCTATCAATAATATCTCCCATTTTGCTCGAACATGCCGGTTCGTTCACGTAACATTTAATAAGATTATAAATGTATTATGAAGAAGTATGAAACCAGCAAAACATATATGTGTAAGTATACTTCATTCGGCAGAACCAATCCAGCACAGTATCACTATGTAATCTACTTACTATTACTACTGCATTTTGATAAATATTATTTAGAATATGACAGTATTCTGGATCTATAAATTGTGGGTTCAAAGTTTTAATCACTGTACAAATGTTTATAGAATCAAATGCATTTCATATTTTACAAATTTAAAGCAAAATGAGAACTGATATTTATTGGGCTTTTTTATAACCTCTCTCAATATTTATATATGATTCTGTGATAAAACCACTTTAAATTCAGCTTAATCATTTGGTTGATTTGAGTCCAAGGATTGTCTTAATAAAGATTTTGTACATAACTGGTAGAAGTCTAATAAGCCTATAATTTCTAATCACTTTTTTATTATCTTTCTTAAATATCAATTTTACTATTTCTTTCTTCCAATCAACTGATACATCTTTACTATGGAGACATTTGACAAATAGTTTTCCAGCATTTTTTCTATTTCTTCTCCTGCTTTTTTTAAAAAATATCAATAATAATTTCCATCCTTTCCTGATGGTTTCTCACCTCTTCATTTAAATTCTTGGCAATTCAGAATTGGTAATAATTGTTTAGTGGTTATTTTGCTTGGTGTGCTCTTTATTCCTCTTTTCTTCTTATTATTGAAACAACTTTTCTTCCAAAACCAAAATGTTATATTACATTTCTGAAACTTTTATTCTCTTCTATAGTTTTCCTTGATAATTCACAGTCACACTTTCTTAAATCCTTATTAATTCATTTTTGCACCATTTTCTACAATTCTAGATATTCAATTCTTCTTAATGAATCATTTAAAATTATTTTCATGTACCTTTATATTTTCTTGTATCAAAATTTATTATAAAATTATTGCTCTTTTATATCAGCTATACTTGTAAGCAGTTCTTAGGAGAATATCAGTCATTTTCTTATTGATGTCAATTATGTTTGAACCATATTCTAAATCTGCCAATAAGTTAAAAAAGTTAGCAAATTCTAATTTAAACTCATTAGGGTATATATATGTATTACATAATTTCCCATTTTGTATAAATGACAAATAATTATTTAATTGTATGGACATTATTTATATCTTTTTTTTTTTTTGTATTTAATATATTATTAGTCTCATACTTCTTTTGATAAATAAATAACTTATTGGCTTTTGAACACTCCGATGTCCTAACAATTTAATATAATTACAATAGCTATTTAAATTTGTTACACAATTTTGATTATTTAAATTATAATTTTAATTGTTTATAATTAATAACTATAAAAAATAAACATCAACAGGCAAATATTAATTTAAAATTAATGATTATGTTAATAACAGTTATTAGCACTAACAATATAAACACTTGTTTTGTTTTGTTTTTTCATTAAATGTTAAATGGCAGCCAGTAATCATATATTCAACTTTTAAAATATAGTAATTTTATTCTCTTATAAATATTTTTTTTTCCTAGTGGATAATGTTACAAATGTCAGTGACATTACATTATAGTTACGAAACGTTTACTTATTTATTGCTGTTTTAAAATATTTATTTAACAAGTCCATATGTTCAACGATCTATTTAAATGCACACATTCATAAACTGATCAGGAAGTTAAGCAATATTAGATTCACTAAGAACATAGATGGATGTCTGCTCGGAAATATAAAATGCAAGATGTTAGAAGATGTGGGTATTAACTTATACTAGTAAATATTCACCTCTAATGTTACTGATATTGAAACAAATTGGTTTACATGTTTTAATGAATTATAGATAATAAAAAAATAAATAATTGAATGGTTTACATTCAGGAATTGAAAAAAAAAAAAGATAATCAGAAATAACAGAACTGAAGCTATGATTATAGATTTTTAGGTCCAGAATTTACCAAATTACTGCACTAAACTACTAGGGAAATGATGAAAAAAACTATTGTAATCAGCTGGTCATTTAGGTGCTCAAACATCACTTGACCTTATAAACAATTGATTATATGAATTTTACATTATATAATGTAATTATATGAAACTTGTGTTAACATTTTTCTGTATAAGTAGAAGAAGAAAGTTTACGAGTGACATACTATTTAAAATTATTTGCTTTGTATATTTATGTGTATGTACTTGTAAATATAGAAATACCCTGTTTGGTTTCATGCAGTGATAGAATGATAGACTCTGGAATTCAAGATCTAAGGATTGGATCTTCAGCTATGTCATTTCTGCTGCTCAAATTTTTTATGAACTCCTGGCAATAAACAATTCATTTTTTTTTTTAAATAAATAAATATTTTAAACAACAACAAAAACATTTTCCTGGCAGTAATTTAAGTTCATTGATTACACTTCCCATGAAAATAAATAAAATATTTTTTAAAAGAATAAATTACAGCATACTAAAGTTAAATCAATGAATGCTGAATGTCTTCTAACATTTGGTGAAGCATCATAAATAGTTATAACTGCTAATAGCAATTATTTCTATCATCATTTTCAACCATTATCAATCCACTGGAGAATGAAGATTCTCCAAATTTAATTCGATTTTTCTAACAAATAGCTCCAAATCACTTTAGAGAGCTTCCATATCCATTTATTTTATTCAGTCTCTTTCTAAGTTTTCTACAATCTTCTCAGGTTCAGTTTTTCTCATGATTATAAATATTATTTTTATGAATACTTCATTTTTAAAAAATATTTTATTGATTAAAAAAATTGGATGTTGAAGCAAATAATTTCATCTCAAATAAAAGAGTTGAGACTTTTTCTTCTTTATTTACAAAAAAATCATATCAGATGAAAACTGAACTCAGATTTTTAGCTCCCTAGCTATTCAATTATTAAGTCAGTTACTCTTCTTAATATGTGATTTTGAAATTTAATGTTATTTAATAAATATCACGGGCCAAAAAAAAAAAACAATTTTTAATTTGTGATAACTAATGGAAAAAAATCACTGCTAACAGTAAGTATAATAAAAATAACTGTTCAAAAGTTTTTATGGTTTTATTGTTAGGTAGTATAAATAAAATTTCTCCTGATTCTAGGATTCACGAATATTTTATAAGAAAATAGCATGCGCAATTCAACGTTTTGTTTTTTTTTTTCAAATGTCACAGCATCGGCCGGGACGCGAACCCGCAACCCGGGCAACTGCTTGTAAGGCAGTCGCGCTGACCTCTCGACTACCAATGTAAAAGCGAGTCTTTTGTGTATATATGTTGTTCAGAAAAATAAATAATTAAAATGATAATCTCTCATATATACATTTTTTAAAACACGCCGATGATTTCATTTTTATATTTGGAAACAGTCCCTAATTTTGTTTCTAACTTAACCTCAAATATTCACATTTTATGCAAATTAAAATATATGCAATCTGAAATAAAATATTGATTTTTTTAAAATCAATTTTAAAAATTAAAAAGATTTTTCATAATATTAAAAAACAAAAAATGTAATTCCAGTAGTTATTGCATCTTTGTCAATGTTACCGATGTCATGTTGGTTTTTTCTCCTCAAAAATTAATAAAGTTATTATTATTTTATAAATAACAAATTTGAAAGCTAATATGAATTGTCTGTTGGAGTTTTAAAAATTGAATCTATTGTTTACTTTTATTATTTTTCTTGAAATGACTGTCATCATGAGAATTTTTCACCAAATCACAGTGTTTATCAAAGTGTAAAAAAAATATTAAAGGTCAGAAGATAAGCGATATTTTGTTTGCATCCAATCAATTCCCTTCTACACAAATGAATCAATTATACGCACGACTTTTTTTGTAAAAATTAATAGAATATCAGTTTTTCTGAACTAAACCTATGTTTTTTTTTAAGTAACATTCATATCCTATAGATAGCATTTCAATTTCTAATACTGAATAAAAAAATCTCTGGATATATAAACCTACACACATATACTCTGAGTTCGTCAAAAAAGCCATTCAGCAATCAAATATTATTATTATTATTATTATTATTATTATTATTATAATAATAATAATAATAATAATAATAATAATAATAATAAAAAAACAATTTTTAAAAAAAAACCATAAGTCTAAAATTAATATTATAAAATGGCTTATAATTATTTATTTTTCAGAACTTTAATTATTTGTATATAGCAAAAGTAAAGTTTCAACCATTATAGATCCACTGTATGTTAAAAAATATTCTGAGTTAATTATGATATTGCTGCTCCTTAGCTTTAACAGTTGGCATGTGCATTTTTTTTAGGTCTCTTCAAAGTTTTTGGAATTCAATTTGGGATATATATTATTTATAAAATAAACAATTTTATACAAGTACAGGAGAAAAAAAAAATACATGCTTTTTGATACATAACTTATATAAACAATCATTATGACTGAGAGTGAGTGAAAAACGATGTAGTTTTATGCAGATTACTGTGTAATTTATACACTTCATATTATTCTAAAGTGATGTATAATTCAGAAAAATATTGTTTCTGCCAAATTTTGGTCATAGTACTTCTAGGTAAGTATTTGAAAGCATATAAGTACATATTATGCCACACTTAATTTTTTTTAAAAGAAAGTTGTATTGTTTGATGTGAAAAATTATAGAGCACTGAGTGACTCATATTGTTCTGTTAGTATGAATAATTACAGTGGCATTATAAGAATGAAAGATTTTAATATTTTTCTCAAGCAATTGTTTAAGATTAATTACACCTTGGTGATCTACAAGGTGTGTAAGGATATACGTACGGATTGGTTTGAAAAATGTGTATTACATCTTCTGGATGATTATTACCCAAGACTCATCTGATCTATATTCAATTTAAATCAATTACCAAGGAAAGTTTTAGTAGGAATTTTAACAAGTGATAAGTTAAACAGGTATTTTGGAATCTACTTAAAGTATTGACAATTAGAAGAGATAACTATAAATATCTATTAGAAAATATATATATATTTTAATCTTTAAATGAGTCACCAACTAAAGATTTGGTATTATAGTTGTCTAACAGATCTGCATGCTCTATACCATGATCAATAAAAAAGAACAATCTGCATATGAAAATAAGGCAAAGAAGGTTGTAGATGGAATGGATTTAAGGTTGTGATGTGTGTTTTAGCTCTGATATAGAAAAACAAATGATTGAGAATATAACAGATTAAGACCATCTTTATAAATATAAAAACAAACAGTTGTAATTGAGAGATGTGATGATGATATCCAAATATATGGTTCTGTTATAGACACAAGATCTCTAACAATCTGCATATGGAAATAAGGCAAAGAAGGTTATAGATGGAGTGGATTTAAGGTTGTGATGTGTGTTTTAGCTCTGATATACAAAAACAAATGATTAAGAATATAACAGATTAAGACCATCTTTATAAATATAAAAACAAACAGTTGTAATTAAGAGATGTGATGATGATATCCAAATATATGGTTCTGTTATAGACATGAGATTTCTAACAGTAATCCTAAAAAGATGCATTCATGGACTATTAAGCAAGTACATCACCCAGAATAGCATTAATTGTACAAACTTTTACTGGAAGATAAAACAATTTTGAACAGAAGGTTTTTTATTTTTGTATTCAACTTGCTTACAATGTGATGATTCAGATGATGATTTAATTGTATTTTAGATGAATGGAATTTAAAGAAAAGATGAGTAATTTTTTGTAAAAAATGATGGAAGATTGTGTTCTATTGCTAACTGCTACATGGATGACTTACAAACTTGTATTGTAGATCCTGTTATTGTTTGGAATTTGTTCAGAATATGAAGAATGAAAGGAATTATTCTGAAGGCATTTAAAGATTCTCAGGACATCATCAACAAAGAATATCATTTTACCAGTAGTTCCACAATTCCATAATGAGGAAGGAAAATAAATTCTGTGCATTGCTCAATTTATTAGATTGTGGGGTCTATACATATTGCAAACAAGAGCAATGTAATCAGTGAGCCATCTGGAATACCTAGGCTTGGTTTAAAAGGTAATTTTTAACCTTAAAAGATATGTTAGGAAGATAATTTTTAAGGCATTAATTAGATGTGTATGGCTTACTTAACATGTTAAAAAATTATTCACAGTTTACTTGATCAAAAAATATTTAATATCATCTTGGCATACAATATAATTTGTTAATTTATTTTCATTTTCAAACAGTATTAACTCTTGTATTAAAAGAATAGCTTCAGATGTATAGTGGGTTTTAACTGTGCAATGTGAAGAGGATGGCTTAGAAAGGATTACTCCATTAGTTATTTAAGAATAATTCTGCAAACATTTTTTGATCAATATCCTCCAATGAGATGAGTCTCAAGTCATTCATTGAAATATATAAGATATTTGATTTTTTTCTAAGTCAAAAAATTATATTACTAGAAAGGTTAGGTATATAAGATTCTCATAACAATGTTGATTATAACACTTTTACAATATGGGAATGATGATCTGCTAAAGAGGTGTGTGAATGTAAATGCATAATTTCCTCAAGAATTTGTTTCTTTGAGATATAATTGTTTTAAGGAAGTTGTATATCAAAGTTAATAGAGAGTGGTAACTGTTTTTAAAGTAGTTTTAAATAGTTAAAAAGTTTGATATCAATGTTCATGCCTGACATGAGTTTTCTTTCAATACCAAAAGCATAAGGAGTTGATTTTGCAGATATATAATAGTTTTTATTAACCTTGAAAGATTAGGGATTATTTTTCTAAACCTAAATATCATAGCATTTTGCTTATAAAAAGCAGCTAATTGATTAACTTCATTTTATAATTTATGGATAAGAAGCTTTACATCATTGAACTGTATACTAGTTTAAAGAGTTGAATTGATCTCATTAATAATTTATCTTATAAAATTATTTGAAAAAATAAATGGATCAGAACAACAATTAAATAGAAATTCATTTTAGTAGAATTCATATTTCAATTAAAGAGAGATTTTGCAGCTGATAAAAGTAGTTATTAGCAATTATTATGTTAGAGACATAATCAATGGTTAAATTAAAATGATTAAGAAATTGATGCCTGAATGTTAATTTGAAAATTATGTTTTATTTTAAAGAGTACTTTATGTGAGAATTACACAAGCATGATCAGAAAATGAAACACTAGACAAATAAATTGAAGTCTTGAAGCCAGTAGAAGAAATAAAAAAAAAGATCCATAAAAGATCATTGACTTCAAATTAATTATTCAACATTTGGAGGGTAACATGAAAAAAGTGGTAATAAGTCCAGTTGACTGGTGTTAATCTCAAAACAGATGGTAGTTCATTTATAGGAGCAATTAAAGTCTTCACATATGGTGGTTAAATCAGACTTATATAGGATTGGGGGGGGGGAGGTAATGAGGAAGGTATTTACTATGTCTTTGATTTTATAGTATGAATACATTGCTATAAAGCAGTACTTCAATTATCAATCTATTATTATTAATCTACTGTCGTCTTTCTAGAAACATGTTCAACTTTCTTCTATTTTCACATCTTATTTCTTGCAATAATATCAATTGCCTGTTTTCATTCATTCACATTACCATGCGATGTTTCGATTATGTATGGCTCATGTATTAATTATTCAAGTACTGATCTTTTTCCAAACATACACACATATTTATTTTTTAATATTAACTTTTTTCTATCAACAGCATTTCATTTAAGTCTAAATGTCATAGAGAGGATATTCTTATGACCAAAACAGCCACAAACCTTTTTTAAATTTAGTTATGTTTCTATTATTAATTTAATAAAAATAATTTTCTAAAATAGGGTTTGTTTTAGTATCTCTAATTTAGTATCTGAGATAATTGCCTTATTATCTCACATAATGGACAACCCTTGAATTTATCTGCCCCAAACCAGATAAGCAGTAGAATACTATAACCAAATGATAATACCTGAAATTCTAAGTGGTAGTCTATCAATAATTTTTATTACAATTTCCTTAGCACAATTTATTTTAGCTTATTAATTTTAGAGATACATCTTAAGTTTTAATAAAACCTTACGTGATACATTAGATTTCAGTCACTTCAGAGCAGCCGATAATTGAGCTAAAGGTTTCCAGATAGATTCTCGACTAACAAAAAAAAAAAACTGGAAGAAAAAAAAGTTGTTAAGAGTTGGAATTAGGGTTAGATTTATTGCTTCATTATCTTGAGAATTTTAGTAATATTTAATTGTTCGATATTATTAGTAAAGCATTTTTTTCTAAAAAAAAATATTATTAATATTGAGAAATAAAATTATCCTAATATTCAAATAAAGAAAATACGTAAGATAAAAAAAAAAAAACTATATTTATAGAAAAATGGCATTATTACTGCACCGAAAAGTGATCTAATATGTTATAAAAAAAAAAAAAGTAAACTGAAAAGAAGAAAAAATCTTCAAATTATTGATAACAATGAGAATCAAAAAAAAAAAAAAAATTTCAAAAATAGTAATCAAAGAATATATAGTAATAATTAACTTTCAACTTTTCCTGAATCTGAAGAAACAAAACTGTCATCATTTCTGAAGACGACAAATCTAGTACAAAATGAAAAAATAAAATAATCATTTGTACAAGCAAATTTCAACTAAACTGAAAAACATAGTTCAGAAAATAATTTTAAGGTCGCTGATAGTAAAACTTTAAAAACTTCTTTCATTAATATTTCTTCTCAAAAATTTCAAATTAAAAAGTGAAAAGATCTCAAAAATATTAGTCAAATTAAATTCATATTACAGGAGTATCTTTTCCTATATCAGAATTCCACACATATGTATATTTTTTATTATCCAATCCTTATCTGCTAACCAATTGCCTTATGCTATTACTTAAAACCTATAGTATATAGGGTATAAGCACAGACTTTCACATGACTCACCATTCACCATTATATCTCATATCACTGATACACACTTGAACACATATATGTCGAAAAAATAAATAATCACCACTATACGTATTTCATGCTAAACCAACAATCATCAGTTGGTCCAGATTATCATCTCCACACATATATGCAATAAGTGCTCAGATATATATTAAGATAGCCAATCTTCATACTTCAATCCAATTCACACTCCAACTCTTCAACCGTCCATCCAATTGAAAATCTGATGATGGAATGATTATCCTGTATTTCAGTTATTAAATCTATAGGGAAATTAACATTAAGTGGACTATTGATTTTTTGACTATAGTTTGCTTTTTAAATTCCTTTGACAGAAAGTTTATTATTTTTAGTATCAAATCTAGTAAGTGAGGATGCTTTAACATCATCAGCAATGTTTGAATTAGCAAATTGTTTTCAAATTATTACATAAACTTAATTATTCATTCTTGGTTTGTCATTTATTAGGAATGCTAATCAAATGTTGATTTAATTCATGAAATTGTTTTTTGTTTATTGGCTTTTTACCTCTCAGTTTAAGGTCAAGAAACACCATGGTCTTTCTTCTCAGTGTCTGATAAGGCAGAATGAATGTTTGTGTAAATGATAAATATTTTTTCAATACATATATACAATTATGACAGACAAAAATAAAGCATGGCCCTTATTCCCAGGAGGCTGTAAAGTCACCAACCAAGGCAGCGGTTGGTGGCCAAAGATGGAGGGTGCTAAGAATTCCCTGATTGCGAACCCAGGCTGCCATTTGATGACGACTTTTTATTTAGGGACTTACAACTGCAGATCACTTTCAAATAAAGGAAGATTGCAAGAATTAGAAGAAGAACTCTTATATTAAATGGGACATTATTGGACTTTGTGAAGTTAGAAGAAAAGGTGAAGAGACAATTGATTTAAAAAGTGGACATATACTCTATTGTGAAGGCACAAATATTGGAAATACAAGTGGAGTACGATTCATTATAAATAAAAAGTGGAAAAACAATATTGTGAAGATTGATGGTGTATCGGACAGAGTGGCAAGATTAGTTATACAACTTAATAGCAGATACCAAATGCAGATAATTCAGATTTATACCCCAACAAGTTCTCATAGTGATGAAGTAGTAGAAGATTTTTATATGGATGCACAAAAGACTTTTGATCAAAGTAAACACCATTTTAAAATTGTTATGGGAGACTTTAATGCTAGAATTGGTAAAAAAAAAGAAAGATGAAAGTGCTGTGGATAATTTTGGTTATGGTAATAGAAATGAGAGAGGTCATAGACTTGTGGAGTTTGCAGAAAAAGAAAAACTTTATATTATGAATTCTTTTTTTGAGAAAAATGTTAAAAGGAAATGGACATGGAAGCATCCAAATGAAGGTACAGCAGAATTGGATTATATTTTGACTAACAGGAAATACATATTTCAAGATTGTAATGTTCTTAATAAATTTAACACAGGAAGTGATCATGGATTAGTAAGGTGTAAGATATGTGTTAATGTAAAACTAGAGAGACAAAAATTATTAAGAAAAACAATTTTACAGTTGATATTCATAATCTTCAGAAACATTCTAATGAATTTAAATTAGAACTTATAAATCAGTTTCAAGTATTAGTAGATTTTGAACATGATTCAGATTTGAATGAAATTAATATGAAAATAACTGATACACTTTTGAAAACTGCAACAAAGATAGCTGGTAGAAAAAAAACAGCAATTGACCAATAAAATTTCTACTGAGACTAGAGAATTTATGAAGAAAAGAAGGAATATGAAGATATACTAAAATGATGCATTAAAAAGAATTGAATATCTTGAATTTTGTAAAATTGGTGCGGAAAAGAGTTGAAAATGATATAAGAAAGTATAACTGTGAACTAGCAAGGAAAGCTGTAGAAGAAAATAAAAGTCTTAAGAATGTAAAACAACATTTTGGTATTGGTAGGAAATTTATATCTGCAATAAGAAAAAAAGATGGAATTATTACTAAAAGGAGAGGTGACATCATGAAATTGGTAGAAGATTTTTATCAAGAATTATATAGTAATAAAGAACAAGTACCTCCTATATCTATTACATCTTCCGAATTGCCCAGAATTTTAAATGAAGAAGTGAGACATGCAATTAAATGTATGAAGAAAGGAAAGGCTCCAGGTAATGATGGAATTGTAATTGATATATTAAAAGAAGCAGGTGAAGAAATAGAAATTTTTTTAGCAAAGTTATATACCAAATGTCTAAATGATAAAGATGTACCGGAAGATTGAAAGAATGCAGTAATAATATTAATATTTAAAAAAGGTGATAAAGAAGATATTAGAAATTACAGACCTATCAGCCTTTTATCAGTTTTATATAAAATTTTTACCAAGATAATTACAACTTGTCTACAGAGAACATTGGATTTCCACCAACCAAGAGAACAAGCTGGATTTAAAAGTGGTTTTAGTACAGTAGATCATATCCAGGTATTGAGAGAAGTTATAGAAAGGACAAATAAATATGAGTTGCCATTATGCTTAGGATTTGTAGATTATGAAAAGGCATTTGATTCTATAAACATTTCTTCAGTGATTAAAGCATTAGATCATCAAGATATAGATCCAGGATATTGTCATATTTTAAAGAATATTTATAAAAATGCAACAGCAACAATTAGATTACATAATGACACTGGGAAAGTCAACATTGAGAAAGGTGTAAGACAAGGTGACTCCATATCTCCAAAACTTTTTACAGCAGTGCTGCAAGAAGTATTTTGTGGATTAAAATGGAAAACTAAAGGAGTGAAAGTAAATAGTGATTATTTAAGTCATTTAGATTTCGCAGATGATGTAGTTGTTTTTGCAAATAATGCTTCAGATCTGCAGGAAATGTTGCAGGAATTATCAGATGAAAATAGGAAAGTAGGACTAAAGATAAATGTTAAAAAGACTAAGGTAATGTTTAATCGATTTGCTCAAAATATGAAAATAAAGATTGATTATGATGAATTAGAAGAAGTTAACAGTTACAAATACCTTGGTCAGATTATTAATACGAATGGAAACATAATGGAGGAAATTAATCATAGAATTAAACTTGGTTGGAGTGCTTTTGGTAGAAATAACTTGATACTAAAAGGAAATATGCCTATGTGTTTGAAAAGGAAGGTTTTTAACAAATGTGTTTTACCAGTTCTTACTTATGGATCTGAGACTTGGACACTTAATAGAAGAGCAATTCAGAGACTTCAGACCACTCAAAGAAGTATGGAGAGATGTATGTTGCGAGTAACAAGAAGAGATCGTAAACGCAATGTATGGGTAAGAGAACAAACAGGTGTTATTGACCTCATTGAAAAAATTAAAAGATTAAAGTGGAGTTGGGTTGGGGTTGGATACATTGTTAAAAGAGATGATAATAGATAGACAATTGAAATTTTAAACTGGATTCCAAGAGATTGTAAAAGACCCAGAAAGAGACCACATGTGAGATAGATGGATGAAATAAGAAAGTGTGCAGGGGTAATGTGGAGAAGAGAAGCTAAAGATTGAAGAAGTTGGATTAAACTTGGGGAGACCTTCATCCTGCAGTGGATTGATAATGGTTGATAATGATGATGATGATGATTGTTTTTGTAATAATAAATGAACAAACTCAGATATATTGACATTTAGTTGTCACTGCATTTATTAAATTATCTCTGAATTATTACCATAATCGATAATTATTTCTAAATTGATTTTGCTACAATTGATAATTGTCTCTGAATTAATAACTCCATGTGAATTAAATGCTGCTGAATTACTAATGCCTCTTGAATATATGCATTCAGAAACATTCTCAATTACTGCCATAATTAATTTAGAGGCTGTTTAATAAATTTAATGACAATTCAACATTATTATATCTGATTCCATTAAATAAATTATGTAAAAGATACACCATGACTTATAAATCCACAGAAATATGATACCGTTTTCATTAATAGTATTGACCATAGCATATTACTATCATACTGTAGTTTTACAGTCATTACAATGTAATATTCATTCTTTTAACTGTAATCTGAAAACAAATCAAGGTTTTTAAAAAATTCTAGTCCATGAATATAGTAGATAGTTATCCTTGTCATTATACCATGAGCCTTTTCAAAAATATAGGTAAATTATTGGCTGAATGCCTGCAGGATATATGTTATCATAATTATTACAATCATCAACACACTCATTCTCATATAATCACACAGAATAATGTGGGACCTTTTATTCATTGCATAACAATAGCTATAGATTCATTTTCCAATCATTTACATGTGGTTAACTAAATTGCACAATAACCAAATATTTGAAAGAAAAATCTTCATGACCTTAAATAGATGGCAACTTTTAACCACTCTAGGATAAAATGCAAATCAAAAAAAGGTCATATGATTTAGCATATGAATTTTTATACATCTAACTATTAACAAATATAAAAAAAAACGCACTTTCATTAGAGGCTTTAGCAAGTCCTTCAACTTGCCAATGTATATGTATATTTTGATAATCATTAATTATGTCCTTCATGACTTGTCTATAACACAAATACAAAAATCTGATGCTGTTTATATTTTACTTTAAAAGCAGATAAGAGGAGAGACTACCATCTTGATGGATTGTAGTAATTGCCAAAAAGATCAAATTTAACTGATTTATTGTTGCATTTTTTAAAATCTTTGAGATCTCATAAAAAATGTTTTTACACTGTAATTCTGTGATTGACTGAAACAGTTTCAATAGAGCTTTGAAAAAGAAATCATTATTCAAAGCATAACTTAAAATAGTGAATTAGTTAGTGATAAATCTGATCTACTTAACTTTTTTGAAAAAAAAAAATATTTATCTTCTAATATTTGGAAAATAAATTTATCTAAAAATAGTAAAACACTACAAAGGGGAAAATTTTAATGATCCAGTAATATTTTTATAGTAATATTTCATAGCATATGCTAAAGTTTAGTATGTACTTTTTCTCTAAACAGGGTTAATGTGTTCATTAATTGAATAAACTAATGCTAAATAAACTGTCCTTAAAATATTTGCATTGCAATCCCAAATAATTCCAGACAGTTTTTCAAAAAAAGTTGTTCCTAGAAGATATTTTGGATCTAATCTTTAAGGGAGGAGGCAATAGGCTACAGTTCAAAGTTACTCCTAATTAGCATGGAATAGAATTGTGCTGCTATTTGTAATTGCAGAAGGCTATATTCAGTTTATGAAATGTTTTGGAATTGTTTAAGCAGAATTACAAATGTAACTCTAGTTTTTCAAAACTGTTCATGTCCATCATAAGAGACTTTTCTATTTTTGAAAAGAATTTATCTGTAATGGATGAGAGTCTTTTCATGCCTCACTATGCAAACAGCATCTATTAGAATGTAAAATTAAAGTCTTCACTTGGAAATCAGATTTCATCTCTTAATAAATGCTGATTAATTAATTATGAGAGATCAATTTATAATTATAATTATCCTATTGTAATCAATTTCTAAATTAGTAATGAGTCAATTATTAATGAATTTAAGACTGACAATAGAACTGTAGAAGATAATAATTGAGTGCAAATGCAACACTATCAAAAAAGAGAAATTAAAATAACATATAAGATAAATATTGCAATACATTTTTGCTTAATGAAAATCATGCTAAATATATTTGATATGCGGATCAAAATAACTTTTTACAACTTTCCAAAACAACTCATTCTGTAGGTTCAGATGACTAAATTTGAGATGATATATTCTCATTGTTCATATTTTCAAGAATTTATTCAAATTGACAATTTATTTCTGGTTAAATGAAGTATTAAAGTGATATTGTGGGAAGGGGGGGGGGGAACTTCAATAATATGACAAAAACATGGAAACAAAAAGCTGTTATGTCAAAAAAATTAATGCAAAAATATATATTTTGAAATTTTGATAAATAATTTCTAAAATCAGTATATATGATACAAAAATATAAAGATTTATGAATATATTTCTAAGAAAATAAACAAATAAATACGAACAATGGAAGAGAATTAATAGTTTTATAGACTATATAGCAATGAAACAATATTAAGATAGAACAAATGTATCATAAATTATTTAAAATTGAAGTTTAAAAAATTGATTGTTTTTTCTTAAAAATATTAGATTTATTATATTTTGCAAAATAATGAGATTGACTGATAAATGAAAGGTCATGAGATTTCTACCTGACATTCTACTTAATTTGATCTGGATTGCTAAGTTTCTAAAGAAATTTGCATCTTTCAATTTAAAGTGCCTAACATTTTATTTGGCATACTTTTACAATCTCTTATTGATTTCCCCCCCTTTTTCTGTAATTTGAGATTTCTTTGTAATTATGCCTTTCAAATTTCCTACTAAGACAAAGATCAACAGATAAATAGATAGAATTAACTGAGATTTTCTAAGCTGTGAAATTCTTTTTGCAACCATTTAGCATTGCTTAGTCTGATGTTTGAATTTTTTGTGCTTTAGTTTTATTTTAATTTATGATAACTGGAGTCTGATGTTTATCATAAGACTAAAATAACAAATACCTTTAACGATTTATTAGGATTGGAATTTAAAAATTGTGTCAGAAAGAAATTATTTGAATTGTCTTTAGAAATATTATTGTTAGGTCAATTTCAAGATAAAATGTTTTATGTAATATATTAATTGAAAATATTTTTAGATGATATATATAATAAATGACTTTCAGGGTAATTAAATTAAAAAAATACATATCAAAAATAGCAAAAACAAAAAAAAAACATTCTAACTTTTCATAAAAAAAATTCAACAATCGTATTATTTTCCTATATCTGTAATGATAAAGTAGGCAAACAGATAAATGCTTAGGATGCAAACTAATATGAAGGTGGGATCAACAATGCTGTAACAATACGTGAAATTTATTTTATCAGACATTATGAAAAATTCATCCATTCATTAATTAGTAACTGCTTGTTGGATGATAAGGGGAGGCATGCCAAATATTTGGTATGCCTAAGGCAGTGGTGCACAAATTTTTTACACTTGTAACCTTTGTTTGGATGAAAATTTAATATAACAAATTATTGTTTTACCAAGGTCACCACATGTGGCTGTGCAGTTTGTGTGGGTCACAAAGACACTTCATCAATGGGGTCAACAAATTGCAGTGATAATTAATAAAATTTATATGTTAATAAAAATGCTTAAATTTAAGATTGCTTCATTGTTATAAACATGATCTGATTGCACATATTTTTATTTAAATTTAAGATGATTACTTTTTATTTAAATTGTTCGAAATATATTAAATATTATATACTTTACCCTTGTTCTACATTGAACATATGGGTACCATTTCACTGCTACATGTAATAAAATTTATATGTAAATTAAAATATTTAGATTTCTGAATCAGAACATTGTTAGTAATACATCCTTATAGCAAATATTTTTTATTTAAATATAAGAGGATTACTTTTTTACTCAGACTTGTGATAATTGTTTGAAATATATTAAAAATTATGCCTATCCATTGCTTTAATGCAATGGATTTGTGCAATTGCACTGTGAGAATTAATAAAATTTATATGTAAATGAAAATATTTATATTTCCAAATTACCTTTTGCTATGTCTGAGGGTTACTCTATGAGAGAGAACCAGTCAGCAAGCATAATAATAATCCAGGGTTTTCACAGATAGCAAATTATCACTCTTACAATTAGAGGATGGGTTCTTCTTGGAGACTAGATCCTTCCAAGGCGTTGACTACTTTTACACACGTGAACCTGGACACAAGAGAGTGTAGATCGTTCTACCATACTATTTATATCCTTGCTTATCGATCTATCATGTCTGGTCTGGATAAGCGATAGCAGCGCTCTCTTTATATTTATTTAACAGAGTAATCCATAAGCAGGTATGTAGTTTTTACGTATTTATACTTAAGTCTGTAGGTGGGTATATCGCACTCCTCCCCCTACTCTGGAAATAAATGGAGCTTAACTACAAACGTAGTCTTTAAACTTAACAGGTAAACGACATGCTCTTTGTGTTTTTAACCCTTCTTGCACTGGGTCACACGGTACATCCTCCAACTCTTCATCTTTTGAAGTATCCTTATTCAATACCATTTCCAGATCGGTTTCATCTCCACGTTCCGTTTCTATCTTTGTACCCAACGGCATTTCTATATTTGTATCCAACGGCATTTCACTCTCGTCCTCTGATGCAGGGTCCTCTCGACGGTGGCGAAGGTGGTTTATGTGTTTTCTAAATGATTTTTTATTTTGTAACTCCACCAGATGAATTTGTTTTGACAGTAGCTGTTTTACAGTTCCCGGGATCCATTTACTCTTCAACACGTCATAAATCCAAACGTCTTCACCGGGTAGAAACTTATCCGTTGAGAAAACTCTACTCTTGTGGTTTCCAGGCAAAAGTTGTGATAGATGTGTCCGGCACTTCCGACCCATTAATAACTCTGCTGGGGTTTTTCCTGTTGAAGTACTCGGTGTGAAATGCTGTGTATACATTGCTTGCACTAACGCATCCGACATGTTGTTTAATTGTAATTTTTTTATGGTGTACTTTAGGTGTTGCACTCCTTGCTCAGCTATACCATTGCTCTGAGGGTGGTATGGTGGTGTGAGAGTATGTTCTATTCCTCTGTCCCTCAGAAAATCTTTAAATTTTGTTGACGTAAATCCTGCACCGTTATCTGTCACAACATTTTCCGGATAACCGTGGGTAGCAAACACTTCATTTAACACCCGGATGGTGCACTCAGCACTGGTATCTTTAACCACTCTGTATTCACTCCAACGTGAATACGCGTCAACTAATAACAATATAATATATCCGTTCAATGGTCCAACATGGTCCAGATGAATTCGCGACCATGGGGCAGAAGGTGCTTCCCAAGTTTCAAATTTCTTCGGAGGCAGTTTAGTTATCTGTTGGCAGTTTACACATTCTTTCAGCGTGTTCTCAATATCCTTTGTCAAGTTTGGCCACCATACATATGATCTAGCCAGAGCTTTCATACGCACTATTCCAGGGTGTCCTTTATGCAATAAGCTTAAGATTTTTTTTCTGCCATTAGTAGGCACTAAAACACGATCATTATTTAATATGCATCCGTTGCACACAGACAGTCCTTCTCTGGCAATCCAGATGCTATGACTTAATTCACTGGGGCATCTAGATGGCCAACCTTTTCTTATCCAATTTATCAATTTCATGTATCCTTTATCATTCCTAGTCCAGTGTGCTATGACGTTGCTATTTATCCCTTCTGGATTTAGAGCGTCAATGTAGTTTATTTCCTTTATTTCATAAGTAATTTCCTTTACATCTGGCAATCTGGACAAAGCATCCGCATGACTGATCTTTTTTCCGGGTTTGTAAAAATTAACGTGAAATCATAATGCGACAATATATCTATCCATCGTAACATACGTGGGCTTGACGATTCATAAACATTTTTTACACAGCCGAAAATTCCCGTTAGAGGGCGATGATCGGTATAGATCGTGAATTTCCGTCCGTATGCATATTGGTGGAACTTCTTTACCGCGAAAATCACTGCTAAAGCTTCCTTATCCACTTGACTGTAATTTTTCTCAGCTGGTGTTAGTACTCTCGAAGCAAACGCAATAGGACGTTCACCTTCATAACATGGATGAGAGAGGACAGCTCCAACGCCGTATTCCGATGCGTCTGCAGTAATACATAATTCCCAGTCATTCCGATAATGCACTAACAAACTTTCCGATGTCATCAAGTCTTTTGCAGTTTCAAAAGCTTTATTTTGTTCTGTGCTCCATATCCAACGTTGTTTTTTCTTTAACAACATGTATAGCGGTGATAGCACATGTGATTTCCCAGCTAAAAAACTTTCGTAGAAATTTAGCAGTCCTAAAAATGCTTGAAGTTCCTTCATGCTTTGGGGTTTTCTGGCATTTTTTATGGCTTTTACCTTTTCTGGGTCTGGGCGGCGTCCTTTTTCAGTTACGATGTGTCCGAGAAATTTAATTTCCTTCGCAGACCATATACACTTTCCTACGTTTAATTTCGCTTTAGCTTGGTCTAACTTCGAACAAACCTGATCCACACGCTTTTCAAGCTCGTTTTCTGTCTCGCCAACGACGAGAATATCGTCCAAGTACGGGATTACCCCGTCCATTGCTCTAAAAAGCATTTCCATTTTTGCTTGAAACACATTTGGTGCGATCGTTATTCCATACGGTAATTTATTGCACTTATATAAGCCTTTGTGCGTGGTTAACGTGAGTAGCTCTGCCATCTCCTTAGTTACAGGAATCTGATGAAATGCTGTTTTCAGATCTATTTTTGCAAAATATTTTGCCTTCTGTAATACTGCCAATACTTCTCGCTCATTTGGAACGGGGTAAGCTCCCTTATTTATATATTTATTTATTGTGAGACGATAATCTCCACATAACCGTAAACTACCCTCTGGTTTCACAATCGTCACTATCGGGGTCGCCCACGACGACTCTTCCGTAGGTGTGAGAACTCCTTTAGCTACAAGATCATTTAATTCTTTCTCTACTTTTTCTCTTATCGCAAACGGCACTTTTCGAGGTTTACATATAATTCCTTTTGCGTCTTTCACTAGTTCAATATCCACTGGTCTAGTTCTAAATTCCAACACTCCAGGCCTAAACAATTCCGGGTATCGTTCTTTTATGGTAGTTTCTATACGGACCTTTTTTAATATTTCCACACGTATTCCCAAAGCCGCGAACCAATTTCTGCCGAGTAACGGGCTAATATTATTTTTTACTATATATAATTCTAGGAACTTATGTCTTTTATTCAACGTCACTGGCACAGTAGCTTTCCCTTGAATATTTATTCTATTTCCGTTTATATCCGTGACAAACACATCTGCTTTCCATAGCTTTAAGTTATTTTCCCAGTCTTTTTTTATTTCCATCCAGTCTTTATGTGATATAATTGACAAGCCGGCACCGCTGTCCACTTCCATTGTCATCCGTTTATTGCAAATTTGCAATTCTACCCGAATGTTATCCAATTTGGTGTCGTCATTTCTAATGGCCTTGATAGATACTTCACATTCCACCTCACTCCGGGGCTTGTAATCTGATTTTTTTCTCGGATATTCGCCGTCTCTGGAATGACACACAGCTGCTAAGTGCCCTCTAGTGTTACACATCCTGCAAACTTTGTCTTTATATCTGCAATTATTTTTCAAGTGTCCTATTTTTCCACAGCAATTACATGTTTGTTTCTTACTGTAGCCACTGGAGGTCGCGATATTATTTCTTTCCCTTTCTATACTGAAGGCTATTTTTTCTGGGATTTTTTGCCGTAGTGTACTCTGATGCCATATTTAACATGGCCTCCTGTGCAACGCATTTTTCCATGGCCGTTTTGTAATTTAAATCGGAATCACTCAAAAGCACTTTCCTAAATTTATCATCTGACATGCCGTATAGGAATTGTTCTAACAGAGAGTCATTTATTTCTTGTCCGAATTCACAATCCTTCGCTAATTTTCTCAATGCGAGGTCGTAATCCACATATTTTTCCTGCGGTAATTGCGTTCTGCTTCTTAATCTCAGACGCGCTATCCACTTTGATGTCTTCGGTACAAAATATGCATTTAGTCTCTCTATGAACTCCTGGTAAGGTAGGTCTTCTGGACGCTTTGGATCGGTAAGCCTATTTGCCAATTGGATCATGTCTTGACCCGCGAAATATAAAAGAGTAGCAATTTTATAGCGGTCCTCTTCGATTTTGTTTATGAAGAAATAATATTCCACTTGTGCTATGTAAGTTTTCCAGGAGTCGCTGTTATTTACATCGAACTCACGTATTGCCGTACCTGCCGCCATTTTTTTTTCTTGTGCGTCGCTTAATTTACGGTTCTATCCTGATGACTGCGCCACTCTGCTATGTCTGAGGGTTACTCTATGAGAGAGAACCAGTCAGCAAGCATAATAATAATCCAGGGTTTTCACAGATAGCAAATTATCACTCTTACAATTAGAGGATGGGTTCTTCTTGGAGACTAGATCCTTCCAAGGCGTTGACTACTTTTACACACGTGAACCTGGACACAAGAGAGTGTAGATCGTTCTACCATGCTATTTATATCCATGCTTATCAATCTATCATGTCTGGTCTGGATAAGCGATAGCAGCGCTCTCTTTATATTTATTTAACAGAGTAATCCATAAGCAGGTATGTAGTTTTTACGTATTTATACTTAAGTCTGTAGGTGGGTATATCGCACCTTTATTTAAACATCCTAATTTATATAAATAATGACATAATATTAATTTATTTAAAAGTACACTTATTTAAAACATTACCATATAATAATTATGCATAGAATATAACCTGATTTATCAGTTATATTTTATAAATTCTTCTGCCATGGGTTTAGTGTGGATGTAGGGTTAAAGAATCCAAACCTGAAACATGAGGTTTGGAGAAATTCCTGTGCAATCTTGTACTTTTTTTTACTACTGATATTATTATTTTTCTTTTTAATACTAACATTATCTTTTTTTAAATACCAATTCTGTAGAATTTTTTTACCTAAATTCACAACTGATCCATAAAATTACACAAATATATGATAGTCCAAAACCAAGGAAAACAGAATAAAAAACATTTTTTAAAAGATATTGTGAACATTTCATTAAAATAGCATTATCACTTAATGCCTTTTTGTTGATCATAACAACTATACAACATCATTAACACTTTATCAAAAAGTACACAACAAAATTCTTTAATTATTCTAGTGGAAGAAACCAATTGTTTATTTATTATTATCTATCATGAAACAAAAGAAAGTGCAAGGCATGATATAATGGCTTCTAAAAATTTATCAAATAAACAATATGTAAAAATTCTTTCTTAAATAAATATAATATAAATCCTTAAAATCCCTAGATACTTGACTATATAATATGATTAAGTTTTTATACTGAAATAACAAGCTTAAAAAAAAATTAAATCATGAAGTAGGGTAATCATATTTGAGAAGCTAATTTTGTTAATAAAACATATAATAAGTTATGCATGAGAGATTCTGAATGAACAAAGTAAAAAACAAGAGTTATATTTAACTAATTAATATATTGTTTAGAGTTGATGTGGTTCAAGTTAAAGCTGATCATTATTTATTACCTTGTGGCTCCAAAGATCTGGAGAGTTAATATGTAAATGAAAAGATAAAAGTGTAAATAATTATAGTTTTTTAGTATTCTACTGTGTCTTTTGTCAAACAAAATTACTGTGTATATAGAATTAAATTTGCTTTAATTAACTAATTTTATTTCATGGGCAAGTGATGGGGGGGGGATCTTTTTTATAGGATAAAAAATATAGATAGTAAAAAAATATATCTTACTTGTATATATATTAAAATTGCACAAATTGACCCTTATACTATATAAATAATTGGGTCCTGATTTAGTTTGCACTCATGGCCATTTTGAAATCTAAAAACTACCGCTGACACATCTAACTGATAAATGAGATAAATATTGAATAAAACTACTTTGAATTCAAATTTTAGAAACTATAAGCTAGTAAAAATAATATGCTTTATTTTATTAGGGATTAAAAAAAATTTTTTTTTACCTTCATAAGATATTTGAAATATGACGGTGCAAAGTGCTGGAATAACCGGGAAGGTGGTAAAAGATTTGGGTGATCCTTTGGATCACCCAAAAGATACCATGTCAAATCAAAACAAGCTTATAATTTCCAAATATTAAAAGATAATTCTATTTTCTTATGAAATAAAGCATATTATTTTTACTCACTTATAATATCTAAAATATGAATTTAAACCACTTTTATTCAATATTTAGATCATTTATTTGTTGGATGTGTCAGCTGTAGTTTTGGTTGAACTTTAGATTTCAAAATGGCCAAGAGTGCAGACTAAATCAGCACCAATAATGGTCTATTTATTTATTATAAATATAATTTTGAATCATTATTTGAGAAAATAAAATACATATAAATGCAAAAAAATATATTTCTTTTTTTTTTTTCCAATGTTTTATTGCGAATCCGTTAATAACATCATCCTAGTCAAGCATCGGTGGTCGAGAGGTCAGTGACAGCTGCTTTATAGGCAGTTGTCCCTGGTTAGCGGGTTCACTTTCTGGCTGATGCTATGACACATGAGAAAAAAAATAACATCATCCTAATTTATTTTTATTTTTTTGTGAATTCTGATTCAGTATATAAATATGTTAATGAAAACAATCATGACCTATGCTGATTTTACATTAACATGACCAAAACATTGAAAGACATTTAGATGAGCAATGTAACTGAAAAAATCTGCTTTATTGTCTAATCGGTGCTTCTGCAAATGTATTACTTTGCATAGGATATTTGGTGTAAGGCCAACAAATTACAGAGTTTTGATAATAAAAAAAAAGAAAACATAGTTTCATCATGCATATCCAGGGTCTTGATTTTCGTGGTACTAGGAATACTGAAATTTATCTTGCACGAAGGCATTTCTTATTCATGTGGAAGTTCTGGTCTTTCCTATGTCTAAATTATAAGTTCGACTGTGTAAGAATATTCATAATAAAATGTTATACAAATTTATATTTCAAAATGTTTTAGTATAAAGTGCATACGATTTGAAATGATAATTTTGAAACAAACCGTATGCTTACATAAAAAGAAATTATGATACCCATAATTTATTTTCATGTGCTTTTTATCTATTTTTAAAGATTAAATTCTTTTTAAAAAAAGAATCCCAATCATTTTTATGCGACTCACCGATTGCGCACAACTCGTCTAATACATAAATAAGCTTTGCACAATTCTAAATACAAACACACATGATGCAAAATTTAAAACTTTATAGAAATGAAAAAAAAAAATTGTCTTTTTCTTTTAAAACAAATTGATTTATTTTTTGTGTGAGCGTCACTATAATTTAAAAACGCATTTACTGTCAGTCAGGATAATAAAAACTTGAGTAATTAAATTATAAAATTAACCCAAGCTTTCCATCACTACGGATTGACAAGTCATTGTTTTATTATAATTAAAATAAGAGAGAGAAAAAAAACGAATATCAGTGGAAATTTGGAATTATTATTATTTTAAAAATATAATTACACATTGCCTCATCTATCAATCAGTTTATGATCGAATCCAGCAAAGAAAATGACAAGTGACAAGAAATATCGTCCTGAAACACTAATTACATTCTTCGAAATCGATGTCAGAACTAAAAAATTAAGACAGAACAAAAATAAAGTAAAAAAAATTACTATGAGAACTCATTAATTTATTTCACTTATAAATTACAATATATTAAGCATAAATTAAAGCAAATTTTACAAATTATGACTGGGTCATTTAAACAAAAGGAATAATTTAAATTTTTCTCTCTAAACTCTCAGAGAATACTGGTTAACTCATTTTCTTGATATCCTCCCAATTTGGTATTCAAATCTAGGTACAACTTGAAAAGTTTCCAAGCTCCCAATAAACTTAAGATTTTTTTTTATAGGTAACCATTTCATAGAGATTTACCTAACTACTCAATTTTTCGTTGATAAATGGGTATCCTTAGTTAGAGGATGAAATAAATAAGAAAAAACCATATCTATTACTATTCAGCATTTTAATAAATCTGGAGAATATTGTTTGTTTGTTTTTTCAAACATTTTTTTTTGTCAAGAATCCCTATAGTGGTGGTCTATTTAAAAACTATTTTCACTATTTATACACTATATTTATTTATTTGGCAGAATTTAGAGAAAAGTAATGGTTTAAATATTAAGTGAAGACCATGATAATTATATATATATATACAAACAAACAAATACAACTTTAAAATGGAATGGAATTTATTTATGTAAATCCAAAAGCACTGAAAAGGCTTTTGATATTTTGTGCTATAATCGTGGCTAGCATTAAAGCAGTACTGATGTATAAAGATCAAGTAAACCCCAACACTGAGTTAATTGAACATTATTAGATTATTAATGAATAATGGTTATTTGTTTAAAAAAAAAACAGATTTATCTTATAAAAATGAATATTTACCAATAATAAAATGTATCAAATGTCTTAAGGAGAATGTGCTTATAAATATATTATTATATGTTAATGACAATCTCAACCTATAGTCATGACAACCTCCTTTAACAGTAAAAGTGGTATCATCTTTATATATGGTCTGATATATTTATATAGACACAAAGGATTAAAACTTGACCAAAGAGTGTGAGATTACTAATAAAAAGAAGTTTAAACAAATGCCATTAATCAAACAAATATAATTTGTTTGGAAAGCAGGCTAATAAATGATCATTTATAATTTCCAAATTCCATATAAAGTATATATTTACTAAGGCAATAAAACCAATCACTCAAGTCTTTAATTGGTTTATAAATGTATTTGATAATAATCAACCCTTGAGCTATCAACAATCTCAACTTGTAGTCAAGGCAACTTTCTTTAACAATAAATTGATTATTTATTAATCTGCATTCAGAATAGGTTATTATTTACCTGATTAATGAGATTTGTTTAAACTTCTTTGCATTATTAATCTCACACTGTCAATATGAACATAAATTAAATTAATAACCAATAAACACATACTCTTCTGCTTTATAAATCTTGTTTTATTATATTAACTACTATAAAATAAATAAATAACACTCCAATGTTTTGACTATATATTTTTATAGTCTTTATCAAGAAACAAACTTAAAACTCTTCTAACAAAATATATATAGCAAAATAACAATAAAAAAATATAGTTAAAACATTGGAGTGTTATTTATTTATTTTATAATAGTTAATATAATAAAACAAGATTCGTAAAGAAGAAGAGCATGCGTTTTATTTATATATATCTACATAAACATATCAGATCATATATAAATGTGGTATCACCATTTTTGTTAAAGGAGATTACCTTAACTACAGGTTGAGATTGTTGATAGCTTAAGCGCTGATTGTTATCATATACATTTATAAGCCTATTCACCTCTTATGTAATATAATTATAATAAAAACAGGAAAGAACATTTATAACAGAAATAATTAGTCAAGTATACTGAAAACATTTAATTAGAATATTAGTATGAACAAACAAAATATATATTTAAATGGTGTAAATGTATAAATGTTGGTATTAAATGTATATTAGGTAAAATCTTACCTTTTCCTTGATGATGATCGGATTTATATACAAGCAAATTCTTGTCATAACCTGTATTTTATTTTACTTATAATAATGGCAATAATATTTATCCATTATGTTACATATTAACACTTATTTCCTCACTTTTTGTATCCATATTAAAGGAAAGATATGAATGTAAACATTGAAATAAAATATATGATTAAATAAAATTCATGATATCAACTGTAATTTTAAAGTTCATAAGAAAAAATATCCTATTGAATCATTTTAATAAACCTCAATCCATTTTGGGTATAGATGGTAAAATGTAAGTGTTCTAGAATCTCCATTAAGTCACTTAAACTTTCCATCCTTGGAAATTCTACAGTGGAGTGTAGAGTTCATCGATCTATTTATTCTTGGTAAACTTGATGTTTTGTAGCACAGATATTAAATACTAGGTCAATTTCATCCCAGTTCTAACAATTATAGTTTCATGAGTGATGACTTTCTTTCCCCATTGTGATTTTGAAATTAGCAATGCAAGGTTGTCTGTATTACTACTTATATATTTTTTGATTAGAATATTTTGTATGAAATAACAGCAATATTTTTACTATTAGATCTCCATAATCAATGTTAGTTTGATCCATAGTTTAAAAATTATAAACACTTTGGAAATTCGAATAATTCAAATTTAATTTTGAAGATTTCAGTTTCGAATTCCTCAGTTGGCTAGTTTTAATTCTACATGTTTCTATTACTTTCTTGAATATTCAAATAGTTATTTTTATTACAATTTCACCTTAATGGTGAATGGTATTTCTATTTAAATTGCAAATTTGAATTAGCTGCTTAAATTTACGCAAGCTGATAAAAAATTTTTATATGAATTCAGAAAAGAAACTCATTAGTTTTTATATTTTCCTGTTATTAAAATGAGGATATTCCAGTAAAAGTAATTTTTGATGACTTTAAATATTAAGTTTGTGATTTTGATTTAAGTCCATTGTTTACTTCAATACTAGTGATTATTATATATAGATAATATGTTTATAATACTATTCTTATCTGCTATTTCTTTCATTCCTTGCTTGTGTTTATTCTATCTGATCATATTTTTCTCATATCGTTGTAGTGTATTGGAGTTACATCACAACTAATGAAATAATTTTAATAAGGTTTAGTTGTTGTGTCTGTGTTTTATATTTTAATTCAATTATGTGTTTATTGTATGATTAAGTTGGGGTTTAAATGTATATACCACCTAATGGTTTCTCAATTATAGTGTTTCATTTTTATTAATGTAGTGTTTAGTAGATAATATTATTTTGAGTCTTAGGACTTGAATTAGGACAAAAAGAGTGTGTAAATAATACTGGAGGGATGTAAAGGCCACACCTAATTATCTTCCCCAGTAAAAAGGTGTTAAAGATGAATGATATCTTTAATTCCTTATCTTTGATTATTTATTATTTAAAGATTAAATTAATATATATATATATGTGCTCTGCACACAGTTAATGAAGCTATTAATAAATTGTCAAAATTTTTACTGCCAAGCGCTTTCGGGACAGTCTACAGTCCCATATTCATGGTGAGTTATTCTGTTAATAACTGTAAAACTATGCAAATTTTATGCAAATTTATATGCAGATGTTACATGGACCATTTACGAGATAGGGAACATCTGAATATAAATTTGCATAAAATTTGCATAGTTTTACAGTTATTAACAGAATAACTTGCCATGAATATGGGACTGTAGACTGTCCCGAAAGCGCTTGGCAGTAAAAATTTTGACAATTTATTAATAGCTTCATTAACTGTGCGCAGAGCACATATATATATATATTAATTTATTTAAGCGTTAATGAAGTAAAATCTTAACTATTAAAGATTAAACTAATATAAGTCTATGATTTTTATTTAGGGTTTGTTTTGTTTTACTTTTTCTAAGGCATCTTGGCTTAAAATTTGTGTGTAATAATTATTCCATCATATAATATTAGGACTTTTTTTTATTACTTGATTTGTTCTACTCTCAGGAGTATTTTCATTTAATGTGTTTAAATGGTACATATCTGTACACACATATACTTGCTTCATGTTTCATTTAATTCAACCTATCTCCCATTGTATAAATAATTTAGTTGAAAATATCTACACACATTTGTATTATGCGTGCATGTGTGTGTGTAAATTTTGATAGTAAAAGGGTTAAAAGTGAATTATTCTGATTATGCCATATAAAAAAAAATACTTTGTTGAAAACATTTGGTTAAAATAATTTTGTTTAAAGAATTTGGCAAAGTAAAACATAATCAATTAACAAGAAAATGTTAAAATATTTAAAACAATAGAATAGGGATTGGAAGCCATTAAATAAGGAAAGTAAATCCTGACTTTTCCTATCTGTGCACATAATCACCAGAAATAGTTACAGTTTGACACCTTCACATCGTGTGCATATTTTAAGTTATTTTAATGAAAAATAAAGTACAATACTCAGGAAACCAAGTTGGCTACAAAATGGTATGAGGAAACGAAATGCTAATGGAAAAGAAATTAAGACCAAGACCAAAATCAAACCCATTAAAAGTGAGGAATGAACCCAAGGCAGAAATGAACATATATAAAAATAGAAAGGAGTATTGTTATAGATATTCAGCTTAATATTTGATTGAGAGACCAACCAAACTCCAATAAAAATTTATTTTGGAATTTATCAGCATCTATTAGATTTAGTATCCTGCTTGTTAATAAATCAACAATCTATGATAACAATACCTGACAATAAGAGAATAGTCAGGCATCGGCTTCTACTAAGTCATCATGGGGGAGTTGGCATCCAAAAGAGTTCCATTAAAATGTAGAAGATCCATCCATATCCTATCATCCCAACATTGCCAGAAATCACAAGCACATCTATCCATCTACATAAATAAGTCCTAAAGCCAACATTGATTTGCCAGTAAAATGGTTTTATTATGTTTAAAGATTCTAACTATGATTTATTTATCTAATTACTTTAACTAGTCTTAACCATATAAACTATCTATTTTATTTATTTTAAATGTTAAATCTACTGGCTTAATTATTAAACAAATAAAAATTTATATTTTATTTTATTTCATTTATGTATAAATGGAGTGATGAAGGAAATTAAAACTTAAAGCATGTTGTTTATGCTTCTTGGCTCTCAAGGTCACCAGAGACAGAGCGAGTCTAGAAAATGCCAACTAAAGTTTTTAAATGTTAAAATATAAAAATAACACGTATAAATTATTTTTTTCAAAATTTCTGTTTCTTATCCCCCATTGTATCAAGGAGATTTATCTGTCCATTCTTAGAATTATGTAAGAATTAAGAAGGTATGGCAAGTGTATTTTATCTTCTTTAAAACTGTGGTAATATATAATCCAAATCTTATAATGAAATAAAAGTAGTAACAATAAAATCATATGTATGTGCATATAGCATTGCCTACAAATGCAATATATTCTTTATGTAGATAAAAATGCATTCCATGCATAAACTTATCAGTCTATCTAGGATCAGTAATCTCCGATACCTTAGCATTAGTTATTTAGATTATATAATTTAAATTTTACATAAATGATTATTGTGACAGGGTTTAAATGATCAAATACTTCATGCTCATAGTTCTATATTTAAAATAAGTTTATTAATATTAATTATGTATGTGAAAGGCCTAATAAATAAATTGTTTATCGTGATATATATTTGGGTTCCTACCTTCCTATTGTAATGGGTACATACGACATTACATTTTTTTATTATTATTAAACATAAAAAAATAAAAGTTTGCAAATAAAACTTCTTTTTTAAGAATTAAAAATTGAAAATTAAAATCGCACAGATGAGAAATTAAAAAAAAGAAACTTTATTAAAAAAAGAAAAAGTATTTTAAAACTAATTTGTCAGTAAAGATTTAAAGATAAAAATATATCTAAGTTTGTACAAAACAAATTAATTAATGTTATTGAAAAAATGGAAATGATTAATTTAATTAGTCCAAATGAACTAACCCTTGGGCATTTAAATGTATAAGTAACGGTCAGGTAGGAAAACAATAGAAACTAATGGCCAATGAAAAAAATCCATCGGGAATCGGTCCTCAGCGAAAAGACCATCACCATCATTATGACATAATGTCTACTGAATCTGAAAGTCTACTATAAAAAGTGAAGGAAAAAAGAGCAGGGGAGAGATGTAAGACAGCAGTGGTGATATGTATTAGTGCAGAGTTGTGGGAGAAGGGATTGAAAAGACGCACTCTTCAATCCCTTCAGTTTTGTTTAAAAAAAAAGGAAATGACATCGTTTTTTACATTAAGGACCAGCTAAAGTAAAAGACCTCCGGATGAATAAATAAAATGGCCAACCGAATACCAATCTCTTTAGGATGGTGTGGGAATTCACGTTCAAACGGCAAGCAACGGATAAAAGGAATGTTTTAAAATCGTAAGAACTTTTTGAACTCTAAGCTTTAAATATATATAATTAATGAACATTTCTAAACAATAAGAACTTTACTTCTAAAACTTGTTCCATATTTAAATAATTGCAATAGAATCCTATCTGACCAACTTTATTTATTAATAAGTAATTTTAATTTGATGTATTTCTTTTGTAAAATCATTTCCATTTATTTATTTTTTTGTTCTTTTAAGTTTTTATTATGATTTCTATTTTTTGTTAAATTAAATTATACAAATGTTAAACTTAAGTCAGGCGTGAATGGCTATATAGATTTGTAAAGTTATATTAGGGGAGGTAATCTTAGGTTATTCGTTCCGTAGTTGGTTTAGGTCAATGGATTGGATATATTGGTGTAATTAGTAGATGTAGTATGAGATTCGCTATGGGCAGAATTGCTTTATACACTGCAGACTTTTTTTTTGCCTATGGAATGCGATCGTAAGTTGGCAAAATGACCACAGTCCTTTCCTATGGAGTTTTTTTATTGCTCTTCTTGTCAGATAAAATTAGGTGGTTGAGACTGAGAAGCCTAGGTAGGAGTTTAAACCAGGGGACATGGGGGTAACCTTGTCCCACTGGTTGAGAGTCTCTGCTTTGTCTTTTGGTCTTGTTGACTGATTATAAAAACTTGACCATTACAGTGTTTTTAATTCTTTTCTTCTTGAGCAGTTAATGATTTCTCAAAATATTTGTTTCTTAATAATTTCATTCATGTCCACAGATTATCCTAAATTTTGATTAGATAGAAAGACTTCTTGTTTTGCTATCCAAGTATCAGCCTGCTCAGTATCTCTATAAAATAATTACAAATTCATATGTGGTTTATAAAGAATTCTTTGTTTTTCCTATAACTTAAGTAAGTCAGCTTTTTCACTGGTATGTGTTGCCAATATCTCTTTTACTTCCTGAGATGCATAATGATCACTATATAATAATCTTTGACATGCTTCAATTGTTGTTAGAAAACTGTCTCCTCTTGCATCAATCTCTTTTACATTTTACTTACTTAATTTAATTTAATCATAACAATCATTATTTATTACATGGGTTTGAATTTATGTTTTGTAGGTTTATATTTTATGTTAAGTTGTTTAAGAATTTGTTAGTCTTTCTCATGGTATGATTCCATGATTCAAGTATTATAGATTCCTTTGATATTATTGCCTTTACTATCCAATATGCATTTGGACTAGCACATTTGAACATGGTAAATGGTTCTTCATACATATCACAATATTTATGAAAAATAAATTCTTTAGGATTACCTACGGGGTGTCTTAATAAAGGCTTTGTCTCCAATTTTACAATGATAGCTAGCTTTTTTTTAAAATTTGTTATGCTTTTCACTCATTTTTAGCATTTATTATATGCCTCCATTTGATCCTTTTCTAGATCAATGGGTGATTCTCAGAGCATAGGCATGGGTTTATGGAATAAAATTGGGGTATGTTGTACTAATTGTAGGCTATGGGTGTGAATCCAGTAGATTCATTCACACTCTGATTTATATAATTGACTATGTACTGTGTGTGCTTTATCCAACCTTTATGTTTATCTCCTAAGTAAGTTCTAAACAAACACCCAAGTTCCTGCACTACATGTTCACATGGATTTGATTGTGGATTCCTAATAGAAGTTAGCACATTTTATTTATTCTTTCTACACCCATGAAATACATTCTTTAGATAGGAAAGGGGTACCATGATCAGTTCAGATCAAAACTGGTTTTCCTATTTTTTTTGAAATTGAGGGTGTCTAATACTTTAACAGTAAATTTAATATTAGCTTGAGATATAGGTTAAGCAGTCACAAATTTTGTGAAGAGATAAGCTAGTAGCAAATATTTTTGCTTATTGAATAGTGGTAATGGACCATAAAAATGCACAGCTAAAATCTGATTTGCTCTTTTGAGAATAGTTTATTGAACTTATATATAATTTTTTGTTTACTGACTTAGCTTTTAAGCATATGTGACAATTTTGAATTTTTATCATGATGTTTTGATACATTCTGACCAGTAAAAACCAATTTTTCAATAATTGTTCAGTTTTCTTGCCTTCTATCTTTTCAGATTTATTTTCCATCTTTTCAGAAACATTTATTAAATCTGTTGATGTTTGGTATGTATTTGCTATCATATTATCCATCTTGGTTGACATTTTCTGACAGTTTCTATTGTTTATTGGCAAACATTTGCTGCATCATTATCATCATTGATTAAATGATGCATTGTTAGCATTTTTTTCTCTTCCACTAGTTTATTTGGAGTTTCAGTAAATTTGGGAGATTGAATAATTTCTATGGTGGTCCCCCAGACACACTAAGGTCTTGTGCTATTTCTATATTTTTTAAAATAGTACTCTCCATGTCTTCACTATTTGTTTCATCAATATTTCAACTTCATTTTCTTTTTCAATACTCATTTCTGATCATATCATTTTTATTTTGCTTTTTGTAATCATGTATTTTTTATTACTTTATTTCAATTTATTACATTAATTATTATTTCTACTTTTAAACTGTGATAAATATGATAATTTACATCATGGAAATATTCATCGTCACTAACACTTTTACAATTTTTTCCAAAACAAAATTTTATGTTCCCATGAAATGTAACTTTTAATTTATCATTTATTCTCTCCATATTAAACCATTTTAATTGGTTGACTATCATCTATTGTATATGTTGTTGTTTTTTACTCGTAAGTAATTTTCTTTTGTCATATGAAAAAAATAATTTTATAAATAAATATATTTATGTTTAATTGTTTTTACTACTGAAATTATTGAATTTTAGATTAATATAAAATCTGATTAACCAACAATTGGAGATACTTTATATAACCAAATGTGATACTAATATACAATTCTAGGCCCTGCATTGGGCACCATATGTAATGGAATAGGATTTTAACTGGTATGATGAAAGGTTAGGTAAGTCATCACAATGAATAAGAGTCTGTCTTAGATCTTTCTGTCTACATACCCACATACATATTAATTTCATTCTGGGGAGATGAGAGGTTAATAATCATATAATTGTTAAACTATATATCTAAACTGACCTCATCTTCACCACCTTTCATTTCCATTATTCCCAGGTTTCAAACTCATGGAGAATATGCATCATCATTTAGTTGAAGGTATATTAATATCACTAAAAATGTGGATATGCATCAACATGCGTGGGTGTATGTATAAGTATAGGTGTGGATACATGAAAATATGTGTAAATGTGTAAAATATACGTAAGTATATGAGAAGATATGGAGAATTGAAAATTGAATATAGAAAAATACACCAAGAGTTTTTAGTTTAAACACTTATATATATTTAACAAATATATTTACAATAAGTAATATTTTAATAACAAAATTTATAAAAACATATAAAATATTTAATTTAAGACCTATGGTTACTCTTTGATTATAATTTATTACAATTATTATTCCAAACCCTTCTCTCCTACAAAGAATAACCATTTGATGTTCATATTAACATAAATGAAATTTATTTTATAATTATGATTGTCTAAATCAGTGTTTCCCAACCTTTTTTGGCTCGTGTACCACTTGGTAGTACATCACGCTAAATTGTACCACTTTGTAAAAATGATTGTATTTTGTGAAATTTGTTATTGCGAGTGTGTTATTTTATTTGCATTATAAATATTATAGGGTGACCATGTATGTATTCACATCTCATAATGAGACAAATTACATTGAAAACGCCTAAACGTCATGCCAGATTATAAACTCACTGAAATTATAAACTCACTGTAACATATTTATATGTATGTGCTTGTTCAGTTTCATATTTTTTCCAAAATAATTTATTAAAGATTACATTATTACATTAAAGGTTATTTGGTACATATTTTGTTCAAAGTGTTGTCTCATTCCTTCATTTGGTTTTCCCGAATTTGAGTCTGTTTTCTCTTTTTCGGAGCATCTTGCTATTGGTTGGGCCATGGAGAGGATAAATCCAGCATGTCCCAAGTCATGGTAAAAATAACCTCAGGGGTTATCAGGCTATCTCTTGCTTTTGTTTTCTTTATATTGTTCAGCATGAAGTTAATAGGAATAAAATTTTGATGATTAAATACTAGCTTACATCTAGTAATCCACAATAGATGATCAAGAATTAATGAGTCTAATTTCTGGGTATGATCCTTTTCTGATACATTCTTTCATATTAAATAATTTAGATTGATTTGCCTTGATCCGACTCATTATTTATCTACTATTTTGTCATATTTCGTTTACTAATAAATGGTTTTAATAAAAATACAAAATTATAAAAAACCAATTAGTATATTTTCTTATCATAATCAAATATTTTTATAAAATAAATTTAATGAGATCTTTGTGCTTGTTTCGAACAACATAATTTTTTGAAATTTGGTTCAAAAGATGCGAGGTATACCCTTAAGTCTACAGCTGCGTTCAATCTGTTTCAATACTTATTTTTTAAAAAAAATATAAGAAAAAGTTCTTCCTACTAATTCTGTACCTGTAAATGGTAATAATAATTTAACAGCTTTCTCAGAAAGTTGTTCATATTCTTTAATGTTTAACCAAAAATTAATTAGATTGTGTCGTTTGAAATCTACTTGTAAAGTTCTGTCACATGATAATTCTATTAAATTTTCTTTATTCTTTATTGATAATGATGTAGCTGTTTCTAAATTTTCTGCATAGAATGGGTTTAAAATCCAATTATCATTTATGTTTTCAAGTTTTGGAAAATATTCCATGAAAGACAATTTTAATCCTGTTAAATGTGCTATTATATTTTTTCGTATGTCTTGAGACAGACTAACCTTATTTTCAAACAAAAAAATATGTAGAGTTTTGAATACTTCCAGTTGATTGTTTTCGATACTTATATATATTACTGTTTCCAAAAATCTAATTTCTTAATCATACTTTCAATTTTATCATTAACATTAAAGATCGTTATCGACTGTACATATTAACAACTTTTCTGTATAATATTATTAATTAAAATAATTTTTATGAATTATAGGAAAAAATGTTTCTATATTTTTATGATTTAATTTTTTTTTTATGTCCGCCATTATTGATTATTTTTCTTGTATCACCAATCAGCGACTCGCGTATCACCAGTGGTACACGTACCACAAGTGGTACACGTACCACAGGTTGGGAAACACTGGTCTAAATCATTCTTGTTTGCTACATAATTGGATTGGAATTATAATATTTTATTTTCATTAACTTAATAGGTAAAATTCATGTCAGTCATATTATTATGGGATCCCCCTTTTATATAATATAATTATAATAAAGACAGAAAAGACCATTTATGATAGAAATAATTAGTCAAGTATACTGAAAACATTTAATTAAAATATTAATATGAACAAATAATATATATGTAACAGTATAAATGAATAAATGTTGGGAATAAATACATATTAGATAAAATCTTAACTTTTCCTTGACGATGATCGGATTTGTAAACAAGCAAATGCTCATCATAACCTATATTTTATTTTACTTACAATAATGGCAATAATATTTAATAATTATGTTATGTATTAATACTTATTTTTCTCCTTTTCATATCAGTATTAAAGAAAAGATATGTATATAAACATTGATAAAATTATATAACTAAATAAAATTCATATCGTCAACCTAACTATAATTTTAAAGTTCATAAATATAACGGTTGGGATAGAATGGAGTCTTACCATATCTGCACTACAAGGCACCACTGGGCCACTTGAACCTAGAAAATTTATATAGTAGGCATATTAAATGTAAGTAAAGATTCAAATTTTAGATATGTATATTTTATTCCGACCGTCAGCCCTTGTCACTAGCTCAGTGAGACGCAGAAATTTATAAAATATAAATTCTTGAAATATTTTTTCAATATTAAAAAAAAAAGAAAATTAAAGAAGCCACTGCCAGTAATTAACACACAAAACAACATTTATTAATGCACATATAAATAAAATTGAGGAATAAAATTTATTATTTTTGGATTCTAATATTAACTTTTAAATTACTATTTTTAAACAGTCCACACAGATTGACATTTTAATAAATTTTACTTTAGAATGTTGAGTATAGATAGGCTACATAGATTACTCAGTCAAAAACACTTCAAAATAAACATAAACGATCAAAATATAAAGTCATTGATGGAATTGTAGAGGGAAATTTACAAGAAACCCAATGGCATTCATCATAAGATGCCACATTGACACCAATAACTTAAAAGACACTCGAATAAATACATTTTTAAATACTCAATGTGAGGTATCATATTTACCGAATATCTATATATTTTAATGAAATATGAAAATAAAAACATAATTAAACATTAATGAATCTATGCAGTCATCTATACTCAACTTAAATTTAATGCATTTAAATAATTTAGTCAATAAATATTAAAACAAAAAAAAAAATTGGAAATGATTAAGTCAGCAAACTCAAAAGTATAAAAATTAAACATTAATAATTGATTTGAAAAGTCAAATTAAAGTAAATTTTAAAAAATTTAGGTTTAGCTTGTCAAATCTTGAAAGTTCTTAATTATTTTTAAAAAATTTTTCAGTTATATCTCTTACAGTAGAAGAGTCCTGGTTCCTGGTATCAATTCCCACAAAGTCTTTATTTGAAGACTGGTCTATCTGAAGGTGGCCTTAGCTGTTTCAATCCTGGTATTATTTTATTTTATTGCAGAATCCATATGATTCAGGTCTGCAACAGTACCATTCATAATTCAAGTTATTTCATTTGAAATAAATGAGAGAGGGTGACAAGTGCGTCTTATCGCCCTTCTCACAAAATCAAGCTGGAACTGTTCTTAATTTGGATATTTTTCTTTTTATACACATCATCTGGATTCACTGAACAATCAATCATTTTCATTAGGGTCCGAGCGCTGGTTTTCTGCTTCTATTGGACATTCTGCTTCAAAGCGGGAAACATTCTTTAATTTGTATCTATATCTTTCATCTGACTTTTTAATTATATAATATCCCCAAAGGCTAGTTTGCTTTTTGATAATTAATAACACAATCATTTCCATTTTGAGATTTCAGGAATTAATTAATACCTGTTTCTATTTTTACTTACGTTACTTTTTTCTAAAATATTTTATATTTAGATCTTTTAGCTTTTTTTATAAAAAAGTACGTTCAAATACTTTTTTTTATTTAAAAAAAAATACTTTTAAAGTTTTGCATCTGTGCGAATATATAGACATACATCGAACAACTGTTTTTAATTTTAGTTTTTAGTTTTTTATTTACAAAGTTAAAAAAGTTTTTATTCTAATTTTAAATTAATGTAATGGCATATTATATACCATTACATATCAGTAAATCTCCTCAAAAAACAAAAACATTAAAAAAAAAAGAATTTACTTAGTGTTAGTAATTATGTTACACAAATTGATTATATATGAAAATTTCAAAAGAACAAAACTTTGGTTAGTAATTACAGAAACACATATAATTTCTGCTCCCTCCCTTCCAAGTTTTTTTTCTCCTACTTTTAAGTATTACTTAGACAAGTTAAATGGTTGGATTTTAAATAAGACTTTATTTTAAAAAATTATTTATAATAATTATTACGTTTTTATTCCTCGTATTTATGTTTACATATGCGTAATTTTTCTTACTGGCAGTACTTTTTACACACACTTCAAACTATAACTTTGCGTTAATAGAAAAAATATATACACTTCAGAAAAAATATTACTGGCTTAATTTTCAAGGTACTCGTGGTTTATTAAACATTGGACTATAACATCATGTTAATACAAAAATATATATACTCATTTTTAAAGAAAAATGTTACTGGCATGATTTATTTTTAAAATTCTCAGGGTACTCGTGGTTAAAGTGTATCGGTCCACATTGGGTGGCCAATTATAACAGTCAGGATAGAGTATTTGTGTAAAAGTTGGATCTTTAACAGCATGTATCCACCTACTCTATAAATTTTTCAGGTTCAAATGGTCTGGTGGCACCCCGTATGGCAGATACAGTAAGACTCTCCATCTTTCCCGATAGTTTTAATTGGCACCCAACATAGGGCACAAACCCATGACCCTGAGATTAAGTCTCATGCTCTGTGGGCCAATTATAACAACTGGTATAGAATGGACTCTTACCGTATCTGCACTACAGGGTGCCACTAGGCCATTTGAACCTAGAAAATTTATATAATAGGCAGATACGTAAGTTAAGATTCAAATTTTACATATGTATATTTTATTCCGACCGTCAGCCCTTGCCACTAGCTCAGTGAGACACAGAGATTTATAAAATATAAATTCTTGAAATATTTTTTCAATATTAAAAAAAAAACAATTAAAGAAGCCACTATCAGTAATTAACACACAAAACAACATTTATTAATGCACATATAAATAAAATTGAGGAATAAAATTTATTATTTTTGGATTTTAATATTAACTTTTAAATTACTATTTTTAAACAGTCCACACAGATGGATATTTTAATAAATTTTACTTTAGAATGTTGATAATAGATAGGCTACATAGATTACTCAGTCAAAAACATTTCAAAATAAACATAAACGATCAAAATATAAAGTCATTGATGGAATTGCAGAGGGAAATTTACAAGAAACCCAATGGCATTCTTCATAAGATGCTGCATTGATACCAATAACTTAAAAGACACTTGAATAAATACATTTTTAGATACTCAACATGAGGTATCATATTTACCAAATATCTATATATTTTAATGAAATATGAAAATAAAAACATAATTAAACATTAATGAAACTATGCAGTCATCTATACTCAACTTAAATTTAATGCATTTAAATAATTTAGTCAATAAATATTAAAACCAAAAAAATGGAAATGATTAAGTCAGCAAACTCAAAAGTATAAAAATTAAACATTAATTATTGATTTGAAAAGTCAGATTAAAGTTCATTTAAAAAAATTTAGGTTTAGCTTGTCAAATCTTGAAAGTTCTTAATTATTTTTTAAAATTTTTCAGTTTTATCGCTTACAGTAGAAGAGTCCCAGTTCCTGGTATCAATTCCCATGAAGTCTTTATTTGAAGACTGGTCTATCTGAAGGTGGCCTTAGCTGGTTCAATCCTGGTATTATTTTATTGCGGAATCCATATGATTCGGGTCTGCAACAGTCCCATTCATAATTCAAGTTATTTCATTTGAAATAAGTGAGAGAGGGCAACAAGTGCATCTTCTCACTCTTCTCACAAAATCAAGCTGGAACTGTTCTTAATGTGGATATTTTTCTTTTTATACACATCGTTCAGATTCACTGAACAATCAATCATTTTCATTAGGGTCTGAGCGCTGGTTTTCTGCTTCTATTGGACATTCTGCTTCAGAGCGGGAAACAATCTTTAATTTTTATCTATATCTTTCATCTGACTTTTTAATTATATAAGATCCCCAAGGGCTAGTTTACTTTTCGATAATTAATAAAACAATCATTTCCATTTTGAGATTTCAGCACTTAATTAATACCTGTTTCTATTTTTACTTACGTTACTTTTTTCTAAAATATTTTATATTTAGATCTTTTATCTTTTTTTATAAAAAAGTATGTTCAAATACATTTTTTTTATTTAAAAAAGAAATACTTTTAAAGTTTTGCATCTGTGCGAATATATATACATACATTGAACAACTGTTTTTAATTTTAGTTTTTTATTTACAAACTTAAGAAAGTTTTTATTCTAATTTCAAATTAATGTAACAGCATATTATATACTGTTACATAAAGAAAAATGTTCTAGTGAATCATTTTAATAATCCTTATTAATCCATTTCAGGTATAGATATTAAAATGTGAGTGTTCTAGAACATCCATTAAGTCACTTGTACTTTCCATCTTTGAAACTTCTGCTTTGGAGTGTAGAGTTCACTGATCCATTTATTAATGGTAAAATTGATGTTTTCTAGCACAGATGTTAAATGCTACATCAATTTCATCCCAGCTCTGACAATTATAGCTTCATGAGTGACAACTTTTTTTCCCTGATGTGATATTGCAGTTAGCAATGCATGGTTGTCTGTATTACTATTTATATATTTTTTGATTAGAATATCTTGTATGAAATAACAGTGATATTTTTACTATTAGATTTCCATAATCAAAGTTAGTTTGTTCTATTGTTTAAAAATTATAAACACTGTGATAATTTGAATAATTCGAATTTAATTTTGAAGATTTCAATTTTGAATTCCTCATTTGGCTAGTTTTAACTCTATATGCTTTTTATTACTTTCTTGTATATTCAAATAGTTATTTATATTACTACTTCACCTTGTTGGTGAATGGTATTTCTATTCAAATTGCAAGTTCAAATTCTCTGCTTAAATTCATGCAGGTTGTTCAGCCAATGAGAAATTTTTATCTGAATTCGTAGAAGCTGATAGTTTTTATATTTTCCTATTATTAAAATAAGGCAATTCTATTAAAGGTAATTTTAGATGAGTTTGAATATTAAGTTTGTGATTTTGATTTAGATCTATTGTTTACATCATTATTATGATTATTATATATAGATAATATGTTAATAACAATAACATTTTTATTTGTTGTTTTTCCCTTTAAAATAATTCCATTCTTTGCTTGCATTTACTCTCCGCTCATATTTCTCTCATATTTTTGTAGCATATTGGAGTTACATCACAATTAATGAGATAATTTTAATAAAGGTTACTTGTCATGTCTGTATTTTATATTTTAATTCAAATATGTGTTTATTGTATGATTAAGTTGGGGTTAAATGTATATACCAACTAATGGTTTCTCAATTATAGTGTTTCATTTTTATTAATATAGTGTTTAATAGATGTTATTATATTGGGTCTTGGATTTGAATTAGGTCCAAAAGGGTGTGAAAATGATACTGGAAGGATGTAAGAGCCACACCTTACAATATATTATGGCAAGATTAAACCACAACTGATTACATGAGTCACACAATGATAACACAGCAAAATTTAATTATGAAAAATACATTGATGTTTATGATTCATAAAACAAAGAATTCTCTTTTGTATCACCTCAAAATGTTAGACAAATTTCCTGTTTATTAATTTTCTTTTAATATGGCAGCTTATTGATCTAAATTTTTATTAACATGACTTTTGCTAACTAATCTTAATAAATTAAGTAGGCAATTCATATTAAAACAATATTTTCTATTTTAACTACTAGCAAACATATTTACAAAAATCTAGCATAAAATACATTCTTATACAATACAATAAATTACACAGATAAAATCCTGTTCTTAAATAATAATAATAATAATATCAAGTATGATCTGTAAAAGTTCTCTACCTTTATGGATTCATTCTTCTAGCTAGATTATATCTAGGTTGGAAATTCATCTTCTGCTGCAGTAATCAGTTTTCTGATGTTGAAGTGTGCACTAAAATATTTTGATCTCATATTTATGCTATCCTATATCCAAATAGTGTGTGTGCTTTTTTTAACTTTTACCATTGTATTTTTCAATTTAATTAATATTATAATTATTCTTTCTCTGTAGAGGGGAAATTATACTTTTTTTTAAATTAATATCTAATGATTGCAATTGTTGTCCAAAAATTAAGCTAGTAATTTTTCTTTTTATTATTAATTTATCTATGTCTGAATCTTTGATTAAATAAAATCTTTAATTAACCTTTGAGTTATTTTTGAATATCAATTTAAAGTGACTTTTTTACTTTTCTTCTTCAAACATAGCAGTTTCTAAAAACTTCAAGGTTGTATATGAAGAAAGGATAAGGCAAATGCCAGCACAAGGTTTGAAAAGTGTAGTTCGTTGCAAATCCAAAAAAAAATTCGTAAATAAAGTTTAAACTGTAATTTAATTAATATGTGTACATCCGAGTTAAATAACACTATTACTATTTGCAATGACACAAACTTGTTGAACATATGATAGAGCTTTTATAATATAAAAGAAATTATTTAATCTATGAGACGGCATGTTTTTTGTATTGTAAGTACATATTTAAACAGATAAATGATTGTTATATATATTCTAAAGATTCAACAATCAGAGATCACTAACTTTGAAAATGTTGATCTAAATAAACAATAATTTTGTGTTTAGGGGTACAAACACTGACAAACTATCACCAACATTGACTTAGTGTCATTTTCTTATCTTTTAATTAGAGTGATTAAAGTCACTTTAGCATATTATATATATATTAAATGAAAGTGATACTGTTTATGTTTTTTATATTAATGTTAATGTAAAGATGAGAAAAATCATTTAATAAGAAATTTTTTTAAATTAATGTAAAATCAATCTTGCTTCCAAAACATAATTCCCAGTTAGAAGATCCAGTTACTTGTTATTAACTTATTATTTTTCAATTTCATTTTTGTACATATTTTTAAATAAATTCATTGGAATATTATTAAATCAATGATTAGTTAAGAAAAACAAATTTTGATCGTCATCATTAAAAAATAATAATGCCGATCAGTAAATTATTTCATGTTTTTTTAACTCAAAACAAAAATATTAGCATGTTAAAATATGTATTTTATATAATGAGTTCCCATAAGAATTTAAATAGAATTATTAATTTATTAAATCAATATTTAAGTATAATAAAACATTTAATTGATAAGTTCAGTGGTAGCTCGTAACTCTAATGTATAGAGATGCTACTTTAAGTAATCCCTGACATAACAATTACTTATTTGATTTGAGTAATCAAATATTTCATAAATCATGCTTTGCAATCTTTAATATATTTTTACATAAAATATATTATTTGATACATCATACTTTTATAAATAGAATTTATAATAATAAATGCTTTGCAATTAACAATTTTGTAATTAATAAAGTTTCATTTGCTGTTAATGAATGGAAAATATTTTTTGTCCCTTTTCATACTAGTATATTAAACTTTGAACAATATAATAAAAATATCTCGAATGATTTAAAAACATACAGTATTAATAGGGTCTAAAATTATATTTTATTTTTTATAAGAATAAATATGAGAATAGAAAGGAATGTAATGATGATAAATATAATTTTATTATTAATTTAACAGGTAAAGTTTTTAAAGAGGATGAAAAAAGAATATTAGAAAAAGGATTAAAATATATACCTGTGAGAAAAATTGAAATGCAAAAAGAGATTTTTGAAATAGAGGCAAAATGTAAACTAATGATAGATAGATGAAAGGTTTTAGGTAAGGTGAATAATGGTAATGAAAGGAAAAGATATGGGTATGAAAGGATGATGAAGGAGTTTCAATATATGATGGAAGAATTAGAGTATGATATAAAAAGTAATAAGAGTGATAAATCTGGTTATGATAATGAATGGGAAATGATTATGAATATGAAGAGTAAATATAATGATGTGGTGTTCTTAAAAGAAGATAAAACATCTAGTATGGTGGTAATGAAGATAGAAGAGTATAGGGAAAAGATGGAAATATTATTAAAAGAGGATTGCTTTGAAATGATTAAGAAGAATGAGGGTGTGGGGGAAATAAAGAAATAAATAGATTTATAACAGAAATGTATTCAAAAGGAAGTATAGGTGTGAATGATTTAGTGAAATTGAAGAGGATGGATTTTAAAGATGCTGAGATTGGGATACCTTTGAGACCAATAATTAATAATATTGATACATATGAAAAATTATCAAAGTGGTTATTTACTAATGTTTTAAAAAAATATGGAAGGAAAGAAAGAGGAAATAATATTAATAATTCATATGAATTTATAAAAGAATTAAAAGTTTTTTTTAGAAAAAAAAACGATAATGTAAAAAATATATGGTTTGTAAAATTAGGTGTGTAATATGTATACAAATATAGATCCAAATAAAGCTGTTGAAGTAATTATGGAAATGTATATCAAGGCTGGTAATAAGAATATTAAAATTGGAAGTCTTTTATTATATGACATGTTGAGTGTATGCTTTAAGGATGTTATATTTGTATACAAGAGGAAATATTATAAACAGTGTAAAGGTCTGAGTATGGGAAACTGTTTAAGTGGTTTACAGGCATTATTATATATGGATTTTTTTGAAAAAAGATATTTTGGTGATACTAGATACAAACCTATATTGATGATTATTTTTTGGTATTTAATGGGAATGAAAGGAAATCAGAATGTTTTTTAAAATATATTAATTCAATTGAGGAAAACATAAAATTTACAATGGAAAAATAAATAAATAATTCAATTAATTATATGGATGTTAAAATTAAAAAAGTTATAAAAAATTATAGAGTAGGGATTGAGACTAGTATTTTTAGAAAAGATACTTTTTATGGATTATTGAGTAATTGGGAATCAGATATTGAATACATACATAAGATTAATATTGTTAATAATAGAATAGTTAGAGGAATTAATTTATGTTCAGAGGAGGGGTTATTTAGGGATGAAATGGAGTGTCTAAAAAATAAGGCAGTAAGAAATGAATATCCAATTAAGATTATTAATAAATTATGTGGGAAAAAGAATATAGACAAAATTGAGAGGAAATTGAGGAAAAAGAAAAAAAAAAGAAGGAATTTATGTATAGTGGGGTATAAAGTGTCAAAAAGTACTTTTTTTAAGATTAAAAAGATAATGAGGGATATGAATAAGAAATATGGGAAGGGATATGGTTTATTGTTGAAAGCAGTATATAAAAGGAAATGATAATATGATAAAAAATAGGAATGTTGAAAATATGAATGGTATTTATAAAATAGAGTGTTTGGATTTTAAAAAAGATAATAAAGGTGTATCATATATTGGTACAACAAAGAACAAATTAGAGACAAGATTGAAACAGCATTTGAGAGATAAGAATTCTAATGTAAATATACATAGTAAGGAAGTTGGTCATATAGATTTTAAGATTAAAATGTTGGAGGGGGTTAGATTATATAAAGAAAGAATGGTAAAAGAGAGTTTATATATAAAAAGATATAAACCTATTTTGAATAGAATTGGATAAGTAATGCATAAAAATTATTTTTGGAAATAAATGTAATTTTGAAGGGTATAGGAAAGAAGAAGGAATAAGTGTTTTATTGTAAAATTGGATTTTGGATAAAAGAAAATGTAAAAAGAGAAAGTGTTTTAATTTAATTGATTTTAATGTATTTTATTTATTTTAATTTTTATGGGGTTTATATATATATATATATTTTGTTTTTTTTTTATACTTTTTTGATATTTTTTTGGTCTTTTTGGTTTTATTATGTGGAGTTTGTTATAATGTAATATGTTTTTTCTAGATCCTTGAAAATGACTATAAAGTAAAAATAGTTGAAACGTTGGAACAAGTGGATATATATATATTGAACGGAATTGAAATTCATTTCAATGGTGTTATTACTAAAAATATTTATTAAGCTTTTAATTTTCATTAAATGTTGAATGGTTAAATTTTATTATTTTAAAAAGAATACGTGTATCAAAATGCACAAGCGTTTATATGTAAAACGGTTCATTTCAGTGTTATCGATTTATTTTAAAATAATTTTCTTATACCGCTTGTTTTTACTTTAAATCAATTAATTAAAAAACAAGCAACCTAGCTAATTACTTTCCTGTAGCTTTTATTTTAATTATTGTAAACAATTCTAAAAGCGGAGATTTGATTTCTATGTAGTTGTTTTCGTTTCAATAATCCCTGGGTAGAATTCTTAGATAGATTGAGCAGGAGATTAATATTTGCCCTGCCTAAGGCATAGAAATTGGACAACAAGGAAAGTGTTTCGCGGGAAATGGAGCAACGTATAAATAGCCCCGAAAATTTGGAGCGTCAATTAATTCATTATTCATCACTAGACAAGCTGTTCCTCAAGTGAAAGTTTATCTCAATGGACATTTAAATTCTTAAAGGAAATTCGCTGTTATTTAAATCCTTTTGCTTGCAACAAGATGAAAAATTCTATACGTGTTACCACTACCCGAATGGCTTGCTAACTCAACAAAAAACGGATCCCTGACTTCTAAATTTGCTCCAGTAATGCCTTAAACACCTACAAGAAGCTGGAACCTTGTTACATCTACCTTGCCGCTGTCTAAGAACTTGAAATCAACTAAAATAATAGTGTGCACTCTACGTGAACTTTGTTTTACCGAAAGGTAATTATTTTCTTTTATTATTCTTCCCAGGGTAAATTAATTCTCAGTAAATCTCTGCTCAATCTAATCATAAATATGTATTCTTAAATAATAGTTATATTCATATTTAACCTTTATTGTGTTTTCTTATATTTTTGTAATGGGTTTTGGAATCTTAGTTTTAAGATTCCCAATTTGCTTTCAGTTTTGTTTATTGGAGAGTGACGAATGAGTTTTATATTTATATTTGCTTTAGCGGTCGTGCATTTTAAATGCTTACCTGTAATTATTTAGTATTCAATAATTAATTTGTAAACACTGTGTTTGCACTTTCACAAACCCCAAAAATCTTTTGGCTGGCGACTTTATCGTCTAATTTGCCGCAGGTGGAGATTTCATTTTTAATATCTCTAAAAGCAGAAATTAGAATTGTGTTTTTCTTTGTAATTTTATAAGTCGTCAGCAGGAAGATAAAATTTATCCTTTCTTAAATTAAAGGTGAGCAATACTTTCGTTCTGCTAGAGTATTTAAACTTTTAATATTTCGTACTCATGTGCACTCTCCGATAGATTTCTTTTTGTATTTATTATGTGTGCTTTAAATTTATCAGAGCGTGTATTCAGAATTTGTTTGTAAGTTTATTTTCTTTAAATGCTGGGGCAGACGTAACTGTTTTTCTAATTATTTACTTGTCCCTTATTGAGACTTTAATTATTAATTTTAAAGTAATTTTCGCCAATCGTTTGGCTGGGATTCACCAATTTTACTTGTTTTACTTCGTTTCAAGCATATTTTTCGGTTGTTCTTGAGGTGGATCAATCACCGCTATTTTAAACATAGTAATAGGTGCAGCTCATACCGATATAAGGACATTCGGGGTCTGACCAATTTTTGGACCTCGAAAAGCTCATCGGCACTGGATTTCTTTGATCTGTTTCAAGGGCATATGGTTTAAGTATCTGAAAGTGAGAACTAATGTTTGGGTGAATCCTCTGCTGAATGAGATTTACATCCTCCCTTTTATAATTCGTTTATTAGAAGATCAGTCAGTCTGTCATAGCTTTACCTTAAGTATTTCTGATACACGCCTGAGTTAATCCTATTTATTGTGTTAATAAATTATAAACTTTTCTTATAGGTTATTCTTCTCTGAATAAAATGTTATTAAATATGTTTAAACTTAATTTGGCTGATGTTTGTCTTTGTGCTTTTGTCTCAATTGTCTAAACAATTTAAGATCTCTTGTTTCTCCCTGAGTCTAGTCACGCAAACCACCATCATCATCTATTCTGATCACAGTAAACAAATTTTCGAGACACGTAGTGGTCTGGTGGCGCCCTCTGTATCAGAATAGATTGATAGACAAAATTAAAAGCTTTCGTCCGGCACAATATATATATATATATAGAACAATATAACAAGATATATAATACAAAACTATTATTGAGACTCTATATTTAAGTTTATGTTCAGCTCAGCTCAGTGGGAGGCTATAGGCAGTTCATAAGATATATGATAATAAATAAATGAAAGAAGAAATATTACAGAACACTAAATATAATGTAAATCCTTTTTATTAATTAATTGTATGATAAAGAATCATGTTTATCGGTACAGTCTATTAAAATATACTTTAAACTTAATTTCTTTCTTCATTCAAATACAACATATATCAGCTTGCTATAATTATAATACTAAACAATTCTATGACTTGGCATATCACAATCTAAACATCTACTTTAATGCCAATCAAGAAATAAATGATACGATCTCAGGGAATTTAACAAACACAGTTGAATTAAGTAAACTACATTGGCCCATAAGTTATAATTCTAAAGTATGATAAAAATGTAATGAAACAAATTAACTAAAATATTCTACTGTGTTTCAATGATAAGATAATGACAGAAATAGGGCATTTTAATTTCATATCACCATCTAACAAATATACTAACTTAGCAACTTTTCTAATATGTTTATCCAGTGGCAAATGTTCCTTATAATGTTTGGATTAAGTAAGAACAATATTGTCATACACCAGCAGATTTAATATTATAACTCTAAAATAATACATCTATTTTATGATAGATTTATGAAATGTGGAGATGTGGAAATGGAAAACATGAATGTATACAATAATAACTCCAGACACAATTTTAAGATTTTAAACAAATAAAATAAATCATTTATTATAATAAAAATAAATTTGGTTTAACATATTTACAATTGGACTACTTGTCCTACACATTTTTAAATTATGGAATAAACTTTAAGCATCAGTTTGGGATTATGCCTATTATCAAAGCAAATTAACAACAAATTTAAATATTCTGACTTCGAACACATGCTTTACATGTTTCATCTACATGGCACTAAATAAACAACATATTATATTATTAACACACAAAAAAAAATTTTTTTGAGAGGATATTACCATTGATTAATAAAATAAATCAAATTAATTATATTTGGCTCTCAACCAAGCAACTTTCTCTAATTGATTAAATAATCACTTTCAATTATGAATATCTTTCATGCATAGCAACAAAATCATGTTCATTCTGATGATTTGATGATTTATAACCTTTATTTAAATAAATACACTGTAGTTCAAAATATTTATTCCCCGTTTTAATCTCAATAACTTAATACTTCTATTTAAATGAATGTAATGTATTTCAAAACATTTATTTCTCATTTTAATCTCAATAACTCTATACTTTATATATGCAATATTATTTATATTACGCGTGTGTGTGTCAAGCAACAATGATAGAAAATAATCTTTTCTACAAATTCTCCATTCATTAAGAAAATATCATACAATTACTTTATTTCGGACAATGTCGTAATTCACCAATAAAATAAGACACTAATATTACATCAAGAATTAATGTAACAATTTATCTGACCACATTTTAATTAACACAGAGCTATATTTTCATGATTATACAGACTATACGTTATAAGGGAATCTACATGAGGAACAGATAACTCTTACTGAACACTTCTACAATAATTCATCTGCTTCTAAATACAGTGTTGGAGGGGAACCTCTTTCCTCATCACCAAGAATATAAGAAAAACGTCACACAACTTCCTAAACATCATTTAATCATACTTCGACAATAATTCATCTACTTCTAAATACACTATTGGTGGGGAATCTTTTCCTCATCACCAGGGCTCTAAGAAAACATCACTCAACTTCAAAAATATCATTTAATCATACGCATATAATACAAACTAGGCTCTACTCATGGAAAAACATATACTAAATAAGCAAAATCTTTTATCCCTACAAACATTATATCGCAATCAGATTTCTTTCCATTCTCAAAGGTCTTCTAAATATCGAACAATATAAATACACGCTGGCAGATAAATACATACAGATAACATACTAATCCATTCCATTCAGTAGAATATGACAGCATCCAAAATTTATATATAAAAATATTCACAAACTGAACTTTATCAAACAAATGTCATAATTGTGCAAAACAGACACACAACTGCGAATAAAAAAATATATAAAATTAACTCTAAATTACACACTATGCAGGCAACATGGTAATTAAATATTGCATCAAGGTATAACTTTTAATTCAAAATAAACTTTAGGTTACCTTTTAAAATTTAATGGTTATAATTATTACAAACGAACTTTCTTTCATATCTAGTAAACTATTTCTGTTATATGTTCGTTGATTGAAAAAAAAAAATTCTCACTTTGAGATAATAAAGTATACAAAATAAATATAAACCTCTCTAATAATACAAAAAAAAAATATTTATTTCTTTTACCTTCGTAAAAGAACAATAAGACCTATTAGTACACAATCAATTGTTACCAGCATATTCCTCATTTGGATACACTTCGAGACAGTCTAGAAGATCAAAATAACCCAAATTATCAATAAAACATAATAATAAGTAAGCGTATTATCAATCATATACATTAATAATGACAAGCAATATAAAAAAAAATAAAGAAACAAAAGTTATTAGTTTTGTAACTTAAAAATAAAAGTTCACTTGCAAAACTCGTTTCCAGATTTATGGAACAATATGGGACACATTCCAAAATGAATTTAAATTAAAATAAACTGCTGCGGGTAACCAAACAAATATAATCGTGCTTAAATAGGACTCAGCATCTTCAATGTTCATAACAAAGTTATTTAAGTTACGGTATCATACCTAAGCAATCAATTTGTCTTCTATTATGACGAGAACATAATAAATTCTTAACTACTGTTGGACAGGAATTATCTCACTTATTCCATTGTAGTTTTAAATTAAATATGTAATTATTTTAGTAGTTTCTTGAATAGCATTTAACACTTATGATTTATTATATGCCTGGTTTATTCTTAAATATTGTCCATTAAGATATCGTGTTTCCCTAGTAATTCTTCAACTAATAATATTTTGTTTTATTTTCCATTTTTATCGAAGAGAACAGAAATTACCTGCATTTCTATTCTTCCATTCAATCTCAGCAAATACTTAATTTGAAGGAACTCACATTTATTTCCTTCATTTAAAATATGTATTTGAACATGGCATGATTTATCCACTTATGCATATTCTTAATTCTATGTTTCATCCTCACAAAAACACAACATGGAAAATAGTGAAGAATTAAAATACATTCTGTAAAATAGTTCTGCATGCGTTTCCCAGATATATTAAAATACACACGTTGGTTAGTGATACAACAATAATATTCATACAATTTATTCCTGTTTAAAATGACAATTAAATGGAGTAGTGTAGACTGGACGTTATCAACATACATTTTTAAAAGAGCAATAGTTATGAAAGGGTTATTTTAAAAAAAACATTTAAACTGAGGAGAGTAAAGTAAACTGAGTACCTTTTAAAATTTAGAACTGCATTCTGAAATTAACTTGTCCCATAATAAATTCTTAAAATCCTTTCGATGTTTTATTCCAAAGTCTTTTTTTTTTTAAATCAATTTGACTTCAGCAATTGGTTTTAAATTTTCACAATAAAAAAAATGAGCCACTGTTTTCTGGCTACCATTACCTTACATCATATGCAAATTTTTTACTGGAGATCTTTGTTAAAAAACTCTCTTTAGCAAAAAGGTCATTTTTGTCTTCACAAGGTTACTCCCATGCTTCCTCTCTATCTAGGCTAATTACATATTAAAAAAAAAAATCTTTTTAGAAAAAAAAACAAAAAACATTTTGATTAAATCAAGAAAATAAATAAATAAAATAAATAGCTTTTACAAACTTGAAAAAAAAAAGAATATTAATTAACTATTAAACAAAAATGATTAATAATTTATCTAATTTGTGAAATAATTTATTGATTCAACTATCTATTGATCATTGGAAAGAAATATATCTTTGTTAAATTATTTAAGATAGTTACTGTAATTTAAATGTTTTTACTGTACATGTACTATTGCTTAATGTTTTTAGAAGATGAAAATGAAGTGAAAACGATGCAGAGTCATACATGCATGCACATACACTATACTATACATATTAAAGTATCTTAACTAAATATAATTGAAATGGCTATTAATTGTTGACAAAAGGATAAGTATTAAAGAATAAGGATTTTGCAACCATTAAACCAATACTACACTAATATAAAATAACCTTGCTTTTCCTGCCCAAATATACCAATTCCTACAATAACAACCCCTCTCTCTGGCATTAAATACTTCACTAACCACAATAATAATAATGAATGCTTATAAAGTGGTCAATCATCTGCATAAGCAATCCATATCCAAGCTTTAAACAATCTCCAGCAAAGAATTTAAAATTCTAAGGCTATTTCATTTTTTTTAAATATAATATAACTATTTAATGCAGATACGAAGTATGTCAATTCCTTGTGCCCATCCAGATGGTCACTATATATATATATACATACAAGAAATAAAGTTTTTATAAAGAAAAGAGGGAAATGAGATTTTTAATTGTTTGAATTATACAATTAAGTAGTGTGTTTTATTTTTAATATAGATATGCATCATGTAAACAGATTAAATACTTAAACAAATAAACTTATTATTAATTATTCATAATTTTTTTTTTTAGTTTTTTTTTATTACTTTATTATTTCAATGAAAATTTGTTTCATTAAACTAATTTGCATAAATAAATTATTAAATATAATTTTCAATGCAAAAGTTTTTGAATATTTGAATTGTTTGTTATGAATAAATATATTCTAACAATAAAAGATAAGTTTTAATTTTCTATTCAATTTATTTCATAAATTATAATAAAATATGTAGTGTTTTTTCCCATCTCTTTCATAGATGTCATCTGACTTTAGGTCAATCTGTTTTTAATGCAAAAATATAACATTCTCTGCTTCAAATCCATAAATTAAGTTAAAATTATTATTAATAATAAAATTGTGAAAAATAGAGAGAATTGAAGTGCATTTTACATGCTTAATATTAGTTTTAAAAAAACGTGTGTTCTTACGCTTAAGAAAGTAAAGCTTTTAAAACATCTATTTCGTCTATATATGTTTAAAGAAATGCAGGACTCTAAATTTTAAAACAAAAATTATGAAAGGTGTAGTTTATTATATATATAAAAAGGATGTAAGAATAGTGACTAAGAAGAAAAAATAAGTTCATATAAATATCAATGATATTCTAATTCATTATTATCAATTTTTACTTTACCTTCATTTTGGAAGACATAGCTTTATTTTAATCATTTAAATCTATTTTTTTGTTTTTGTCTGACAACTTTATAACATTTTGAAAAGATTTGAAGAATTATTTATAAAAATAACTACATCATTTACAATGTCTATGAAACTTTCAATACACAAAATACTTCCATAAATCTGCTGTATACAGTTTTGCAGAAATGGAATACACTATTGTCAATATTATTCTTGAATGTAAATACATAGTCTAATCATTATTATTTGCATTTTGCAAACAATCTTCAGAATTTGATAATATCCTTGATCCATGTTTTTATGACCAAAAACTTTAATTATTGCTAAAATATTTACAGAATCAAATATTTTTCATAACCTTCAAATTTTAAACATAATAACTCACATTGACTGGTCTTTTTATAATTTTTCTGAATATTTGTAATGATCTATAGTGATGTAATCATTTTAAAATTCAGCTTTCATATTCTTAGTTTGAGATTAAATATCTCTATAGAATAATAAAATTTTTGTATAAATCTGATAAAAAAAATTATGTAACTAAAATATTTAGTAGATAGTTTTGCTAAAAAAATTTATAATTCTTCACCAGCTTCCTTTAATATATTATTACAATTATAATTATTTCCTGGATTTATTCCGTTCTCTTTAGATTTAATTACATGTCTAAATTCTTCATTTAAGTACTGAATTTCAAAAAATGTCATTATTATAGAGACTATTTTACCCTTTTTTTCACACTTCATTATGCAGTATCTCTTTTAAAAAAAATTGTATTGTATATATATTTTTTCTATTGGTGAATGAACTTTCCCTCCAATATTAAAATATTGTTTTATACTTTGAAGACCTTTATTCTTTTCTGCAGTTTTTCTTACCAAACGACAGTTATATTAATTCTTTTCAATATCAACTTACAATATTTATAATAGTTAATTTTTTTAAATATTCTATTTAAAATACTTTCATATTTATTTTTTCTTTATACATTGCCATATCCTAGCAAAAAATATTTTTCTTGTTTTTAACTATCGTCTAGGTTTTTAATGGAGTATAATTAGTTGCCTTTTCACTGATCTTATTCACATCTGAAACATTTTAAAATTTTGTTAACATTGCAAAACAATTTGAATGTTAATTCATTAAAATATTTGTCAAAATTAGGAAAAACAATTGTTAGAAGTGTATGGCGTTTTTATAGCTTTAATTTCTAGCTTTGTATTAGTTGATATCTTACTTCTCGCTAATGAATAACTAATTTTTATATTGAATCTATTAAGCATGTTACTTTTCTGATAGTCAAAATATAATCCAATAGTATATAAACAATATTTATTAGAGAATTATCATGCACAAACTTATATATACCTTATCTAAAGTTATAGGAATATACAAATATGATATTAAGTATGTAAATTTATAAAGTTATATAGTAAAGATATTAATAAAAATTGGTTTCTGTTCTTCTTTATAAACAACTGTTAAAATAATTAGAAGTGCCTTGCAATGATAAATTGAATTATCCATCAGAATGATAGCAAAATCTCTATAACTATAGAAGCACATCAACGATATATATATATATCATCATCATCATCAACCATCATCAATCCACTGCAGGATGAAGGTCTCTCCAAGTTTAATCCATCTTCTCTGATCTTTAGCTTCTCTTCTCCACAACACCCCTGCACATTTTCTTATTTCATCCATCCATCTCACATGTGGTCTCTTTCTGGGTCTTTTACAAACTCTTGGAATCCAGTTTAAAATTTCAATTGTCCATCTATTATCATCTCATCTAGAAATATGGCCAGCCCAACTCCATTTCAATCTTTTAATTTTTTCAATAAGGTCAGTAACGCCTGTTTGTTGTCTTACCCACACATTGTGTTTTCGATCTCTTCTTGTTACTCCCAACATACATCTCTGCATACTCCTTTGAGTGGTCTGAAGTCTCTGTATTGCTCTTCCATTAAGTGTCCAAGTCTCAGATCCATAAGTAAGAACTGGTAAAACACATTTGTTAAAAACCATCCTTTTCAACACATAGGCATATTTCCTTTTAGTATCAAGTTATTTCTACCAAAAGCACTCCAACCAAGTTTAATTCTATGATTAATTTCCTCCATTGTGTTTCCATATATATTAATAATCTGACCAAGGTACTTGTAATTGTTAACTTTTTCTAATTCTTCATAATCAATCTTTATTTTCATATTTTGAGCAAATCGATTAAACATTACTTTAGTCTTTTTAACATTTATCTTTAGTCCTACTTTTCTACTTTCATCTGCTAACTCCTGCAACATTTCATGCAGCTCTGAAGCATTATTTGCAAAAACAACTACATCATCTGTGAAATCTAAATGACTTAAATACTCTCCATTTACTTTCACTCCTTTAGTTTCCCATTTTAATCCACAAAATACTTCTTGCAGCACTGCTGTAAAGAGTTTTGGAGATATGGAGTCACCTTGTCTTACACCTTTCTCAATGTTGATTTTTCCAGTATCATTATGTAATCTAATTGTTGCTGTTGCATTTTTATAAATATTCTTTAAAATATGACAATATCCTGGATCTATACCTTGATGATCCAATGCTTTAATCACTGAAGAAATGTGTATAGAATCGAATGCCTTTTCATAATCTACAAATCCAAAACATAATGACAACTCATATTCGTTTGACCTTTCTATGACTTCTCTCAATACCTGGATATGATCTATTGTACTAAAACCACTTTTAAATCCAGCTTGTTCTCTTGGTTGGTGGAAATCCAAAGTTCTCTGTAGACGAGTTGTAATTATCTTGGTAAAAATTTTATATAAAACTGATAAAAGGCTGATAGGTCTGTAATTTCTAATATCTTCTTTATCACCTTTTTTAAATATTAATATTATTACTGCATTCTTTCAATCTTCCGGTACATCTTTATCATTTAGACATTTGGTATATAACTTTGCTAAAATTGTTTAAATTTCTTCACCTGCTTCTTTTAATATATCAATTATAATTCCATCATTTCCTGGAGCTTTTCCTTTCTTCATACACTTAATTGCATGTCTCACTTCTTCATTTAAAATTCTGGGCAATTCGGATGATGTAATAGATATAGGAGATACTTGTTCTCTATTACTATATAATTCTTGATAAAAATCTTCTACCAATTTCATGATGTCATCTCTCTTTTTAGTAATAATTCCATCTTTTTTTCTTATTGCAGATATAAATTTCCTACCAATATCAAAATGTTGTTTAACATTTTTGAGACTTTTATTTTCTTCTACAGTTTTCCTTGCTATTTCACAGTTATACTTTCTTATATCATTTTCAACTCTTTTCCGTACCATTTTACAAAATTCGAGATATTCAATTCTTTTTAATACATCATTTTTGTATATCTTCATATTCCTTCTTTTCTTCATAAATTCTCTAGTCTCAGTAGAAATTTTATTAGTCAATTGCTGCTTTTTTCTACCAACTATGTTTGTTGCAGTTTTTAAAAGTGTATCAGTTATTTTCATATTAATTTCATTCAAATCTGAATCATGTTCAAAATCTCCTAACACTTGAAACCTATTTGTAAGTTCTAATTTAAATTCATTAGAATGTTTCTGAAGATTAGGAATATCAACTGTAAATATTGTTTTTCTTAATAATTTTTGTCTCTCTAGTTTTACATTAAAGGAGACCCTTTGATTCCTCTTGGAGGCCTTAAAGGAACCGAGCAGGGCAAATTCCTAATGTCCACTCCATACGTTCTTGTCATTGCAGCTGTTATTACTATGTGATTATTCATATAGTACACGAACATGGATGGGCTGCTCATCAACACACATTAGCCAGCGTGGTGAGTTTATTGGCTTTTTACCTCTGAGTTTAAGATCAAGAAACACCATGGTCTTTCTTCTCAGGGCCTGATAAGGCAGAATGAATGTTTGTGTAAATGATAAATATTTTTTCAATACATATATACAATTATGACAGACAAAAATAAAGCATGGCCCTTATTCCCAGGAAGCTGTAAAGTCACCAACCAAGGCAGCACAGCGGTTGGTGGCCGAAGGCGTAGGGTGCTAAGAATCCCCTGATTGCGGACCCAGGCTGCCATTTGATGACAACTTTTTATTTAGGTACTTACAACTGCAGATCACTTTCAAGTGAAGGAAGATTGCAAGAATTAGAAGAAGAACTGTCTTATATTAAATGGGACATTATTGGACTTTATGAAGTTAGAAGAAAAGGAGAAGAAACAATTGATTTAAAACGTGGACATATACTCTATTATAAAGGCACACACATTGGAAATACAAGTGGAGTAGGATTCATTATAAATAAAAAATGGAAGAACAATATTGTGGAGATTGATGGTGTATAGGACAGAGTGGCAAGATTAGTTATACAACTTAATAGCAGATACCAAATGCAGATAATTCAGGTTTATGCCCCAACAAGTTCTCATAGTGATGAAGTAGTAGAAGATTTTTATATGGATATATAAAAGGCTTTTGATCAGAGTAAACAACATTTTAAAATTGTTATGGGAGACATTAATACTAGAATTGGTAGACAAATGAAAGATGAAATTGCTGTAGGTAATTTTGGTTATGGTAATAGAAATGAGAGAGGACATAGACTTGTGGAGTTTGCAGAAAAAAAACTTTATATTATGAATTCATTTTTTGAGAAAAATGTTAAAAGGAAATGGACATGGAAGCATCCAAATGAAGGTACAGCAGAATTGGATTATATTTTGACTAACAGAAAATACATATTTCAAGATTGTAATGTTCTTAATAAATTTATATATATATATAGAAATACAGTGCCACAATTTAATCTTAGATACCAATATATTCTTTAAAAAATTTAGGACTTTTAATTTTTCAACCTAAACCTGCAGATATAATAAGATCTGCAATATTGCTTTTCATTAATAATGTATCACAGGATGCACTAAGGAAATAAATTATCAAATTGGTCCCATGCCACTTAAATTCTGTAATATCTAGAATCTAAATACTTATAATAATATAAACTTTATTAGGTTGCCAATTTTAGGAAGTCAGTTTTTACTTTTAATATTCAAATAAATATTTCTTATTACGTTTGGAAGTTCATTTATCAACTCATTTTTTTAATATTAATTTCATAGCTTTATCTGAGAATTCTCTAAATTTATAACCATATAATACTTTGAATTTAATAAATAGTCTCTCTATTAGTTTATTATTTGAATACCTTTTCAGCATTGCCAGTAACAAATGCTTTCCAAATTCATTTCTTTTTTTCATAAGTTCTACTTTTTTCACTCTCAATTCTGCCCAAAATCTGGACTCACAAGGCATTATTCTGTATCACTAGTAATATTTTTACATTTTATCTCTAATTATTCATTAATCAATTTAAGTTCTTAAACTTGACTGTGAAATATTATTTTTCAACAAACCTTCATTATTTATCTGCAAACTTGTTTAAATAATTTATTCATAGACAAAATGTATCTTCATCAATACTGTTATTCTCACTTGAGTTGCTCATTGACATTGCAATTAACCAGTGTATGCTCCTAAAGCTTGATATCTGCAAACACTGTTAGTTTTTCATTAGCAATAATAATTCATATTACTATTTTAGGTAAAATATTCTTTATAATATGATTAGGCTTATACATTAATCTAAATTATCATGACACAGATCTGAGTTTAGAAATCTAGGGGTTTGAACATATAAAATTATTAATGAATTAACCTCTAGTACTTTGTTGTCATATGTGTTGCCTTTGTCTATATAATATTTTATCAAAAAAGACTGGTGAGGTTTTCTATAATATCATTTACATAAAAACATTAATGACTTTTATATCTTTTATAAAGTTAGTAGGTATATGCCATGATTATAAATTCTCTAAATAGCTTTTTCAGACATTGCATATACATATTTTTAAGTTTTATACTTTCCAAAAAAGTAAATTGATAATGGTAAAAGAATATCAAAATTATCTGCCAACAAGATTTATATTAATGCAATAATAAATCCACCTTTTCACACCTGTGGACCGGTAAAAATAAGGATAAGGTTTCACGGACCAGCAGAAGTCTATAGATAAATTTTTTAAAGATGTAAACAGCTTAGCCTTAGATGAAGTTATATATATATATATGGACTTTGTATAACAAAAAACTTTTTTTTTAATTTTGAATTTAATTCTACCCCCCCCCCCCCAATAAACATCTGTGATAACTAGAAAAACAAATTAATTTATATATGATTGATTAGATTTTGTTTTTGTTCTGTTTCTTTTTTTTTTAATCAGGTAAAAGTGTGATGAAAAAATAAATAAAATTGTTTATATTAATTAAAAGTTTAAAATCTTATTATTTTGTTATTACAAACTTTTTTGCCAGTCTAGCATGGACCAGCAAAAAAATTCTGCGGCTCAGTACCAGTCTGCGGTCCGGTGGTTGAAGACCACTGCTCTATACTAATATAAAAAATTTTGATCTTGACTCAATACATATATAGTATCACAAATGTTATCATTACTTTCATTATTTATTAAAATATAATCTATTTATTATTCATTCATATCTTATAAAAATACATCTCTTTTCTCATCAATATCAGTTTCTTCTCTTATTTTTATAAATTTAATATAAATTATACTTGATTCTCCTGCCATTATTCATTTGCATTTATTCCCATCAGATATGTTACTACTACAACTTACTCTTGCCTTTTCACTTTTTTTTCCAGAGCTACATCAAGAGTCTACTAACCTTGCAGGCATTTTCATTACTGCCATTGTGAAAAATATCTCTAATATTTCCTTCTGAAAAATTATTAGATAAATAAGTAAAAATAACTTATTTAATAGCATCTGGAGGCCCTGATTCAACTTCTATTTGCTTGCCTTATGTGATGTCAACATTTTATTGGCATTTGTAAATCTACTGTGGTTGCATATAATGCTACCATCTTTTTTTCAACATTAATACTCTTTGACAATAAATTATCTTTTCCATGTTTGAAAAAATTATTTTTCTAATTTTTTTAATTATCCCATTGTGACTAATAAAAATCTATGTTAGGGAAAATTTTAAACATACTGGAAAAGTACATAGTTATTATAAATCTTCTCTGGGATATAATTTGATGCAAAATGGCTTTTTCTGAGATAAAATCAGAATTTTTATGTGTACTATATATATACCCAGAAATCTCTGATGTTTTGTATTTAAAAACACCACTAGATAATAAGTAATAAATGATTTATACATAAATGATCTATGAGAAAAAAGTGCTTTGGCTTCAAGCTCCAAAAGTTATTGGAAAAAGCACAGTAATCAAAAAAAGTAAACATTTAGCTTTCTATTAACTGTGAATTGTAATATTTAATAATATATAGTAAAACAATTATTATTTGAGAAGTCATGTGACATTTGCATATTAAAGTACCAGGCAGAGTATTATTCCAGAAATCTTTATTTCTCAAATCTGTTGAGATACCATTATGACAAATTGAACAGATCTAGGAAAGTTCCTATACTGGGAATTAAATCTGAACCTTTTGGTGAAACCAGATATTTTGGACACAAAAAAATAAAAGTATTTAATATTAATTAATATTAATAATAATTTATAAAATCTTGTTTATTAAATTATAAATTTCTTTTGAAAAAAAAAGCTTAACATCAAAAATAAACATACAAACATGTACTGTCAATTTTTAACTATTCTAGCATATATGTTCAATCCAACTCCATTTCAGGAGTGACACCTATTGTTGTCTCACACATTCAGTTCATTTTCAATATTTTCTTGTTATTATTAACATACATCTCTCCATATTTTATTGATTAGTTTAAATTTTTGAATTGTTCTTTTATTAAGCATTCAAGTGATAGCTCCATAACTAAGAATAGATAAAACATATCCAATAAAAAATTTTTTGTTACAAACATACTTTCAATCAAAAGCACTCCATCTACATTTAATTCTATGATTAATTTCATCCATTATATTTTAGTGGTATTAATAATCTGACCAACATATTTGTAGTTATTAATTTCTTCTAATTCATGATTATCAATCTTTATTTTATTTTTCTGCCAAATCCACTGAATATTACTTTAATTTATTTAACATTTAAGTTTAGTTCTATTAATCTACATTCATCTGATACTTCTTGTAACATTTCCTAAAACTCCAAAGCATTATTTACAAAAAAAAACAAAAAAAACAACTGCATTATAAGCAAAATCAAAATTACTTAAATAATCTCTATTTAATTTTATTCCCTTGGTTTAAAACTACTGTAATAAGTTTTGAAAATTACTGTAAAATGTTTTGGAGACATAGATACACCCTGACATATATATTTCTTAATGTTAAACTTCTTAGAATCACTATATAATTTAATTATTGCTGTAGCATTTTGATAAATATTTTACAGAAAATATTAACATATTCAATGTTTTAAATACTATAAAAATGCAAATACCTTTTCATAATTGACAAATCTAAAGCATAATGGCAACTAATTAATGTTCATTGAATCTTTCTATAATCTCTCTCAATACTGGGATGTGATCTATTGTGCTAAAACCAGTCTGTTCTGGTTGATTAAAATCCAGAGTTCACTGGAGTTCAGTTGTACTTATCTTGCTAAAAATTTTGGGTACCTGAGAGTTTTCAAGTAAATCAAGATGGTAATATCTATTTTTGATAAATGTACAGTTTCAAGGGCCTATAATTTACTAAAGATGTGTTAGTTGCTAAATTAAAACAATATTAATGAATTGATTGTTAAATTTAAAAAAGGAATAAATTCCAAAAAATTTCATTAAGAATAGATGTTATTGGTGTTGTTAGAACAATTGCAGAAAGATATATTGAAAAATATAAAGGAATTGGTATATATTAGTGGATTTGGAAAAAGCAATTGATGGGGGAGTCTGGAATAAACTTATGTCCATCTTAAAATATAAAGAGGTATTTTGAAAAGAGAGAAGATTAATTTGGAATATATTAAGTCACAAGTATTTGACCGGGTAGGCGGTTACTGAAGAGGGGAATAACATAGCCCCGAGTCCTTATCCGCAGTATATGAACATAAGACCGTCTTTAAATGCTCGTCAGACTATTTCTAGCAGAGATCCCAATAAAGGGGAAGGCGGATCAAGTTGGACCAAATTGCCACGAGCCTGTAAGACTCAGAACGATGAGCCAAGCTCATTTGTGCTTATAACTTGGGCTTCTTATCGTTAATATTACACTAAAGCGGATAGGACACAGATGAATGTTGAAATATTTTCCATTCCCGCCGTGTTAGACCTAAAAGTGGGCGTTAAAGCCGAACGTCACTTGTGAATGAGTCTACACAATATATCAGCATGCTACTACAGAAAAAAAAATACGAATATGAATTTAAAAAACTTAAGAATAAAATTAGTGTAAACCCCTATTTTATTCCCATCTCCTGGCACTGGTGGTATTGTAACGTTTATTTATATACGTTACAAATATATTGGCATTTGGTAAAAGCTAAAAAAGTAAATTTAGATTTTTTTTTGATTAGTATAATTTTTGTTAAAACGTGCAATGAAGGTTAAAATTGTCATTCTTATTTTTTTTTATCTAATTGGAAAGAATAAATGACATACAGATTACTAATCCAGATAAATTAAAAGAATTCCAAAAGTATAAGCTAAAAGAAAAATATTTTAGCTAATTAAAGATGGAAGAATAATGCTAAAAAAAAAGAGAACTTTGTAACTTAAATTTAAGAGAGAGTGTATAAGATTATTATCTTATACGCTGATAAAAAGACAAAAGAGTGCGCAGAAGTTCCAAAAATGGAGCGCGATATAAAAAGGAGATGACAACTTCAATCTGGGTCTTCTCTTTAACTTCTAGTTACATCTCTGAAAGTTGGAGGTTTCCACGAGCATAACCTGTGGCAAGAAATATACTTCTACACAGGTATGCCCCTTGCTGTACCAAGCTGTCACACAAGCATGGAAACGGGACTTGTGAAGACCGCTTTTTGCAATAAAAGGGTCACTACAACCGTGCCTTTTCTCCAGCTATAGAATGGAACAATAATGGAAGATGCCGGCAGGAGAGACCAATGGAAATTCTCATGATCTGGGATCCCATAAACCTACATGAACTTACCGGTAAGTTAAGAGTAAATTTTCCTGATAGTGACTTAAAAGTTTGCAAACAATTATTTATCTAAGCTTAGACTACCATCCTGATATAGACTTTACTTTCACATTCAAGGGACTTTCTTATAAAGAATTTTATACAAGATCTTGGAACATTATTAAATTGCGTTCATTATTTAATCTAACTGTTTTTGTTAATCGATTCATTATCTGGATTAGCATGTGTGTACTTTCCAGTTTAGTTAATTCGTAATTTAACTTATAAATATTTTAGTTTGTTAGAATAAAAGAGATTATACTTTTATCAACCTTTTCATTGTGCGTTATTAATAATGGTTATTATTCTTTTTAGTATTAAATTTATTATTAGTTTAGTGGGATTTAAAACGGAATTTACCTTGCCAATATATTTAAACAAGCCCAGGAATAATAATCAAAAAGGAGAAAATAGTTCTCGTTATGGTATGATGCAATACCGCTTAGTTTAAAAGCACTTTTTTTCTGTTTAGTTTACGAGTTACAATATGTTTGACGCCGACTCAGTGGGTCTAACGACTCTGGCGCCCTCATGTAGAAATTAAAAACTGAGTCAGCTCACGATTGTACTTAGCAATAATTCTAGGCCGAGTTGATCAGGAAATATAGCTATGTTTTTAGAATAGAAATATAACTTTCTTCTTTTTTTGACATAGCTTGATCAACTCACGTGCAGTTTATATTAGCGTGTAGAGGCCTAGCAAATTGAAAAACGTTATAATATACACTGGACAAAAGATAAGAATTAAATTGGAGAGTAATGAGATTGATGAAATAAATATAGAAAATAGAGAAAGGCAAAAATACAGTATGTCACTTGTTCTCATTAATATTTATTTAGAAGACATGTTAAATAATTCTTTAGACTGTGGAGGAGCAAATTTTGGAGATAGAGTAATAAAATGTATAGATTTGTGGATGATATGGCTCTTATAGTTAGCTGAGGATAAAAAATGTCATCAGAATATGTTGAATAAATTAAAAGAAGGATGTATGGATTATGAAATGAAAATTAATGTTGAGAAGATAAAGTATTTAGGGGGTAAGGATGAAAAAGATACCAAATTAAAATCCATGATAACATAAACATGTAAAGTAATTTAGATATTTGGGTGGCTGGTTGCATGAGGATGGAAGAAGTGAAGATAAAAGAAGAATAGCATTGGCAAAGGAGGCATTTGTTAAGAGAAAGAAACTATTTTGTGGACTAAGATAATTAAAAAAAAATTAATTGTGTAATAATGTATGATTGTGAAATATGGACAATGAGTAATAAAATTAACTTTTAATTAAGTTTAAAGTTTATAATCCAGTTTAAAAATAATATAATAATTTCTAGTCTAACAAATGATATTCATTAATATATGTATTGTACTGGTCAAAACATGTTTATCCATCTAACATGAGCTGGAACTCACAAAATGTACTTCAAACCCAGTCAAGCCCGAGATTTAGGTCAGGGACCAGCCTGGATTCGAACCTACTCTTTAAGCCCCAGATCAAACACCTAATGGATAACATAACAATGATGGCATATGAGAATTAATTTTAAATCTGTCCCACTAGCAGAGCAGAGAAGACAATGAGACATCTATTAAATATGACTTAACTAAAATATGCTTACACATGGCTGTACCTTTTGAAGTGGAGGAAAGAAATTTGAACAACTCAAATAAGTTAGATAATAAAAAATATAGTTTAATATAGTGACAAATTATTTACATACACTTATAAATTAATTGCAAACATTAGTATGTGCGTGAATGAGCAAGCAGTCTACCAAACAATAGATAATTATATATTGTCATTCATGCTATATTTCTCATATGTTCTTTATTAGCTAAATAATATGTTATAAATAAACACACATCTTTGGTGGGTCCAATATTAAGATGCCAATCGATTATTAGAAAGAATTTACATAAAATTGCTTATATACAGTTCTGAAACATGGTGACTAACATTATTTCAGAGAGCTTTCCGAGATTCATTACAGATATAAACTATTTTCACACCATTACGGTCATGAAAATAAATAAAATACATTTGAAAACATATTTGATTATATGACAAAAATATTTAATGAAAATTCTGCTAATTAGCGCTGGTATGAAGAACGCTTTATTTTTCCCCAAGGCATATAGATACTCTTAAATACAGAAATAAGTTACAATGGTGGGATTGTATAAGACTGAAATAAATTTAATTAATAAAACTAATAATAGTTGGCATTTATATATATTTTGAGCAGAACACAATTTTAATATTATTACAGCACTAAACTTATGTCATAAGCAAAAGAAATAATAATAATTAAACAAAGTTTGGACATTACTGACATAATAACCAAGAAATAACAGGAAAAGTCATGCTTCTGGATAAAAGACGAAGTCTAAGACCCCCTTTTCTAGGGCAGTGCTTAAAGAAAAGTGGATAGGCATGGCATGGCCCAGACTTTTAGTGGTATAACCAATGTGAGAGGTCTTTTTATATGACATAAATGGATAGGCATAGTGTGTGCCAGACTTATGGGAATCACCACCAGAGGCCTTTTTATTTGAAATAAATGGTTCTGGGAAGGTCAACTATCCTCAGAACAAGGCTTGAGAAATAAATCTATGGGTTTGAACTTGTCACAACCCCCAGATTAGAAGCACATAATATATATATATATATATATACAAAGATAAGCCAAATATCAGTAATGCAGTAATGATAATGGTCACTAAAAACATTGAATAAGTTTTACTGCTTTAAAAATAAATGACCCTAGTTTGAATGCCATAATTTATATAAATAATATGCTATGCCACTATAATATATACAGAGGGATTTCATTTAATAAAATATACATGAAGATTTTATCCCCCCCTCCTTTTCTGATATTTAAAATAATTCAATCCCACCATCATGGATTTTATAACAATTGAGAATATTTAAGCTTATGATATTTTAAGAGGATGGAAAAATAGAAGAAAATGAGCAGTTATAGAAAACAACTAATAGGTCACCTTTTCAGAAATGAATAAATAATATTTTAAAATTTCAAAGCGTTAATTAGCCTAAGTTCTGGATTCATCCCAGGTAGAAAATCCAGAGTTAAACAACAAATTTTTACACTAAAACATAAACAAAAGATTGACTCATAAAAACAATCTGGCGAGTGTATTAGTAATGCATTATATTTTAAGGGAACGTTAATAATCTTGATTCATGAAGGTTTACTTAAAAGAAAGAAAAGATACTACAAAATTCAACTCATCAGATTGTTTGAGATTGGCATACTAATAACTAAAATGACTGCACCAAAATTAAAGAAAGAGCATATGAGAGAAAATTAGATATATAGAAATCATTTAAGAGCAAACTACATTTTACATAATTAAAAAGAGTGAAAATTGAAGAATACGTTAGAAATCTTGATAGAAGGATTTGAGATTAGTTAGGCTAGATTTATTTTCAAATAGTAGCATAAGAGTTACCTTGCGCAAATTTAATAAGAGTCTATTTTCAAAGTACGGCTCATGCATGGCAATTGGTTCTTAAATAACAGCAAGCTTTCATTTTAGCATTCTAAAGTTCTCCATCGGGCTTTTACTTCATTCTACAGGAGCATGATATTATGGCAGTGGAAGATGACCCTCACAGGTCAGAAAGGTGATGAGCTTTCTATGCTTACATTTCAAAACAGCTTGGATTCAGTTAACTGTACAGTTCTCTGAATAGTAGCTAATCTGTTGGTGATTTAAAATTCAGCCATTTAACTCCTCCCAGGTATTTGAAGAATGCTTTCAATTACTTAGTTTTAGCTTAAAATCTAATCTTTAGTCTAACAGAAATTTTACATTTCTTTGTCCATTGTTTTTGAAAGATACAACTGTTAGATAACATTCCAAAAATATATTCAAACTATTTCCAGATTAGAAATAGATTTGATAGAAATGTTTATAACAAACGAAAATCTTTAATCTTAATCCCCATTTTATTTTAAGTAAAGACTTTAATTAAAAATACCTTCCCAGATTAAAACAATAGTGTTTCCAACCCTTTAGTTATTTTTGGACAATTAACGGTTGCATCTTCCATCTTGGATTTTATAAAATACAGTTTAATAGGAAAAAAAAGTACTTTAAAAAGAAAAAGTTATATAAATGACATATAATAAAATATTTTTAAAAAATCAATATTTTGTTAGTATTTTGCTCCTATATATATATATATATATATGAGCCACACCTGTGTACTTTAATAAAAAAGAACTAATAATTAATAAAAAAGAATTAATAATAATTTTAAAAAATATTATTGAAACTGTTAAAATTTTATAACTTAGGCGCGCATCTCAAATATATACATAAAATATATATATACATGACAAAAGGAGCAGGATGGGATATAGAGTTTGCATACAGGTTAGTAGATGGAACTATGAAGCTCAATCTTAAGCTAAGATTGACTGCTTCAGTATGTAATGATGAGACTCATAAAACAATTTTGTAAGGAATCAAAAGACTGCGCATTACAAGAATAATATAATAATTTCTAGTCTAACAAATGATTAGTAATATTCATTAATATATGCAAGTAATGACGAGACTCAAAACAATTCTGTAAGGAAATATGGCATTTATAAATTGCAATTAATTAAATCAAAAGACTGCGCATTACAAGAATATAAATCCAACTTGAGAAAAAAAGATAAAACATTTTAAACTTTGTATCATTAAAAAAAAAAATAGTAGGCATCACATTTTTTTTTTCTATTCAACAATTTCATTTTCTTTTTCTAGTTTTCTTTCCTTTCATTACTTTTCAATTTCTATGTTTTCTATTAGAATAGAAATTGGACCATTTTAAATATTGAATAACAAATTTGAAACGGTAATTTACAATAATTGAATTAACATTTGAATTTAAAACATCAACAAAAATAAATAAATTGGATTAATTTTTTGGGATGAAAAAAAAGATAAATCAGCCTTAAATAACATATTTTAGAGCAAAGACTTCTCTGGAGTTCTCTGCAAAGAGGCATAAAGAAAAGCAAAATAATATTGGTCAGATTTGTTCACTAGTGAGGGATAATGTTAGCAATTTTTCTTTATTGTTTTACTCTTTAGTTAATAATAGCTAATTACCTTTTTACCAACCAATAATTGGATAGATGAATAGGTTATTTGAAAGAAAAATCCTAAATTTGCTTGGAAATTCTATGGTCATCTAAATAATTGTCAATATAACACTTATATTTACAAAGTATGCTTACAAATATATATTTTTCCTTAATGATATAAAATTCAATCCTTTATATATATATTTATTACTTTGGCTATACAAATCCCACATATATATTTATACGGGGAAAGGGGGGGGGCACACTCTTTTATGTGCGTGTTTGTGCGTTTTTACTTAAATTTGTAAACACTAAAATACATTCAATATTCTTTTATCGTTTTTAAAGTATATTCTATTTTCAATAAATACAGTATTAAAAGATAATAATAATAAAACTTTAATAGACAAACAATTTATTTATTAAAAATTAATTGTCATAAATAATCTCATAGAAAAAGTTAAATGCAAAGTAGTTCATAATTCCATTTGGTTCTCATTTATATTATCAAAGTTTATGCAATAAACTCTATTTGCACTCATTTCCTGCTAAAGTTAATGGTTGCCATAACACATATAATATTTAATCAGGTAAAAGGCAATTATTATTTTTTTTTTAAAATAAAAAACGATCTTTGATAAATGTAAAATTATCTAAAAGTGACTTTTGAATTATAAAGTAAAAGTTATAAAAGCCATGATTATCCAAAACAATAATTACCTTGTGAAAAGAAAAAAAAAGTTGAATCAAACTATAGATGAAAGCTTGTAATTTCATTGTCAAAAGTTATGAAATAAAAATTACACAGTCGTCATTTTACTAATATTTTTTTTTATGATTACAACGTTAAATGTTAAAATAAATGGCAATAATTATTTAACTTTATATAAGTATACGCAAGATTATATTATGAATGACCTTTTGAGATGGTAGTAGGGTATTATTTTTCATTCCTATATACTAACTTCGACTATGGATTGGATATAATGTAAACATTAATTTATTAGATTCCAGTCAGATTTTAAAATCCTTACGTTTAAAAAAAAAAATATTGGACCTCATATACAAGCTCACTAAATAATCGTGACATTTTTAGGATTGTTCATCTACTGTACGAATGATCTTTATAATCCCACACATACCCACATATATATTTCAACAACAATCACATGATTATCTCATACGATTTTAAAAGCTTATATTATATATGGGAATACTATAACATTATATAATCTGATGTCCATTAGTTGGCTTTAGAATAAAGTAAAGAAAAAGTGCTTTATCCATTTCCTAAAACTAACTTTGGGATATTAATCATAATGTAAATTAAGTACTATATGTCTTAAAAATTCTGTCTGATTGGTTAATTTTTTAAGAAGTGATAAATAGAAGATGTACTGCTATTAATAAAAATCTATTCTTGTAAAAATGATGATAGTTTAAAGCCAGCTGATCATAAAACTATAAACATGTAGCTATTACTACACCAATCTAATAAGCAATAAAAATTCATTATAGTTTAAAAAGATGGTTATTTTATTAGAGTTATACATTTTGATGTTTATTAATAAGAGTGCCAAACTTTCCATACAGTAAGGCCACCAAGTGCAAGCCTTCATAATCAATGGATGCAAAAAGATTTGTGCATAAAATCCATATCTAGCGTCTATTTATCCAGCATCTCCAGGTTAGTTTCTAGCTTGTGGCTTTCATCAGTGAGGAGTCTTGGATTTGAGAGCACCACTCTTAGATCTTATGATCTAATACAACCATCCCAGACACTACCCCTTATCTATTTGATTAACTATAAAGCTAGGAGCCCAAGATGAAAACACAATATTTCCAATCCAAGCTCATTTGCTTGTATAGTCATATAGATCTGAACTCAGTTCAGCATCTATATATTTTGGTGTCTTTGGTTTTTCAAAAAAAACACAGTTACCATTATCCTATGGGTAATATAAATATAAAACCATCAAAACATCACATGATCTATATGAGTATACAAGGAAATGAGCTTGTGTTGGAAAATATTATGGTATTTTCATCTTGGGTTCTAAGTTTTATAGTTAACCAAATAGGTAAAAGGTGGTGTCTGGAGAGTTGCATTAGTTCCTAAGATCTAGGTGCAGTTGCAATGTTCTCAAATCCAAGGCTCCTCACTGTGAAAACCACATCTAAAAACTGGTATGGGGATGTGGCTGAGTAGGCACTAGACAGAGATTTTATGCACAAACCTTCTTGCATCTAATGATTATGAATGTTTGCATTTGTTGGCACTATTGTTAGGACAGTTTGGTACTTTTATTAATAGCATATGCAAGCATATAAAATGGTGATTGTGTGATGTTTATAAATAACTGAAATAATAAAAAAAAGAGCTTAAAAAATAACATACATAACTTTAAATATTGAGGCATATTATTTACTTATAGTGATAATTAAAAATGAACACAAAAGTAAAATCAACAAGAATGACAGTAGATTGTATATAAACATAAAGAATTTTTTTTTAAAAAAAAAAAAAAATTGAAAATGCAACATAATTGAAACATTTATCAAACATATTTCCCCAATATGGATTTAAAATAACAATAACAAAAAAGTGGCAGAACTAAAATAAAAATTGTTGATGTATAGATGAATAAGGATAGACAATGTGGAAAGTATTATGGAGATTTATCAATTATAAATGAAGATTTTAAGCATCTATTGTTTATTTAGAAACCATTAATAGACAATATATGGAGACACAATCTGCTATAGATATGTAAAATGCTTATATGGCAGTGAGTTTTAGAAGAGAAATAAAAGAAAGTAAAACAAAAATAGATGAAAGAAACAAAAAGGCTATAAATTGAACAAACTATAGAAAGTTCAATAAAATGATAGAATATAAAAATTGGATATTAAACAATATTGATTTTTTAATTGAAATTATGATGATGAAGCTAGAATTTTAATCACATGGTTGACTTAAAAAATTGTGTATTAAATTTTATATGCTTTTAGTGAGATTGTAAATGACTATAAGTAAAATAAATATGTTAAAAGACTATGATAATGAGTAAATAGAATAAAAAAAATAAGGTACTTATTAAATAGCCGCTGTACATCGCTTGGTGGTGCTGTTTCTGTGTAAAACACAGATTAATACCACTTTCCTGGCCGAACGTCCACTACGATTGTAGTAGCCACTTAGAGGCCATGTGATGCAGTTTAATGCGGATGAAACTATGACCCTACCGATCAGTAAGAGCTGTTTATTATGACTAATACAACACTATGATCATAATAACCATTTAATTGTGCTGGATGATTGTGTTATCTTCTATGCATATGCACAGAAATGTTCTGACCAGCTTTGTGTGGCTTTCTATGCATACAATCAGTAATGGCACTTCACTACCATTTAATCTGATGCTGTATGCACTGGAATGTCTTAGAACTGTTGAAAGATTGTTCCAAATGGTTTTCCCTAGACCCCCAACGTGTAGTATTCTCTGCTACTAATTGTCAGCATATCAGCAATACTTTCCTATGCAGTGTGGAAGTGTTTAAATTTGAAAATGGCTCTGCCACAACACAAATGCAGGTGTTCAAGAAAAAGTCCCATTTTGGCCATGACTCATACGAAAAAAACAAAATGACTGAAGGCAATAGCATAATTATTCAACTGTGGGACATCCCAAACATGGAATTGAGGCAGTTGCCTTTCTGCATTCTCAAAACATCCTGCCACATGTCAATCAATGTTTATGTGGTAAAGCTATGATACTCAGTAGATGAACTTGGCAGTTTGTGTGCTCACTAATCTCCAAAGTCATTTCTGGGTGTTTGTTCTTTAAATTGTTGTAGGCAGTCAAATGTTGTTCAAAAATGTTAGACTTTTCACTTTTCAGCCAAAAAGGTTTTCTTATTAATTACAGTCATATGTTATTAATAAATTTATTTTTTCAATGAATCTGTTTTGTCATTGTGATGAATTTGTAAGACAATCAATTCCAAAGTTGTTTTTTTTTGTTTGGTGTTGTTCTTTTTTTTTTTTAAAGCTTAATTTAATATTACAACCAGACTGTCAGTGTTGAAGGGTAGGGGGTGGAGGAAAGTAAGCTGGCCTAAAACAAAAAAAAACAGTCTTTGAATCTTTATTGTAAATAAAAAGAAAGTGGCCTTTTTGGGGGTAACTACTATAATAATTCTATCAAAAAACAAAAAACAAAAAACTACTGTAATAATAAGAGAAACAAAAAGAAAAGGTGAAAACAGGAAAATATAAAAAAAAGCCGAGCCTGATTAATTTCTGGAAAAAAAGTCGACTTTTTGGAGTATATTTGTTGTACTATTATTTAAAAAAAGCCATCTCTGTTTAATTACTATAAAATAAATTACACTTTTTTGAACACATTACCTGTACATTGTAAGTTAACGTACTGTTATTATCAAAAAAAGCATATTATTAAAAAGAAAACACACTCCCCCCCTTTTTGTTAAAAATAAAAAAAAAAGCTTTTTTTAAAACATATAATATAATTACAAAAAAAGCCACTATGTAAAATAATTAAAAAAATAATTACCAAAAAAACGCTGCTTTTTAAAAAAAAAAGTAAAAAAAAGTAAGAATAAGGTGCTTTTTAAAGAAAAGTAAAGGCACATTATTTCCAAGTGCTTTTTAAAGAAAAGTAAAGGCACATTATTTCAAAAAACATCACTTTTATATATATAAAACGCTTTTACCCCGTATATTTTTAAGAATAAAAAAGCCGTATTAAAAATTAACGTACATTTTTAAGAGTCAACAGACCTGGGAACGTTATATTGCTATGTTTTTGCACAGAAACAGCACCACCAAGTGATGTACAGTGGCTATTTAACAAGTATCAAAAATAAAAAACAAAACAAAAGAGAAGATAGAATATTATGAGTTTTATTTTTTATTTTAAAAAAAAAAACATGGTGAAGATGATTAAGCAATTTAATGATTATAAAAATTATTTTTTTACTGATTATATTTTTATTAAAATTAAAAGTGGAAATAGTATGGTAAATAATTATGCTATAGTATGATAAATTGATAAAGACCAACAACAAAAGATAATGAATATAACTGGACAAACAAGCTCTGTCTTAATATTATAAGCATAAAATATTAATTCATAAAGTAATAAATTTAAGGAAGAATTAAAATGGCTGGATATATACTCAACAGAAATAACAAAAAATAAAAAAATAAAAAACAGATTCTCAATAAAATATCAATGTTCAGCAGAAAAATATTTAAATAAATATGATAACATGAAAAATCTTAGATTTGATCAAACTGATATGAATGAGAGCAGGTTATAGCAAAATTCATAACTGAAAAAAAAATTAGTGTGAACACTAATTCAACAAAAAATAGGAAAGTATGTGGCATAGATAAAATCCTTAAGAATATCTGAAAATTAGAGAAAGATTGTGTTGGATATATTTAATGTTAAGTAAATAATATTTAAAGCACAGTCGTAGTAAATCGAAAAATTTCATGCTGTATGTTCATAATTTGAACTCAGTGAGTTAAGTGTGAAGATATTTGAGATTCACGCTTTCAAATATAAGTACTTTAGACTGGCTTGGATATATATAAAGACAAGTAAAGAAGAGAGTGGAACCGCTCTTTTCTTATTAAATTCTCTGTCCCAGTTCTTAAGATTTGATTGGCTAGTTGTAGTCATAAGTGCTTGAAAAATTTGCACTCTCTCAATTATTTTAATGTTAAGTAATAAATGGAAGAATTTGATGATACTTTCTAAGGTCAATAATTTTTTTAGTACTTTAGTATTAAATCTGCAATGTAGGGGAGATAGGAGGCCTTTTCACATCCACAATAAATATGTAATGTCACGATGATGTCAAATTGAAAGAAAATAATCCCTGCAAGTATATGTGAAATCATGTTTTTTTTTATCAATGCAATGTTTTTTTTTGTAATACTTCAACATGGGGAGATCACGAGTTTGAATTATCAGATAAAACAGTCATTGACTGGAATAACTACATGAGAGAAGTTTGTACCACTGCTATGTCAAAATTGGAAAACCAAAAAAATAGACAGGTTAAATTGTGGAAACTAATGAGTGCCTATTTTTCAGAAGAAAGAATCAAGCAGGCCAAATACTCCCCAAGAAGTTGATGTTTGGTGATTTATGTAGGGAAACAGATAAATATTTTATTATAAAAATTGAAGACAGGACATCTCATAGAAGCCATCAAACATAATGTTGAAGAAGGATCTACTATATATTCAGACTTTTGGAAGTCATACAAAATTGATGAATTACATGAAACCGGTTATGATCATTTCCAAATTAACCACACATATAATATTGTGAACCTAGAAACAGGAGTGCACTCCCAAAATATTGAAAGACTGTGGAGTTCCACCAAATGGAGAAATAAGTACCAACAAAAGACAGCAAGACAGCATTTGGACTACTATCTAGCAGAATTCATATAGAGAAGAATACACAAAAATGAGGACATCTTCATAGCAATACTTAATGATATCAAAGAATGTTTCCACCAGAATAAATAAAAATGTAATAAAAGTGTAATAATTAATATGTATTTTTTTGTAGTTTGGTTTAACTTCTTTATAAAAAAAATGACATTTATTAGCAGTTCTATGAAAATCCCAGCATGCTTTACAATCATATGGTTTCATTTTCAGAACAATTTTTTTTTACTGCAGATCTCCATTTTTTGTGGTAATAGTATATGTCAAAACTTTGGTTTTAACATGTAAATTCCTGTTATATATTACATGGTAAATGTCATAGGAATATAGTTAATGTATTTTTATCCAAGTTACTTAAAAATCAAAATCATTTACTGTTTGTTTGGTGTATATTTAAACTAACTATTTTTATGATTAATGGCATCATTATTGTAATATTGCAAATCACATTTTATTTTTTGTTTTAAATGTCGTACTTAAAAGTAGTTAGTGTTGAAAGTCACATTTTTTTCTGAAACTTGTTAATGTTGAAAGCCGTACATATCTATTCAAGTCACATTTTTTTTTGTTAATGTTGAAAGTTGTATATATTTGTGAAAGTCACACTTTTTTTTGGAAACTTGTTAATGTTGAAATTTTATTTTAAATGTCATTCTTAAAAGTTGTTTGTTAATATTGAAAGTTTTACTATTTTTTAACTTTTAATTATTTTTAGTCCTGTAACATGGAGCATGTATTAGACCTACTGCACGTGTTCACAGTCATCAACCTCCCGATAACTTTGTAATGCTTGCCAAAATACCATGTACATATTCTTTTTTTGCCGAAGAAAGTCACATACAAAATCCGTGCACACATTATTTTGGCCAGATCACAAGATTATAAAGTTATCAGTGGATTAATATAAATGTGAACAGCCACAGTAGGTTTAATACATGCTTTGTATTGTCGCTTTAATACTAAAGTACCATTTTTTATATATGTAAAAAACCTATGTAATTTAACACAGTGATAGAGTGATGAACTTGTAAGTTAAAAATTTGTGAATAATCACATGACCTCCCAAGCAAATATTATTCATTTAACATCCTTTTTCCAAATTAAAAACAAAACAAAACAAATGCAACTAAATGTAAAGGATTACCAAAGCATTATCAAATTGTAAAAATTTTATCCAAATAAAAACTGAATAAAAATAAAAGTGTTGATTGGCTGAGAACAAATAGATTTTGAAAAAGAGACAGGAATCTGAATTGTTATTTTTATTCATAATATAAATTATCCCAAATTGTTGCAGAGTTAATAATGCTATACATAACCGAAACAATATTAATGTGCAGGTGCAGATATATTTACTTGGACTGGTTATTAAAGGATGTAATAAGCCATTCAAGAAGGAAAAGAAGCAGTTGCAGAGAATATTGGGAAATTTGGCAATTACTCCACAGGTGACAAATAAGTGCAACAATTTAGCGAGTATGTTGAGTCATAAATTCGAATGGAAGTTCGTGTTTTTAGCAGAAAAACAAGGTGTTAATATTAATACACCTAAAAGAGAGGATTTTGTCAATCTGACTAATATAATGTTGCTGTGGAAATTAAAGAAGTATTAGAGCTGGTTCCCAAATATATTGGTGGCAAGTGGAGACAGCCAAGGATGGAGGTGATGGTGGACATAGAGGCAGCACTAGTTAATGCTAGGCATAGGGATAACTATGTTTTCCAAATCACCACAGCAATTCAACACAAGCCACTTAACACAACAGCAGATACATGGAATAGAAAAATTAGTGACACCAAAAAAATTTTTGTTGACAGTTCAATTACATGCATGAGAGAAGACAAGAGGAATAGATTTGTCATAATGAATAAAATGAATATGTTAATAAGATGAAAATGCAAATTCAAGCTTTAATAACAAACTTAATAAAGAGAAGTTTATATCATCAATACTTTGTATGCATTACAATAAAGCTTTCTCTAAAGCTGAATATTATCAAATGTACCCATCTTCTTCCACACACCCTCAAATGTTTGCCAAAACCAAATTACACAAGCCTGACATGTCTCTGAAGCTGATGTTGAATTTCAGAGGTGTGCATTATTTTAAAACAGCTAAGAAGATAAATCAGTGACTAATTGACAGCTTAGGCTTTGGCAAGTATACTATTAAATCTTCTTTCGATTTTGTAAAGTGAATCAAGAACACGCTAATAAAACCTGAGTTTAAAATTGCTGCTTTAGATATTTCAGAGTTATACTGGTCTATTAATAGAAAGACTTCTATTGACATTATACAACTAGAACTGGCAAGTAATAATGTGGCTCAAGCTCATATTTGTTTCATCACCAAATTTTTGAAATGGTTGGATAAAAATATAATGGCAAAGTGTGAAGACAATTGGTACCACATGAATGATGGGTGGCCCATGAGATTACCCATGAACAGCATCATAGCTAGCATCTATTTGAATTATTATGAAAAACAAGTATTATCTAAATACAACATAATAGATAATTATATAATATATACGAGGTATGTGGACAACTTATTCATTGCTGCTCCAGTAAATGTTGTTGAGAAAATCAAAGCTCAGATACAAGCACACACATCCTTAGATATAAACATTACATGGGAAGATATAAAACAAGAAGTAAGATATTTAGATATCAACATACACAGAGAAGGAAGTACCCTTAACTTTACAATGATCATGAAACCACCAGAAGTTCGTGGACAGATTCACCCTGATTCATACACACCTATGGCCCACAAGTTTGCTGGGTTGACATCATTTCTTTTTAGAAATTACCATTTGTGCAAATTTAAGGCAGACAGAAAGTCTAACATGATTAATTATACTAACAATTTAATCAAATCAGGATACAAGCGCGATATAGTTTATAGTAAGATTAGATATTTTATTAATAATATTGGAACACACAGAGTTAGAGACAACAAGTCTTGGCTGCTGCTGCCCTATGTGCATTCTTTGCATAAAACATTCTATAGGACTTTCTTTACGGAATTTTGTTTGAGTTTTCATACACCGATCTCAACAAATAGGCTTATTAACAACACTAAAGCCACCATAGCTTCTTATCAGACCTCACAGGCCATGTATAAAGTGGCATGCTTTCACAATGGATGCAAAGCTTCATGCTGTGGTGAAACCAGAGCCACCATAGCTACTAGGTTGTCATAGCATAAGGATAGGTATAATAGGTCACATATTAACCCAGAATGGGCTTCAATTTTTGCACAACATCAAAAAGTATTAGGTCACGAGTTTGAACCTGCATCTGCAAAATTGGTTTGTACTGAGAGGCATGATGTTAAGTGTAAGGTGAAGGAGGCTTACTTCATAGCAGAAGACTCTTTCGCCATTAATCATAAAGAAGCATGTTTTGCTATATCAAAAAGATGGGTTAATTGATTCATTTGTATAGAGTTTGCATATTATGCATATAGAATGATTCCAATGAATTAGTCATAACAGGCTATGATTATGAGAAATACATTTTCTTGAAAGTGCTCAGCCATTTTAATTGACTAATTGCTATTAATTATATAGCTTTACATTATAAGTGTGATAGCACTATTTAATATTATCATAATTTGGACAAGCGTAAGCATAAATCTACAATTTATTACTTAGTATAAATTAAAGAAAATTCTGGCATTATAAAAAAATAAAAAAACCTTTGATTGTTTGAACTAAATTATTTCTTTGAGATTAAGTGAGATAAGATATTAATCTTAGAGCAATCAAAATCTCAAAATTGTTTTACAAAGATTAGGAAACAGCAATTTTGGTAGATAAATAAATAAATGATTGGATCAAACTATTAAGATTTCCATTAGTGCAATTTATTTATTTAAAAAAAATAAAAAAATTTAAAAATGTAAAAGATGGGGACTTTTGAAATGGTGGATTTATTAATAATCTAAAATATAATTATAATTTAGAAATAATTTTAAAACATTTCTGGCGAGAATTGTTGTTAGGAGCAAAAAGATTTGGAATTAAATACACAAAGGTAAAAAGTTAATAAGGATTAAAAGCATAAATAATGAAATAGAAATAATACAATAACTTGATGAATGAATAAGAGAGAAGTTTTACATATCTTGACAAAACATTTGTCCAAAATAATGAACAAAAGAAGATAATTAAAGTCAGAAATGAAATGGCAATTAAATATACAGTAATTTGAAGCTATTTGTATAATAAGTAATAAATTTGGAAAAAAAAAGATTTAAAATTTTTAAGTATTTATATAAAAAAGTATTCAAAATAATGGGAAACATGGACTGCTAAGAAGCAAAGATTAAATCTGGAGTAAAAGAAGATCTTAAGAAATATATATTAAAAATAGAGGTAATTGAGATGAAAACAATAAAAAGAATGTTAAAAATAAACAAAAGTGAAAGAATGATGACTGAAAAATTACTGAGAAAAGCTGATACCAAACAAACAATAACATAAACATTTTTTTTTTAAAATTAGTTCATTTGGGTCATCTGTTAAGAGTATCTCATTATGAATTGGAAAACAGTACAGTATTAATAAAGTAAATATTTATGATAAATTTTCCAGAGGGAAGGGGGAGGGAGCAAACCAGAATAAATACATTTATTGATTGAAAATTTTGTTTGAGCTACTGTCACAAAAAATTATGTACAAGATAAATTTAAAAAAACACACACAAAAAAATTTTTAAATATCAAATTATTATTTTCAACTTTCATCAAACAATATAGTTTATAAGGCAGTTTAATTATTTGTTTTGCCTTTATTTTAAGCTATATGTAAAGTGAAGAAGATTTTGTTTTTCATTTTATTCCAAATTTAAAATAAAAAGATTTACTGTATGTCTTAATGCAATAGAATAATAGACTCAAAGGGTTTACACTTCTTGGAATCAAAGCCCAACTTATCGCTTCAAGTGTTTGAATGTCATAATAGCCTCCCCAAAAAACTAACTATTCAATTATTCTAATGAAAAGATAAAAAAATAAATATTGCTCTGTGTTGCTTAAAGGGAATCCAGATATTCATTTTCATTTCCATCACTTTTTCCCTTTCTTTAATCATCATTATGTATTTATTTTAGAAGTATACATGTTTGTATTAGATTGTATTAAAAATTTCCCAAGAAGTTGTTCCAGTGTATGAATAGTTAGCAAAAAAAAATCCTGAATTGATATCTAAATAATAATAAAAAAAGAAGCAAATCCCAGTGCACTCAAATCAATGAAAGTACTATGTTGTGATTACTTTGTTGGCAGACAAATTATGCTTCAAACTAAGTAAGTGAACTTTATGATAAAGAATACATGTTAAAAGTTCTTTTAGATGTATTCAGCATATGTTAATAGTGCGTTTGTTTGCAAAATCATTATTTAAAGATCAGTTTTTGGATAAACTTGATTTTTTTTTTTTAGCTATCTGAGGGTTTCATAAGCAAGCAAGCTTAATTAATCTGTGCATATCCACCCAATCTATATATCTAATATTGATCAGCTATTCTTAATTCGAGATTAAAATCTTATGCCATTCTGAGTTGGATAGATTTATTGACCATAAGATAAAAAACTTATCTGCAATATGAAGCAGTTTTCAATCATATGGCAGATATTCAGCTCAAGAAGTCAAATGATATTTGAGCACCTAAATGACAGATTGATTCACAATAGTTTTTAATCAATTAACAAGACTGGATTTTTTTTTTTTTACACATATACACATTCCTTTTGTCAGTGCAAATTTCACTCAATATAAAAATAAATTTTCATGCATCAAATTCAGGGAATAACTTTATTTTTATCTAATTAGCATGAAACAAAACTTTGTTTAATAGATAAAGGTTAATTCACTAAAATGGGACTTAAAAATACAATAAAAGTAATACATAAAAATTGAATTTTTTGACATATAAAGTGATTAATATAGTGCTATTATTAAGCAAGTGTATCTAATTTATATTAGAAATATAAAAGTAAAAAAAAAAAAGAAATATTAGAGAAAAAGGATCGATATAACTTGATAGTAGATAATATACTTTATTTAGTTTTTTTTTTTGTTGAGTTAACTATTTGACAACCTAATCTAGAAATTCAAACTAAAATCTGACCTGAACTACTGAAGACATGATTTTCATTAAAGACAAGACTCCGATTATTCAAACGATGACCTTTTTTACAACTATGGAAACAATTCTCTTGTAAGAACCTTTGACACCACAAAAACTGAAAATGCTGTGCTTTGGATTGAAGAAAATTAAAACTAATGACTTATCAGAAAAAAAATGATCAAAGAAAAAACTTCAAGTTAAATACACAGATGGGATTAAGTTTTGTAAAAAGAAATAAAAAAAGATTTGCTTTTAAAAATGATCTAAAGCAATAAGTACTCTATATAACTAATGTCACAAGAAAAATTGGAAAGTTTTACAGTCAGTTATCACGAGTTAAAAAATAAATTTAAACCTGATATCTTAAAAGAAAATAAAGCACTTTAAAAACAATCACTAATTTAGAAAACTTTTACTCTTTTTCTTCACTTTTTTTTAATATGTCAATAAATGATTTTATTTCTTTTAATACGACAAAAAAAAAAAAACTTTGTATCCAAGTTTTACAGAACTTATAATTTATACAAATTTTGATGCAAATATTATTTATATATATAATTTATATTTGGGGGTGGAGGAGGTGGATAATGGAACAAAAGGAAAAACTGAAGTAATGTAGAAAGGCTTATCTTTACTATTTTGCAAAATATACCTCTATTTTTTTAAAAACATTGTCTAAATATATGGGGTTAGGTAAAATTAGAAAAGATAATACCGAAAAATAAAGCTTATTATTAAATACCACCAATCTGATACTGACTTCTGGCAATCATATAAATAGCGTTATTCTTTATATATATAAAACAAGAACAGCCCACTACTTGAGAGGCATCTGGCAATCACTGATTACTCAAAGTTACTATAGTTGGCACTAGATTAAGATGTTGTTATTTTATCATGTTGTGTGAGCTACAGAAATGAGTTACTTGTTATTATCATAATTATTTATGATTTATAACATAATATACAGAAGTAGTTTATGATTGCTTTCTGTAGGTCAGTTTGAAACAATGTTTTACTATTGTCTCAACTATGATAAATTGTCTCCACCACTATTCTATATTACTTTTGTATAATGTAGATATTTATATAAGAAGAGGAAAAAATAAACTAGAAGTAATAAAATTAAAATGACAAAATCATATAGGCACTCCTTAAGAAGACTGTTAAAAAATGAACATAAATCTCAGTCTAGATTTCAGAACATGGGGAAGAGAAAGTAGTCAATAGATGGAAAAGATAATACTTAGTTATGCTATCTTAAATTTATATAACCTGTATTTTCTGTGATTTATTGAGATAAGATTAGAAATATAAAATATGCAGACTATTTCAAAAGTTATTGGGAGTTTTAATTTTATAATTTAAGATACATAATACATTAAAACGTACACAAAACTTTTGTAAGCTTAATTATTAAAAACTCATTACAAGTGTAAATAAATAAAGAAAAACCATCTATTGTTTAGACATTTCAATTATTTTAACTATTTGTTAAAACTCTTTTGTGAGATCACATCAAAATAATTGCTTTACTCATGAAAACCTAATTTTTTTGTAAATTATTAAGGTTAGTGTTAAAAAATACAAGTCATGCATCCATGGATATGTTTCTACAGCATTTGGAAATAGGTTTCAAAAAATTATTACATGACTGGCAATTATTTTAAAATTCAAAAATAGAATAAAATTTTCTGGTGCTCTATGTAGTTAAGTACAATGACAGAAAGGCCAACTCAAAAGTTAAAGGTTTCTAAATCATTTCTTAATTGAGTGAGAATAATCAATTTGATCAATTACATCAAATAAATTGATCAATCTGACATTTGAGTGCTCAATATCACATAATAACTATGTAACCATTTTAAAATCCTAAAATTAGTAAAATTCATATCAGTATAAAAATTGTGGTACATCCTGTGAAAGAATCAGTGGTAAAACAAATAGAAAATTACAAAGAATAATTAGTTTATTGTGTGTGTGAAAAAATTATGGATGGATATTGAAGAAAATTCAAATGAATAAAATAAAAAACAAAATTAAAGACAATTTTTAAGGAAAAGTATCTAAATCAGATAGTAAGGTTTAAAGAATATTTTATGGAATCATTATTTTGGAAGATGAGTGGTAATCCTTCCTTTAATTCTATTTTTGCATCACAATTATTTTATTTAATTATATATTTTCACTCATAAATTTTTACTTTTCTTCTTGAGGTCCATACATGTAAAGTGGCTTCTCATCATATGTAAAGATTACATCATATTTCAATCATTTTTCATCTTTATAGTTAGTACTTGATCACATGACTAAATTAAAGTACCTTGGATCTTACTTCATCCCTCAGCAAAAAAATTATTACATATTTATTTCTAATCAATACAATCACTAGTTTTGTTGCTATATACTGAATACTTGAAAAAAATTCCAAATTAAAAATAATATTGGCTACCTAAAAATACTTCTAATTCTATTCTATAGAAGTAATATGATAGCTACTTCAGTTTAATATACTAATCTATTTATTATAATGCTTCTTTTTATCTTTCAATAATAAGTTAAAAGCAAATAAATAAAGTTTATGCATAAAAGGAAACCAAAAAATCTGAAAAAAGAGCAAACTATATTTATTTCACTCAAATACTGTTATTATTTGTAATCTTCTAATATCTATTGATTACTCAAACTTACAGTAGATGATAGAATTGGAATGAAATAATCAGAGTATGTTCTCTTTTGGGTTTGCTAAAATACATATTTTAAATCAGTATTTAAAAGTAAAAACTGAGATCATTAGTAAATATTTTCCAACTTTATTCTCTACACCTTTTTAATCACATTCCCCTCCCCTCAATAATGATGAATTTAAACATGGTAAATCTCTCCATACAATAGTGCCACCCTGTACCAAACAGAGTAATCAATGGATTCCCGAAGAGATAGTGATCATGTAAATGATGAATTTATTTACATTTGCAATTGATTGGAGTATTTTCGTTCACATAAGTTGTGTGTATAAATAAAAGAGCTACATCTATCTAATGTTAGCTCATATAGTAACTTAAAATTAATTTTTAATTAAAATTTTACTATAAAAGTGTCAGATTGCTAATTTTAGCTTTCAGTTATCATTTTTAGATCCAAAAGTATTCGCCTTATTATTATTCAAGCATTTAAATAATATTTTTAACTATATATTGAAATACTTTCATCATCTAGTTTAAGTGTAAAATATTTTTAGAAAAATTCAAATTTTATTTAAACTCTTCAAATACATTCAACGGTTAATAATAACACACAGGATAGTAAATAACACAACAGTCTGAATGGTATTCTTCATTTTTTTCTTCCAAGTGTTACTGTCTGACAAGTGATGGTACTAATATGGCAATAAAATGACCAGAAATAATGAATTTATAATAATATTCCAGTTGGTTAGAGCAATATTTGTAATTCAGTATTTTTAATCTAAAAGTCATCAGTTTTATACCATCACTGGTTCGACTAGCAATATCTGAAGAAGAAAGGAGAATAATTCCATTCAAAATGTTGAGTTATTTAATAGTTGAATGTGCTTGAAAAATATAGATAAAGTGTGAATTTTTCTAAAAATATTTAGCATTCAAACTAGATAACAAAAATAATTCAACATTTAATTATAAGTAAAACGACATCATCACAAATTTTCAAATTTAACTAGATAACAAATTATTTATAACTTAAAATTTATCGAAAGTGCTTTTAAAAGTAATTTCATATTTATGACATGAAGCATAAACATTATATATATATTATAGACAACTATATTTGAATTAATAAATAATAATAAATTTATTTTGCATCAAATCGATTTTCGTTCATATGAAATATATATATATATTAATCATCATTAGCAAACACTTATAGATAAATATGGGCAGAAAAATATAAAGACAGAGAGAAATAAAAAAAACTTATATGATGACATCACAAACTAACACATACAACATAAATATGTTCACATACACGAGACACTGCTTTGTTTTACATTTTTTATGCTGTTTTTACACTCATTCTGAATAAAATATATCTACTGAAAAACTTCAAAACTTTGCTTAATTGTAGTTCTCTATTGTATTTTATTCCGATCATAGTTTTTCAATGAAAATAACTAATATTACATCTTTTAAAAGTGTCTTTAAAATATTATTTATTACACAAACAGTCTTCATAAGCATAAAGTACTTTTAATATTCACCTCTCCTATTTCATAACACACAACTGAATAAAGATGAGTTCCTACAAATGTTGATTCATCATTATCATGTGCAATTAGCTGAAAAATATACTAATTGGGCTTATAATCTTATGAATGTATTTTTCAGAATCTCACAAAACATCCTTAACTGGGATTTTCTCAGTGCTTTTATGTATTGACAGTTGAGTCTATATTTCACTTCTATATAATATATGTGACATAATATTTAGCAATATTAACAACTAATTAACATAAAGCAGTTATATTACTAGAAATAAATATATTTTAACTTATTAAATGCAACATAAGTACAATGTAGTCTATGCTGCACTTTAATATCGATATCTGGTATTTGTGCCTAAAAAAAAATATTTTTAAACTAATCAAATTTTTCAAGTTGATAATCATTCAAGCTAAAGGTTGCAAAGATTTTACTTTTATTTGGTAAATCCCAAATTTCTTTAACAATAATTATTTAATTCAAATTTTTTACAACATTTAAAACATTTTGTAGATAATTTTTTGAATTGAAAATAATAACACAATCAACAATATATTGAAAATTTTCGAAATCACGAAGATAATATTTTTGATTTGCTTTCAATCAATTTACATTAAAAACATCAACTTGGAGTTGTTGTTGTTTTTTCCAAATATCTCAGACTTGTTCATTTTGTAGTAGTAGTAGTAGTAGTAGTAGTAGTAGTAGTAGTAGTAGTAGTAGTAGTAGTAGTAGTAGTAGTAGTAGTAGTAGTAGTAGTAGTAGTAGTAGTAGTAGTAGTAGTAGTAGTAGTAGTAGTAGTAGTAGTAGTAGTAGTAGTAGTAGTAGTAGTAGTAGTAGTAGTAGTAGTAGTAGTAGTAGTAGTAGTAGTAGTAGTAATAATAATAATAATAATAATAATAATAATAATAATAATAATAATAATAATAATAATAATAATAATAATAATAATAATAATAATAATAATAATAATAATAATAATAATAATAATAATAATAATAATAATAATAATAATAATAATAATTATTATTATTATTATTATTATTATTATTTAGAATAATGTAAATAAACTTCTGCAAAAAAAAAAAAACACAAAAAAAACAGCACACTGCAACAAATCTTTTTGAATAAATCAAATTCCTTGATCAAATTAATAAAATAATAAATAAATCACATTTTTGTTAATGACTTTTTTTAAATTGTCCACCCAATGAATTTTAAATCTAGGAATTTCTTGTTTTCTAAAAACCATAGTGAGCTTTGGCAATGGTCTATCTTTGACTGTAAACAACTTATTAACTAAAATAACAGAGGCAAAATCTCCATACAGTAGTGCCACTAAATGCAAGCCAGAGTCATCAATGGATGCAAGAAGGTTTGTGCATGGAAAGTTTTGCCTCTGTTATAGGGAATAGTGATCATGTGATGTTTAGTGGTTTAACTAAAATCTTAAAAGTATTTTTACTATAATGAGTAGCTATAATATTCCATGATAATTGCTGTATTTTAAAATAAATTTGAACAACAAAAACATTCTTAGAAACTGAATAGTACCATTCTAGATCCATATACTGCTTACAATTCCACTAGTTCAGAAGTTAATATAGTTCAATTATATGTAAAAACTTCCCCATATATACCACTAAAATTCATAACCTTTTCAATTTTGGATTACAAAAAAGTTGTTTAAATCTTATCAATATAAATATTTTCCTATATCTAAATGAGTTAAGATTTACAATTAAAATTAAACATAATTCAAAAAAATATTAGAATGTTTTCTCTGTTCAAAATATGTGTTACCTTAAAACAAATTCAAGAATCTATCTACGGGTCTAAGTTTGATTCCCATGCTACTACTACCACTGATCGGGCAAGCAACCCCTGAAGAAGAGAACAAAATAATACCTCTTGAAACATTATGCACATACTAACCTGTAAGCTATTACTAAATTTAATCCGCCATTTAAGCTATTGTGCACTTTTTTTTTTACGAGTGTTAAATAATAAATGAGTACTTCCACTTCCAACACAAGATATAGTATTTAGGAAAGAATAAAATGAATCCACTTATTCAATCCAACCCGAATGCTTATATATGGGCAAATATTAAGTACTGTAAGTGAAAGTGTGAGGATAGACTACTCACTTTAAACCACTGTTTACGATATCTGAATGAATGATGCCGCACAATAGCTTAAATGGCTGATTAAATTTATTACAATTAGAAACAGCGCTAAAAATAAATGTTTATTTACTAAGTTTAATGTAAGTGGAAAACTTAAATAAAGTTACATTTTTTAAAAAAGATTCAATACTTAATATTAGATGATGGAAATAGTGCAATGTATAAATACAATTATTAAAACAGGCAAAACTCACTATACGTATTGCCACACAAAGCAAGCTAGAATAATCAATGGATGCCAAAAGGCTTGTGCATAAAATCCCCATCTAGTGCCAACTCATCCAATATGGTGATCATGTGATGTTTATTATATAAACACAATCCTATAAAAAAATTTCATTCATTGATCTATTGTATTATGACATTGAATTTTCAAGTCTGTATAATATTTTCAACAAATCTACAAATTGGAAAGTGATAACAATCAACAAATATCTACATCTTGTTTGCAATTTTAATCCCCAAATAATTCTTACATCTTTTTTTTAATCAACCAAAAAACTTTTGCATTTAAAACACTATATTGCTTATGAAGCTCCATATTTATATTTTTCAGTCAAGCAAAGAATATCACTTGGTTTTTAAAAACAATTCATTAGTAATATAGTATTAAAATTCGCATACTTATTTCTATACTATATGATTCTAGTTAAAATCTTTGCTTTTGTTTAGAATTTAAAGTTTTTATTTTACAATCCTAAACCAAACAGATATAACATGCACTGAATAAAAGCTTTTCTTTTTAATCATAGATCATGGTTCCTTGATGTTAAATTTATTAAATACTATCCATAGGAAGAAAAAGGGAAAAGTAAATGTTTGCATATAAATTTTTCAACTACCTAAGAAAAGTTAAAACTTCACCTAGATTCAATTTCAAAATCATGGAATGATGGATGTTTGCAATCTTAAAGTAATTTTACATTTGTACATAGAAAGAGAAGGTGAGAGAAAAAGGGAGGTAAAGATAGTCAGAGAGAGGAAAAAACAAAAACAGAACAAAAATGTAAATAATTTGCATTTATAACTGGAAAGAAATGTAATTATATTATTAAAAATATACAGTTAATCATTGTATTTTTATATTTCCATAATCTAATATGCATAGTGAATGTTTTTAGAAAAAAATTAACTTTATTTTAATATCCCAAATACATTCAACTGTTAGTAATAGCACATCAAACTGTTGAATGTATTTGGAATATTTAAATAAAGTTAAATTTTTCTAAAGACATTCAATATGCATATTACATGATGGAAATAGTCCAATATAAAAATACAACTAGAACACCATCATCATAAACTTTCAGGAAAACAATACAGTTAATCACTTTATTCAGAATGATCTTGTATTTAGAGCAATTTATGTTTTATTTTGAAATGTGACATAGAGTTAAATATAGTTGGGATTTGGGAGATATTTTAGATAAGATCTCTCAAGAAAGATCAAAAGTTTTTATGGAATAACTCAATTACTCATGATGAGTAGTAAATAGATATGTAAGCATTCTTAGCTGTAATCTAAAGTTAAGTCCAAGCATAATATATAGATCAATGTAATGAACACACACACACAACTAGGGTCATAGTAAGTCACAATAAATACTATTGTGGAGATGTCATCTACTTTTGAACGCTGGAGTCATATTTTTATTTACTTTTAATTAATTGAATCAAACTGAGAAAAGCAAAATATTACTATTATCAAAGCTTTTTAAAAATGTATACAGTGCATTTATGTAAATAGTTTCTTAAAATGAAGATAATCAATAAATAAGAATTAAATAAAAGATTTATAATATTTATTAAAAAAAGTTTTAATTTCAAAGTAATTATATACATATAACGTTTTTTTCCTATTATTATCCTTTAGATATTCTAAATAAATGTATATTATAAAAATACAAAAAAAATCTTTGTTTGCTCTTATATAAAAACAATAAATGAAATTTTACAATTGAAATAGGGAACAATATTTAAATAAAATATTTTATGTGCACTTTTCATTTCTATTGATATATTTCATAAATCAACGCTATATTTTGTGTAATATATATTTCTACATTAAAAAAAAAAAGAATAAAACTATAAAATTTAATTTAAATATAAAATTCCTTAAAGAAAAAGAAAAATTGTATGAATAAAAGCTATTTTAAAATGTTAAATCATGCTGTTAAAATAAAAACATTATTTCTTTCTATTGCTATTTTCAATTTCAGTTTTTTTCAAACGTAAAATACTGTATATATAAATTTTTACAAAGCTAACTTTTACTATTATTTTATTAAAAAAATTATATCGGTTTTATATTATTAAAAATTGAAAGTTTATAACACTCACTTGTGATTGATTATAAAAATGCAATTTAATAATTTATTTACAGAAAAATTAATTTGCTTTATTGCTTGGGAAGTCAAGTGATATTTGAGTATTCTAATGAATTGAGCAAATGATAATTCCATTCAGTCTGAATAGTGCTTTTTTAAAAAAATTGTTATTCGACTACAAAATGATTCTGGAATCTTTGGTTCAAAATCCACTACTATAACTAATGCATTCATCCATAAATAAGACATTATCACACTGAATCATAATATTCAAGCAGTTTGCAATTCAGAGTCTGAATGGATTTCAACCCATTCCTCACAGAATTGCTGGAATTGTGAAATGACATTTCTAATATTATTAAATCACTTCAGTCCTCTGCACTTCAATTAATAAATTTGAATTGTGCATTTATTAAAGATAAATTTTTATTTTCATTGAAATCATACGGCAACAAATTCAAAAATTATCAGTTTGCCATTAACTTATTTAAGTGTACCTGTGATTGTAAATTTAATGATTCTTCTTGTTTTTTAAATATTACTAAAATTTATTCTTTATTAATAACTAAACACACAATTTTGTTTACTAACATTAAACAGATGTTTTCTGAAGTAGCAATTTTAAGCTTGAATACTCAGTAGTATTATACCTATATCTGCAGATTATTTCCATGCTTATTAATGTATAGCCTTTATTAATGAGAACTTTTAGATTAGACCCAAATTATATTAACCTAGAAATTAATTTTGTGATGAAATATACACTAATTATTCAAGCTCACATCTGATAGTTTTGGAGTAGAGATGAAAGAGTTAAATGCTCCTCTGTCATCAGAAACTAGTTTAACTGAATATATTCTTATAGGTTGCATTGATTTTAAAATAATGAGGAACAAACATTAATATATTTTATAGAATTTATATCTTTGAGAACTGCTAATAATTTGAGATCTGCTCATGCAAAATTGATCCAATGCTATTATTACTTTCTTTTATGTTGCAAACATTGTTATATGGTTGATAAATACACAAATTAAATGAAAGACCTAAATCTGTAAAAAACTTCTAGTAATATAATATTATTTCCATTTATTTCTTTTGTGAAAATGAGTCAAAGATAATAAATATATAATTAATAGAAAAAGTTAGTGTCAATATATACACATCTTATGACAAGTAAAGAAGGTTTTGTGCAAACAATGTGAGTTGATATCCCAAATAACAAAAAAATATTTTGATTTATATATTTTAACCAATATTATATTTTGATCTCATAATCTGATAATTCTTATTTAATAATTTAGAAAAAAGGAACTCTCAATGAGCTGAATGCTTTTAAAGGAAATAAAATTTAAATTGCTTAAATATAGAAACAGAGACCTTGTGTCTCTCACAACATGCTTGAGCAATGTTAGTCATTTATGCGAGATGGAAGAGGATTAATATTTTGCCTTAACAAATAAAAATGAAATTGCATGATTGGCAAAGTCGTTCATGGAAAGACTTTTTAAAGAAACATTTACAGCAGATATTACAATAAAAGAAATAAAGAATGTCCTTACAGAGAGTTCTGACATTAAGTCAGAAACTGATATGAAGAATAAATTGGCTAAAACAATATCAATTTTGACATCAAAACCTATTCCTATGCATATGCATGTAAACAAAATATCTGCTTCTCTAAGGAAGGAAATGAGCTTGTGTAAAGCAATGCATACTTTCACTCCCAACTTGAAGATGATTTTAGACAAACTCTTAACAATTCGATTACCATCCATGAAGAAAATTTTTCCACATCAAGTACGTTTCTTTGAAAGCAACGATCATGATTGTCTGATCGGGCAATTAACGCTCCATGTTTCTTAAACTTTCATTTTAAAAATGATAAAAACTATTTAAAGTATTTTCTAATTTTCAAACAAATAATATTTTCATTTATTTTCTATTAATGTTTAATTCAGTAAAAAAAATATTTAAATGAGATTGGGAATGTTAATACATTGTGTGATATATGTAAAAATTCACTGTGTACTATAAGGCTTAGTTAAATAGTTTGCAGTAATTACATTGTTTATATTTTGAGAAAACCTGAAATATAACAGAAACCTAGCCAAAACGATATCATAGTGACTCTGTTTAGTGATCAGAGTAAAAGATGCATTAGTCATGAAATTCTGGTCAACCTTCATTTAGGAAATTTTATTTACTCATCTTTCACAACAATCTAAATTGTGCATGGAACTACAAACCCTGGTTGCCACATTTTCTCTATGAATTTTCTGTTTATTAAGATTTGTTATAGCCTTTACTATAGATGATCAACAAAAATTAAATAAAAAAGATTATATGAAAAATTTTTGAGAATTCTCAAGAATTCTCAGGAAATATGATTTCCCATTCATGATTCCTGAAGGTCAGAAATTTGAAAATCCTATATGTATTGTCATTTGCAATATCTCCCTAATAGTTATAACTCAAAAGATGGTAGATGCGATCCAGACAAAATTTTAACAAACATAAATAAAATAAAAAAATTCTAGATGATAAATCTAATGATACTGTCTGGTGATGAATGTTGCCCTTGATGATCTGTGAATAATTAACAGTACTATTATATCAATAAATTAAGATTTACTAGTGATAACTACCAACCACACATCCCCACAAAGCCCTCAGCTACTACCGGCAATTTAATGTACATCCACTAGGCCTCAGAGAGCCTAAAGATTTCTTGGAATATTCAGTTAGCTGTAGCAGATGAATATAGAGTAACTATAATGATTAACAAAAGAGACCATATTAAAATGAACACATAAAAATTTATTAAGGTTATATCTGAGCTATTATATTTTATAACTATTTGGATAATCTAAAAAAATCTATTTAATTTATTTATAACAAAATAGCATTAATGGATCATAATTCTAAAACATTATGTCATGTATACACCTAGATATATTTCCCAATATCTTTCTGGATACAAACACAGGCCAAACTGAAATAGTCAATCAATAATATCAGTCATGGGTTACATATGCTTAAGCTAACTTTGATATATGCACCCATATATATTGTTGCAGAATTTATTATTTAGAAGGAGAGACTAGCACAAACTTAAATAAAGCATTTTATAATAGTTATTTATTCAAATATTACACAGTCTTAATCCTCCTAACAGTACATGTTCAATAAGGCTCTGGGTAATCATGATCATACAAATCATTAATTATCCACATACTAAATTTGGGAATACTTAAAATACATATAAAAATATAGCCATGCATATCACTACTGAATCTAATAAAACTTTAAAATTTGAAAACTAGATATATGAATTATCGATAAAATAGAAGTATGCTTCAATCTCAATATTTTCTTTACTATATAAATACATCTGCAATATATATAAATATATTGAAATAGTATATTCCTTTGGAATATATTTCATTGTATAAATTAAGAAAATGTATAGACAAATTTTATTAATTTAGAAGTGTAACATCATTAATATTTTAAAATATTGAGTTGCTGCTACTACTACTACTACTACTACTACTACTACTACTACTACTACTACTACTATTATTATTATTATTATTATTATTATTATTATTATTATTATTATTATTATTATTATTATTATTATTATTATTATTATTATTATTATTATTATTATTATTATTATTATTTGAAAGACATTATATATTCTTTTTATAAATAAAAATTGATTTTGTTAAATGATAATTTAAAAGGAAATTTAATTGTTTAATTTAAAAATATTAATTTTAAAAAATTGACAATTATTTGTTTTACATCTACTTTTAAATAGACTGAAGCATTAATTATTGTTCTATTGACAAGTAGCCAAGAATGATTTCTTATTAAGAATACTGTTTTGCTCACATGAACAAAATCACCAACTATTAAATTTTAAAAAAAACATTAGATTTTAAAACTCTCAAAATGAACTTGTAAATAAATAGGTTTTGTCCCAAGAATTTGGAAACCAAGATTCAAATGAATAATCTACTTCTTTAAGTTTTCATTTATCATAAATAGGATTGCTTTATAATCATCAGCTGCTGCAAAAATCATGATTTTTTCTACATCTTCATTTAGGCCTATCTTCTACATTTCAAATGAAGCACCATTATGAAAGTAGGATTGTCTGCTTTAGCTTAAATTTGGATAAAATTAACATTTTCTATTGGTAATCAGGTTAAACTTGCAAAATAACTTAAAATCATTATTAAACATTTTTTTTATTAATAATGAATTGTGTTTCACATAAATATTATGCTGATATTAATTATTTATAAATCGTCAATTCTTAAACACTGGATTGAGCACTATATGCCTAATAATCAAAGCTATAAGCAAGTAATATTTTCAAAACATTTAAAATATAATGTTTAAAAATATTACAGATGTAATAAATGATAGTTTATTTTACTTTATAGATGTCACATTTAAATACAGATTATGAAATATATAAACTGTGTTATTTAATGATATTTATAATTTTAAATAATGTTTGTTTAAAAAGTAATCTATAATTATATATATATATGGGATTTGACTGATACTGTATATATATATATATATATATATGGGATTTGACTGATACTGTATGCATTGATTACTGAGATATTATTGATATGTTTAGCTTGATATTATTTGTTAGTTTACAGTTATAAATTCCTACGACTTCATTTTCTAATGACTTTGTTTTTGTAGTGAATACTTTCTTAATTTTGAGTAATGTTTATATCCTTATAAATAATAAATTATAAATAATAATGATTAATTAATATTTAAATATTTTATATATAAAGTTTTAAACTTATATTTAACAGGCATTTCACCTATTGCTTAGTTTTATAACTCTAAGTGCATAGATTACTAGATAGCTTGTTTTGTTTTGGCAATGTCTCAGATTGTTGATCATATATGTGTTTGTTGATTTAGACATATTAATTTACATATTGGTAACTATTAATGACATTATTATTTTATTTTTAAATAATTTTGTTTAATTATAAATTTTGTATCCGTTATTATTCACTATTATTTGAATTATAAAATATAGAATTTCGATAGGCCACATTAGTGGATATCCAAATGTAACTCATTGGACTTCAAGATTTATTATTAATTAGAAGAGTTTCATTTTATAATTTATAGCTTCCAAACATTTTTGTGTAATTATGAATTTGCTAGTAAGTCAATTTCTTTCTTTGTAATTTACTATTGAGAATTAATATAAAAAAATACCAATTTGTTATTAGAAAGAAGTCTAGATTTATTATCTAGTGGCGCCTTCTAGTAAAGTTACATTATGGAACTATTTATCCATTACAATATTTATCATATATTAAGAAGAATTTATTTGGAAACTTTTAATTAGCAGGTCAAGTCTACTTTAAACAAATCAATAAAACAAACGCACATTCCAGCATTTGTTTAAACAGGCTGTTGATAAATCCCTAAACACCACGCGCGCACACACTTTTTTAATATTGATATTAATAGAATATTTAAAATTTGATAGTTTTCACAAATATCAATTTTGAATAATGATTTCCACTGACAAATATATTTTAATTTATTTTTGTCCAGTTTTATATAAATAAACCTATCTTTTGAATGCTAGTAATTTAATTAAATCTTAGAAAGACGATTTCTATGAACCAAATTACTGATTCTTATTAAATGTTTTAAAATGAATAATTAGCTGAGAAATTTAGTCTTCACAATTCACTTAGCTCTTACAATACAATAGCCCATCCCAAACTTATAATGTTATCATGATAATAATACAACATAATCTAAATCATTAAATATACTAATGTTAAGTGAAAATGAATAATAATAAAAATGTTAACTAAGAAATATATAAAAAATAAATAATAATATGAGTCTTTGCACTAAAAAAAGTTTATTTTAGAATTTAAGTTAAGTTCATAAAATGTTTATAAACTAAAAAATCACTTTGATACAATTATTTCTATCTTTTTCAGCAGACAGAAATATTCAGTGGCAATAGTAAAGTATTTATTTTTTTACGTACATTTATTTTATTTTAAAAAGTTCTGTATTTGAAATTCAAAATTTTAAGTTGGCATTGCACAATCCTGTGTTTTCCACAGTTGAGTTTAAATATTTTGCCACAATCAGTTTTCCCACACATTTGAAACATTTATTTCATCATCATTGGTTTTCCAAACATATTTGAAATATCCATCATTGACCGTCATTAGTTGTAGGTTTCTATATAGTTGGAATAGGGTTGATTTAATCATAACTAATTAGATTCCACTGTGACCATTCTGATGAATCTGATTCTATTCACTTAGAAAGGAGTTCCTGTGTGCAAATTAACAATGCATAAAAACCCTCACAGTATACTGAGAAGGTTTCTGTTAGTCTCACATTAGTTTGATGGTAACTCCTATATTGACAATCAGCATGACAAATAAGAAAAGCAGAAAAGAAATTGACAAATTTTTGTACACTATTTATATTAACAAATTTTTCTAGAGAATTCTAATTTCACAATTGTTGGAATTTTCTATTTTTATTACAAACTAAAAGTTTACATCAAAGTATAAATTATAGATTAAAGATATCACATCAACATAATGGTAATTCCTTTTATTAATATAACAATATAATACAAATTTTATTTCTGATTTCCAATTTATTTTATAGAAAGTCATAATCATATATCAAATTAATGTGTATATGCCTATATTTTGGGCTAAATTTGAATATAATCCATTATATTATATTTAGTTGCCTAAAGTATCTTACTAACATGCAATTTTATATTTTAGCCTTACATTAGTCTCCCTTTTCCAATGACCTAAAATAAACTTGAAATGGACATTACTATTTTAATATACATATTGGGAATTGTTTTTTCTCACTTCTTATTTTCAGAATGTATAATAATATGATAAATTTCAAATATTTTAAATAACAAAAATATTAGTATTTAATATTTATTAGAAGTAATTGTATAAGAGAGAGAAAATTATAAAAAATAAAATAAATTTATTTATCTATTAATTTATAATTTTTTAAAATAAAAGTGATAAGGAGGTAAAATATTTAAATAAAATTTACTAATTTTTTTTAAAAATAGTTATCAATTAATTAAAAGTGATATTTTCTTTTTTTCTTTCTCTCTTTACATAATTGTAATGTTTTTTTTCAAATGAAAGTAAAATTAGAGGATTATCAAGTTTTTTTTAATTAAGAAAATAAATAACTACAGAGGAATTTTCCAATAATTAGGGTAAGATTGGAACGTTTAATTTACAAAAGGGAAGTAAATGATATTTTTGTAGAAGAGACTCATTTGAACCACAGTTTGGCACTGTCATGATATAGTATGTGATTAATTCTAAAAAATAAAATAGGGGAGGTATCTTAAGTCATAATACATCTGATGAGAAGAAAACAACAGTAAAAGTTCAGCTGTGAAAAGATTGGTGAGAAGTTACACTTGTGGTCTGAAATAAGACTAATTTGACTACTAATTGTTACAAATGTTTTTTAAATGGATTTGCATAAAAATATATGTTAAGCTTTATCTGCAAGCATAGAAATACCAAGCTAATTATGTAACTTGTTTTAGTATAAAAAAATGAGAAAGAAGAATATCTCTGGGACAAATATACAACAAGTTTTGTGTGTCCATTCAAAAAAATGACTATCTCATCCTGTATTAACCTGACATAGAAATCTGAAAATTATTATATCATAAAATGGATATATTTAACTTATGTTACTTAACCTGGAAATTAATATCATTTTGAACTGAAAACTTGAAGTTACAAAAAAGTTAATGAAAGAACTATTAATGAAAATAATAAATAAATTTTAATGTGTGTTAATTAAATTTATCAGAGAAATTACTATAATTTTAAACTGAACATTTGAGGAAACAAGACTAAAAATAATTAAAATTATATCTATAAAATTACTAAAAGAATGACACCCATGATAATAAGGTATTGTAGTGTGAACATTTACATTTACAAATACTTTTTATAATAGTAATAATAATTGAATATAATGAATAATTTTTTAGTTGTTTTGTTTTAAACATTTTCCCCCTTCCAATATATAAAAGTCTATGGCCCTTCTCATTTATGTAACAAAAATAATAGAAAGTTTTAGCTAATCTTAATTTTTTTATATTTTATTATGAAGTGTGTTTCAGATTCAATTATTAAAAAAGGGAAAGAATGTTTTAGCTAATCTTTTTTATCTTTTATTGTGAAATGTTATTTTTAGATTTAATCAATGTAATAAGTGAATGTTAATGGAAGTAATAGGAATCAACAGGAAATAATCTTGTTTTATGAAATCATATTTCTTATATAGAAACAATAGATTTGAAAATATATCATATTTTTTAATTTTCTTATTTATTAGTTAATTTCATTAAATAATTGTTAAAAAAGTTTCTGAAATTACATTTGTTAGTGTTAAGATTTTATTCATCCAGATGTTTTTTCTGTGAATTGAAAGTATGTGATCTGACTTCATCATAGTATTGTTCTATAAGGGATTTGTAAATGATCCCACTAAAACTATTTAAATTAAGGTAGTTTAAGCATATACATTTACATTTTCTCTTGTTTATAGTCCCTAGGATCTTTGTGATCCAGAACTACTCTAGAGCAATAATGGTTTATATATAAGTGTGTGTGTATTTTAGTGTTTAAATATCCAGATAATTCTCTGAATGGCAGACAGATTAAGTTCATCTTTAAAGTCCATTCACTGCATTCTATTATAGAGATTGGAAGTTAATTTATACTTAGTCATTATACTTTACCATATGGCCAAAATATTGATAATGATGAGCATATATCATTGATCCTATCATTTTTTATTATATTAGATAGTTTAGCACTTAAGTAATATGCATACAGATGATTGTTGTTACATTACGTTCTAAGCTTGTCTGTGGCTAGATAAGTAGCCTATATCTTGATATTGAACCTCTTTAAAATAGTCACAAAAGAAACAGTTGATTATTCTTGTTTAATGAATGTAATTTACAATTGTTGTAACTATTTATTTTATTTTATGCTGATTTTTTCATTCTCCTATTATATTTGCTGATTACTATTTATTGACAATGTTAATTTCTGTTTAGAATGTACATTATTGATTGTGATTTTTGGGGATGTAGATGACTGCCATCTCACCACATATATACTATATTCCTATATTACCCCTTTTTACATTCCATTACAATACGCATTACTCTTCAGTATACAAGTATTAAACTTCCTGAATTTATAGCTTTGACACACCACTATACATTACTGTATTTCTAAACCACATTTAAAGTTTAAATATCAGTTATGGATTAATGCATCAGTTTTTTTTAATTAAATTTATAAACACATGAAATAATTCAATTTCATCTCTCTTTTTCCATATATATATAATATTCTTTTAAATATACTTAAACTTATGATATGGACAAACTCAAGAGTATTGGTTCAGCATGTGGTGGAATAGAAGTTTTAAATATATAGATATTGATATAAGAAATTTCTAGGTAATACATCGTCTGATCATCCTCACCACACGATGGTGCTGTTTCTATGCTAAAGCACAGAAATATGCTGTTTACAAGGCCACTCATAGATCTTACAGCCTGTAAACTGTTCAAACACTAAGATGTTGAAGTGCACCCATTACCACAACATGTCTAGCATGTTGAACATTATTAGTGATGAGTATGTGACACTCTCTATAGACATTACTCTTGACTATTGTACAACATATGATATGAAGGTTTCTGTAGTTGTAATGATGAAAAGTACATTAGAATGGATTTATTTATTTTTTTGGTTAAATGTATTGTAATTTATGTAAGTTAGTAAAAATTGTAACAAATTCTCAAATGCCCCTACTTTCATTGTCAGGAGTCACAATTCACTAAATGAGGAGTGTAAATCATGATTTGGCCAAGTTCACGATCCAGTCGCGCCCTTTTCAATACTTTTTCAAGATCAAAACAGTTAAATGGCAGACAACCATTCGGTGTTGTAGTTTTTAGATTTACCTGCTACAGAAGCAGATGCGGTGGCCTTCCTTCAACCAAAAAAAAAAAATTTTTACCCAACCAGTGGTGATTTAATGAAATTAAGGCATTGTCAAACATCTGAAATAGAATGCCAATCATGTCAATGTCACCGAAGGTGTTCCATTTGCTCATGGAATGTAGTTTGAGGGCTGCCTAATCGCTTTTTCGCAAGCGATATGGCTAATTTTTTATTGAAGCCGGGATCAGCTTACAGTGAAGCGTATTAGAGCTGAGTTGGAAATGTGTTAAAACGCTGTAAGGAATATGATGACAGATCTTAGAGAGGTCTATGGAGAAAGCCTTGTTTCTCGGAAAAAAGTTTCTTCAAAAATAATAAAAAAAAACTGAAAAAAAAAAGGTTTCTTAAAAAAAAAAAAAAGACCAGAAAAAAGAAGTGTTTGTTTTAAAAAAAAAAGACAATGTTTTAAAAAGCCAAAAAAAAAAAAAAAACATTTTTTTATTTTTAAGAAATATACATAAAAGCGGTTAAAAAAAAAAATCAAGCAAATCCAAAAATTAAACACATAAATCAACAAAATAAAAACAGCCTGGTAACATTATATCTATTTGTTTTTCACTAGCAACAGCGCCATGGAGCAGTATGGATGATTAGACAATGTATTACCCATTACTAGATAGAATATATATATAATACTACAAAAGAAAACAATTAAAATAATTATAGAAATAGTTTATAATTGTATAACTGTCTTTAGATATTTTATTGAAACTTTTATACAAATAACAGGAATAATAAATAGCATGTCACCAGTAAATTTTAAACTGAATTAGAGCAGTGTATGAAAAAAAAAAAAAAAAAATTAAAACAAACCAAAATCATCAATAATAATTCAAAGTGAACCATTTAGAAAAGACAAATATTTAAAATTCTATAAAATAGTGCAAAACAAAAATTAATAATATTATAAAAATATAAAACTATGAAGTGACAAAGAAAGCTATAGAAGAGGTGCCATATAAAATAACAACTTGATATAGGAAATAAGATTTTAACAACAATAAAAAAATAATATTATTAGAAAACACAGGATATCATTTTAAAGTACAAGAAAGAAAAAAGTTTAATACCCAAATGGTCATAAAAAGTTTGAGCACTGGAAATGTTTGAGCTGGAATGACAATTTATGGTCCATAAATCCCAGAGTCTCCCTCTATAACTGCACCAGACAATAACTATTTATAATAGTTTTTTTATGCTTAGGAGTTTGTAAATTGTTTAAAAACGGCAAGTGACAGAACAGGAGCTGAAATTCATGAACTTTTACTCTGCTACTCCTGCACTAAATCATGTTGCACATGATTCTTAATTGAAGGACAATGATCCTAAGTTAATCCGGGTTGGTCAGAAGAACTGATCTTTAAAAATATGATTGTATTGTTATGCATGTTTCCCCATTTATAAAGATGTTATACTTCGATAGATATTACCAACATTTATGTTCAACTTATAATTATATCATAGATAGGAAAAAAATTCATTAAACCAAATACAATAACAAATGGGAAGTTTTGGGAGAAGTATTTAATATATATTAAAGTTTTAAATATTTTAAAAATATATAGGGATATAATTTATTCATAAAATGTATACATCATTTTAACTACAAATTAAAAATGACTGCTTCACCATTAGAATTTATTTTTTACAATATAGAATAAACAAAGTTAATTTGGATATTTCTTTCATTCGACTTCTAATTATTATTTTTGAATTCTACATTTTATTGGATTTATAAATCACTTAAAACATTTATGTTTTGTTTAATCATGATGTAAAAGTTCGAGTTGAAAATAATTGCTTAAGCTTTAATATTTTTTCAGTTATTAAAAAAAAATCAATTACAAGATATATGCACGACACACTAATACATAAAGTAGTACTTGAAGAAAACTGATTATAAAATATAAGTAAATAGTAAACCTAAGTAGACAATGTCATAGAAGAAATGTTGTATCACATTATTATCACTGCACTAATACATCATCAAGGTAGATAAACTGCAACTTTTCCAACCAGCAAAAAAAAAAAAATTAGATACCCATTTTCTGACAGATAACTGGATGGATTTCTGGGTTCACTATGAACTACTTACCTGGGTAAAAAACTATAGGTTTACTAGACAACTATACTTAATTAAAAAAAAACTGAATTTGACTCCAGATCATAATCATAGTAGAAAGATATTAACCACTACATGAAAATCTTACTTGGATATGGTCTTTTAATTGTTTACAAATTAATTCAAGAAAATGAGTTTGACAATTAATATAAAGGCAATGTCCTGTTTATATGTTTGCACCCCTTTCTTAATTGCTGATTTGTTCTAATATATTTTGAATTAGACAAGGTTACATGGTCTTAAAATAAAAATAGCTGGAAAAAAATCCATAAATTGTATAAAACTTTTTCAACCCATGAAAGATTTCTAGTTTTATTCCAGAAATAAATTTTCAAGTGATATGTATGGTAGGCTAATACATTAATCACTATATCAAGAGCCAAATTTAAAATCTGTATTAAAGATTTTGTACATTTCAGTCCTGATTACATATAAAAGCAATGTCTTACAATAATAGTCAAATATGATTATGTGTATGTATATATAAATATTCAGATCTTATTTCAAGTCTAAGCTATTTTTGAAATGTTTTTTCTGGGATCAACAAGACGATAACAAATACTTTACACAAACTCCTATATAGATAATAGGAATAAAAAGCAGCAATTCAACTGCAAATTTTCTTCTGAGAAAAGTAATATATGATAAATTTAAAATAATTGTATATGTATAGTTCCCCACAATGGTATGAATAGATGTGGAAATATAAAATGGATTATGGAATATATAAAAAAAGAGACATAGCACAATTAGTAAAAATAATGATGTCTTCATGAAGTAATTGCGATTTTTTTTTTTTACAAAGATCTATATAATAATAATAGAAAAACAATGTATTTTGTACAAATAACATCAATAACTGAATGCCATATATTCTAAGTAAAGATCTGATTGAAATAAGCATAAATCCATAAAGTTTAGAAAAATACCAAGAAATGATATGATCATTAATAATATTTTAAAAAAAGTTAAATGAAAAAGTGCATAAACTTTAAAAAGATATGCACAAGATGGCTCAATAATAAAAATGTATCATGTGACTAAACTATGATAAAGAATTCTAAGAACAAACTAGATTATAATAAAGATATAAAACAAAAGTGTCAATAGAAATGAAGAAAGCATCATTTGCAATTGCACATATTTTGAGTGCAAGGCGAAATATATAATTAAATCTGCAGAAAAAAAATCTATAAAATAATGAAATCATTGCTTTAAAAAGCAGCTATAAATAAATAAGGAAGTAAAACTAGGTATTATATAAAAAATATCTAAATGATAAGAATATAACAGATGATTGGAAAAATGCAATAATGATATTAATGTTTAAGAAAGATGAAAAAAATACTGGAATTTAGAAACATCAGTTTTCTATTACCTGCATATAAAATATTTACCAACATCATAAATAATATGTTCAACTATTAAGAAAATTTGCATAAAAAAATCAATAGGGTATGAATTGCTACATTGGATTTATATATTATACTACACAATTTGATTGAATAACAATCTTTGCTATAATTAAGCCTTCAGAATATCATGATCCATATGCAGCGATTGCTAAAAATGATACAAGAAATATCAGATGAAAACAAAATAAAATTAAATTTAAATATTAAACATTAAAATAATGTATCCCTTTTCAGAAAAGATTAAAATAAAAATAGATAATATATTAAAAGGTGTCAACCATAAATACCACAAACAAATTATTAATACATATGAAGATATAATGTACATAAGTAATAATAGAATCAAATTTAGACAGAATGCTATCAGTTCAATAATAATGTTAAGATATATGTCTATGTGCTTGAACAAAGAATTCTAATAAATATATTTGATTAATGCTTACATAAGAGTCGTATAAAAATTGCAAGCCACATATAACCTATAGAGAAGTACATATTGGGATTATATTTCATATTAGTTTCTCTCAATGTAGACTATATGATATTCAAGCATTGAAGGAGACAGATTAAGCTTTGACTGAAGGACTTTTAACATGAAACTGTATGAAGCTAAGCTACATTGGGATTAAAAATAAAAAGTAAAATACAAGAGTGAAAAAATAAACAGTTATAAATGCCATTATTTAAAAATTCAAGAAGTTGAAACGAAACCAGGCTGAATATATTCTAAAAAGACACCTAGTTTATTGGCATCCCAAAAGATTGTAAGAAAGATGGTACAAGATTATATGTGAGATAAATGGATAATGTGTTAAGTAATATGAAGAAAAGAAGCTAAGAATAAAAAAACTTCATACTGGTGTTGGTAAATAATCTGGATGTTCAATTTTTCTTCCCTTACCACCATTACCCTTTTTTATGTGGTAATAAAATATTAATTTTAATAAAAGAAAAAATTATCTGCCATAATGCATGTATAAAGTATATCATATAATACTAAATCATTCATGCACTTTACTACTGTTACACAATGCTTTATTTATCACCCTCTTTTACAGTCTACAGTTTCGATTGCCCCAGCAATCTTATTTAGTACTACAACATAATACAAACATATGAATATAAATATAAATATACATGAACAAAAATTGTGAAAGAGTGTGGTAAATAAAGCATTGTGTAACAGTAGTAAAATACATGGATGATTTAGTATTATATGATATACATTTGCCAATGCAATAAGCAAGATTAGTTATCATATATAAAGTAGATGGATTCAGATTTTAATGGTAATTTACTATCTCATCAGCTGAATCAGAATCTCAGAAATCATGAACAGATAATCAAACATTGATCATAATTTTATATACATATTAAAATATGTTATTCTTTGTTTCAAAATTTAATATATCTTAAAAGCTTGCATTTGCAAATTAATTTGTATTTAAAATGATAATGTAATAATAAACACATCAAAATAAGACAGAAATTTTGTCTTACCGATTTTATTATAATTTTATTTCCACTTCACTATTTATTTGACTAACTTTACATATTATGTTAATATAGCTGATAAATTGTATTATTCTTCTTTCATCAGGTTTCTATTTGGCTTAGTAAACATTTAGTACTGAGCACCATAATCATAAATTTGTTTATTATTCTTAATATGTAAATGGGCAAATTTCAATTCTACCAGTTTGATAAACATCATCATTATTTATGGTGTAAAGCCTTCTTTCTTTTTCTTTTGCTGTCATTATTTGGCTGCACAATAGTTTGACACTTTGTGAATTAAAGCTGTGTCCATGTTCTGTTTCATGATTAAAGAACACAGACATATATATATATATTGTAACGGAATATATGCCGTTACATTATTTTAAAATGAAAAAAAAAGATGTAAATAAAATTTGATTTTTAAAAAGAAAAAAACTAAAAACGAAAATAAAAGTTGTTTTATATATAGTCGTGTGGCACTTTAAAACTTTTAAAAATAAAATATTTGAAAGTAATTTTTTTTTGTAAAAAGTAAAGATATAAAGATTAATATTTTAAAAATAGAAATAATGTTGATTTCTATAGTCTTAGAAAATGGAAATGATTGTCTTATTAATTAAATGATTGTTCAAAAGCAAACTACCTCGTGAGGCGTAAAATAAATTAAATGGTCAGATAAGAGAATACAAAGGAATTAAATGACCAATCCAAACACGAAACTGACAACGGACCATAACTGAAACACGAATGGATTAGTGACGTCTTGTCGTTGAATCTCAAGATCTAATGATAAGAGACTAATAAAAATATAAAAGAAAATTATTATTATAATTGTTATCTGAGAGCTGACTATGAATAGATCGTTATAACTGCTTATTGAGATTTTCAGATGTGGAAGTCTGCAATAAATTTAATTTTCCGGACAACCAGCTGAGTTGGATGACAGTTCTGAAAATGTAGTACAGTTTCATTTCAAAGAAGGACAAAATCTACAAAGTGATCAGAAGATGGCTTCTCAATCTATTAATCCGTAAAGTATGAACTATTGTATCTATCTAATAACTTTCCTAAAATTGAAGTAATTAATAACTGAAAATAAGAACTCTTATCTGACTTAAAGAATGCAAATTCAATTATTGATATTTTTTTTATGTAAATGTTTAAGCAATCTTTCAGTTCTTTTTTGTGTGTATTATATTTTAACTAAAAATGTATTAAATTTAAAGTTGTTTATAGACGCTTGCATGGATTCGTTTGGGTTAATTATATTTTGGTTTTCATATTTGATAAAATATATAGATATTGATATATATATGATACCTTAGGTGAGTATGAAATGTATTTATTCGGATGTCTTTGTTATTGGTGAAAGGTTCTTGGTTGATATTTGGGTTATTTAAGTTTCCTCTGGATTGTGGATCAATATTTTGTATTTTGTCTTTTGTTTATTTGAAATGTTTTTGAATGGAATCTATGTGGTCTATACCAATTTTAGATCTGGGATCTATTGAAAATAGTAATTTAAATTTTTAAAAAAATATTAATGTTAAAATCTAAAATAAATTTAATCTTCAATTTTAAATGTGCGTTATATATAAATCTATTTGTGTGTTAATTATTATGCTTTTTTTTTTTTTTTTTTTTAAATATTTAATATATTTTTTATAATAAATTTTTAAATTATAAATTTTATATTTTATTTTTTTATTTTTTTATTGTATGATTAAAAATTATAAAAAAAAAAAAAAAAATTTTTTTTTTTTTTTTTTTTTATTTTTTTATAAGTCTCCTTTCCCCGATCGTTAAAATATATATATTGAGTTTTCTTTTTTGTGACTGTATAAGTATTTGTGCTGCCCAATTCTTGTGATAATGTTGATCTGAGTGTTTTGTTTAAAATAACAGTATATAATTAAATACAACAAAAGATATCCTATATATCAGAAAACAATAGATTATATCATAAAATAAATGGATTTTAAAGTAATAATGTCAGTCATATTTACAAATAAGTGAACATGTTTGTTTACACTGATCACAAATAATCATCAAAGAATAACTATGCATTTAATTAAATGTCATCCCATACATATTTGGATATTCAATATTAAGAAATAGTAAAAAAATAAGCTTGTACATAGATAATTCACCATCTGGTAACATTGATAATATTATTATCAAAAAGTTGTACCATTAATTGAAATTAAAGTCTTCAATCTCAATAGCTTTTACAATTGCCATTGAATATAAAATATTTTCCTGTTATAAAATATCAGAGCATTCTTGTGAATAAACTGACACTAGTTCATATTCAGCAATCAAGTTTGTATCTATAATTATATGGTCATAAGACTGATTCATCTGTCATGTGCAACTCTTTCAATGCTTCTACATGAATTATTATCAAACGCAATACTATAAGTTATGCCAATTGATGATTTGTGGTATATTTTACAGGAATATTTGCAACTCAAAAATATTGATAATATTTTAAAGCCTGGATTATCTCCTTTCAGATTATTAACTTTGAAACATTTTCTAGAAAAATAATGTGTAGAAGTATCCACCAGTAATACCTTAAAAAATGAACTGCTTTCTAGAGTAAATTTATCTCTGGATCTTTCATTCATTCCAATAAGAATATATAAAATTCTTACTGAATGATGTCTGCAAACATCCTTTTTAAAATCTAAGGCACTGATGAATTATAGAATCAGATAAAAACTGAATGGTAAAATGCATCTTAGGAAGCTATTACAGATTTTAAGCACTATGTGCCATTCCATAAGATACAGATTGTGATTGCATTATCTGTATCATTTACTAGTTTTGGAAGAAAATATTCATATATAATTTCGATTGTCAAGTTTCATCTCATTTATATTACTGCTTTTGGATGAGGCAGCTCTTGTATTGAGCTGTGTATGTATTTATTTGCACATATAAACACTGCACAAGTCGCTACTAGCTTTTTTAGGATTTACAAACGATATATATATATTTAGAGATGTAATTTTTAAAAATGAAATCTTTTTGCAATTATTAACATTTTTGTAAAGCAATAAAAGTTTTGATAAAATTGAATCCATTCAAGTCTTAATATCAATTTCTTAATCGACAATATGTAAAAAAGTTTTCTGCAGAAAGTTTGAAATCTTCTGACAGTTAAAGATGATAATAAAATAAATCAATCAAAAGATGTTGCAATTTAAAATGTATTTATTTTATTTCTTATCACTGTTTCTTCAGCTAATATTCTCTCTAAATGGACAAGTTAAAATAAATTGAGCTTTCAAATTGAGCACTTTAAGACAACATAGTTAAATCCCTATGTACAAATGTTTACATTCTTAAACAAATTTACAAAAATGTTTTTCCATTATCAAATCATAAAAAAGTTTTATATATACTGCATATAAATTACACACAATTTATTTTCAGTTAGTGGTTTATTTAGTGGGTAAATATTTATCTTGTTATTACTATAAAAATCAAGTGATTATAGAACTATATACATATATAAAAAGTAACTTGTGTAGCAGAGATAGTATATAGTTCACATCTGAGCCAAATAAAAATTCTTTTCAAGAGGTTTACGACTTTTCTCTCAGGAAACTGGGCTATATCCAGCTTGTCTACCATGCAACATTGATTGGTAAATGAATATCTATTATCATTAATTAGAAGATTAAATAAAGGATGGAAATTATCACAATTTAACAAGTGGTAATCTTGATAAAAATACTATTCCTTTATGAGGGGTTATTATAGACACCTTTGCCATATAGTAAAATATTTATTTTAAATTGTTTGTCTTTATATAATAAGTACATGAATAAAAAAAGAATTTGAATTCATTACATTTGTAGTAGTTTTTATTTTCTGACCTTTCTTTGTGTAAATATGTTAAGTTCTTTATTTAAAACAAAATTGAGTAAATAAACAGAATACTATGTATAAAAATTAGCACTGATTATCACCAATACATTTTTAATGCCTTACTCATACAATTTATTGTAAAACATCATTATTAAAAGTGTATATAGAAAAATTGTTATTTTGAAGTATTCCATAAAAGTTGATGAGCTCTTTAGATTATTAAGAAGATAATTCTTAGTAACTCAAGAACCTAGATGGGTTCGTTAATTACTGAGTTTTATATCCAAATACTTGGATTATTACTTATGACTGTAAATTTATATATATTTATTGAATCAGAATGTTTCTCTTTTATATCATGTTTTAATTCAAAATTTGCTATGAACAATCAATAGATTTCATTAAAACAACACTTACTGAAGTGAAGAACAAGCAATTCTTTTGGGATAAAACACAAATTCAAACCCATACATCAGAAACTTTTTTACAGTAACTGTCAATTAGTTGTGGGATGACATATACACCCAAAAATTACTCTTACTAAAAACAGTTAAAACATTAATAGCATATTCCTAGAAATCAGATATTTTACAAGTTCTTTAAGTACTCAAGTCAGTTATTCATATAAGGATATATTTACCAGGGCAGAAACAAGTTTGAAATGACTGAGATACTCATCTTAAAATGAACAAGTAAGAATGACATCAAATTAATTTGAAAAAAGAAAGTTTATAATAAGCAAAAAATTGTTTAAACATAAATTAATTAATGCACATTATTTTATGCTCTTATACATATTTTGTGAAGCTTCAATCAGATTTCTTTAATATAAAATCAACAAAACATCATTATTTCCCAATTTGCACAATGCTTTTCAGTAGCCTCCTAATGTAAGCTTGAATAATCAATAGGTTCCAGATAATAAAGTTTAATAAATTGTCATTCAATGCTGTATCATTCATATCTCCAGAGTAGTTTCTAACTTATGGATTTTATTGAGGCATTTTAGATCTGGATCTAGTGCACCAACATTTTTGGATTACTTTTTTACTATCATGTTATCATTCATGTAAAAAACATCTTAATATTTTGAATCTAGGCCAACCTACATGAGTAATTATATAGATATGAGAATAGTTGAGTATTTCCAAATATTTTTGATATCTTCAATTTTTTAATAACTAAGCGTGTTTGTTCTTTAGATAAGAATAGAGGTGCCTATAGTTACTAAAAAAAAGCAAGGACATAAAAATATATAGCTACTGAACTGGCATCAAATCTATATAACTATGCAAGCAAGTTGGATTAAATTCAAAAAATTAAAAAGTATTTTGAATTTTGTACTAGTAACTTGATAGTAGCAGAAAAGTAATGGTTTCTGGCACACATTCGATCAAAAAAAATCTAGATGTATGAGATCCAAATCCAACAATGATGGAATCTATAAACTAAAAACTAATCAGAGAATATAACAGCATTTGATAAAAATTTATTACAAGTTACTATATGGCATCCATTGATTATCCAATTTTATTAGTAAATTGGAATTTGCTACTGTAAAACATTACTAAGTTAGGATTCATGTAATGCAATTTTATACCAATCTGATGAAAAACAAAAGTGCCTATAATTATTTAAAAACTGAGATCAAAAATATATAGATAATCAACTGGTATCACATTTATATAGCTACACAAGCAAGTTGGCTTATATTCAAAATATTAAAATGTTTTTGAAATTTAGATCAGTAGGTGACAGTAAAAAAATACAAACTAACTGCTGGAGAATAGGTGCATTATAAATGCAGTATATTCACATTCAAATACACATCAATGAGATGGAAAATAAATTGAGAGATATGAATAGGCAGCTCTGGATAGAGATTACCTTCCAACATATTGATAACTCAAATAGGAGAAATACTTTTTTTATTACAGTTGTTCATGAATTTCAAAAAAAGGACTAAGAAAAATTTTAAATTACAAATCACTCCAATTAAATTAACAATAACCAAATTAATATTTACTAAGGCTGTAACCTCAGGAATATGTGTCTGAAAAATATGAAGGTAGGGACCTCTACAGGTCTTAACCACAAGCTTACGCCTTGGAAGAAAAAAGGTGTAAGCTTGTGATTAAGACCTGTAGAGGTTCCTACCTTCGCATTTTTCAGATGCATATTCCTGAGGTTACAGCCTTACTGAATATTACTTAATATAATAATGTGCGATTAAAATAAATTTATAATAACCAAATTAATAATATTTATTCTTAAAATTGCTGTAGTACAGTTTCACCATATTTTATATACAGCTTTCTAACATGGAAATGTATGTCCACATAGGACAATTCTATCCACTGAATATGAATTACTTAATTTTAAAAACATTCTTGATATTTTGCTTTGCTAAGCGTGAGAAAAATAAAATGGATAAAAAGAATGTCTGAAAATTAGTTACATTTTAAAAATATCTACATTAGTTACATAATTCGTTATTTTGGCTGCATTAGCAATAGAAAATTTTTTAAATTTTATTTTCAGTTATTAAATTATAAATAGTGATAGGTATTATTTTCCTTGACATAAAAAAAAACTATTAATAATTGGCATAACAGTTTTGTGCTATGAACAAAAATAGTTATCTTAGATTTTATTTAATAAAAAAATGTGCACATATAAATTCTTTGTATATCTTTTTGCTATTACATGAAAATTATGTGGCATTCACACATGTAAATATGATGGTTACTGATTATTTAAACTAATTCTTTGTTGCAAAAGAGCTACTGTTAAAAAAAAAAATTGAAAAAATACTGCTTAAGTGATAAATGCATAAACTCTTTGTATTCACATACCATATAATCTAATAAATTTGTAATATTCATATGTAAAAGATTAAAATGGATTCAACAATTCCACAAACAAATTAGATATCACTAGCAGTTAACTTCTTTAGCTGACAGTAGTCACATTATACTTTTTAATACAATACATCAAGTTAATTACATTATATGTTCTCTTCATAATTAATTATCCAATTTAAAAGTTTCAAAACACATATTTCCAGAGAGATAATTGCATATGTACATAAATATACTTGATAAAATCAAATTTTCAAAATGCTGTAATGAAATCAAATGTGTTTTTCTATTAGTGTAATGGAAATTTATTGCATAACACATATTTTTGACATTGTATTTTTTAATAGGATAAATAAAATCTAATGATGAAGAATAACTTTTGCCATAGATAATTAAATATTCTCAATGAAGCTGTAAAATAAAAATTATTGTGATTCTGATTTATCTTTAATAGGTAAAAGTGCCACAATAAATCCTGATAAAAAGCATACACTAGTTTGAAAATACAAATCTAAGCTCATCAAAGTATACTGATTAAAATGTGTGAAATGTTGTCAGCATTTTTCATTTAAGTTATCAATGAAATAATGCTTAGTGCTACAAAAAAAAAACATTTTCTCATTGTCCATATAAAAATGGTATTTACACCATCAGTAAAAAAAAAAAAAAATCACATTCATAGAGAATGCAAATTAATTTGATTAATTTGGATTATCTTGGAATCTTTATCGATTATCAAGATAGATTGACTATAGATCAAGTATTTGAAAAAAAAAAAACCCCCACTTGTATGCTGAAAAAATTCTAAGATTCACGTAATCCAGACTTGAATTACACATTTTATAAGAAACTGTTTGAATGATGACATGTATAAGGTTCTAATGTTTGGTTAGTGAACATATAAAAAAAATACATCAAACATGTTCTAAATAATTTGAAGTTAAAGGCAAGTATGTAAAAAAAAATGCAGGACACATATCAAATAAATTAAAATTTATTATTTTTTATTTAAAAGCAGACTGTAAAGAAGACATAACTTTTAAAAAAGTATGTGGTTGCTCTTTTGTATTTAAAATCAAAAGAAATCTATAAAGAGCCCAGAAATTTTTCTAAAGTGAAAAAAAAAAAACCCCTAATAAAAAAGGTAATAATATTTTATTTTTATCACACAAGAGAACTAAAGAGTTAACAATTTCAATCTTTATTAATATTTTCATTTTATTTGTTAGTATATTATTTATTTTTATAAATACTTTATTCATTTATTTACACAGGTTAAATACAGATTAAGATGTATTTACACAAATGTCATATTTCCACAACTAAGACATAGTTTTACTTTTATATGTAGAAGAAAATTTTCATAAACAGTTTATATATTTACATTTTGTTTGATTTTAAATACGATACAAAATATAATAGTGATAATAACAACAAATTACATTTGAATAATATATTAATTATACATAAAAAATACTGTTTGATTCACATTATATACCTAAATATATTTGCTAAATATTTTGTGTGTTCTGCCCCTCACCCTCTATAATATATTTTTTAAATTTGATTTTTCATTTTCCTATAACATTGCACGATTTTTAATTCAATAGTTAATATATTGAATAATTTAGAAACTTGATGATTTCTTATTGTGGCTCCGTGTTTGTTACTATATTTTGAAACTATGGATGTATCAATTTTTCTTAGACATGTTTCAAACTGTTTGCATAAGGTTTTTGAAAGTACAATCGAAAAAATTCCATAATTGTATATTTAAAAAATCCATTGAATAATAAAATATTATTTTTATATCCATTTTTTTTTTGTTATTCTTCTTTGCAGTAATCCTAATTTATTAATATTAGAAAAGCTTGCAAAACCATAAAGTGTTATTCCATTAGTTTCATATAATAATTTATGATAATAATACAAGAAGAATATTTAAAGGAAAAATATCTTTGATTTTGTAAAACATTGCTATAAAATATCTATGTTTATTAATTATCATGTTAATTTAATGTTTCCAAGACACTTTTTATTTATTATCATGTCAAGATATCTAATACATTTTAACTGATCTACTTTTATACATTTATTATCATTACATGTTGCATTCTTATCATTTATACAATAATGTAAATGTATATCAATATTTTTTTATTTCATATGAGAAGAATATTGTACATTTTGTTTTATCTTTATTTATATAAATTCGTTTGTCAAAGCACCAAAGAATAATTTTCTTTAAGTTTTACTGATATTTTTTAATTGCAATATCAATATTGTTATTTACACTCATAATAACACTATCATATGCATATTGATCCTTCAATATTAATATTTCCCAGGTCACTTAGGAAAATCAGAAAAAAAAAACATTTGCATTAAGTATAGAATCTTGAGGAATCTATTTTTTTTTTGTTTATTACTCAATACATTTGATATTTTTGATACAAAATATCTGTTATTTAAGTAATTTTTTTAAAAAAATGAGCAATTTTCCTCTAATTCCACAATTTTTCAAACTGTGAATCAATTGTCAATGCTTAATAATGTCAAAGCTTTATAAAAAATATATATATATTAGCATTTAATGTACTATTAATTTTATCTGCAAAATTCTTCAATAAACATACTTGTGTTTCTTAACTTTAAAAGTTATTTTTATTTTTAAAAAATTTGGATTATTCTATGTAAATAATTTTCTATTAATTACTGAAGGAAGAATAATATAACTCTATCGTTATCAAAATTATTTTTATCATGATATGTAAATATTTCAATTAATATAGGAAAACATGCAAATTATATCTGATAGGATATTAATATTATTTTTTATGTCTGTCATTCTTATTTTATCTAAACTATAACGGTCAGGATGAGCTGATAGTTTCAAAATCACCACCACAACTCATTCTAGCCCACATACTACCTCATTTTTTTAGACTTGGTGATCGGGGAGAGGTAGAGACTCTGAAAACTAGTTTATTAACTATATGACTTCCCTGTGGCAAAACAAGACACCCAATGCAATGTATATATAAAATACAAACACTTTATTAGTAATTAAAGTTACAAACAAATAAACAAAAGACGTGACTACAGTTTAATTAGATTGCTAGACTTATAAGTTCACGGAATTATATTAATTGGTGTTCATAAATGTAAAGGTTTTAAAGTTTAGTGGATCTATAAATCAGGGACCTCGGATAGTGAGCACATTTGATCTTTGGGGTAGATATCCCTCAAGCAGGTACATGATAATAATTAAAATGAGGTAAGTTTACTTTAATTCTAGAAAATACAGTTAAATAGATAAATGCATAACTCTCGTGATCATGACCAATAAAAGCTGAAATGTCAAGCTTTAATATACACAAGGAATAAAGAAGGCAGTACTGAGTTGCTAAAGTAATAAATAAATAACGAAATAGGCTAGAATACGATCGCCTCCGCGATGTCATATTCAAGTCTTATAATAAGGCAATGACGGGAATATATTTGCTTTTGCGAAGTTGAATGGGTCATGAAATGAAAGGATGAACGTCTTCATATAACCCTTAATAACTCTCATTACAGGCACGAACGATCCACTGTACTGGTAACAAGAAATAAGAAGACCATGCGGACCTGGAAAATGAAAGGAATATCCCCGCATTTGCGTGGAACTTATTTAGAATGAACCCGTCAATCAAATTTTCCGAAGCAGGGATAAACGCCTGCTGAAGAAACACAGTAAAAATAATCAAGAAATTAGTCAACCCAGTATCGCTATATTTATATATAATAAATAAACATGTGGACTGAAATTTAAATCTATAAAACGTAAATGATCATGTCATAAGTTTACAATATGCAAATATCAATCAAGGTCTACGTAGTTATTATGTATTAAAAAAAAAAATTATGAAGAAATTAATCCCTGTTTAATTAAAGATTTGCCCCATAGGTCTTACAGATATAAGGAATTATTATTGATACGATAACCTATGATGATAATATTACATTGTGTTAAAAGTATTAAAGAATTAAACTATCATATCATATATAGTATACACATATATTTTTAAAATAAAACGAAGTTTTTAACTTCGAACATTAAATTTATTTTTAAAACTGTAAGTTGTTTATAAATCCAAGGTGTGCAGTATACATATATACTTTCTTATAAAAGAAAATAAAGTTTGCTTTTAACATTTTAACACTCGATCTTAATTTTAAATTTTAAAGTTATATATGAGTTAATGGCTAAATGTCATTTTGAAAGAATCGATTTAAAATAGATTATAACTAGCAACTTTCAAATACTAATAAAAATAAATAAATTAGAATCCGAGGGAGAGGGATTTAAATATCTTGCTTTTATTTAATAACTGGACTTTTCTTTAGATAATGGCAATTATTTGAATCACTGAAATACTTTACTAAATTTACCTCCGTCTGATTCTTAAACAATAAGTCTAACAAATTTATTACAAAAGTCGATCTTCCTTAATATGTACAATTAATTAAGCGTGCAGTTAAGAAACTATTTAAATAATGAATAAGATATCTAAATAAACATATAAAATGGTTAATATATAATTATTTAAAGCAAAGAAAGAGAGGCTTTTATCATTTAAAATTTATCATTAATTTAAATTATTATTTTACAAGACCTTTGAAGGATGTTGGTAAACAGTAAAATTGGCTAGCTAGTCACTCAGTGAAATTATACACTGGTGACTTCCCTTTTAATTTCGATGGCATAACATGTCAGCAACATGATTGTTATATGAGGTAAGGGCTTTATCGGCTCGGCATTATAATACAAGGGAACTCCATACTCAGCTGCATCGGAGCTGGGCAGAGAAATTATAGTGATCTACTCACTCATAGTGTGAGGTACTTTACAATAAAACTTTTCAACTCTCCAAGAAGTGTACTTTTTCTGAAGTTTACAGTAGTAACTAACTAATCCCCTCTTCTTTTGCCTCTCTCTCTATATATAGCTCAAAAACAAAGGCCGGCTGTTCTCTAAATTAACTAATTAATTAAACTTTAGTAAAATTCTTTTCTTTATTATCTATTGATTAGAATCTTAATGCAATTTAATTTTGAAATTTTATTAATTGCATTTCCTAATTAAATTCCGTCTTTGATTTTATCGGATTCTACAATAATTATATGTTTTGTCACATTTTCTCTAAATAATTATAAAATTAGAATTTAATTAATTCATTAAATTTTTTAAATATTTTTCAACTTAATAGCAAATATATTCATGAAGCCCATATATATGATGTATATATATGACTGCTTCAATACTTGGACTTATATTAACTCTACATTCTTTTATTATTTCATATAAATCTTAATCATTTAGATTTGGCATAAATATTGAATGAGGTTGACTATTATATATTTTTAAAATATTAATATCATGATTAAATTTTTTTAGTTTGTTAATCTGCTAAAAGAAAATCATCATTTATGCCATATTAAAAACTTTTAAACGTTGCATTTATTTTTTTCCAAGTTTTTCTTTCTCATCTCTAGTTTCATTAAAAAATTTATTATAAAATAATAATTTCTCTGATCTTAACATCATATGATAACCATCTCTTATACTAGCACATAATTGTTATTAAACAAGGCAAAACTCTCTATATAGTAGTGCGACCCTGTGCCAACCAGAGTAATCAATGGATGCCAGAAGGCTTGTGCATAAAATCCCTATCCAGTGCTTACTTATCCAATAACCCCCCTGTGTCAACCAGAGTAATCAATGGATGCCAGAAGGCTTGTGCATAAAATCCCTATCCAGTGCCTAGAGTTTTGCTAAAGGGCAGGTTACAAGATGGGTGAAAAAGGTAATGTGGTATGCAAAAGATTTGGATAAAGAATTTATATCAGTATACTTGTATAAAAGGTGGGATGATTGTGTTAGGAGAATTGTTGAGTGTTATAGTGGTAAGGAATGGGATAAAAGAATAGAAGCATTAATAAAAAATAGGGAGTTGGAGAGATGGAGAACTAGTATGGAGGGTAAGAAGAGTTTAATATATAGAAGTAAACAGAATACTGGATGCGAGTTAATTTATGATAATAGTAAGGAAAATAGTTTATTGTTTAAAGCTCGAATGGGATCTTTAGCAACAAGAGAATATATATGTAAATGGAAAACTATGGGTGATTTAGTGTGCAAATTGTGTAAGGAAGGAATAAAAAATATTAACCATCTTTTGATTGAATGCAAATGCATGAAAGAAGAAAGGGTACAGATGATGAAGTTATGGGAGAATAGGTGTGAACAAAGTGATTATACAGAAAGTGAGTTATTAGTTTTTATGCTGGGTTTGAGAAAAGATAAGGGGATTTAGATATAAAGGCCATAGAGTTGACGAAGATTATGTTGTGGAAATGGGATGGGGCAGAATATGGGAAGACTTAGAGTGGGGAATGGAAAATAAAGTGGCTAACAGGTTTATCTGGGCATAATTGCTGAGATATTCTTGACTTCATTTAAGGAGAAGCCAAATACATCACATCACCTTCTCTGACCTTATCATAGAATTAACTTTATTCTTAGTACCTCATATTTAAGAAATAAATCATCTTTTTTTTTACAGTCTTTCCATAATTTGTTTTTTCTTGTGTTAATTTCAATTTTTTATTTTTTCCCCCCAATTTATATTGCATTTATTATTATTATTATTAATCATGATAATTTTTTGTAACTTCTTCTATATATTTTTTAATATTTCTACAAACATTTATGCCATTATTATTTTTTTACTTCAATCCAATCAGTTTTTTGCTGAAATTTTCTAATAAGTATATTATTATATAATGTGAATTTATTTTCAACTATTTCTGATATGATTTTATTATGTTGTACTTTGTTTGGAATAGATATAAATGTAAAATAATGATCAGCAATTTTTTCTTAAATAACAGCAATGAATATATTATTTTTCATCATGCTTCTACTAATATGATCAATACATGCAGAAACTATATTATTCATTATAATTTTTTCTCTTGTGTATCTTTTAATATGACAAAATACACCACAAATAATTTATGGATCTACATAATCATTAGCAATTTTAAAGTTTTTCCATAAATCAATATTCATATCACTTACTAATATTTCTTTATTGATAATTTGTCTAAAACATTATAAATATGATTTTAATTTATATAATAATAAGGAAAACAAGTCATACATCCCATGACTTAATTAATTCATTATCTGGTAGTTTATATATTGCTAGTAACATAATTTTTTTGATATTTAATTCAAAAGTTATATGAATCACTTCAACGCTGCTAAAATAATTTTTATTGGAGACAATATTTTTTTAACATATCTCCACCTTTTCTATAATTTCTACACTACATGCATTTTTTTGATAATTTATATTATATAGATCATATTTGTTTAAATTAGTATTAGAAAGTGAGACATACAAACTGAGGGGAGAATTCTTGATTGCTTATTTTTATAAGTACAATTATTTACCTTTATATTATATTGAAGTTTGAAGCAACTTGTAAAATACTCCAAATGAATTTGAAATGACTCATACAATAACTAGATTTATTTTACAAAATGAAACAAGATAGAATTGAAGCCAATCAAATAAGAGTAAATAAGGGAGAAATAAGTGCGAGGAAAAAAAATGCTAATATGGCTGCCAGCATAAAAACCTAATTTGACAGCATCAGTAAACAAGGTATTTTTTTTTCTTTTTTTATCTTTGCAGACTTTATAAAACATAAATATTAAATAAAATCAGCCATTATAATCACCTTTTAGACCTGTCAGTAATTAAAAAGTATATTGGCAAAATTTCAAACAGTTCAAACAAGAAATCCAATAATAGATAAAAAAAAAAAATTTGCATAATAATTCCAAAACCTCATGTAACCAAAAAGTGCAGCAATTATATAAAAGCAACAGTCAATAACTTCTGCATTTTGCAAAGAAAAGAAAATAGCAAAAATAAAAATCTTATTAAAAAATATTGCCAATACTAAGTGCACTAGGCACAGGACAAATGGCTCTGGTTGAAATAATCAATAAAAATATTACATGGTGAGAGCAGATAGAATATACCCAAAAAACAATAAAGGCAAAGATATGTGCCTTCTTTAGTAAACAAAATTTTCTATGAAAATGTCTTTATCATATTTTAATAATAATGTTGTTTTAGATATAATTAAAGCAACAAAGTTCTTGCAAATAAATCAAAAAAATGAAAATGACTGAAAAAACAGGCACAAATTTAAACATTAATTAATGCCAATAATACAAAATTTAAAAACTTACAATTCTATCAGAACAAATAATGAAACTATCAAACCACATGTAGATGTCTGAAAATTTCAGATTTTCAACTCAATAGATAACCCTTAAATGGGTGCTTGGCTTTGGGTTGGCATTTTTAAATCTAGTATCTGAACCTAGCCTGACACCTCTCTGAGGAGTGCCAAGGCATGAAACCATGGTCAGAGGTTTGGGAAGGGGATCCTGATAGAGATATTTTAAGTGCTAGCTCTCGCTAAGCATTTATCATAAAGCTTGTAGAGGAATTGGCAATCCTCATTGTTTATAACTTAGAAGCTTAAGAGATAGGGTCATGTGAACTATGACTCTTATTTTGACTACTAAATATACTTTGTTTGGTAAATACAATTATCACTTGTGCAAGATATATGAAAATAGTTTTTCACCTACTACATCAATCATTAAATTGTAGAAGGTTATGATCCATCTAACAATCAGCCAGTACTATCTCATCCTTCTCTATCTGATTTAGAAGAATTACACAAACACAATATGATTAAAACAATTAAATCCACAGATATATTCTGCACAAGGTCTTTTAAGGTTAGAATATTTTCTGAAACAACAGTGAGAATAGGCAGAGAATATAATTAAGCATCTAAATTTTAAAAAAGATATACTACATTATTAAAGAGCAAATCCAATTATACATAGCATCATCATGTATGCTCCACTTGATTTTACACAAAAAGTTCTACAGAAAATATTGCAAATGTAGCTCAGATGATAAACTTATCTTTCAAATATACAATTTTAAATTACCATTAACTCTTGGCAAATCAGTTTAAATATTGCACAGATTTACTTGCCAGATCACTTCCTCATTGTATTTTTATCTACTCTATTCCTATCATTGTTAGTTTTAAATGTAGGCACCTATGCTTCAGATGTCATGCCACTTTTCAATGCAGCGCTAAAATTGTAATAATTATGACAAAATAAACAAGTTAGGATACCTATGCTGTAATGAGCATAGATATACTTTATGAGCTAATATAATCTCTAAATATAGTGTGAGCACTTTAGATAAAAATTATCATATGAGCAATAACACTTTCCGTGAATTGTTAATCTACAGATAATATTTATCCTGAATTTAATGAAATACAGAGTAACTATGCATATGGAAGTTATGACACTTTTATAGATACACCAACTGAAGATGGCTATTTTGAAGATGAATCTCAAAATTCACTTAATGGTATTCAATCACAGTTAGCCAAGGTCTTGGATAAAAGTGGCCAACTGGATTCAGTCATATCCTAACTAATCCAAGATAAACATGTATTAAAAAATTTCAAAAGTAAACCTAAAACCCACTTGTGAAACTCTCTGCCTATGAAAATGGTAAGAAAGCTAAGATGCTTGATTCTGATCCCAAACATGCCAGCAAGATGTGACACTCCAGCATTTCAAAATTATAATAAACCAGCCATTAAAATTGACACAATAAATATGTGTGGACAAAACTTATGTAATAAAATCTCAGACCTAAGTCAATTTCTAGATAAACATCATGGTGATATTTTTGTTACTACAGAAACAAAAATTTTATTGTCAGAGAAACATTGTTTTCAATACTCTAATCGATAAATATATATTTGTACACAAAACCAACATCGGATCAGCACAAGCTATAACAATTTTAATAAATACACTACTTTCATTAACAAGATTAAACATAATATTCATATCAGTTAATGTAATCATTCTTTCTTTATTTTTTAATCACAGCAATATTACATTATAGCAATATATTTATACTAAAAAGCCAAAGAAATAATGAACACCCTTTTCATTGCCAAGGGGAAAATCTTATATAAGCCTATCATAACCAACATATGTAGTAAATGTAACTGCTCTGTTAAAGAACTACCATTTGATTTGAAATTCAAACTCAATCAATTCACTTGCTATTTTTATTTTTTATTTCTAATACTGTGCCATCTATTGGAGAAAAAAGATCTTCTCTTACTGAGCTCTTTTTTTGTATCTTGTACTAACTTCAAGACTTCAATTCATTTGTCCAACAACTCATTTTCTGATCAAGCTTGAATAACCCTTACACTAGCATATTTTAAAACAAAGAGTAACTCTATAAATTTATATTCAAGTGTCTGTTTTCTAATGAGTTTCCAATTAATCATTGATGATGTTTGCAAATAACTACTTTTTTCAACTTCTTCAGAGGTTCTTCACCTCTTTTTAATTAAAATATGAGATACTATTTTTTAAAAAAAATCTAAATAATTGCTGTTGTATTCAATTAACCAATTATGAATTTTATAACCTCATAAACAGTGAATGAAGATATTAATGCAGTATGTTTTATTCATAAACTACAAAATGAAGCAAATCAGTTAATTATTTTTTATAATCAGAATACTATGATATTTAGACTTAGAAAAATAATACTTAATCGTTCAAAGTTAACAAGAAGTGTAAAATATGCAATATAATTTACAAGATAATAGACTTATATCGGATATTATTTTAAAATCTACTCTGAAGGTAATCAATAATTCTCAGCCTCTTATTAACCATGACAGGCTGAGAATTACTGACCACCTTCAGAGTAGATTTTACAATAATATCTGATATAAGTGTATTATCATATAAATTATATTGCATAACAAATTCATAAACAAATCATATACTCATGCTCACATTGTTGTACCTATTTTGGTTAATATTTATGAGCATCTAAATTATATCATCACTCCCACCCTACAAAAGTGTTATAATCAACTAACTCTGTTTGTGTGAATATTAAGTACTTAATCTTTCCACCAGAAAAAATCAGATGTTCCACACCTCTCACCAAATAAACTGCACCTTATCACAAGGAAATGTTTGCAAGAATTATTCTATAGGAATTAAATGAACTTATCATTTTTAAAGCTGTCCTTTTTCATTGTGCAATTAAAACCTACCATACTATCTCAAACTATTATTTTCATATAAAATACAATATTGTTTGCCATAAAAAACAAAAACAAATTATGTTGGATGCTATGTTGACTTCAAAGCTATTTTTGATCTGGAAAACTGGGAATAATTGTCCAGTGCATTAAAAAATCTTCTGTCTAATGATACATATCCAATTACCACCATAAAATTGTCTTACAAACAGATCTATAAAGCTTGAATATTACATGCAACTCTCTTTATTTTTTAAATAAAGCTGTGGTATTCCACACGGCTCACTGCTTGCATCACTATTATTTATAATATAGATCCCATGATCAAAGAGTCAAGCAATTCACAAAAAATCTCTGCCTTTTTCATCTGGTTGATTGTGAAGGTAGTAGTGTTGTTGGTGCCCTAGTAATATTCAGAGGCCTTCAAAACATTTTTTCCCCCTTAAAATTGTGAACCAAATTCAAATGCTGACAAGATCTAACAAGTTTGTAAATCATCCATATGATAATTATCTACAAGTTATTAACTACCATTATTATTCACAGGAACTAATTAATCTTTTCTTGGATATCTAATTAATTTATCTAAGATACAAAACATTTTAATATTTCAACATCAGAAACTTGAAAGCAAAACTAAAAGCTTTCTGCTAAAAATGCTTTACTCTTTAATAAAAGTAAGTATTGTCAATGCTATTCTTGCTTTCTATAACCCATAAAAACATCTTTTCAAACCTACCATTAGAAATCTCATGTTTATAACAAGGTTATACATCTTGAAATCATCTCCACATCTATCAATTACAAGTACTTGATTTCCTTTCTGAAAAGAATCTTCATTTAACAAATCCTCATTATTTGTTTTTTATGTTAGAGCTAAAATATAGATTGTAACCTTATTTAGTTGAATCCTAAAAGCAGCCCTCCCTCCTACCTATACCACTGTTTTCATCACTTTCATATGCAAGTCATTTGCTGTGCTTCAGACTACATACATATATTGGATTTATACAATGTCAAATTTCTAGTTGCTATATCATTTAAAGACTTAAAAAAAATTATATATCCTAATATATCATTTATGATCAACTTTATTAATTACCAAAACTTTAACAATGTTTCAAAACTTGTATTACTCAATTATGGTTGAAATTTCTGTTTCTACTAAATACAATGCCTTCCATTTCGATCCAACTTATGTCTTATTTAATAATCATTCAAAAGATATGTTGCATATATTTTAAATCTATCTATATTTTTCATCCTTATGCCTTTTAGTATTCACAAGTGTATAATAAATCTCAGGCAATTGTCAAAAAAACTATTCAACTCTTTCTTCCATTCAATGTTACGGTAATTATTTTTAAGCTTAGAACCATTTGTTGCTCACTATTCTGTCATATTTGGTAACAGGAAATAGTCTTTTAAAGAAATAATAAATAATGATTTAATATGTATTTATTTAATTTCAAATTCTTATCTAAAAAAACTATAAACAAAATTTGACAGTATAATATTTTTCTATAATTAAAACACTTCAAGCAATTAATTATAGAATTATATGTTAATATGTAATGTATATTTTGAAAAGACAAAAAGGATGGAGTGGTGATTAAAGGGTTTTAAACAGAAGTAAATGGATTGTTATAATATTTTTCTGAGTTGTACATTATGTCAGCATTAATTCACAATGTTATTAGTATCCAAAATAAGCTTATCATTCATTGCAGTTTTATATTAACCATATAAATTGTAAATTAAATATATATTGACCTAAATAATATATTATTTTCTTCAAGTTTAAATCATTCTTCATATGCCTTGGAACATCCATTGTTTAGATGAGTTTTTATATAAAGAATATTAAACAATTAGGTAACTTAAATTTATTTCTTCAACATATGTTTATATTTGTATATACTTTTATATTAATAAAGCTTACTTTCTAAAAACAAAAAATGAGTGAAAAAAATATTTTTCAGTTTTATATTGCTTTCTTTCTATTGTTTCCCATCATATGAATTAAGTTATTTATAAACTAGTTATATACCTTTCTAAAACTTATCTATCAAATTTTTAGATAATTTTGCTTTGCACATACAAGATTAACTTTCTTTCCTAATTAAAATAAAAAATTTCATTAATGAAATTAAAATTAGAATTTTTCCTTTTTTCTCCTTAATTTGTTATCTATAAGATATATTACTTGACTGAATTAAGTACATTTATGAAAGAAAGAGAAAAAAACTATGTTAGACTTTTTATTATAAATTTATTTAATTTTAATTTATTCAATCATTTATTTTACAATAGAATTGTTATACGTTTGTAATAATGCTCTTGCATGAACGCATATTCCCTTTCGCACATACACGCACACACATAAATGTTATACTCTATTTACACAAATCTTTAAGTTTAATAATTTGTTTCACTTTTATTTCATTTACTTTTTTAATTTTTTATATCTCAATCTATTAATGTGAAAATGCTTTGCTGTTACGTTTTCTGAAGATATTAGATATAAATTTGTCTTTTTAGTTTTTTACTGTTGTAATCAGTGATTGTTCGAATTTAATCACACTAATTTGCTGATTTATTTTTTCAACATAAACTGCCTTCTTTAATAGCACAAATCAATTTCCTTTGTTCTTCTTACTACACAGAATGTCATTTCTTGTTAGAAATTCATTAAACTTATTAAACTTTTTATTCTAGCATCAATTAGAAAAAGAACTGCAACAATAATTGAGTAAAGCATTTACATTTTTTATAATCAATTCTTTATTTACACCCACCCACCACAATTTCAAAATCTGCTACTAATTTCATTTAGGGGAGTATACCAACCAGCTTCCATAAAGCATGGACCTAGCTGTAATAAGGAAATTTGGGAGCTCATAAGTTCAACTTCTGCTAAATTAATGAAGTTTGCAATACTCATTAAATTACATAACATTACACCCTGTTTTCTGCCAGAAAAGAGAGCTTCTTCTTATAACACTTTGTTAATTTTTCTTTTTCAGACTGGGATCTCCATCTCTTAAATATCTCAGGAGGAATGGGAAATTGTTGTCTTATTGTCTTACTATAACTTGTGCTTTTCCTTAATTGATATTTAATATTCTCAACAATAATCTTTATAAGATGTACTTTAAGAGTAAATACTGCTGTACTAAATTTTTTTAATAAACCACTTCATTTTTATCTCACAGCATTTTTGGGAAAACTTTATACTTAATACAGGACTGGAAAAATCTTAATCTTGACCCAATTCTAACAGTCTCTTTAAGTACTTTTACAGATGACCCATAAATAACACAATTAGACTTTAATAAAACTCAAAATATATAACAATAACCTATAGAATATGTATATACCATAGATAAAATAAATAAATATATATATATTCTAAGAGTATATAGATAATTATCAACTATTATGGTAATAATTTTTTGGTCTACGACAATACTTATTACTTTGCTGAATCATGCTTTCGATATAGTGTCCACATGCCTATAAACATACATTAAACTAGTCACTGACTATCATAGATTTGCATATTTGCATGTGTAAATTAACCTAACAGATGGCTATGCCATTAGATTAAGTGACCAGTGCTTGCTTCCTGAAGGGAAATGAATCTTATATTTATGAAGATTTTACAGTTAATTATGTGTCAAATTTCTTTTTTTTTTATTTTTCTTTTTATTATTATTATTATTATTATTATTATTATTATTATTATTATTATTATTATTATTATTATTATTATTATTATTATTATTATTATTATTATTATTATTAATTATTATTATTATTATTATTATTATTATTATTATTATTATTATTATAGAGATATTAAATATCTTTATAAACTTGTTAATAAAATAGTTATTTTATCTAATACAATTTCTACTGTTATAATTAGATCTCATGTGCATGATACTCAGTCTGCTTCTGTTTGTTACATTAAAACTTGTCATTCCAATGTTCTTAGATTTTCTCCTTTGTTTAGGCTACCATCTTTATATAATCAGATTTGTAGCAATATTAATTACTTCAATTTAGATTATAATCAATTTTGTAATGTTATTAAATTTAAATGTCAGATTTGATTGGTTTAACTTAATTTTGTTTATATATATATTAAATTTGTTTTTTTATTTTTATTTTGTTATGTGCTTTATATTTATCCCTTTTATTTATTTGTTACTATTAATGTCTTAATAATAATTGTTTATATGCTGATATTTAATTTTACTTTAGATTTTTAAATGTGTTAATTATCTTTTATTGAAATATGGCACATAATTATATTAATAATTTGTCATTTAAACTCATTTACGCATTTATATATTTGTTATGGTGCAATACTGTAATTGGCTTTATGTTGTAGTTTTGTATGGTAAATAAATGAATTGAATTGAATTGAATTAAATTATTATTATTATTATTATTATTATTATTATTATTATTATTATTATTATTATTATTATTATTATTATTATTATTATTATTATTATTATTATTATTATTATTATTATTATTATTATTTTCTAAGCAAATATTTTTAGCATCAGCAGGTTTAAAGGAATAACTAATTTTTTTTTCATGGTCTACTATTGCATTAGCTCTTGTTATATAAATGAGCATGCTTGGTGATTCTTGATTTTAAGTTTGCACATGTTTCTCCATAGTAGATGACATTGCAAAATGACAACCCAGAGCATATATCAATTGAACTTTATCATCAACTTTAATCTTATGTTTGGAATTGTTATTAATAAGTTTATTTAGTGATAACGGGCATCTTAAACCGACATTAAAATCCTTGTATATAATCAGTATTATTTTTGAATGTATATTAGAGATGTAAGGCATATCAATCCATGGTTTAGAATTAGATAATTTGACAAATTTACATCTATTATTAAATTTTTTATCTGGTTGGCAAGAATAGAATAATCAACATTAATTACATCTTTTTTATAACACTTTAAATTATTTTTCTCTCAGCTTCAAACTTACAAAATTTTGACTTCTTAAACAAAAAAAGCTTTAAAGCCTGCCATTTTATATTGAAATGGAATTTATGAGTGTAGAGGCAAATAACTCCTAATAGTAAGAGGTTTTAAAGTCTTTAAATAATTAATAGTATAATTCTGTCATCAATTTCAAGTCCAAAAGTTTGATAGATTGTTTAGGAATGCAAAACTTTGTAAGTTTAAAACCCAGAAAAAGAATAATTTAGTGTTATAAAAAGACTTAATTAAAGTTGGTTATTCTAGGTTCATGCTTGACTAACAGAAAAGAAAATCTAATAGCTGACATATATTTGATAGAACATCTAATTCTAAACCATGGATTGGTATGGCTTACATTCCTAATATACACTGAAAAATAATATTGATTATGCTTAAGGATTTTAATTTTTTAATATAAGATTACCTCTTATCACTAAATAGACTTATTAACAATTCCAAAGATAAGATTAAAAATGATGATAAAGATCAATAGATATATGCCCTGGTTTGCCAATTTTGTAATGTCAGATACTATGAAAAAACACTTGCAAACTTAAAATTGAGAATCATTCACCGTGCTCATTTATATAACAAGAGCTAAATGCAACAGTGCTTATAGATCAGTGTTTATAGATCACACAAAAAAATCTGGTCATTCCTTTGAATGTCCTGAAAAGAAAGTAATAAGAAAAAACTAAAAATAAAAGAAACTTGACACATAATTAACTCTAAGATCTCCATAAATAGAAGAGCCAATTGCATTCCACTTAGCCATCACTGGTTGTTTAATCTAATAACATAGTCAAAATGCTAGGATAATTTACACATGCAAATATGAAAATCTATGATAATCAGTGACTAATTTAATGTATTTTAATAGATATGCAGATATGGTAATATATTTATTAATATTCACTATAATTATTCTTTGACAAAGATAAGCTATATTAAAAGCCTGGATCAGAAAAATAATAAATATTGTTTTTTTACCAAAAACTTGTTACTGTTATAGTTGAAAATTATCTACATATTCTCATAGAATATATTTCACTATATATTAAGAACTATTGTATCAACATTCAATCATGAATATAGAAGATACCGGTAGTTCCTTTTTAACATGTTATATACTGTATAAGCATTTAAAAATATATTTGAATTACAATAAAAGACAAACCTGCTCGAATAAAAATAATAAATTCATAGTAAAATATGTTAAAATTAGAGCATTTAAAACATGCCATAGTTTCATAATAATTCATTACAAAATTGTAAATACACAATAAATAATAAAAAATAAAAAAGATATTACATTTAAATAAATAAAATAATTAAATAATCTTTAACCTTAATGATAAGGGCCTCATGGTAAAAATTTATCTTTCAGCTAGCCAGCCTATTGATAACCATCTAACACTAGTTGAAAAAATAGCATTTAACTATTCTTAACTAAAAGATATGAAAGTCAGAAATTCTAGTCAAGCATTGGTGGTCAAGTAGTCAGCACAGCTGCCTTACAAGCAGTTGTCCTGGGTTCACAGGTTTGCTTCCCAGCCAATGCTTTGACACATGAAAAAAAAGTCCGAAATTCTAGTGCATATTGTTTTTTTCATCATATTTCATCTAAATGGTATTTCTTGAAGAGGACTTTGCTTTGCAATAGGCAATTTACAAAATAGTTATTTTATTTTGCCAAGTAACAGATAGGATTTCACTAATTTATTAGCATTTATTAGTAGTCAATTGTTAGCAAGTAAACATTAAAATTAAATCAATTAATCGCAGCAAATATTTAATAACAAACAATAATCAGAAACAAATGCCTTATCAATCAAGATTATACTTTTAGTATTCAAAAACTAAAGAGTCATTAAATCTACCAAGTAGTAATTTCTAACTACTATTTTCTATTTGGTTATTTGATAATAAATTATCATTATAAAGAAACATATTTCTAATTTTAAGGATATTTATAGTCATATATATATATATATATATATCAATATAATATTCAAGATTAAGATTCATATCACTGTAATAAATATTTTAGGATAAGGCAATAATTTACAAGAAAAAAGCAACCATTTATTCTTGTGCTTCATTTATTAATATAGAAACTGAATATTTAAATTGATCATGCAATGAATTTAAATATTTTTCAAATTGATTTCTTTTAATAATTGACAAATCTGAGAGTTTTTTCAATTTAAGCACTGTCGATAATGATTCAAACAAATGAACATATGTAATAGAATACCTTCAGACTCCCACTGCTGTACAATAACTATTTCAAAATATTCTCTAACCCAGCATAGGACAATAAATAAAGCAGCTGTCTATGCTTGTACTTCATTTATTAATATAGAAATTTGTCTCAAACACTTAGGTTTGGAAGAATGAATATTTAATCAATTGTGCAATGCATCTAAATATGTTTCAAATTGATTTCTTTCAATAGTTGAAATATATTCAGATATATTGCACAATTGATTTAAATATTTATTTTTTCTAACCTAAGCAATTGAGACAAATCTCTACCTATATTAACAAATATGGCTGCTCTATTCTTGTCAATTATTGTCTTATACTGTGTTAGAGAGTATTATAAATATTTATTGTACAGTGATATAAGTCTTAATCTCAAATATTATAGATATTAAAGAACAGAAGGTATTATATATATATAATGAAAAGTAGCTTTTCTATCTAACTTTGCAAAACAAGAATTTTTTAAAAATAAAATGCTTCTAAATTAATTGATAATGAAATAATAATAATAAATTTCCACTATACATTATTATACTTGGGTTTGTATTAATTTAAAATCTGCAGTAGATTTGAAATTATGGAGCAAGTTAGTACAGTTCTTAGAAATGCTAAGTAAATTACAAAAATAGTAAGAAAAATAGTGATAGAAAATAATGAGTAAAAATTATAAAACAGGCTTTGAACAAGGTATAGACTTACTAAATAGTTTTTGTTAATAGTTTTATATGAAGAAGTCAGGATAAATTAAAGAAAAAAGACTAAAAATATGAGTTTATAAAAGGTGGATTTAAAGAATAGACAAAATAAAGTAGAACGTAATGTTAGCAAAAAAAAAAAATCAGAATAAATATAAAAAAAAGATTACTTATAGGGAATTAAAAAATTGGATCTGTAAGGAAAAGTAGAAAAATTGTAAAAATATGCTTGTATTATAGAAAGTGAAAGTAAAAGTGAAAATAAAATGAATAAATATCAACCTTAAGAGGATAACTATTTGTGAATATTTGAAGAATACAGCAAATAAAATAATGATTTGGTGGTGGTGGTGGTGGTGGAAGGCAATTAATCCCATTTGGTTTGGAGGATCTAATGAAAGAAAGAATTGTTCTATATATTTCTCCAAGAATCAATACATTCATCTGATATAGTATAGAAACAGAAATATATACTTGTTCCCTAAAACATCATGCATAGGCAGATACAGTTTTGAGTTTTAAAGCATGTTTCTATATATATATATCAATTGGATATGAACAAATCTTTTGTTAAAACATACATAATAGAAAATATAAATGTATTTGAAAAGACATAAAAAATAAATCCATGAAAAAATGGGTATTAAATAAGGTACTAATAGAGAAGATAATTGCTTAGAGGGTCTTGCGATGTTAACACACACAGTGACAGGCTGAGCTTTGATCCAAGAACTTATAGTTCTCCAATCCATTTTTCTACCATTTCAATAAATTATATAGGGGAAATAATAATCAGACAATTAGTCAGTCACCCAAGAGGATATTTGACATTGTATTTATATGTTGGACTATTTTCATCATCTATCATTAAGTATTAAATGTCTTTAAAAAAATTCAACCATATATAAATATTCCAATTACATTCAACTGTTAGTAATAGGACACAGATTATATATACACAACATTTCAAGAGGCATTATTCTCCTCTCTTCTTCAGGTGTTGCTAGCCTGACCAGTGACAGTACTAGTATGGAAATCAAACCTGAACCCATAGATTTTTGAATATTGAATTTTAAGGTAATGCTCTAACCAACTGAATCTAAGAATCCAGGTTTGATTCTCATACTAGCACTATAACAAGTCTGACCAGCAATATCTGAAGAAGAGAGAATAATACCTCTCGAAATGTTGTGCATATACTAATCTGTGTGCTATTACTAACAGTCCAAATGTAATCGGAATATTTAAATAAAGTTAATTTTTTCTAAAGACATTCAATACTTAATTTAGATGGTGGAAGTAGTTCAATATATAAATACAACTAAAATATCATCATCACAAATCTTCAGGAAAACACGATTTTTGTCATTGCTTCAATACAAATCATTATGAGCCCTGAATAGGGACTTTACGATTGTATTAATAACAAAGAACAAAAACACTATTGATAACTTCTCACTAATATGCACCGACTTTATATCTATTCTGCACACATTCATACACAGACAAACTGTCACTGTTTAATTTTATTACTGCTCAAATTTATTAATTTCTCAATTAAAACATAAGAACAAAACTTTTTTTGCTATTAAAAAAATGAAACTTATACTGAAAATAAATATCAGCTCTCTAATTTGTTTATAATTTCAGCTACGCTGCCATTACAGAATATAATAATATCTATCGAAAGATCGTTGCTAATTTCCTCATTATAACCATTTCAATTATTTTTCTTGCAAAAGAAGGTAATTTCATTTTTATAAAACATTAAATCAATTAAGGAAGAACAAATAGGATCATTTTCTTCATTTTTCATAAATAAATGTGTCATCTTGTTGCTGATCTGTCTCTGACAAATCAAAATAATTGCTGGTTATCAAGTAAATTATGTTTCCCATTAATAAAATTATGCTTTTTATAAATGTTGATGGTAATATATGCTAACAAGAATGACCAGATATAATTCTACTGTTATTAATGATTTTATATATAAAAAAAATAATTTTTGCATGAAGAACATAGGGATAAAACTTTGTTCAAGTAAAGTATCAGATTGTCAAACTTTATATACATATATGTTCCAGATAGATTGATAATACAAGATTATGCCCAATCACAAAGGAATTATAATCCTTAACGGCAATAAAAATTATAGTTAATATTTGTGTATTTACCATATTCTCTGTTAAACATGAATATTTATTAAATGGTTTATTTAATTAATTGAATAATATAATAATTATAAACAAGTAATTTTTGGAACAATAATATGATTGATTGTTATATCTTATTAAAGGCTTTAGGAAGTAGTGATAGCATATCTGCTTGCCCTGACCATGATTTGGCTTCAAAACTGAATGCAAAAAAGAAAAAAAATATCAATCAGATGTAAGATTTATTCTTAAGGTAGATAATTCATAGCCAATCCAGCTAGTACTTCAATATTGGTTTGTAAAGGAATATCTAGATATTTTTAACTAAATAAAAAAATGAAAAGTCACACAAACTCTTACCATCCCAATTAGTAAGACTGATCAATAATGCCTTATCTTTCACTATTTTTCCATTAGGGAAAAGAGAAGAGAGCTGTTGCAAAGAACATGGTTTTGAAGTAGGTTATTTTAAAATGTGTTTTATCTTACATTGCTTTATATCATTATTTGGTATCAAGTATTGAAGCTCACTATTGATTAGACTAAGAAAATGTTTCTCTTGCAATTGTAATAAAAAAAGAAAATGTAAAAATAAAATATGGACAAAATAAAACATAGATCTCAATAAAAATAGAAATGCCCTAAAAGAGATAAAAATAGTGAAATCTGAAAAAATATTTGTACAACTCGTAAAGGGTGCAATTAATGAACTGCTTAAAAATTTAGTTATTCTTTGCATTAGCCAAATTTTCTAACTTCTATGGTCATAAGTGCTTTAAAATTGCTTTAGATTTGTAACATTTATATTTAAATTAATGTTTATAGTATTGTAAAGATTTTTTTTTTTTTTTCTTTTTTTTTTAAATTCATTCAATAAATTCTCTCTTCTTAGCAATTGTAAATTTAGACATATAAATGTTCAGACATTTATAAAGAAAAGGTAGACATATGTATTGACTTTATTGATGCTGAGCATGTTTTCAATATAGTCAGTTTTAAAACTGCATATGTCTATCTTTTTTAATAAATGTCTGAACATTTATATGACTACATGCATAAAGTCAATTTTAAAACTACATATGTCTACCTTTTCTTTATAAATATCTAAACATTTATATGTCTAAAATCTTAATTATATCATATTTTATACTTTTCTTTATAAATGTGTAAACATTTATATATCTAAAATCTTAATTATATCATATTTTATACTTATTAAATTATTACCTTAATTAAATTTTTTTCTTAACAAGGTTTTTCCAATGTTAGTATCATATTATGATGAAATTAGTGATATAATTTTACTTCATTTTATTGTGATGTCACTTTTTAGAACTATACCACAAATTTTGCTTTAATGAGTTGCTATTATTTGGTTTGATAGTAAATAGCTTTCTCATTGTTATTTACACAAGTCTTCATGATGGCTCTGTTCTCCAAATGCTTTCCGTGTCTGCATCTCACTTACCATTTGCTTTTGGAATTTGTAAGTCATGCATTTATTTGTGCAAAAGCAGTATGTTTTAATTAGAGTTTTGGCCAATCGATAAAAACTCTTATACTTCAAACAAATTATATTTGTGGCATAGCAAATATTTGTATGTGCAAGAAGGCAGCAATTTCAGTGGATGTCATTACATGTAAAAGAAACTCACAAAATAAATCATTTTAATTTTTTTATTAATTAAAACTGTAATATATTAATTATAAAATATATTTCCAAGTTTAACATGTTTTATATGGAATTTGAAATGATAAGCATGCAATCATAGTATTATTTTTATAAATATATATGATTTTTTTAGCATTAAAACATACATTTTAAGTAGTAAAATTATAATATTTGATTCCTTTTTTTTAATCTGCAACATTTTAAAACATACAATACAATTGCTTTATTAAAAAACCATATGCCTGTTGAAAAAAAATTTTTAAAATAACAAATGAAAATAATGATGCATATTGAGAAAGTTTGAAATTTTCTTTATTTATTGATTTTAAATTTGGGTATTGTTCTTTTTTTAAATTTTGCTTTATATGTCAAATAGTCTTCCTCTGCAAGAGTTCTTTATCACTTATTATTTTTATAATATTTGTAGCAGAAATTATCAGGAAGCCTTTATCTGTAATAAACTATACCTGATGCAGAGACATGAAGAAATACTAATTATTAAAGTTGTACTTAATTAGTGTGATAATTAAAAGAAAAAAAGATCAGAAGCTTAAATTGTGATGATGTGGCTAAAAGCTTAACAAAATGCAAATATGTTTTACAGTTTGGTAATTTTAGAAATTACTATGTTATAATGAATAATGAGACAAATTTAAGTGCTAAATAAACCTGGATTCCAGCTTATGTCTGTCACTTCTGGTATTTTAATTGTAGATGAACTTTTAAAAATTATCCAATATCCATTCAATTATTTATTTGTTAGCAAAGATTTAGATAGAGATAATGAGTTATGTTACACTGAAACAAAGTAAATTAAGAATAGTGATTATGTTAAGCATAAATTGTGTGATACAGATGGAAATTGTTAATCTCATCATTTTAAAAATTGCATTAAATGCATCAATCAATAATCATAGTTTTATTTCATATGACTAAGTAGATTCTGGTAAACTTTATCTTGACATGTTATATCTATGGATATTTCAAAGAATTCCATCTCTGTTGAAACAGACAATCAGTCTAAAAATTTATTCAATGAAAAATCTCATCTTAGTTTGCAAATGTTTTGTTACTTTAATGTTGAATTAAAAATTGAAAAATAAGTTTACTTAAGACAAAAGTGCTCAATTTTATAACTGATTAGATGAGACATCGAATTTTAACAAATAGTACAAATATATGATGTAAATATCACTATTGTGACATTAAAATGAAATATATATCAGAAAACTACACTTAATGTATGTTATTTTATAATTTTTTAAAATATATATATGTACACTTCTCAGTATCCAGTAATAGGTATACACTTTCCATTTTAAGTTTTTTATTACAATAATGGTGTTTAGTTTTTTTGCTTAAAGTTATTTTATTAACTAATGATATCTGTACAAATGAATTTATTATGTGTATAATATATGTGTGTACATGTGAAGTTATTTTACTGAAACCAAAAATTCTTTTGGGATAAAATAAACACATTTATCATCTTTTAAAATTACTCCAAATAATGTTGAATAAAAATAATAAAATGTTATTGATGGGAGTTTATGCGTAGTTTGGAATGAAAAATAACACAGTTGACCCACAATCCATAGCTAGATTTTAAACTTTAGAGTCTGTCATTCTATCACAGCACTATGGCCATAAAAGAAAATGATGTTGAATAACGAGGCCTGTTAATTTTGATGAACATATTATCTCCCACAATATAAGAGATGATCTTATTCATTGGAAAATGCTCAATGATTTAAAAAGGTTGAAGATATTAATTAAAGAGAATCAATTCAATCATTATGGTAATTAAAGTGCCACCAAAACGTTTGAAAACTTTAACAAATATTTTATCAATTTGAAGAAGTATTGTTAATTTGTCAGTATCTAATCTAAATTAATATAAATTGGTGATATGACAATTAAAAAATGACATTTTTTTAATTTTTCAAATAATTTAACAGAAGCAATGCCCTTTACTCTTAATCCATCTATATGAGTATTAGTACGTTTACAGAGATAGCTAAAAGTAGAAAGATTTATGTTTCATCCTGTCAAATGTAGTTGAAATCTAAGATAATAAAAAAATCATGTACAGTCTTGATTTGTTTTAATAATTTAACCGAGATAAAAGTCCATGGTGAAAATACTATTGTTTAGAAATTTGAATTGAAAATCCTTTATCTAAAAAGCACATCTCTTGGAAATAAATCATAAACATTAAATTGTATTAAAATCTTTAAAAAAACAATTGAAATATTTCAATCTTTACATCTACTAAAATATTTGAGCTATTTTTATCCTACGCACCCAAAAATACATATATAATTCAAATGCTTTAAACAATATAGTAGACTGATAACAAAAAATACGATTGATCTGTTAATCTTATCTTAGACTGGTTATTTTTGTATATTCTAAGCTAGTGATTCTCAATCTATGGTTTGTATACCACTGGTGATACACAATGGACTTAAATGTGTTATATTATAAATAAATAATTTTTGAAAAAATATATTTAAAGAATTTATTCTAATAATGTAAAACTGATATAAAAATAAAATAAAACCAAAACTCTATTATATTGATTATTATCTTTATTACCTTTGACATAGAGAAAAATATCCAGATCTATTGCACTCTAGCTGATCTACACCATATTGTGCAATTATCAGCACAATGGTGAGACCAGTTGCTCCATTGAAAAGTGCTTACAAGAACACAAACTGATTATAAGAGAAAAAACAGATGTGTCTAAGGTAGCAGACCATGTAAGTTGCAATGAACATATGTTCAATTGGGAAAATACAAAAACATTGGATAGAGAAGAAAAATTACAAAGAAGAAAATTTAAAAAAGCTGCTCACATGACAATGGCAAAAAATCCCATAATCCAATCTACTGTGACTATATATAATGTATGGAAACCACTGTGACTATATATAATGTATGGAAACCACTAATCAACTTTGCTCTTAGGAAAAAGTGGAGAGATCAGGAGGTACCTCATAGATAAGTATATAAAATTTTATTGCCTGTCACCTTTGGCAGGATGGGTCAGTTGGTTAGAGCATTACTTTAAAATTCAATAATCAAGAATCTAAGGTTCATGTTTAAATTCCATTCTAGTACTGTCAATGGTCAGACCAGCCAGACCTGAAAAAGAGGTGAGAAATGTTGCCATATACTAACCTATTTGATGTGCTTTTACTAACAGTTGAATGTATTTGGAATATTTAAATAAAAGTTAAAAAATTTCTAAAGACATTCAATACTCATATTAGATGATGGAGGTAGTCCAATATAAAAATACAACTAGAACACTATCATCATAAACCTTCAGGAAAATATTCCTCATAAATCAGTTAAGTCCAAGTTATGCTTAAAATTAAATAAAATAAAATCTGATATTAAAAACTTGTGATATGCAAAACAAGCTCATGGTTCTCATTAATTTTGATTGGTGTTTTGTATAGTTTTTTTACGCAATAACTTTGGAAATGACAATAACAATAATAAATATTTTGTTTGTAAATAATTCAAATATTTAACTTTTATTATTGTAATTATGTTTCGATTATCAAAAAACTAAAACATTTTTTATTTGCTACCTATTTTTTTATTATTTTGATACCAAAATTGTTTATAAAGGTGGTGGGTAAGGAGAAATTTTGATAGTTTGAGTGGCAAATGAAACCCAAAAGATTGACTGGTATTCTCAGTCAATCCACCCTTTGTGGTGAGACCAATATATAAAGTCTTTTCGTTATATACACTTCTGCAGTTAGAAAACAGTTATTGCATAAATAAAAAGCTTTTGCAATGAAGATTGCAAGATTTCAGGAGATCTACTATTTTCTACAGAGATTTAGATTTTCTATTCTTGATAAATTTAAAATCATATCATTTAGAATGAGTTAGTTTGATTTTCCATTGTTTATTATTATATAATTTTTTATTAACAAAGCAAAACTCTCCATACAGTATTGCCACCCTGTGCCAACCAGAGTAATCAATGAATGCCAGAAGGTTTGTGCATAAATTCCCTATCTAATGCCTACTCATCCAATATCCCCAGACTAGTTTCTGGCTTGTGGCCATCATCAGTGAGGAGCTTTGGATCTGAGAGCACTGCACCTAGATCTTAGGATCTAATGCAACCCTCCAGCACCCACCTTTTATCTCTACTTAACTACAAAACTATAAGCTATATAAGCTATTGAGCTTAGATTGAAAATATTTTTGTGTTTTCAATTTCATTCTCATAGTTTTGTAGTTAAGTAGAGATAAAAGGTGGGTGCTGGAGGGTTGCATTAGAGCCTAAGATCTAGGTGCAGTGCTCTCAGATCCAAAGCTCCTCACTGACGATGCCCACAAGCCAGAAACTAGTCTGGGGATATTGGATGAGTAGGCATTAGATAGGTATTTTATGCACAAGCCTTCTGGCATTCATTGATTACTCTGGTTGGCACAGGGTGGCAATACTGTATGGAGAGTTTGCTTTGTTTATAAACAATTATGTGCTAGTATAAGATAGTGATCATGTGATGCTTAATGGTTTATATAATTTTTGTTGAATTATTTCATATTCTTAAAATGATGTCATCAGTAACTTTTAGTAACAACATTAACTTTCTTTTTACTATTGAAACATATTTTCTCCCAATATAAAAATGACATTTTATGTTTTTGAATCACATTCTTTCTATAGCTTTTACTTTCCATCTAATTTCTTATATTATCTATAAATCTTTTCTATACTATTTTACAGAAATCCATATATTTAATTTTTTTGAATGAATTGTATTCTGTTGATTTGTAAATTATAACTTTCACTGATGTGAATATTTCTGAAAATGAAAAATATGCTTGTATATATAGTGTAATGGTGCATATAAAAAGCCAATGCTAAGGCTGAAATCTTCCATCAGAGGCCACCACTAGATTCATAATCTGGATGGAAAACTAGTATGGAGAGTAAAATGAGTTTAAATATTTATAGAAGTAAACAGAATATTGGGTGCAAGTTAATTTATGATAATAGCAAGGAAAGTAGTTTACTGTTTAAGGCTTAAATGGGATCTTTAGCAACAAAGAAATATACACATACATGGAAAAATATGGGTGATTTAGTCAGCAAGTTGTGTAAAGAAGGCATAGAAAATATTAGGCATATGTAATTGGATGTAAATGCCTGAAAGCAGAAAGGGTACAAGTAATGAAGTTGTGGAAGAATAAATATAAACAAAGTGTTTCTATAGAAAGTGGTTTATTGGTTTTTATGCTGGGTTTGGGAAAAGACAAGGGGGATTTAGATATAAAGGCTATGGAGTTGACAAAGATTATGTTGTGGAAATGGGGTGGAGCAAGATAGAGAAGAATATGGGAAAACAGGGTGGTGAATGCAAAGTTGCTAATGGGTTTCACTGGGCATAGTTGCTGAGTGACCCCTGACTCTGTATAAGGAGAAGTCACAGTGCATCACATCACATCACTCCAATATCTCTAATTAAAAATGGTTTAATGCTGGTAGCAAACTAGAATTTCATATATCCTATTTATCTAAAAAAATTGAAGTTACCTGGAAAAGATGGTTCAACAACAACTTTATACAGATTCTTCAACTTTCCCTAGCATTCATATTTATGTTCTTTATATCGGGGACAACTATCAGACTCCTATTAATTTTCCACAATAAGATGAATTTCCATTTTCCCCTTAATCTGTAATAACAAAAGACAAATTTCTGACTACAAATATATAAAATTAATATCTACATTACTATATAAATGTGAACATCTGTCTATTTGTGACTTTATAACTCAACAAATATTGTATCAAATTAGATGAATATGGCATGATTTTCCTTCTTCTTTGTATAGAATTTTACTAGTCTATAATTTTTTTCATTAATTAATTTAAAAAAAAAAGAAGTAATTTGCAATATAAAAATATGTGAAAAATCTATATTAGAACTGTTTTTGAATGACATCATAAAAACACAAAAGGAGGTCAGCATTGATTAAAAGATTACTGAATAGAAATTTTTTAAAATGAAAAATGTCGTTTTTGGTAAAGCAAGATAAGATTTGATTTTATAAATACATTTTTAATTAATTAAATTGTGTTTATACCATATATTTAATTTATCATTTGAATAATGACCATTTAGATCAATTATAATAATAAATTTGATAAACATTTAGGATTTCAGCTAAAAATATATAATGGATGGTGGTGATTATTTTTTTACATAATTTCATATAACTTGAACCTGTACCATTATCCAAGTGTGTGTGTGTGTGGGGGATATGATCAATATTTTATATATTAACAATACTAACGGTCAGACTGAGATTGTCTGTAAATACACATGCAATGCCCACATTTCAAAACTACCCACTCTATACCTGTTAGAAGCAAAATATCTCTGCTCCTGAGAATACTTTTTATTTATACTACCTCAGGCAACATCCAGAATTAACTGTCATATTCCAAGAAATTTTAAATGCTTTCAGTGTTTGATTCCATGCTATCTCAAATAAATAAAAAACTTTCCTAACTTAGGCTATCAGATAATGCATATTTAATTACAAAACAAATTTGTTTATATGATGAGATACACACAGAGATAATTTAGGCCAAATTAATAATTAAAACAACATATTTATTTAAAAATAACATTATAACAATAATAAGAATAAACATTAAATTAAATTAAACTAATTAGAAAGCTTATTCAGTATAGTCTAAGTACAATTTAAATTAGATAGTAATAGTTTAATCATTTCTAATTTGAAGAAAGTTTATAAAGAGAATGAAATCTTATCACTGTATTTTGTTTAAGTCTAGACTTTGAATTTATTTTTTACATTAACCTAGATTTTATTGTTTTTTTGTAAAAATTACCCCTATCTTCTTGAACAGGTTTCCTAGTTTCTTTAGTGGCTTGTAGCTTCTTTGTGGGCAGCATATATCTTCATGGCTTGTTCAGCAGTAGTCTTCAATAATGACTGGTATATGTTTCTGCTATGGCTGATGAAAAATGTTTGTCACAGGTCAGGCTATCAAATGTATATAAACTGGGTGATCAAAACTGAATGAACATTTCTTTTGTGAGACCATCATGGCATGGGGATGTTACAAAATCTATGTAAATGGTTATACATCACTGGAAGACAAAACTAGATATTCATGATAAATGAGACTGCAAAACAAAGTTTAATAGCAACAGGATAGCCTGAATAACTTTAAACTATGTTGAATAATTTTAATAACTAGGTTGAATACTCTTCTTGAACTTCAATAATAATAATTATGATGAGCTAATAAAAATTTATAGCTAAAAACCTTGACAAACCATTGTCTGGGATCACCCACATCATTAATCAGTTTTAATCTTCTTTTCTATTTAATTAATCTTTATTTAATTATAACATTAATTCTAACATTAATTATCTAACCAATGGAGTGGCTTATTTATTACAGTAAAAACAACATAATATCTCTTACAAAATTATTTTAATCTTTGATTAAATTGTAATTTTACAAAGTTAAATAATTTTAGATAATAATTCTATAAAACTATTTATATTTCAATTTTCTTGTTCTTTTTTCTCTCTTTAAAATTAATGTTTTAGTTCTGCTTTCTTCACAAAGTAAATTTTATAATATTTAAGATATCTTTACATATTTTGTTTTCTTTTCTTTTATTTTATTTTCATTATACCTCATGACCTTTTGGAATTTGTTAATTTATTTCAAAAAAAGGTAAGTCATTTTTTCAAATATTAAATCTAATTAAAATTCTTAAACTACATTATATTTTGTATTTTTATATTGGACTATTTCCATCATCTAATATGTGTGTTGAATGTCTTTAGAACAATTTAATTTTATTTAAATATTCCAAATACATTCAACTGTAATATCACAGCAAACAGGTTAGTATATGCACCAACTGTTAGTAATATTACAGTAAACAGGTTACTAACAGTGCATATGTTAACCTGTTTGCTGTGATATTACTAACTGTTGGTGCATATACTAACTTGTTTGTTGTAATATTACTAACAGTTGGTACATATACTAACCTGTTTGCTGTGATATTACTAACAGTTGAATGTATTTGGAATATTTAAATAAAATTAAATTGTTCTAAAGACATTCAACACACATATTAGATAATGGAAATAGTCCAATATCAAAATACAACTAGAACACCATCATCACAAAACTTTGAAAAATACATTATATTTTAATTATATTTTTCCCTCTTCTATTTTTTTTATTAATTTAAACTGAGATTAAGATAATTTGAACAAATTTTCATTTTGTTTATTTCCTAACTGGACTTTTGTTCTATTCTAAAATCTCTTCATTCTATTTATTAAGCCCAGGAGACCCTTGAATGTTATCCAGAAATGTATGTGAGATGAGGGCCCAGAATCGCAGACAAAATTGATGGAAAATCAAAACTAAAATCTTCGGTAATTGATGCAACCATTGTGGAATAACTTCTTTACAATGTCTAAAATAATAAAAATAAAAAAAAATAAAAATTTTAGGTACCCTTTGCTAAAAATATTCATAAAATATCTAAAAATTATCGTAGAGAAAAAATTCTTACACATTCTTGTAGAAAACAAAATGGCACAAAGAACAAAGTAAGTCCTGTATGTCTGACATTTACCAATTATGTGCAAACTCAGCTGAAAGTTGAAATTTCTAGATAGTTGTACAAAAGTCGTACTGGGGGTAAAAGGGTTTTTATGATAAAAAATATATTTTTTTTCTGAATATTCTTAACATATATCTTTTAAGTATTTTATACAACATATATTTACATATCTCTTACAATACTAACCCACTTTAAAATAAAATTTAAAATGGCATGGGTACAGCAAAACTTTTACTATGAAATTAACAAATATTTAGGATGTCAGTTTAAACATACTTAATCTGTGAAAAATGTAAATTTTAAAATGCTGTGGGAACAGGAAAAGAAGATAAACTTTTACATTTCCCTTTAAATATAATGTCATGTGATAAAGTAAGTTTTAAATATATTTAAAATACTATATAAGAAAGTGAACTTTAATATAATGAGAGAATTTGCCTGATTTTAAAGGAATCTATAATTTTTTTTTTTTAAAGTATTTGCAATATAAAAATGCATGGTAGATCTATATCATAATAGGTATTGAATGACATCATAAAAATACAAAAAGAGGTCAGTACTGATTAAAAGATTACTGAGTTGGAAATTTTTTTAAATGAAAGGTAGTAGTTTTTGGTAAAGCAAGATAAAATTTGATTTTTTAAATATATTTTAAATTAATTAAACTGTATTTTTACCATGTAATTTATTTTCTCATTTGAATAATGACAATTTTGATAAATTATAATAATGAACTTGATAAACTTTTTCAGTTTAATTATATATTTCACATGTATTAAAATAAAATTTAAAATGGCATGGGTATAGTAAGAAAGATACTACTGAATTTGATAAACTTTTAGGATATCAGTTTAATATTTAACACATGAAAAAGTAAATTTTAAAGTAGTGCAGGTGCAGTAAGAGAAATACTACTGAGTTTGATAAACAATGACCATTTCCCCTTAATTGTAGTGTCATGTGATAAAATAAGTTTTAAATATATTTAATTAATACATGAGAAAGTAAATTTTAAAATGGCAAGGTATTTGCCTGAATTTATGGGTATCAGTTTCCATTAATTAACTAAAATACATATATTTATATGATAATAAAAAGATAGGCTAAATATAATAAATCAAACAGTGAAAAAGGTAGGCTACAATTATTTATCTTTTAAAAAATGTTACAATAATTAAAAAAAGACATTCAGTATTAAAAAAATATTTTTTTCTTTATCTATTATTTATCTATCCTTTAAATATACATGCATAGGCAATGGATTTTTGTTTTGTGTTACTTAGTGCAATTTGGAAAAAATGTAAACTTATAATAATTAAAAAACTAACTTTCTTATAGTGATTTATAGATTACTTTAAACAATATTAAAAATTTTCCAAGACAATAATTTCCTTTTAAACACAATAGTGGTGTGCATAACAATATTTTATTAAGTGCTTTACCTATATTCTATATTACAATATAAATGTGAAAGTTTGTTTGTTTGCAACTTTATAATAAAACAAATATTGGACTAATTTATATGAACCTTGCATGAATTTCTTTTTGTATAGAATTTTATTAGTCTATAAATTTTTGCTTTGTAAAAAATTGTAATTTGCAATATAAAAATACATGGTAAATGTACATCATAATTGTTTTTGAATGGCATCATAAAAACGTAAAAAGAAAAGTTTTGTCAATATATTTTAAATTAATTAAAATGCATTTACACTATATATTTAATTCCTCATTTGAATAATGACACTGATCTTTATTTAAGTACTTACAATTGCAGATCATTTTCAAGTGAAGAAAGATTGCAAGAATTGCAAGAAAAACTGTCTAATGTTAAATGGAATGTTATCAGACTTTGTGAAGTTAGAAGAAAAGGTAAAGAAACAAATGATTTAAAAAATGGACATTACCATGTTACAAGGGCACAAATATTAGAAGTACGAGTGGAGTAGGATTCATTCTAAAAAAAATGAAATAATAACATTATGGAGATTGATGGTGTATCAGACAGAGTGGCAAGATTAATTATTCAACTCAATAGCAGATATCAAATACAGATAATTCAGGTTTATGGCCCAACTAGTCCTCATTGCTATGAAGAAATAGAGGATTCTTATATGGATGCACAAAAGGATTTTGATCAAACCAAACATTATAAAATTATAATGAGAGACTTTAATACTAAAATTTGTAAATAACTGAAAAATGAAAGTACTGTGGATAAATGTGGTTATGGTGTTAGAAATGAGAGAGGACATACTTGTGGAGTTTATAGAAAAAGAGAAACTTTATATTATGAATTCTTTTTTTTTTTTTTTAGATAAATGGAAGCATTCAAATAAAGGTACAGTGGGATTGAATTATATTTTGACTAATAAAAATTATGTATTTCAAGATTCTGATATTCTTAATAAATTCAACACAGGAAGTGATCGACTAGTGAGTTGTAATATACATGTTAATGCAAAACTAGAGAGACAAAAATTAATAAAAAACAATACTCACAATTAATATTCCCAATCTTCAGAAACAATATAACGAAGTTAAAATTGGAACTCATAAATTGTTTTCAAATATTAACAGATTTTGAACATGATTCTGATTTGAACATAATCAATAGCAAGATAATTGATACAGTTTTAAAAATGGTAGAAAAGATAACTGGTACAAAAAAGCAGCAATTAACCAGTGAAATTTCTATTGAAACAAGACAGTTTATGAAGAAAAGAAGGAATAAGAAAGTATATAAAAGTGATGTGGTAAGAAGGATTGGATATCTTAAATTTTGTAAAATGGTAAGAAAAAGAGTTGATAATAATATAAGAAAGTATAATTGTGAACTAGCACAGAAATCTGCAGAAAAAAATAAAAGTCTCAAGAGTGTAAAACATCATTTTGATATTGGTAGCAAACTTATTTCTGCACCAAGAAAAAAGATTGAACTATTACTAAAAAGGAAGATGACATCATGAAATGTGTACAAGAGTTCTTTCAAAAATTATATAGCAATAACAAATAAGAAAAAGTATCTCTTACAAGTACTCCATCTTCTGAATTGCCCAAGGTTTAAATGAAGAAATGAGACACAAATAAACTTATGAAGGAGAAAGCTTCAGATAATGATGGAATTATAATGAATATTTTAAAAGAAGCAGATGAAGAAATATAAATTTTTCTGGCAAAGCTATATACCAAATTTATAAATAATAAAGATATATCAGATGATTGGAAAAATATTTATATATATTGTTTACAATAACTCCCCTCATATACATTTTAATGCAAAAAATGTTAAATATATTTCTTTATTTTCTTGACAGTTTAGACTATCCTGCAGTCTTCATCAGAAAGTATATTAGTCTTTTGTCAGTTCTATACACAATTTTTCATCAAAATAATTACAACTTGTATACAGCAATGTTTGGCTTTTAACCAACCAAAAGAACAAGCTGGATTTAAAAGTAGTTTCAATACAGTGAGTCATATCCAATTGAGAGAAGCTACAGAAATGACCAATGAATATGAGTTGCCATTATGTTTTGGATTTGTAGATTATAAAAAGACATTCAATTCTATAAGCATTTCTTCAGTGATTAAAGTATTGGCTCATCAAGGTATGGACTCAGGATATTGTTATATTCTGAAGAATATTTATAAAAATGCAACAGCAGCAGTTAGATTACATAATGATACTATAAAGGTTAACATTGTAAATGGTGTACAACAGGGTGACTCCATCTGACCAAAACATTTACAGAAGTTTTGCAAGATGTATTTTGTGGATTTAAATAGGAAGCTGTATGAGTAAAAGTAAATGGAAATTCTTTAAATCGTTTAGAGTTTTCATGTGGTGTAATTGTTTTTTGTTTTTTTTTTGCAACTAATGTTCTATAGCTTCAGGAAATAATGCAAGAATTATCAGATGAAAGTAAGAAAATAGGATTAAATATAAATATTAAAAAGATTAAAGTAATGTTTAATGGATTTTCTCAAAAGTAAAAAAAAAAGATTAATAATGATGAGTTAGAAGTTAACAACTATAAATATCTTGATCAGATTATTACTTCAGATTGAAATATAATGAATGAAATTAATCATAGAATTAAACTTGATTAGAGTGCTTTTGATAGAAATAATTTAATATTAAAAGAAAATGAGACTGTGTTTGTGAGATTTTTAATAATTGTGTTTTACCAGTTCTTAATTATGGATCTGAGAATTGGACACTCAACAGAAGAGGATTATAGAGACTTCAGACCATGCAATAAAGTATGGAAAAATGCATATTGGGAGAAGCAAGAAGAGATCAAAAGTGAAACACATTGGTGAGATAACAAACAGGTGTTGCTGACATCATTGGAAGAATTAAAAGACTGAAATGGAATTGGGCTAAACATATTGCTAGAAGAGATGATAACAGATGGATAATTGAAATCTTAAAGATTCCAAGAGATTTAAAGGACCTATAAAAGGAACACATATGAGATGAATCGATGAAATAAGGAAGTATTTTGGAGTGATGTAAAAAAGTGAGATTGAAGATGGATTGAAAATTGAGATCTTCATCCTGCAGTAGATCAATAATGTTAAAAATCATAATAGTAATGACAATAAAATCTTAGGCTTTCAGTTTACATTTCATAAATTGAGATAACCATGATTTTAAATGCAACAATACATAAAGCTAATTGAAAGTATATCTCTGTCACATTTCTATTCTTCTACATTCCTTTTGGTAACAATGTTATACTGCTTGAAAAAACATCAATTATTTTTTTAAGTGAGAGTGGGATAAATAAGGCATGAGACTTCCAAGCTGAGCTTCTTACTACTAAGTTCACCACCACTGTACTCTATTAAATTCTACTGCACACACACTCTGTATTTTTTTAATAAAATTCCTGATATCAATTTTCCATCCAATCATATAATTATCTCTGAAATTATGGCATTAAGCCATGCCTAATTGATTTTTTTTACAATAAAGATTATTTTTTCTTTAAAAATACTTTATTTATACACTGATTGAAAAATAACTTCTGACTTCCTCAGAGTTAAAAATTTTAATTTTGTCTTTTTTATTTTTTGAAAAATAAAATATATACTCCAGATCCTAATCCTTTTTTTTTTTTTCAAAAATAAAATTTAAAAATAAAAGAACTATAAAAAGAATATTCCTTTTTTTAATAGCTTTACCAAATAAAAATTAAACATTTATATTATTATAAAAATATCTTAAATTGTGTCACACAATCATTTCATATTTGTAAATCTCTTAATAACTTTAAACTAGCTAAATCCTTATTTAATTAACTAAGTCATTCTGCAGAAAGCATGAGAAGAAATCAATTATTCTCAATATATATATACACATACATACAGAATGGAGGAATGAGTATTTTATTTTTAACTAATTTAAAAAGTAGTGATTTGATTTACACTGCAATTTAATTTATTCTTGTATTTAATCTGTGATTAAGATAGTTTAGAAGATAAATTGTTCACTTCTGATCAGCACTTTTTTAAAAAACAAAAATTGGTATCAATGAGAAAAACATAAATTATCTGTACATGTTATCTCCTTTATGAATATAAACAATTAATCCAAAAAGAGTTGTGTTTTAATAAAACATATAATAATAATGATTTAAGTTATAAAAAAAATCTAAAATTTAGATGGATTAGCAAGAGAGCACATTAGTCATGTACAAGGATATATAAAAATAGTGTGCACTCGGGTAGAACATTCACATGTGAATATAAAAGAAATGATCAAGAACTAGAATAAAAGACAGTATTATAATCAAGTTAATTTTAAATTAAGCATATAAATTATTTTATTAGCAATTATGATTAAATACTATCTTGCACAGAGATTTAGACAATTGTGTTAATCAACAATGATATATGCTTCTATGTGTATGAACTTTATTATATAAATACAATTATTTACGCTATGGTTTATAGATATAATTATTTCAAGTATATTAATCATATTTAACACAACAGTTACATTGTAATTAATTATACAATATTCAAATACGCTAATTTCATATTTTTTAAATTGAATAGATGTCCATCTCAGCAGCTTCATAAATAAGCCTATACTTGCCAAAATCAAATTAATTTGAATTTATCTTGCATAGTTTAAGTTTTACATCACTTGTTTTTGAAGGTTACCACTGTTCTGTTGTATGTAAACTAAAAGTAAATAATTGTGTTCCTCGGCTTTTTATGATCTATGGTTTTTTATTTCTATTTTTTTTTTATTAAAATATTATATTTTTTGTAAGTAATTCTTAGAATAATAAAAATCAAATTTATTTTATTATAATACCTGATTAATTTTTTCAAAGTTGTGGGTAGTTAAAAATGATAGATTGACTCTTTCCTATGATGTTAAGAATTAAATTTATACAAATACTTTGTCATTTGTGTGAGCAAATTAATCCTCCCACATGATTATAACAGCTGATTATAATTTGTCTAAAAGAATGCATTCAATTAAACAAAAGTCTCATGGCAATTATACCATAAAATAATATTTTTTCTAATGAGTTGTATCATTTTACCATGAGTAGCATTTATGAAACAAAATTGCATGTAACTGTTACAGGTTAAGAATGTTATTCTAATAAAATTGTCTGAAAATATCCACAATCCTGATATCAACATACATAAATGCACTGAAAATTTTAATTTAAGGATTTTGAAAACTGTTGCAAGATCATAACTCCAGTCAAATGTTCTTCAGAATTTCTGAATATGATAATATTGAAACTATAATCTACAACTGTAAGAACATACTTTTAATATCTTGAGCACTGAAATGGATAAAAGTAAGAATGCTAAAAATATTTTAGCATAGACTTGGAAAGGTGTACATGGGAGAGAAAATTAGATTTATAAATATTAACTCAAAAATATTATTAAAAATACAATAATAATTGATTTCATAAAGAGAATATAGCTGAAGATTTTTCCACAGAGGAATAATATAAGTGAAAGAATTAAGCACTATTTTATGAGAAGTTTCACATTAATCAATAATAAATACCTATTTATCAACCAATATTAAAACATAGTGGATTTGAACTCAGACTTTCAAGCCCCTTCACTATCCACTATTGATACACATGGCTACATACATGCAGAAAAAATAATCACTAATATCCATATTTTGTGCTAAACCAGCACTCGTTAGTTGGTCCAGATTACTATCTTCCATACATATATATAATCAGTACTCAGTTTATATTAAGATAGCAAATCCTTACACTTTAATGGAGAGGCTTCAACCTACTCCAACCTCCTATTCTTCAGCCATCCATATCATTGAAAATCTGATAATAGAATGCCCAAATCCCATGCTGATGCCAATATTGTTGTCATGTCCATGTTGACCTAAAGTCACTCTGATCCCTCATGTATAGAACAGCATCCATTTAAATACATAGAAGAGGGATGGACCCATATCAACATGGGAATGACAATAATATTGGAATCAGCATGGGATTTGGAAATTCTATTATCAGATTTTCAATGATATGGATGGCTGAAGAGATGGAGGTTGGAGTAGGTTGAAGCCTGTCCATTAAAGTGTAAGGATTTGCTATCTTAATATAAACTGAGCACTGATTATCTATATGTATGGGAGATGATAATCTGGACCAACTGATGAGTGCTGGTTTAGCACGAAATACATATATTGTTGACTATTTATCTTTTCTACATATGTATCGGTGGTATGAGATAGGGTGGATAATAAAGGGTCTTGAAAGTCTGAGTTAAAATCCCCTATATTTACAATTAGGCTCCAGGTATAAGAGTGCTTGGTATTTGAAATTTTACAACCAATATTAAATAATTATCTGGATTGGCTATAGATCAACTCCTTGAGAAAAAAAATATAATCCTAAATGAAAAGTGAAAAAAAAATTCAAGTTCTAGCCAGTTTAGATTCGAATCCAGCTTGTGGTTGTGGCAGTTACATGATTATTTCACAAAGACTTGATTTTATATATATATGCTTAAATATTTTCATGTCAACAATTAGTAATTAATTCAAATAGTACAAATTCATGCTCACTTTTTTTAAATGAAAAGAATAAAATTAGTCTGCCCATCAATATTTTGACAGCATAGGAAACACATTTTATAATTTACGTTTTTACAGTTCATTTTATATACTCAACTTTTTTTATTTTTAGAAAAATAGAATTGAAGCGAAATATTTTTATAACGTCAGCATTTAAATACATCATGTGACAAAGTTCTTGAAAATCTCATTAATGTTTCTTTCAATTCTTTGTAACTGAAATTAGATAAAGTTGTTCACAAATTATTACGATACAGTTTTCCTCAATTATATCTATTATTCTAACTCGAAGATTGATTTATTACATTAACAAATTTAAAGTAATGTTAGACAAAGAATAGTACTAATAAAAAAAAAAAGAAGTTCCATAACATTATCAATTAAGAAGGCCACCAGAAGCAGGGCCAGATGCGATTGGATAATAATGCAATTATAATAATTGCACCATTCATCCTGAAGTGTTAGTTAGAGAATAAAAGAGTAATGATAGTGCGCCTGATTTAAATAGCTATAATTTCATCAAATAGAGTTCAAGGCAGAGAGGAAAGAACTTAATTCGCATTAATGATATAAAGGATGACACTGATTAAGTTAATATTGAAAGATGCTGAGAAAAAAAAGCATTTGACAGAAAGAAAAGTGGAAGCAATCAATAAGAATATAAAAAGGAAATAAGTCGTAATAAAGTTTTAAAATGTTAAGATATAAAAAGTTGAAATTAAAAAAAAAAAGTTCGTAGTGATATTTAAATTTTTTTTAAAAAATTATATATAACCTAAAAAAAAAAAGAATGCTTCTCATAAAATATATATAATGAGCCTAATAACACCTCTGCCAGATCAATAATAATAATAGCAGCTAATTAATAATATAGGCTAAGGTCAGTGTTCGAATGTTACATGTCACAATAATTATAGCACTAAGGGTAAATAATAAATATGCATTATTAATATAAATACAATATATTAGTAAAATTAAGAAAGAGACTTCTCATTCTCACTCTTTTAAAATATAATAGCTCTTAATATTTAAAACATGTCACCGTAATGAGTATCTTATTGTTATAATCAGATTTACTATTAAATTTCTTTTATATAAATCTCAATAGTATATACACTTTTCTTATAATTTTGTAATTCTACCAAACTTGTACTGTTCAATTTACTATGTAAAGATAAAATAAAGTAATAAGAAAGTTTAAAAAACACTGAGTCAGCTTTTGGCAGATTGCTGCTAGAATACAACTGCACCATTAAAAATATGCATATATAGTGCAAATACAAATGTAAAAAAACAGTCCTAGTATATAAATTAGATGTTCCATTTTTTTGATAATGGTTCACAGAAATCTTTTCTATTGATAGAATGAAGATCTCTTGCAATAGTCCAAACCTATTTCTTAGGTTTTTCCACATTGACTTCTTTAAAATAATTTTGTTTTTAAGTAAAATAATTTTCTCTAATAATGAAATAGGTAAAATGGATATATTAGGCTTCAGGTAATGAATATTTTAACAATTATAAATTTTATTTTTCTTTTTTAATTTTTGAAATCTATTAAATAAAGAATGAGATCCTAATAAAAAAGCCTCGAAATATACTTTTATCCTTAAGATAATGTCTCACTAAATTACAATAAATATAATTTTAAACTTTAAACTAAATATGAAGACTCTTAATTTTGAATAAAAACAATATAATAGGATAACATTCAGGTTAGAATGAGTAGATAAGATATTTTATGGCCACTCAAAATATCACAATAATAAATTTTTAAAAAATATTTTTCTGATGTAAAACCAAGAAATTCTATCATTTGAATTTATAATGAATAAACAAAATAATCTACTAACATTTATTTTATAAAGCGCAAACAGTATTGAAATTAAACTGAGAGACTGCAAATCTCTCGCGCTCACAAACAATCAGATCATAAATATGAGCCAGAGAATTTAACAAGAAAAGGGCGGTCTACCCTATTCTTTACTTGTCTTTGTATATATCCAAGCCTTGCTGCAAGTTATAACATCTAAAAACTACTGCATAGTAAATCGTTAGATTTCACGCTGTATGTTTGTAATTTAGATTCAGTGAGTTAAGTGTGAAAATATTTAAGATTCATACTTTCAGATCTAAGTACTTTAGACTGGCTTGGATATATACAAAGACACATAAAGAATATGGTGGACTGCCCTTTTCTTGTTAAATTCTCTGTCTCGTATTTATGATCTGATTGGTTGTGAGCACGAGAGATTTGCAGTCTCTCAGTTTAATAATCTACTAAATAAAATAAAGTGATCTTTTAATAATAGAAAGTGATCTTTAAAACAAGCACAGCAATCTTTTAGATAAATAAAATTGACTAAAGTGATCTTCTAATATGAATAAATAATTGTAATTATTTTAATAAATAAAATAACCTCTTTATTGGATATTTTCTTAACATCAGAGATGCAATTTTTAATAGAGTGACTATCATGTCAAATTCTTAATATTCACATACTTTTAATGCATGGCAAGCAAATATAATTGAGTCATAAACTTTATTATATTTAGATTTCGGAAAGTATACAGATGAAGATAAACAGGCAAAAGAACTAAGTTAACAATAAAAATAACATTTATTAAACATTATAAAACATTTAAAACACAAACAACTTTGTTATTTTACAATATTGTCAAGATGAATTCTTAAGATACAATAAACAAAATATAATATAGAGGAAAATTATGACTTCCATTTAAAATGAGTAAATAGGAAATAAATAATATGTGATGGTTAATAAAATCTTATACAACATTAGTATTTTAAATAAGTTTTCTTATTTGACAAAACAATCATTCTATTATGAAGTCCCTACTGAAGGTATTTAATATTCTTATAACAGTATAAACTTACTAATACATATGGTGAGATAAATTCTGAAAATGTATATTATTTACTGAAGCCATATATACAATTTTAAATTTTTAATATTAAATAGCAGATTTACAGCTTGAAGTGCTGGCTAAGCACAGTTTGTACACATCAAGACAAACAAACTACACTCTGATAAACTAGAAGTGTGACTGGAGATACAGGTGATGTTCCTCAATACCTACAAAAATACATCAATTGTCCAGATAAGGTCTTGGTAGTACACTACCCATAACTTTAATCAAAATACATCATAAATAAATCCACATTTGGGATAATAAGGCAAAAAGCAAAATAAATGATGTCATGAAATCAAGAAAAAGCACTTACATCTGAGGGCAGTAAATGAACTAGAACTTTATCACTAGTCATAAGATAATGAAAATGAATCATCAAAAAAGAATAATAATAAAGGGATTTGGCTTAATAAAGCATTATATATTTTAGTACAAGATAAACAATCTATATAATTTACAAGATACCAAATGACCTCAGTGCCATTAATAGAAGAGAGGCATGCTTTGCTCTCTCCAAACAATGGACTAATTAATTAAAAATTCAAGCTCATTTGCATATATGTACAAAAATTCAAAACAGAATCTTCATTCTTAAAGCTATGAGTATGGGATTTGAATACTTAATCCTGAAAGCATTAAGCTAGTATATTAAATCTTAAATTATAATTATAGCTTCACTAATGTATACCAAAAAATCGCACAATTATAATTACAATTTTATTGGTGAAGAAAAAAAGACAATTTATTACATAACAATATAAGAGAGAGACTAATCCAAAATCTCTTAAAAATATACACTGGCAAGATAAAATATACTCAATAAGAGACTAATGATATAATCTCTTTTAAAATAACAACTAACTGATGTGTAAAGCTGTTAAATTAATAACTAGTGCTAAATATAGCTTAATAAAAAATTATGGCATAAAAATAAACAACAAATACAATACGCACTTAATATTTCAATACAGTATCACATTAAACTTCATATATCTTTTTGAAAGCACATATTAAAGATAAGCATTAAGAAGCAATTATTTCAAAAGTCACATTTTATAATGGAACATAATTCTAATAATAATAAAGAAGAGCAGTTGTTTTAGAATAAATGGGGATAATAAGTTCAGAGATAAACTTTTATATTAATAATTCAGCAGCATTCTCATTTTAATTATATGTAGTATAATTTATTCAGACTGTCGATGAAGAGCAATAATTTTGGAAAAGAAATAATAAATTCAAAAAGCAAATTTTCATGGATATTTCAGGAATAAATCACATTTAAAATTACATATAATAATAATAATTTTCTGGCAAATGTTTACAATTTAATAAGCTTTAAATCAATATGTTAGAAAAATATATTTCATTGTTTTAGCTTAAGGTAGACATAATAATGATTTTTAGTGAGTAAATTTATTTCATGTTACTGTCAATGATACTAATTGTCTTTTAAAGACAATACATTCTTAAATAATTTGCTTTTTTAATAAATGAAGGTTATTCTTAAATAAATATTTCATATGCATATTAAATAAATTTAAAGTCATTCATTCATAATGAATTTTTTAAAATACATATGTGCCCAAAATAATATAAGTTTTACAAAAAAATCTAATGCATATAAAAAAGTTTGAAATTAAATTAATTATTTCCTTATCAAGACATGTATTAATTCAGGTAAAACATTTATAAAATATTTCAGAATTACAAAACAGGTTTTGCAATTTGGATTTAAAATCTTTGCATTTAAAATAAAATTATTCCAAAGAAAGCCTTCTTTTTAATATACAAAATATTTAAAATATTATTTAAATAAAAGTTGCCTAAAGAATAATTAAAATAGTTTAGAGTCTTTAGTAGTCTCAACAATTTCAGTATGTTTTAGAAATTTAAATTTTAAATATTATCTACCTATATGGAAAATAGAATTAAAAAAGTTCTTACAAAACAGGAATGATATTGATACTTTTTTCAAAATCCATCAAAGTATACTTCATTTTAGCAAAAATAATTTAATTTCTGTTGAGTTTTCTGTTGAATTTTCCATAATGCACAACATGTAATATAATTTCAGGTGCTGGGAAGTTTTGTCAATTTAAAATTGAGCCTGGATGATGGTTAATTTAGCAATTTATTCTTTTAAATCTTTAAAACAAAATAAAACTAATTTTAAATAGTTAAAACTTAAGCAAAAATAATAATTAGTTGATCTTTTCTGCAAGCAAATATGTAAGCAAGAGTGTGTGAAGATGTGTCCAGCTTTGATTAATTTTTCATGGATAAATTTGACAACTTAATTACACCAAATTGATCTAATTAATGAAATAGTTAAGATTTTTCTAGAATTTCTGAAAAAAAAAACAGCAATTGATACCATTCTAGAATTTTCTAATGATGATAATTTAGATTGAAAATTTAAATAACCAATTAATTGATGATTACATAATTTTTTACATATTTTTTTAAAACAAATTATTTAAAAAATTGAAATGAATTACAATAAATAAATAAATATTACATAATAAAAATTACATTATTTTAACAAAATATTACCTTATAATATTTTAGTGTCTTTACACTTTTTTAAAATTTGTTTAAGCTTCCAAAATAATTTTAAATTATGTCTTTTAAAAATAAATATATTTAAGAAGAATTTTAACATTAATACAGCAACTAAGTTATTAAGAACTTTAACATGCATGCATCCTCATATCCAATCATATTATTCATTATTTAAAGATTGAGTTTAATTATAAAAAAATAATTATTGACTTTAAAATTATTTATCTCCTTAAATCAACTGAATTTGATATTATTTAAACTATTCTATTACAATTAAAATCAAATAATGTACTTCGTGCAAGTAATTTAAATATTTGCAACCTAGCCTTAAAGATTTGAATCTATTTTTAAAGTTTTACACTAATATTAACTTTTAATAAACTCTGATAACTAAACTAAGATTATTTTACTTTCAATATTTTAAAAATTAACTCACTAGTACTTTATATTAGTAATAACTTTAAGATTAAGCATTCAAAAATTATATGAGTTATTTAAGGAATTTAAGCATTATAAGCTGACTCTTAAGATCACTTTTGAATTATAAAAATTATGAAAGTTCTTTAAAATTGGATAATCAGATACACAAACATTTAATTATTAAGTTGTAATAAAGTTTGCTTATCAGAAAAATTAAACTATTGAAAAATTCTTTTTTAAAAAAATACTATGCTACTATAAAATGGAACATTCAGATTTAAGAGAAAAACTGAGGGTCACAATATACATATAAATTTTAGCATTGTTGAGTAATTATTAAAAAAACTGGCTTTCAATTTAGGAAATATAATATTTAAAGATTTTTTTCATATGAGTAAGGGTGGTTTCTGACTCTGTTTTAATATTAAATTATGATGATAACTAGATTTCTGTATATAACTGTCTATTGTCTAACTAACAGTCTCAATAACCTCTCTCCCATTACTTTAATAATAATAAATTAGTAAATACAAGTAAAAAACACATGTTTTTATTTTTTTTATTATTAATATTATTATCAAATTATAAATTGGTTGTAGTCAATTTTAAAAGAAAAATAAGTGAATCATAAAATAGATCACTTGAAGATATTCTTTACAGACAAGAGCATTACATTAATAATTTTTATTAGTCTTTCATTAGACTAGAGATTAACTATTTAATGAATAATATGCATGAAGTATAATTTTCACTAAAGCATTCTCATGTAAGATAGAAAATAGTTTCTATCCACTTTTAACATCTAATGGATGGGGGTAATCTTAAATATATGATCAAAGACATGAAAAAGATGTATTATTCCCAAGATGCACATTTCATACTAAACTAGTACTCATCCATTGGCCTAGATCACATTTACTTATACTTATCTTTATCATTGTTTTTTTAATATATATAGATTGGAAATTACTACAGTTTAATTGGTGTGTCATTACTACCCTCACAACTTTGACAGAAACCACTTGATGGAAGTATATTAATAATTTTTATTAGTCATTCATTAGACTAGACATATTACATGTTACAAATGCAAAGCATAATAAATAAATAATCAATTTATACTTTGATAAAACTCCAGACCTAATTATATAAGAATAAATTAAACATTGCATAATGCTAAATGAAACTCATATACAGTAAAGGAATATAAAGCAGTGTTACAAAATTTCAACAACACCACATGCAATTGGAAACACAAAATGTCTGAATCATGCAACTTAGATAAAAAGAAATCCCTTTACTTAATAAGTTGCAAGATTTTAAATATATTGATTCCATGACTACTCTAAACACAAGCACTACTTTAATTAAGCTTAGATCATAAAAGCTATTAAACAAACATTTTACATGTTCCATATATAAAGCGCAAAATTTTTTAAAATTAGAGTGTACTCATTTATTATATTTAAGTTTTATTTTCTTTTATGCAATGTTTAATTTATTCTTATATAGTTCTATTAGGAGTTTTTTCAAAGTATAAGTTGATTATTTATTAATTGTGTTTTATATAAAGAACATGCAATATATTTGTTCAATAGCTTTTCAGATCTATGACTTATTTAAATTAATACTTGTGTTTAGAATAGTCATAGAATTAATATACATAAGAACTTGCAATCTAATAGGTGAAGGGATTTCCTTTTACCTAAGTTGTGTGATTTGAACTCTTGTGTTTCTAAGTACCGGTAGCACTGTTGAAATATTCTAATATTGGTTTGTATTCATTTAATATACACATATGTGTCACATTATAAATATATAATTGACTTTGTATTATAATATAAAAACAGCAAGAAATAAATTTCCAATATAAAATGCACCACAATTCTTTTGTAATTATTTTTGATTAATTATGATTCATAATTCTATGCTGGATATCACTCCTGTATTAAGTTATTAGTCAATTAACAAATAAGTGAAAGCATTAAATTAATGCATTATTTCATTTTTTTTTAAAAAAATATAATTAAACTCAGCAGAAACTGAAAAGTTTCAAAAAATTAAGCTTTAAAATATTAAAATTTTAATGTTTTTCACATTATTTATCCCTTGTCTTTCATAATTAATAAACATCACGTTACATCTATCTATCAATCTTTCCATCTATATATATCCATCTGATTATCTATCTACTTAACCATCTACCTACTTACCTATATCCCTCCCTATCTACCTCTTTAATTTTATACTTACCTATCTATCTAACTATTTATCAATCTATATAATTTTATATAAATAGATAGATACAAAGATGGACGGACAGATAGATAGATAAATAAATAGAGAGATAGACAGACAGATAGATAGACAGACAGGCAGACAGATAGATTAGATAATCAACATTATTAATGAATTATTGCAATTGGCAATTGTTTTAAAGAAATATTTCTATTTGTTTATATCCATTACTTTTTGAGCTGTAGATGTAAAAAATAAAACTAAATTATTATTTTCTAGATCTCAGATTTATGTTTAAAAAGAGTGAGGTATTAGAGAAAGAATAGAAGCTTTTTTTTCTCATAAGAAGAGAGACTAGAAGCTTTAGGGGAAAAAAAAGCAGATAAAAAGGACTGGTCTTTACTAATCGTTGTGAGCTTTTAGATAAAGATTAGATCTAATTATTTTTATCAATAACCCAAAACTCAATAAATAATTAATCAAAATACAATTTAATGATAATATATAAAGAACGTATAAATATAAAACCATATTTATTAATTTAAGAGCTATACTTACAAAAAAATATTGCAATTGAGTAGATTAATAAACTTTTAATGATATCATTTACAGTAGGTCAAATAAATCAGCAACATGTACAATAAAAAAAAAAAGATTTATCATTAAAATATCTTTAGAAGCAGAAAATATAAAATACCTTAACCTTCATTTGAAACAACACAAAAAAAAAAAAGAAAAAGAAAATGGTTACAGATAAAATATAATAGAATTCTTATTTCCTAATTTAATTAGTTTTTATTACTGTGAATGGTACTTACTGTACTTATGTTTTAGACCTGCTGTGACATTTCATATAATATCAGTCTGCCAATAACTTTCAAATTTTGCAATCTTGTCAAATAACTTGTACACAGAACCTGACAAACTTAAGTGAAAAACTTTTTAAAAACGGTGCATATACATGTTATTTTAATGACATTTTCACAATGTTAGAAAGTTATTGGCAGACTGATACTATGTGAAATGTCACAACAGCTCTAAAATGTAACATTAAATCACCAAAAGACTAATATATAAACCTGAAAAATTACATTTTTAATAATACAAAAAGTATAAATTTGTACACAAAAAGTAATAAACACATTACAACACTGAATAAAAACAGTTGTGAGTTTTTAATACAGCATTCTGCCATTTACAGAATATCCTTCCACTCCCCCATTTGAGAAATGTTTGGCATTCTACCATCACAAACCTAATCAGCAATTTATAAATTTTTTACATAAAATTAAAAAATACCACATATATTAACTCTGGCAGGAAATTACCAAAATGAACACTAAAGCAAAAAAAAAAAAATATATAAGCAAATTAAAAAAAAATACTACTACATCTATTCACTCACTTAAAATCAAAACATTCTAACCATGTTTATAAAACAGGAAATTGTCACAATAAAATAATCATTTGTCTCTAGAAGGCCACCAATCATTACTACTTCTTCATTTTAACTTTATCCTCCTTAGTAGCAGGCAGCAATAGCCAAATTCTAATCACAATACTTACAAATCCAATATAATAAGCATATTCATTACAAAATGAACAATAAATCAAATAAAAAAATACTACATCTATTAACTATGGCAGAAAATTACAAAATGGACAGATCAAAATAAAAAAAACCTATGTCAGTGCCAGGAATTACAAAATGGAGAATTAAACCATGTGTTTATGCATTATAATGCCTTCAGGAAATCATGATCAAGAAATATGTCTAATTAAATATATTTTCTTAAAAAAAATTAGTAAACTTTTATTAAAATGGAATTACTATGATGGAATGGTTTTTTTGCTGTCATCTAAAATGCAAAGGAAAGTGTTATCTTTGTTGTACAGTTTCCACCACATAAATTTTGCCAAATATAAATTGAGATGTTGGAATACTGTTCCTCGGTGTTTTTTAATAGGTCATTTTGCACCACTCTATTAGTATACCATTTTTCTGCATCCAAAGACTTACTATGTTCTGAGTGTGAACATTGGTTTTCTGGATTGACAAAGTTGTATCTACGGTTGACATGAAAATGTTCACATCTGGCAGATTGCAGTTCCTCAATTTTAAATTGTTGAGTCCTCTTTCATATTTTGTTTGATCACTTTAATTAGAATTGCTGCTGTTCTATCCTCAATTGTCATGATGAAACAGTCATTGTTCTCCTTGCAGAAGCACTCAAATAAACACAGTTCTGGAAGTATTTGTCTGGTTGATTTTTTTGTTTGCTGTAAAGGCTTTTGTCTATTTCAGCAACTTTGTTACAACCTCCAATTTTACATTTACATTCATGTACAATAAGCAGAAAATGATCAAAATTTTGGAATTATAAAATTATCATTTAAGTCTGTCAGAAGTTTTCATGTACTAAGTTAATTAATAAGATCACAAAGATTGAAAATTATCAGCAGAATGACAGGAATGTGAAATGTTATCGCAGTTCTAATACATAAGTACCCTGTGAAAATTTAAAACTGTGACTGTCTCAAGTAATAACATTTTAAATAGTAACCTATGTTTTAGAAATAAAAAAATAAACAACAAAATAATTAAAAGTATTATATAAATATTATTTTAAAATAATAATTTTACCCTTTAATTTTCAAATTTTTTCTCAATATTTTGATTGGTTAGCAATTGACTTCAAAGGCTATAGGTTATAACACTTTATTGCTTTATACATAAATTTTTTAACACATTCTAAAATATTTTATATTACATTATAACATAATAGTTTTTCTATACTCATGGTATCCATATTCATTATTCATTATTTAAAAAGTAATTATAGGGTATTTGAACTCAGATTTTCAAGCATCCTTCAACTATTCATACTATCAATTATTTAAAAACTACTTTTTTATTATTGAGTAGTAGAATAAACCAGGAATCATCAAAGTAAATTAGTTTTAAGTGCTAAATTAATAATAATAAGATAATGTATTTTATGAACACTGGTCGAAATATAATAAATATCAAGAAAGCCCTTTTAAATATTGTTAGAGCAAATTTTAATAACTTTTTCCTTCATGAAATTTATATGAAGCATTTTGAAAGTATTACGTTCTGTATCATTTTTAAAATTAGTTGAAATCGACAAATAACTAATTTTTATCTTTCTATTTTAAAAGTTAGAGGTAATGATTGGTTACTTGTTATCACTAATGTCACTTTCAAAACTCTAAAAGACAAATATTAGACTTAAGAAATAATAACCAAAAGTTTGAATTAATTAATAGATTTTAAAACAAGGCAAAATTCATACTCATCTAACATTTTATCAGTTTGCAGTAATTTCCATGTCCCAGCATTTTTATCATTCCTTTTTAATAGTGCAAAAATAACATTCCTTTGTGATTATTATTTAATGCATAGTCCAACATATATTATATGAAGAGTATAATAAAAGAATAACTATAAGCTTTTCACTCCTTCATTCAGATCATTTGACTTGAAAAATAATAAATGAAAGTAAAAGTGAACACTAATTATTTTTCTTTCCTTCCTTAGAAATACTTCGACCTCCACTAGTTGAAGCTTTCTGCTTATCATTATCTGACAGTTTATGAAGACTCTTAGGGTGATCACCAATGTGCCTATAATAAAGAACTGGTCTTTTGATATTACAACAACTACTCCTGTGGATGGCCCTATTGTTTGAGTTACCAAATGGAATAAAATGAACATTAGCTACTGATATTGATCAGATTTTTAGTATATTTCAATTGCCTCTATAGCATCTAGGACTTTGGTTATATCTTCAATCCTGTACCTGTCAACTGTAATAGAGGTCTGATCAACATGATGAGGTCAATTATGCTGAATAATCCTTATAATTTGATGCTCTGACAAAAGTAAAGCTGAGAGTGTTTTTAGTTTGACCACCTATCCTTTGAAATACCGGGGATAATTTCTTTTAATTACATTCTATTTTGCTAGTGAGATTTGATACTAAAGAGTATCTTATCTATCCTCTCCTTAAAAGCTAGACATGATACAATACTTGAAGTTTCCATACATTTGAAGACAGTCAAACAGAGACCGCCAAATCTTTAGCAGTGGAACGGAGATGGTTGCTTGATATGGCTAATTTTTTTCTCTCACTCAATGAACATAGATCATATAGCTCATCAAGTCTTTTTAAAAATTGAGGAGCTTTCTAAATATGCTTCCCAATCCTCATAATTTAGGACCACTGGGCTCCCTCTCATATCTTTGTCATTTTTTATGTAATTTAACTCATGACTATCATACATCATTGTTTTCACTACAGTGTGGACATGATCAGCATTTTTAACATTATGATCAAGGTTTAAAAACTCTTTAACAGGAATCTCAATTTTACTAATAATCTTCTGCTGGTTACAGGTTATCACACTGAATTACTTTGTTCATTAGCATTCTTTAACTTGTTAACTTTTTATTGGACTGTTTCTATTCTCACTCCTACTTGCATTTGTTCAATAATATTTTGTACTATCTTTTTCTTTTCATCTTTGAATTCATCCCTTCTAAAAGATCTAAGCCATTGTTTTTATTCTGTTCTGGAAATTCTTAATATTTTATTGATAACTCTTTTATTTCCTTCTGCATTCTTTTATTACTCTCCTAATCTACATTAATCTGTTGGACTGCTTAATTTCTGATTTGGTTTCATTGACTACTTCAATCGATTCTGTCCTATTGGTATCAAAATCTGCATTGTTTGTTTTTATTGCCATTGGTGACTTTATCAATTCCCTTTCAATAAATATTTGTTGTTCCCTTATGTTTTAAATTTCAAACTCTAACTCTACCATGAAATTATCTATACATTGTTTAGTTGTACTTCAATTTTTTGGAATTACCCATTTACAATGTCAGTCTGTTCCATTAGCTTACTGTTACACCCTATCATTTCACTTTCTAATTTCTCTGTTCTGTTTTCAGATTCTCTTTTATAACTAGTTAGCAGGTTTCAAATTTTCTCAAACCTTTTGTTTGCATCCTCTTTTGCCATTTTGCAGTTAGATACTAATAAATCAAATTTTACATAAAAATCTTTAAAAGTTTCTTCTTGAGATCTTTATATTTTTTAACTCCATCTTCTTAAATAAATCCTCTTGTAAATTTCCCAACTCAATTACTAACCCTGTCTTGAATCTCCACCAAATTATTCTCTAAATTTTTTAATTGATCATTTATTCTTTCATTTAATCTTTATCTGTTTCATTTCTATACTCTGATTATCAAATTTTTCATTCATTTCTGCTCTTAATTTTCAGATTGGTTATCAATTTTTATACTCTGATTAGCAATGTTTTTATTAATTTCTGTTCTATGAGTATCAACTTTTTCATTCATTTCTGCTATTTTTATATTCTGATTATCAAATTGTTCTTTCGCAAAGTAAAAAAAAAGATCATTGATAATAAGAGAAGATATACTTTGAGCTTCATCTAAATCTTTGACTTCTTCACTTTTTTTTATTCCTAATAATATGTAAAAGTACTATTGAATTTTTAACAGAAAAAGTTATTTTAAAATAATTTATATTAATTATCATTTATATAAGTTATCAAGTATTACTATATCTTCTAGCACATGCTGCAAACAGCCATCATATAATATTTTAATTTAGTAATGTTGCACTTTATTATCTTTTAGATCTCAAACAATTTACATAATTATTCTATGAATTTATAATGATTTTTTCTGAATCCTCAGATAAAACAATAACATCATATGTTTCAAACTTTTACAATTATGATTTCCCAAACAATTAGCAATACAATAATAAAACAAAGCATTATTAATATTGCTGCATCATTAAATAATATGCTGCCATTATTACTAGAAAATCCATAAATAATTCTTATATTTAAAATTGACTAGAGCATAAAATAATGAATAGCTAATAACCTATTGCTAATATTTATTATAGAGTATGTCACATGAATACAATGCAATGTAGTGATTAAATAAAACAATTATAATTTAACACCTCCAATAAATACATTTAAAATATAAGCAATAAATTTTCTTTTTTTTAACTTAAATACATATAAAGAAAGAAGTTTTTTAAGGAATTAAATTGACTACAAAACTTTAGTCAAAATCAATAATTCATAATTATACCAGAAAACTATCTAATTTTCTTTTAATTAACAACTTAAAAGCAAAAAAACCCTCAACTATAAGTACAATGTCATTGAGTCACATGTTGAGTACCAAAATCAACTCTAGTAACTTAACAAATGAAAGGTGCATGAGTTTTGAGAGTGAACAACATAAAACTGACTACAGATAAATCTATCTCTAATGCAATTACTTCACAACTCTCAAATCTCAGGTTCTATTATAATGTAATTAGTAATATCAATAATAGTAATTATGTTAATAAAATAATCTTAAGTTACAATTATGGATTTAAAACTTCTTTCCTCAGGGTTCATATTATAAGTTTACACATCTTGTGCTTTAATTAAATATGGAAAGCAAATACACAAAATAAGTATATAAGTAATTAAATAATCAATTGTTACCACACCAAACATTTAATAGCTTTTTACATTTTCTTCATGTATATTTTACTTATATAGCACATGAATGTATCAAAGTGTATAATTTTACAATAGACAAGCTTGCACTAAATATAACTAGCTGAAATAATACAGTGGGTAGAAAGGGCACATATTATGCTACCCATTTCATTATAATTATATACTCAGAATAAACAGAAATTAATAAAATCTATGACTTATTATAATGCAAGTGAAATGAATAAGTAAATAAAAGTATAATTATTCCAGTACTATTAGTATTTATGAGAGATGAGGAGATATAAATAATATACCTGTTGTACTTTATAACTGCTTAAAATATTAAATGATACTCACTAGCACATAAATTTAGAATAAATATGCCTTGAAAAACTCTTTGAATATTTAATATATTTAGATATAGAAATACAAAAAAGGTAGTTAATAATGATAAATAATTGAACACCCATTATTTTTGTGTAGACAGTGCTCAAAAATTAATAAGCCACAATCTCTCTTTCATGGAGGGACTAAATATATTCACTAACAAGAGAAAAGATGTAAATACCCTTTGCCAAATTAACAGATAATTTCAAAAGGCAAGTCAATAACTAAACAAATAAGGTATAATTATAATAGCAATCATCATAATAATATAGTTATTCACACATACTCTCATATGAAGAATAAAAACTTTCATCTAATTAATTAATATTATGTGTCTCAAAAGACATAATGGCAAAGCAAGATATGTATTATAGTCAATATGACATTTTTCTTTCATACACTGATTGTCAGACACTCTTCATGTTCTCTTATATTAAATATAAAGATTGTTTAATCCAGTACAACAATCTAAGATAATGTATCAAATGTCAACCTAAGGAACACTTAATAATTGACAAAATAAAATATTTATCTGAATATATATACACACACATATTAAGGAAAATGAACTAACAGTTCTTCCCATAATATGAATTAATTCTTTAGTAAGAAGTCCTTTTGCTTCTTCTTGGTTGGAAGATATTATATGAGCCTTTTTCTAAAAAATTCAAATGAAAACATGCATAAGAAAGTTCAAAATTGGCAGCTTCTTTACATATTTGCCATGGACACCATTAAATTCAATAGAATCAATGTATTGACAAAGTAAGGAGCAGATTATAAATAGAAAAATAGTTCCATTGAAAGTTTCTTGCATTATTCAATGAATATTTGAACATAAAAGGACTTTAAATTTACTTTTTTTTCATTGAGTGATGAAATAAACCAACAATCAACAAGTAAATTAGTTCAACATGCTAAATTAATAATAAATAGAAGTCTTTTATGGACACTGGTTGAAATATAATAAATATCAATAAAGTCTTTTTAAATATTTTGAAGGAATAAATGTTAATATCTTTTCTTTCATGAAATTTATATGAAGCAATTGAAAGTATCATACTCTGTATCATTTTTAACGTTAGCTGAAATTGACAAATAATTCATTTTTTCTTCTTATTTTAAAAGTTAGAGTTAATGAAGTTTTCTCAATAAATTAGTTACTTGTTATCATTAATGTCAGTTAAAAAACTCTAAAAGATAAATATTAAACTTAAGAAATAATAACCTAAATTTCAAATAATCGAATAGATTTTATAACAAGGCAAAATTCATACCCATTTAATGTTTCATCAGTTTCCAGTAATTTTCAGTTGTCAGTGTTTTTATCATTCCTTTTTAATAATGTGAAATTAGCATTCCTTTGTGATTATTATTCAATGCATTGTCCAACACATACTGTATGAAAAGTATAATACAAGGATAAGTATTAGCTTCTCACTCTTTCATTCAGATAATTTAGCTTGAAAAATTAAAAATACCAGCTTACATTGCATTCTTTTATATAATGTCAATATAAACTTCACAATGTAAGGGTGCATTGCAAACAAAATTAACTAGATGTTCTGTTGACACAACTTTCTGATGATTTCTCAGAAAAGTTTAATATAAACTTATACATATATAGATATATCAAATCACATTTTATATGTCTTTTAACGTCAACAAATTTCAGTATACATGACAAGCTGGAAAACAAATGTTAAGAAATACAAGAGTGCTTCTATATTACAAAATTATGTACTATCACTTATACTTCTGAAAAAGATTACTAGTAAGTCAAAATGTAGGCAGAATATCAGTAAAAAAGCATTGAAAATAATAAATATAAAATTGTCATAATTACAAATAGTATAATGTAATAGGACAATATTTAATGCAAGTAAAAAAATAATTGAAAATACAATTTCAAAGATAGTTAATAGTATTAAATATGCTATCATAAAATATTGTGTATTTTTTTTATAAGAATGAAAACTTTATGTGATTTTTGGATATTTATTTATTTATTTTGTTATTTAAAATGTAAATAAATATAACTTTACAATTAAAAATTTCTAAAGCAAATCGATTATTTTTTTAAAAATATATTTAATCAAAAATCTCTTTATCATTATTGTTTGTTAGTTTTTAAAAAAAAGATTTTGATTTTATTTTTAATTATATATATATTTTTTAAAAAAGTGCAGTTGACTTTTCTATCTATCTGATTAAATTCTCTCCTTGCTCTTTTCTTTTTTAAATGTAACATAAACAAAATTAGATTCACTTCTAGTTATTTGTTTAATTCTTTTGCATTAAACTTTCATTTACTTTTTTTTTCTTAAATTTTGAGTTTTTTTTATTAAAAAAAAAACATATAAATTATCTTTTTTTTTATTATTTATTTCAAAGAATGAAATTTTCACATTATTTAAAAAAATAATATTGATGTTCGAAACAATCAATAATGCTATTTTTTATACATTCAGAAGTACATTTTATATATTTTCCTCTCTTTATATATATACAATTATATTATAAAATTCAATTTCGTTTTTAATAAATTTAATTATACATGTATAAGCATTAATCAATGATTTATGGATAAACTTTCCAGGTCATTATCAGAAGTGCTTTAAAATATTTAAAAAGTGATAAAATAATTATTAAAGTTTTAAATATACAAAAACTTCATTTTAAAATATAAAATTTATTTTCTATTTCTATATACTAAAACAAAGCTATGTACACTAACATATTATCAAATTTCATTGATGAGTAGTGTCTCTTTTCCACATTACTCCAATAAAATTTCTTATTTTCTCCAACCATTTTACTCATAATCTCTTTTTTGTTAAAACAGGCAAAACTCACTATATATATTGCCACACATAGCAAGCTAGAGTAATCAATGGATGCCAGAAGGCTTGTGCATAAAATCCCCATCTAGTACCTACTCATCAAATATCCCCAGACTAGTTTTTGGCTTATAGCCTTCATCAGTGAGGAGCCTTGGATCTGAGAGCACTGCATATAGATCTTAGGATCTAATGCAACCCTCCAGCAACCACCTTTTATCTCCATTTAACTACAAGTACTGAACTGGGTTCAAACCCATATGATTATATAAGCTAATGGGCTTGGATTGAAAACATTAAGGTGTTTTCAGTTTAAGAATCATAGTTTTGTAGTTAAATGGAGATAAAAGGTGGTTGCTGGAGGGTTGCATTAGATCCTAAGATCTAGATGCAGTGCTCTCAGATTCAAGGCTCCTCACTGATGAAGGCCATAAGCCAGAAACTAGTCTGGGGATATTGGATGAGTAGGCACTAGATGGGGATTTTATGCCCAAGCCTTCTGGCATCCATTGATTACTCTAGCTTGCTGTGTGTGGCAATATATATAGTGAGTTTTGCCTGTTTTAACAACAGTTATAGACAAGCATAAGAGGAGGTGGTCATGTGATGTTTATTGGCTTAATCTCTTTTTTGATTATTCATTTATTTTCATCTCTTCTAGAAACATATTTAGTCCAGCTTCATTCAACATCTTAATTCTTTTCTATGATGTTATTAATATCTGTTGTCCAATTGATCCCATGCATTTAATGTTCCATCCTTGTACTCCCAATGTTTACTTACTATATGTTACTGAGTGATCTGAAGTCTCTGTATTGCTCTACCTTTAAGCATTCATGTCTCACATTTATACATAAACAATGATAAGCATTGATAAAATATATATGATAACAATTTTCTGCTCAAAATATATAGATATCTTTCCTCAAAATATTATTATTTCGATTATATTACTAACTGTGTAGGAATAATCTGATCAAAATACTTATATTTGTTAAAGTTTTATTAACAACTAAACACTAACAAAAACAAAAAAAGGCAGAAAATAATCTGGAGATGTAAATATAATAGGAGTATCATCTAGTATTCATTTATTGCTCAGTTTTACTATAAATGTATCTAAAATAAGATGGAGAGAACTGCACATTTTAATTTCTAATTTATTACTATCAACCTTTATTTTCCCCTTCTTAAAAACAATTGAATATAACTTTAATTATTTTAAATAAGAATTTATTTTATATAACGCTATGCATACAATTGATCTTTGAATGTGTACAATTGTATGCATAGCGTTATATAAAATAAATGCTTATTTACTGATAATTAAGTTTCACTTAGAGTGACATTTAGTAAATTCTAGACAATTTCACCGACATCATTCATCACAACATCGTAGATAGTAATTTAAAGTGAGAATTCTACTCTCACGCTTCATTCAACAGTACTTCAGATTTGCTCATATAAAAGAATTTGAGTTGTAGGAATAAGAGGATTCCTTTTATTCCTGCATAAATACTATATCTTGTATTGTGGAGTGAAGTATTCATTTATTATTTAACACTTGCAGAAGATGCATGCATAATTAGCTTGAAAGGCTGATCTTTGAATGTATTTAATTATTTTAGTATTTATCTCTATTCCTATTCCTTGCTATAAACTAATAACCTCTGAAATATATTCTGAAGCTATAAATTATTAATACACATAGTATCAGGGAACATTCTTATGAAATTGAAGGTATATTTTGTTATTAAATAAAATAAAAATGCAGCCAAAAATAAAATAGAAGATCATCATTATCATATTCAACCATCATCAATACATGGTAGGATGAGGCTCTCTCCAAGTTTATTTTAGTTTCTCTGATCAATAGATTTTTTTCTTTACATCATTCCATCAAACTTCTTTATTCCACCCATTCATCTCACTCAGATCTCTTCCAATGTCTTTTACAATCTTTGGAATCCCATCTAAATCTATTTATTATTATTTCTTCTATTGATATGTTTAACATAACTTTATATCAGACTCTTAATTCTTTTAAGATATTATTGATACCCATTTGATTTACCATCCACATAATTTGTTTTTCATTTCTTCTTGTAACTCCTAACATACATGTCTTCATACTTCATTAAATGGGCTGAAACTTCTGTATTATTATTCTGTTAAGTGTATAAGTCTCAGATCTATAAATAAGAACTGATGAACCACATCTATTAAAAACTTTCATTTTAAACATAGACATATTTCCTTTTAATACTAAGTTATTTCTTTTAAAATCATTCTATCCAAATTCAATTATGTTTCTATCTATATAAAAAATCTGTGGAAGGGATTTATAGTTGTTAACTTCTAATTCATAATTATTAATCTTTATTTTCTTCTAAGAAAATCCATTAAATACTTTAGACTTTCAGCATTTATTTTTATCCTACTTCCATCTGATAACTGTCACAAAACTTCCTGAAGCTCTGGATCATTATTTGCAAAACACATACATATCACTTGCAAAATCTAGATGACTTAAATAATTTCCATTTACTTCTCAAGATTATTATTTTAATTCAAAAAATACTTCTTGTAAAATGGCTGTAAAATGTTTTGGACATATGAAATCACTCTGTTATATATCCATCAATGTTAATCTTTATATCATCACCATGTAATCTAATCATTACTGTTATATTTTGATAAATATATTCTGGGTGTATGTCTTGATTCAAAGTTTTAATCACAATGGAAATACATAGATAATCAGATACCTTTTCAAAATTTACAAATCCATTCTTTAATCCTTTCTGTAACTTCTCGATGTGGTTCATTGCACTATAAACATTTTTAAATCCAACTTGACCTTTAGTTTGTGTAAAATACAATGTTGATTATAGACAAGATATAATTATAAAATTTTTTAGTAACATTGATAGAAGACTATAAGTTCTAATATCTTCCTTATCACATTTCTTGAATATCAATATTACTATTGCATTTTACAATCATTTGGTATACTATATCATATAGATGTTTGGTATATAAATTTTGGCAACAATATTTCTATTTCTTCACCTAATTCTTTTAAAATATCAATAATACTTTCATCATTTCCTGAAGTTTTTCTCTTCTTCATAGATTTAATTGCATATCTGATCTTTTCATTTGAAATGCTTGACAATTCAGAAGTAATTGTAATGATTATTTTGTTTTCTTGCTTTTATTAGTATATATTTCATTGCAAAACTCCTTCCATACATTTCACGAAGTTGTCCCTCTTTTGAATAATAATTCCATTTTTTTTTATCCTTATCTAGATGTTTTATATTTTTGAAACTTTTATTATATTCTATATCTTTCTTTGTCAATCCATAATTATATTTTCTTATATCATTATTAACTCATTTTGGTACTCTTTCTCCAAACACCAGTTATTTAATTCTATTTAATGGATCATTTTTAAATATATTCATATCTTTTCCTTTCTTTATACATTGTCTCATCTCAATAGAAAATTTACAACTAAATTACTGCTTTTAAGTACCAATACTTACAATTATTAATAGGACATTAGTTATTTTCTAATTTATTTCAATCAAATACAAATCATCTTCAAAGTCTTTTCATATTTTTAAATGATTTGCAAGTTTTAAATTCATTGCAATGATTTTGAAGGTTAGACATATTAATTGTTCATAGTGTCTTTCTTAGTAATTTTTGTCTCTGTAGTTGGTGATCACTTCCTGTGTTGAATTTATTAAATACATTATAATCTCCCAAATGTGTTTTCATATAGCATTTTTCTCAAGCAAAAAAATCATAATATACACTTTTTCTTTTTCTGCTAACTCTACAAGTTCATGTACTCTCTTGTTTCTATCACCATAACTAAATTTACTCACAGTACTTTGATCTCTTAATAATTTACCAATCTCTGCATGCCAATTTTAAAAAGTTGTTTGGTCTGAACAAATCATTTTGCACAACTATATAAAAATTCTCAACTTCTTCATCACAAGAAAAACTTACTGGGTCATAAAATTAAATTAACTGCATAAAGTATTATCCATTAATTTGAATAAGCAAACTTGCCACATTGTCTGATATATCATTAATTTATATAATGATGTTTTTCTACTTTTTCTTTATAATATAGTCAACTTTATTTGTGCTTCCAATGTTTGTACTATTGCAGTAAAGTACATGCCTATTTTTTAAATCAATTGTCTTTTCACTTTTTCTTCTAACTTCACAAAATCCAACAATATTCTATTTTATAGTAAAAAGATCTTCTTACAATTCCTGCAATTTTCCTTCATTTCAAAGTGACACAAAGTTGCAGGTGTCTAAATAAAAGATTGTCAAATAGCAATCTTAACTGATGTAATTACTGCCTCCTCAGAAAACACACCTTAATTTAAATGTGTTCCATGAATGTAACTATCTATAAAAAAGATCATCCATCATACATTCATCCTGCTTTCAAAAGGACTTAACTGATATTTCAATTACCAGATGACTGAGAAGTCTATTTTTTGATCTTAAATTTACAGATAAAAATCCAGGGAAAATCAATCAGTAGGTGGTGTGTATATGTCAGCAGCCCATCTATATTCATGTACTATATGAATAATCATATAATAATAACAACTGCAATGCATATATGAAGTGGGCATTAAAAATTGACCTGTTAGTTAGTTCAAAATAATATACATAAACTTATAAATAAATATTAAAAAATACAGTAATTAAAATTTGTTAAAAAGAACAAAAAATATAAACCTCACTTAGGAGCACTTTCAACAATCCTTGTAATCTTTGTCAATTAATACTTTGAAAAGCCAACTATCCCATAAGTCTGTGATCTTAACATTAGCTGCCTGTCTATTGATTAAGTCTTGCTTGTATTTATATATTAAGCTTCTTTGGTTTTTCTTTTATTATTAGTTCTTTCAGTTTGAAATATTTTTATGTTATTATAATTAAAATCAAAACCATATATACATGATTTATTATGGTTATAAAAACAGAAGCTCATAAATTATCATTATCTTTAGAATTTTGTTTTATATTTTGAACTCTTTTTAATAACAAGTGCTCTTTTGTTCTTTTCTCCAATGTGCATCTCGACTCACATATATCCACTACACACCTACATATCCATTTATAAATGAAACAATTTTTATTTGTAAATATGGTTTTATATTTACAGTTATTTATTAATTTATTTAATGTAGGTAGTGCATAAAATGCAATGTCACATATACCTTTATAAATTTTCCTTATGAAACTTGATGTTGATTTGAAATATATGGTATTGATATCCAAATTTTATTATCAGAAGAATTAACATCATTATTAATCTTATTTTTACTTTTGTATTTATATTTCAAATTAAAATTTTTAATAGTATAATAAATATGATCATAATTATATCCACCATTTAACAATTCATTAGAATACATTTCAATATTTTTGCCTTTATTCAATGAATATTTACAAAGATTATCATTTCTAAACAAGAAGGATTTCAAACTTGCCATTTTATGTGACATTGGTACTCTTGATTTATATGGAATGGAGCCTCTTTTTGTTATTGGTTTAATAGTCATATAGTAATCCAGTTTATCTCTGCTTCTAATTATCTTAAGATCTAGAAATTGAACACATATTAAATTTTCATCTGTTTTAATCCATTTTAAGCCTATATAAACAAAATATGTTAGAAGAAATCTACAAAATTAAAAATGCCTATATAAAATTAAAAAATAATTTCTTTGCTATTCTACTATCTTAAGTAGCAATACAAGATTAATACATAAATCTCATTAAAATCACACACCAATAATATTCCCATGTGAATGACCAACTTTCCATAAATTATGAATAATTACTCTGTTTATTCAACACTTTATCTGTACTATTTATAAAATATGAGATTGGTCTATGGGTTAACCTGTTTCAGCAATTATATGTAGTTATTTGTTATCATATTATGAAGAGAAAATTTAAAAAGAATATTTTTTGATGGGTGTTAAAATTTATTTTAGGTATGTACATGATATACTTATTATTGGAGTAAATATGATAGTGCAAAAACTATTTATTAAATTAAATGATATTGATGGTTTGACATGGACTATTAATTTTGAAGATAGTGAGAATAGGATAAAATTGTCTGGATTTAATTTTATGAAGAGAAGGTAAGAAAATTAATAATAAAATGGTGTTGGAACCATTATCAATGACAGGGTTTGCCCATCCAAATTCAAATGTTCCACTTACCTATAAATTAGCGGGTTTTGGAACATTTCTTTTTAGAAATACTGTTTTGTGCAAATTTCAGAGTGATAAATGGCTTATATTAAAAAATATGTTAATGATTTATTGGGTGTGGGATATAATAGAAAAAATATTTTATATGAATTATATAAGTTTAAAAGTAAATAGAGAAGAAAAGGTGGAATAGCATTGCCTTATATAAATGATATCATGTTTAGTAAGATTACACGATTGGTATCTGTTGATTTTAATATTGCATTTAAAGTTGGTGCAAATACTGGAAGGTGAATTATTAATGGAAAAGATTGTAATAATAAAGTTAATAAGTGTAATATTATATATAAAGTGGTATGTCATTGTGGATATAGTTACATCAGGGAGACTAAATGTGCATTGAAAAAGAGGGTTAGGGAGCATAAATTATATAATAAGTTATGTTGTTCTGCAGATAGGTATAAGACTGCTTTTGCAGAACATGCAGTTATTTGTAGTGAAGAGTTCTCCTTTGATAGTATTTTTTTGCATGTGGAAAATGATTTGAAAAGAAGAAAGATTAAAAAATCATATTTTATAAATAGTACAGAGAAAGTGTTGAATAAACAGAGTAATTGTGTTCATATTCCTAATTTATGAAAAGTTGGCCATTCACATGGGAACATTATTGGTGTGTAATTTTAATAAGATTTATATATTACCCTTGTATTGCTGCATAAGATGGCAAAAGAAGCTGTAAACTGGCTATAGCAAAGAAATTATTTTTTAATTTTATACAGGCATTTTTAATTTTGTAGATTTATTCTAGTATATTTTATAATATCAATAATTATGTGCTTTTAACGCTGTTAAAGAAGTTATATTTATTAATAATTTATTTAAAGCTTAGTGCTTTTGTTTATTATATTTATATCATTTGATATTACATATATATATAATATTCAAATATAAGTTTATTGTCTATACTAAATTTAATGCAATTATAAGGGACTTGAATTCAGACTTTCAAGCTCCCTACAGCTATGCACTCCATTTTATACAACTGATATACATGAGCACATACATGTGAAAGAGATAAATGATCTCCAACATACATATTTCATGCTGAATCAGCACAGTTTGTCCAGATCACCATCTCCCATGCATATATACGATCAACACTTAATATATATTAAGATAGCAAACATTCAAACTTTAATGGACAAGCTTCAATTTTCTCCATTCTCCAACTAACTCATCAACCATCTATATGGATGGTTGAAGAGTTGGAGAGTGAACAATATGTAACAATAGTTACCAAAACAAGTATTTTTTTCCTTTGATTTCTTCTTTATTTCCAACATTTGTTTATTTTTCTGACAATGTGCATGTCCTTTTTGTATGTGTGTGGAAAATAAAATATTATTTGTGCATGCATATATAATTTTAATTAATTATAAATTTGCAGTTATTTTGAAATGCTACAAAAAGAATAATAATATTAATTTTATCTTCTTTCTTCAAAAGATTTTGTAAAAATCAGTTAATAAAAAAAAAAGTTAATATTTTTTCTATTATCAACCATGTTTTTTTTTCCTTTTACAGATTGAACAAAAATACCAAGTTTCAAATATATTGCACATTTAATTAGACAACAAATCAAAAACTGTAATTGGTTAATAAAAAAAGGCATGTTTTTTTTTAAAAAAAAAAAGATGTTAGACAAAAATTTAAAAAAAAATAATTTTTTTTTTTAGGGAATAATTTAATTTAAAAATATTTTTTCTTAGTTTACTTTCACTACTTCATTAATAATAGTAATGCTGTGCTAATTGAAACAAGATCTATAAAGCAATTTTATTCTCATGAAAAAAATACTATTATTTTTATTCGGGAAAGGATATATATATTAATCCGTTAAAGGCTAAATTATGACTTTCTGGAATATTGTTGTTTTGTTCAAATTATAATTCATTTTACCTTTATTAAAATCTCTATGAGCAAAAATATCAGATTTTATATTAGTTTTGTTTTTTTTAAAATGGGTTTCCTATACATATGATACTGGTGAATTCAATATCCAAAAAAAAAATATTGATAACTGATTTTTAATTTTTTTTGTTTCATAAAACATTAAAAACTTAAAGATAGTGTACATTGTTCAGTAAAAATTAGTTTAAACACTGAATATTTAAATAATTATTATAATAAGTATTATTAGACATTTATTTTATATAGCTGTGATGTTTTTTATAAACTGTAATATTAATAAGCCAAGAAGCTAATGCATATGCGCTTTGTAGATTTAACTATATAAATGAATAGATTTAACTATATAAATGAATACTCTCTCTTTCCAAACAACAAGATAAAGTCTTTGTGAAAAGACAGGATAAATCTATCTATCTTTTCGACCCAAATGTTTATGTATGGGCAAATCTTAAGTATTTGGAAATGAGAGCATGAAGATGTTAATCAATCACTTTAAATTACTTTAGGTGAACATGTCATGCATACTGTGAAAAACATTTTAATAAATTTAAACTAAAATTTAAAAATTGTTAAAAAAATTTACAAGACTTTGAAAATGTTTAGACTTGAGTAACATCAATAAAAAATATTTAAAAACAGCTATACAGATAGCAGGGTGGGGAAGGGGATTATCAACTAAATACTAAATGCATGCACTACTGAGATAAGACAACATATGAAACAACTAAAAAGAATAGAATATATTTAATATGGACAATAATGGTAACAAAAAGCTTAACTGAAAAATGCTAAGAAAATCTATACAAGAGGAAAAAAATCTCAAAGTTATAAATTATTAATTTAATATTAGATTTAAAAAAAAGCAGGATCATTACAAATGAGAATGACATTATGAAGTATGTGAAAGTGTTTTAACAAATAATTACATAGCAATAATGAACAAATCAAAACAAAACAAAATGGGCCTATAGAACATTTACATAATTCAAAAATGAAATAAAAATTATATAAAAAGTAAAGTTCTAGAAAATAACAAAACCATTATAATTTTTTTTTAAAAGTGAATGCAATATTAGAGAAATTTGTTAAAGCTATATACAAAAATTCTATGTAATAAATATTTTTCAAATACCTAGAATAATATAATAGGGAAACTCTCTCCATACATCAGTGCCACTCTAAGCAAGACAGAGTAATCAATGGATGCCAGAAGGCTTGTGCATAAAATCCCTATTTAGTGCCTACTCATCCATTATCCCCAAACTAGTTTCTGGCTTATGGCCTTCATCAGTGAGGAGCCTTGGATCTGAGAGCACTGCACCTAGATCTTAGGATCTAATGCAACCCTCTAGCAGCCACCTTTTAACCCTATATAACTACTAAACTATGAGAATAAAATTGAAAGCACACAGATATTTTCAATCTAAACTCAATAGCTCAAATAGTCATATGGGTCTGAACTCAGTTCAGCACCCATACATTTTGGTGTCTTTTGCTTTTACAACCATAGCCACCACCTTCCTATAAGGCAGGATTGGTATTAAACATTAAAACATCACATGATCACTATCTTCCATGTACACTCATAACTATTGTTATAATAGGCAAAACTCTCTCCATACAGTAGTGCCACTCTAAGCAAGACAGAGTAATCAATGGATCCATTGATTACTCTGTCTTTCTTAGAGTGGCACTACTGTGTGGTGATAGTTTTGCCTATTATAACAACAGTTATGAGCAAGCATGGAAGATAGTGATCATGTGATGTTTTAAGGTTTAATACCTAGAAGAATGTTGTAGTAATATTAATATTTTGAAAATGGTGTAAAAGTCAGTTATATATTGAATATTTAATAAATTAACTACAAAGAAATGTAGATTCAAGTGAATTAATGAACAAAGTGAACACACATCCAACACCAAAGTGAGTTAAAAAAATTAATAAGTATGCTATTATTTTACATTTTATTTTCTTACAGGGATTAAAGGTATCAGTATAATGAAAGCTTTTAGAACATTATGCCATAAATCTAGAGTATTAACAAATTGAGAAAACTATTAAAATGCAATAACATTGATTAGATTGCATAACTGATACTAAGGATATACTTCATTCAGTTCCATATATTTTTATTCTCTTTGATTTTTTATTTAAATCCACATAAAATATTCCATATAAAAAATACAGTAAAAAATGGAAATATATTCACCTGCTTAGAAACAATAAGATAATCTAATTTCAAAACATCTTCAATATAATGCTGCTGTAATCACTATCCCAATGTGTATTAAAAGAACCATCCCTAAATCTTATAATTTAAAATAAACAAAGAAGAAATTTAGCATTTTAAATGCATTAATTATATTTCACTTTTCCTCTTCATAGTATTATTATTTGTGCTGATGACTTACAAATAAGAAAGCAATTATTTTATAGTTTAATTTCTAAACTCAATAGATTAGCTGAAACGCACATGCTTATCTATACCTGTGTCTATATATGTAATATACAGGGTATATGAGCACAGACTTTCACATGATCCACCACTCTCCACATTATCTCTTAACACTGATACACTCGAACACATATATGTTGAAAAGATAAATAATCACCAATATACGTATTTCATGCTAAACCAGCAATCATCAGTTGGTCCAGATTACCATCTCTACACATATATGCTATAAGTGCTCAGATATATATTAAGATAGCCAAACCTCACACTTTAATGGACAGGCTTAAATCTATTCCACACTCCAACTCTTCAACCGTCCATCCAATTGAAAATCTGATGATGGAATGCTCAAAGACCATCCTTAGGCCGAGATTCTTGTCACACCCATGTTGACCTAAGGTCAATCTGACCCCTCATGTACAGGACATAATCCATTTAATACACATAGAAGGGATGGGCAGACATCTCTACTTATGTAATAGCCAAAACGCACAGGCTTATCTATACCTGTGTCTATATATGTAATATATAGGGTATATGAGAATAGACTTTCACATGATCCACCACTCTCCACACTATCTCAATAGATTAATCATTTCTTAATATATAAGGTTCATGCTTCTTTCTTTTTAATAAATAATCAATCAAATAGTTTATTGTTTGAAAGTTCATAAAAATTTCACCATTTTAGGGCTGTACTAAACAAAGTAAGGCAAATAATTATTGCTCAGTCCATAAGAAGTTGAAACCCTGAAATGATAGCATTTTATCTACAATCCATGAACTTTGGACATTAAACTTCCAAAAATCCATCATTCTAACACTGCATCAAATAACGCTGGACCAAAAGATAATTAAAATTTTATTGCTCAGGTGTTTGTAAGAAGTTTACTCCCCAAAAATGACAGGAAAAATCATAATTTATGGTCATAGAGCTCCAGTATTGACACTTCTACAATTATGATAAATCATGCAATGGGTAGAATTGTTTATTAAAAGAATGAACTTTTTCAAGATGACTTCAAGTGGATTTAAGGCAACTCTAACTTGGGAGATATAACTATCATTGCTATTAAAAAAAATCCAGATTTGCTGTGAGCAGTTGTCACAATGATTTGTTCAAAAACTAAAGATTTATATTGTCATTTCTTGATTGAAGTAATAAAAAATAAGTTCACTTAAGTCAACCTTGAGAAACTTGACTGGTCAAAGTTATTCAAGAGTTATCACTTTGATAATGCAACATCACATTTTCTCCCAAGTAACAGATTATTTAATTAATCTATTGTAAATTATTTGTTTGAAGGTTTTTAATGATGGTACATTATAAGATGTGATATGTTGGACAATTTCCATCATTTATGAGTAAATGTTTAATGTATAAAAAATTTTAAATTTTATTTAAACTTTCCAAACACAAACAACTTGTTAGTAATAACACACAAATAGACAATACAGGTTAGTAATTACACAAAGTTTTGAGTAGTATTATTCTCCATGTTGCTGGCCTATGTGCACAGTGACAATATTCACTTAGAAGTTGAATTCACACTTTTAGATTCTTAAATATTGAATTTAAGGCAAATGCTCTACCAACATAACTTTTCTGCCAAAGGCAACATATAGTAGAAATTTCATATATTTATATATGAGGGTTGGTTCAAATCCTCCTGAGTTCTTCAATTTTTTTTTTTTAAAAAATTGAAAAACTCATAAATGATGGAAATAGTCCAACATATCACATCTTATTTTAAATTACATCTCAAATGTAAATTTACAATATTTTTTTTCATCTAGAAAACAAACTAAAATGTTTGCTTATCAAGTTTCACTCATTCAAGTTCTCATAATTGTAGACAAACAACTTATAAATAACCCAATGTAGAGTGAAAATCTCTCCACCATTTCTCTAAAATAAAAAATGGAGAAGATATTAATTACCATGCTAGCCAACTTCCAATTGTGAAGGATTTGATGGTTTTATTCTAATTTTATCCTCCAACTAAAAATATGTAGACATCTATTTTTGATCAATAATTGGATACCTATGAGTTGAATATCCGAAAACAAAATTCTAGGCTTGCTTAGAAATCTTCACCCAACTGGAAAAAAATCATAAATTCCATATGGATTCGAATTCTAGATTATGAGTATGATAGACAGATAATACTACACAAAACTCTTCTTATTCTCATATATGTATACAAACAGATAAGCAGACATTTGGAAATATTTATTCAAAAACTTTATTCAAAATAAAGATAAAATAACAAAAAAATATTGTTTTTGTTTTTTTTTTTTAAAAAAAAAAGGAACCATATTGCTATTTAAATTACATTTTAATGGATATTTTACAAAATCATTTAAAATGATGACAACATGACATTTGAGTTTGTATAAAATAATAAACAATATTTTTTAAAAAAGACATATCTTGGCATATGATATCAAAAAAATAAATAAATCAAAATCTAAAATGTGATAAATATGAATCAAATCATGAGGGGTATTTGCTATTGTTCAAAATTGATGAATTATATATTTTTTTAAAAATGATTATATTCTCAAGATTCGGAAATAAATTATCATGTATTAATATTTTTAAAAAAGCTAAAGATCTTTACATAATATAAAATAATTAAGGGATTTGTTGCTTCGAAGATGTAGCCCAAAGATCTTTATCTCAATAGTCTACCAATGCACTAAACTATAAATTATCTATTATCAATTGCTTTGCTTATTATTAAAACTTCACTTAATACAAACGAATTTAAAACCCATTTTGTTGGGAGAGTGTATTGTGTATTAAGTCCTTTAATTCTGCCAGGATAACCATAGATTCAACAATTATCAACAATGTGTTTCATAGCTTATGTTTGTCCACATTTGTATTGAATCATGGCTGACAAATTACATTTATGAAGCAGAACAGTACAATGACCATAATATGTCTAAATTTATTGATAAGACTCCATTAATCTCTAAAAAAAATCAAATCCAGCTGGCTTTATTTCTGAATCTAGCAAAATAAATTTGTTTGGAGCTTTATAAGCATTCCATTTTTTATACTATAAATCTTTGATTGTAGATTCTTGAGTGAATTTCCAAAAAAAAAAAATTGATTAAGTTTTAAGTAGTGAAGTAAGTCTAATTAATAATTTTTTTATACATATTATATGAAACAAGTTCTCTTGTTATATGACAGGGGAATGTAAGAAAGAACAGAAAGCCAATGCAAAAAAATAGATTTAAAGATACAAGTAATATTTCTAATGTTAATATTTAATTAAGTGTCCAGAAGTTTGATGTGGAGGACCCAATATGCTAAGAATCTGCCCATAAAATATTTGTATCATAATCCCAAACAGTATGAGCTAGATATCCAAGGCAGTTAGTTATTCTTGGAAATTAATTTTCATAGAATATTAGCTAAATGAGGAAAATAAATTAGGCTTTATAATCCAATGTTACTTTTAAATAACAAGGAGTTTATTTGGGTTTCATTGTATTATTATAAAAGATTATATTCAGATTATGAGATGATTCACTATTGTTAGATGAAAACATGAAAATATTGTCTTCATTGGATTAGGATAAGACCCTAGTCTTTGAAAAAGATTTCCAATCTTTTCATATCCTTATTCAAATATTTTTCTATTTTAGGAAAAAAAATCTCTTTTGAAAAGTCAAAGCAATACCATCAACATAAATAAGTTTCCTGCATTTGGTTTTAGGAATATCATTGATGAATATATTAAATAAAGCAAATGAGAGAATTTAACTCTATGTATGACTATTCTAAAAAAAATTGTATCTACTATATTATCATTTAGTGTCACTTGAAATTTTTTATTGGAGAGCATTTTATCAAATAAATTAATGGTTTACTTGCATTTAAAATTTTTAGAAACTTTAACTATTTATTCAAGGTTTTTAATTTATTTTGTAAGCCTTTTTCCAATATAAGTTGTTGAAGATAAAACTTGTTCATAGTAACTTCTTAACTGACATAAACTGAGCCTGCTCTACAGGTAAAACTATGAATGATTTTGGACAATTATTTGAATCAATAATAGACTTATTTTTCTTTCATGCTAAATTTTTGTAATAGTTTCTTTATTGATGTTATTGAATAGTTTTGGCAACATCATTTGGTTTTAGATGCTATTTTTTTTAAGAAACTCTAGAAATATGCTATCTGCTCCTGGTATCTTTCCTGGTTTAAGACAATCTAGGGCAAATTTAAGTTTATAAATGTGTGCAAGTACTTACTATCAGGTTGATATTGGTGGCTCACATGGACATCAAAAAGCCACAGATCCAAACTGCAGGTTATTTACATGTATGAATTTTACACAAACTTTCATGTATAATCTTTAGAAAGATCCAAACTGTAGGTTATTTACATGTATGAATTTTACACAAACTTTCATGTATAATCTTTAGAAAAGAAAAATAATCTATCATTAAAAATAAAGCTGAGCACTAATTGTATATATGTGTGAAGATAGTAATCTGGACCACCTGATGATTGCTGGTTTAGCATGAAATATGTATATTGGTGATTATTTATCTTTTCAACATGTGCACGATCAGATGGGTCAGCAATATGAGATGGCATGGAGAGTTAAAGGCTGTGTGAAAGTCTGAGTTCGACTCCCTTATACTACATTATATATGTACAGGTGTGTGTAAACCTGTACAGTGTATTAATTTACATATTTAAAAACATATTGCATTAAAGATCTGCCCATCCCTCGCATATGTATGCAGATGGATTATTCTCCAGTACAAATGAAGGGTCAGAATAACTACTTTGGCACTAATGTGGTTTTGAACATTCCATTTATCAGATTTTCAATGAAATGGATGACTGAAGAGTTATGGGTTCGAGTAGTTTGAAGCCTGTCCATTAAAGTATGAAGATTGGCTATCTTAATATAAAGCTGAGCACTGATTGCATATATATGTGAGGATAGTAATCTGGACCAACTGATGATTGCTGGTTTAGCATGAAATACATATATTGGTGATTATGTATCTCAACATCTGTATGATCAGGTAGGTCAGCAATATGAGATGGCATGGAGAGTTGAGGGTTGTGTGAAAGTCTGAGTTTGAATCCCTTATATTATATTATTATATTTCCTTTTATTATTGTGAAAAATATGTTGCAAGATTTTAAGAATATGCACAGATATGGTAAGCAGGGGTCAAAAGAAATTATGCCACTCACTGTAATAATTTAATTGTAGAAAACAAACAATAAAATAAAGAATTAGAAAGATTTTGAAATGTATTTCTTGAAATTTATATGTTATTTAATATTACAAACCTTTAGATGAAAATTATTTATTTTGATAATTACAAATGCTTATATGTAAAAAGAAATATCAAAGAAATTAATTTAAAATAAGTTTTATAAAAATTACTTATAATTAAATAGATTTTTTAATTTCCAAAATAGAAATTATTTTACAGTAATCCATGAATACATATATATATATGTGAATATGCATTAATAATGCAAATTTAGATCCATTAAAGTACATGGTTTTGGAAGTAAACACATTATTAATTTTGAAATTTATATCAATGTTTTGAATAACTGTAATTATTTCTAATTCCAATTTATTTAAATATAACAAAATCAAAGAGAAAGAAGACGTTGAATAGTGATAATTTATGTTAACAATAATTAAAATGATTTTAACAAATTAAATGCAAAGCTGCATATATGTTTATATTATAAAATAAAATTAATTATAATACATTCATTGTTATTCATAGTTAAATCTATTTATTATCTGCTATGTCCATTCATGTAATCTATATGAAGTGTTGATAGTGGAGTTATTTTATTTACTTGAATCCTATTTATAAATTTGCTTGATGAAGGAACAAATATTGTATTAATGATAAAGTTATATCCATTGGCCATATGTAGTTAGCATAGTCATGTGCTATACCATGCCCTGAAAATGTTTTTTTTTTTGTTAATTTGCATAGCTCACATTATAATTAAGGAGCTATAGCTTGCTTATATATTAATAGTTTGTTGTTTAGTGATGTGATTTTCCTCTTCCTTGTAATAGTTTTGATTCCATGTATAAGGTATTTCATCCCTGATGTATTTCAAATATAATGCAGAATGATTATTTAGGAAGATTGAGATATTTTAAAGCTGATATCAAGAAATTACATTAGTAATGAGGAAATTTATTATTTGAACTCACTTGCAAGTTTTGTACTCCAAACTCATGAACATACACATATAGAAGCTCCAGTAATAAAAATATGTGTAATGCGCTAACAACATTTTCTGCATTATATTAAAAACAACTATATAATTAGTGTTAGAAAAAAAAAAGAAAACACCACTTAAATTTGAAGCTAAATTACTTAGGTAAAAAAAAACAGAAAGTATAAAGTCAAAATCAAGCTCATTTATATATTTAGATAAAGGTCAAATCTAAAATGTTGAATCATCAGTTAATGAGAATTTTGTAAATCCCTTCATGAATGAACAAATTTTATTCAACATTTGTCAAATAATATTAACCTATGTTTGTTTTCTTTATTGATGTTTCATATCCAGAGAATCATGATTTCCTGATCTATGCTGGAAATAACTGGGTTATGTGATAATTATGGACTGAAATGGATGAAAAGATAAAAAATACCTTCAAGGTAATAATTTAATTGTTCTTTTATTTTTAGTTTATTTTATAGTGTTGACGTTATTGGTTATAGAATCAATCATTACATCAAGAAAACCAAAGTAGAAGGGAATATGCCCAATAAGATTGTGGTTTAAATCCAATCTAAATCCCCTTTTAGATTCTGGAAGAACCTGGAGGCATCAACTGAGTTATGGAGAATTGCTTCAACATGAAATAAATATTAGTAGTATCATTTTTCTTCAGCATTTCCAGCACCTGGGGATCATATTGGAAACTATCATTTAAGAGTGTTAATATCCAACTATTACATATAAAAAAATCTATCTGGATTGTGATTGCAATATTATTTGAATTATCTTCAGTGGAAGTTGTTTGCTTTATAAGATGATTACAATACATTCTATGTATAATTAATGTAAAACCAGAAATTTTAAAAAGATATGAAATATTGTGCTGACTTGTAAATAATTTCTATTTTTGATTTTTATAAACACTCAGTGTTAAAATTGAATTTTATTGTGTTTTCTACATGAAGAGAAAGAAACTCTGTAGATGATATACTTTGAATTTGATTTCTATGAATTTGGAGTATTATCTAGTATTAAAAATAATGCCTTTTTATATGGCTTATAAATCCTATATTTTACAATCCAATAAATACTATTTCACATTTGGTGGTGAAAAGTATCTCTGTTAATTAAACAGCAGTCATCTAAAAATAGTAATTTTTGATAATTTATGATTAATCTCTTAATTATATTAAGTGTGCTTCTAATTTTTTCCCCAATACTATCATGGTCACTATTATTCAAATTTAACAAATAATTCTTGATTCTAAAAATAAAAGTCTTATTTAGTTTATTTTTGGTCATTGACTTTATATAATTTATTTTTACACACAAACTATAATAACAAATTTTGCTCAAGTTCTTAATCCATATTTTTCATATATGAAATTGTTATATACAGTACTTAAAAATATATCTCTGTAATAAAATAGTCCAACTCTTTAGTAACACTAACAGAGATCTCTTATCTAAGTAGATTGAATTTTTGTATTGCTCCTTAGCACACATTATTTTTTGAGTTTATTATTCTAAAAGTGGATTTTAATAAATAAAAAAAAGTAGCTGTACTTAACTAATGAATAAAATATATACAGAAAAAATATGCTTGATAAGTTGAGCTTATTTTCTTGATACTTGTGAAAAGCCTTTCTGTAATGAACTATTTAAGGCTATGACTTTATTATTTAGTATTTTACTTCAGTAGCTAGTGATATTTAATGCTACTAATACATGAACAAATTTTCTTCAGATTACTTATGTTAATATGTAAGAAAAAATCAACATAATCTTTATTGTCAAGATTTTAAGTGATATTGTAAAACTGAAAAGTTAAAACCTCATTATTTAACCCAACTTACAACAAAACTAGATGGTATTTTGGATAATTTTGTTTTGGTCCATTCAGAAACTCTCTTAATTAATTAGAATACCAATGAATAAATTAGAATGAAGATAATATCTGGAATAAGCAAAAAAATAATTGTACTACTCAGAAATATTTCTGATTTATTAATAAAATTGGTACTTGTGTATTATCCTATCTACCAAGCTTGGCAGTCATTTTCTTTTAATTATGCAGTTTCAGGAGCCATACAAGTATTTCTTTATTTATGTTTTTTTTTAAATTTTATTTTACCAAATATATGTTAGTTGTTAAAGTTTTAAAAAATTAATAAATCGATTATAAATTCAGTTCAGAAGGTTTATTTCAATTATATATATATTGTAACCCCTCACCACTGATCACCATCACTAACAAATACCCGGGGGTGCCAATTCTATCAAACATAGAATAAATTATCAACTAACTTTATTTTAAAATTAATTATGAGGCTCTTAATTAAAGTTTCACCTTAACCTAGCTCAATTGAGGGATACAGAGGTGTATGAGATGTACAATGTACATTAGATGTGGGAGAAAATATTATAATTAATAGGAATAAACATCTATCAATTCTATACTAAACAAAAATTAAATTGGTAAAATTCTTCTAGCTAAAATTAACTAATTTATAATCTATATTTCACCTCCTCCCATCATCCACATGCATTGAACAACCTCTACCATATTAGAAAATTATACTAATAACTAAAATATAATATTTCAGAAACTGTAATGTATAACTAACTGGATCTGAACTTAAACTAAACCTATCATTACTAAATTTTTAATTAAACACTAATCTAATCTAATTAACTGAATTTATTATTTGATCTGAATTAAATATTAAAGATCTCAGGGAATTAACTGATGGTATGGCTTAATCAAAAATCTCTATCTCTCAATAACTATTATTTAATATTATGAAAGCAATAATATAAACCAAGCAATACCTTAACTAAATAATGGCAGTTAGATAATGAAAGAAATCGGGCACATTTTGATTTCAGTTCATCATCTAAACAATCACTAAATAATAAAACCTTTTAAGACAATCAGTAGTTAATTGGCATCTCATACAGTGTTTGGATCAAGGAAATCAATATCATCATATCTGGATGTTTATCATAATTAAATGAAAATAGAATTATATTACATTAAAAAAAATAAATGCATGAGCATGTGTGGAAATATAAAACAACGAATGAATGTCAGAGAAGACTTCTAAATTCAATTTTAAATAGTAAAATATTTATTAACAACAAAAAAAAATAGTTAATCAAACATTTAATCTTTTCTCATTGGTATGAGTACAAATTTTGAATGCAGTTAGCATCACTAGTTACAATTTTCATAAATCAATAACACAAGATGATTTTTTAAATTTCACATCTAATACATTATATCTATCAAAACATACTGATAGATTTGTGAAACACCTTATATTCTTATTAAATAATGAACCGAAAATAAAATCCACATATTTACTATAAAACAAATGGTTTTAGTTATCAGTTACTTCTGATAAACCTGTACAAGTGAAGTAATATAATCTTATAGTTTTAGTAATCAACTATAAAATTTATCCTGTGTTCAACATTTTGCCTTATATCACTTAATTATTAATTAACTTAATAAAACTATGACAAACAAAACATGGATTAAATATCTTCATTACACTATAAAGTAAAATTAAAAATTTGCATTTTACTTCAAATGCACAGTAACTATAACTAAAGTAAAGTGGTTTGAAACCTAAGAATAATATCAAAAAAATAGGTTTTGCTAAATAAAATTAATAGCTCCATTAATTAAACATATTCTTACCAAATTATATCTTGCAAAAATGAACTAAATAATTCCAGTAATTAAATATATTTGCCTTTGCAACATTAAAATAAAATATTCTATTAAATAACTATGGTTTTATTTTTCCAAAATAGAAATAAATAATGCTATTCATTAACTGTCTTTTATCTTTGCTTGCTTACTTAATCAAATGATGACTGAATGATAAAAAATAATGATATGAAACCTAAATGATCACTATAAAATGTTTTAAAATAATAATTAAAGTTGTACATTACTGATGGATTTCTTATATCTTTCAAATTAACACTTTATGTATAAGTCTGTATTATGCTGTGTGTCAAAGAATAAATAAATAATTAATTCTAATCAATCTAATCAGTTTGCTTATGAAGTTACGATATGATCATAATACAGATAAAGGCAATGGTCAATGAAGCTTTAGTTACTAACTTTATTACAGCTGTTTTGTAAGAAAATCTAGTCTGCCTTTAGTCTTCTTTTTATCAATAAATTATATGGCACTTGGCTATAGCATAAGCTGGAAAACATCCAATATACACATGGGATAAAAGATTTCTATAATTCAAATCAGATAAATACAACAATAACTCCCAAGTCTATTTCTGAGACTAAATAAACTGGTGGAATAACTCATTACCAACTGAAAATCAGGGAGATAACATACCTAGCTTTATACACATTTAATTCATCATATCAAATATAAAAGGAGGATTCAATCCACTCCTATAAAAATACTTCTATACACAGAAAAGAAGGGATTACTTGATCCCATACATTATACTAGGCAATCTACCCATGTTTAAATATTCAAATAACAAAAGGGGAGAGCTTACTCCATCCCACAAATACTATAAAACATTACTAACTGTACTACATATCGCCACAAAAATACTTTTTCATTCAAGCATAATAATGAGCAATAATTCTCACTTAAATACATCTCTAATCCTTCCAAACAATTAACCATCCACTTCCTCCAAAACCGATTGATTATATATCATTTGTAATTGCAATTAATATATGATTATAGCTAAGTTTAATAATAGACACACATATATAAGCACAATAATACACAGACTATTCAAATCCCAGTAGCAAAGAACTACTGTCAAAATGTCAATTATTAATTGTAAAAGCAATAAAGAATATTTCATATCTGATAATACACTATTTAGGACTTAGTAACATACTAATAATGGTTGGAAAATAAAGCAATAATTTATTGGCAAGTAAGACAAAATAATTTTTATATAGTGCATTTACATTAGCCCAAATCAAAAATAAATATTTTAGACCTAGATAAATAATAAAGCTTTATGTTATAGATGAAATAATTATTAAAAATACTGATTTTCTAATCAATAAAAATATATATATACAGTAAGATTTTATACAATAAAACTCTTTTAAAATAATTATTTACCCCTTTCAAACATTAATTAGACTCTTCCAATTTTTTATCACGTGCGTGTGTTACTAAACACGACCAAAACTTATATTAAAATAATAACAATAATAAAAAAATACCTTGTATGATATTTCCATTATCATACATTTAATGAGACGTTCTAGTAGAACACAAATATAATAATATATATAATAAACATTTCTTAAATTAGCACTAACTATCTAAAATACTATTAAATAATAATAAAGTTCTTTTCTTCTTTCTTCTTAATGAAAATAAAAAGTTTATTGATAGTTAGTACATGACTTTCCTTTGTCATGTCTCCAAATGAATAAGAGTAATACTAAACAGTAAACACACAAGGATAAATATTGACACAAAACGACACGTTTCCTGCAGGAGAAACAAAACAATATTTTGTTAAATCCATAAGAGCAGATTCAATGTTTTTAGTTATTAACTAATGAATTACTGTTGATATTATATGGAATTTCATTAATTAAGCAATGAATATTTCACAATGCAAATAAAATAGAAGTTTGTACTTCATTCCTAGGATATATTTAAAATTTGATTTCACAATTATAAAGCCATTCAGAAATACACGTAGTTATTCAATTAATAATATTTATTTAAATGAATTAGTTGGCAATATTAATACAGCAATGTCATATAACTTTATCCGTTTATAAATTCATTCCTCCTATTAGTCTGGAAAAACAAGTAATTATTAAAGTACATTCAATGACATTTAATCTTGTATAGTTTTCTTTTCAATAGGTAAAAGTAGAAATAATTATGCTACTGTTCTAATAAATATGACGATAAAATTACATAATTCTTATGTATATTTTTAAATTTCCTTTTACAATTAGCATGAAAATTATTAAATAGAGTTCTGGAAATGTTCAATAAAAGTTCACAACTTTTCCACATATAAACAATGCACATTGCAATTATTCCATTAATAATAGAATTAAAACTTAAAAAACTGAATTTTAGAAAATAAAGAAACATTCTTTTCTTCTTTTCCATTAAGTTTAAATTTAAATAAAATAAATTTATAATCCTATCACGCATTGCCATTTTCTTAAATAGTAATAATTTAACTTGAATAATATAATATAACACTTACATGCATTCCAAACAACAGTTGGAAAATCTAAACAGTCAGCCAACAATAAAAATTGACATATCTTTTGGTGGTTTAAGTATTCATATTTGCAAAAAAACATTAAATTTTAAACTTTCAGTTTGAACTTTGGAAGGAAAAAAAATTATACTATTAAACTTTGTTAAAATAAACAGTATTGGAAGATCTTTTAGCATTTAGTAGTTAGCTGTTGAAGTGGAGGACTGGAATACAGAAGTAGAGTGGTGGTAGTAGTGGTAATAGTGGAGTAATTGTCCTTTTATAGATTTTTAAAAGATTACATCACACTTTTTCTCTTCCAATAGTACAAAATATCTGAAAGTTTAAAGATCAACATACAGAAAACAAGACTTAATTTATGCAAGAAACTTTTGTCTTAAAAAAAATAAGTGGGGAAAAAATCATTCTGTCTTTTAAATAAATAAAAAGAAATATTAATATTAAATTGAATTAAGAATTAAATATTCTGTACTTTTAAAACAACAGAATAAAAACTAATAACAATTGCTTTAATAAATAAAATATTTTATGGTATAATTATTGTTTAATAATTCATTAGTCCACTGCTCAATTAATTCACTTAAAATGTAGTTAAGCTGGTTTTAAATACTATTATCTATGAAATTAAATATTTGAATATGAGATGTGATATTTAATAATTTAATGAAGTATATGAATGAAAAATGAAGTTGAATAATGATATTGACATACATGAATATTTAGTAACAATGCACTCTAGACACTAAACTGATATGACTAAATGGTTATTTTAATGATGATGAGTGAAACATACTTCCCTGTTTATTCTACAAATTAAAATGTGTAAAGCAAATGAACTAGAGAATCACTCAGAACAAGTCTAACTATTTATTTGTGAACAAACAAAACAAATTAGCACCAACTCAAACTGACTTGGCTATGTGTATAACAAACCACCCCCTATCCTATTATTAATTATACTCTAAAGTAAGCCACTAAACATCTAATAAATTTTAAATTGCACCTATAAATACTTCTAATCATAGTTTTAAATCATAAAAATTTTTTTAAAATTTCACGTTATTTCATTTTTTTTAAGTAATATAATATCAGATGTTACTGATATAATACCATACAATCACAAATATTATTTCTGGTGCCAAACCCAGAAGGTCACAACATATATATATATTGTAACCCGGTACGTCACCTCGACGTCACTATTTCCGTATGCTCGTTGTTCTGTTGACGATTTCCTTTTACGAATCTGCTGTGTTATTTCGTCCGAGGTTTACATAATGTTTTGTGAAAATAATTTTAAACACATGTACACGTACGCTTTTATTTGTTTCATACGTAGATTCAGATTGAACCCGAGTAATAGGCGCCAGGAGAACCTTTACAAGCTCGCCACGCACGTGCACACGCTCACTCAACTATATCACAGAACATGCCCAAGCATCACTCCAGCGGACAGCAAGAAACGAACACAGCAACACTATTTCCGAACTAGATCGCACATTACCGTTAAAACAATATTGAAACACCTTTATCACTGTTGGGCCCGCCCTATATCCCCCAGAATAAATTAACCATAACTTAACATTAACATAAGAATTGTATGACAAATATAAACGCTATAAATATACTTAAATCTTAACTAAAATATTAAATGTACCCGTTCAAATTATACAAAATAGATCACTCTCGCACTCATTCAACATTATTTAAATAAATTTGAAATTCCAAGCGATCAATAAAAGAAGTATTAATTAAATGAATGATTTATTTAGAAAAAACTGGGTAAATAAAATTATCATGCAGATATATGATTTAGTAAGTCTAGATAACATAATTACGGAATTAGGTATGAATTTGCACAGATATTTGCTGAATCTTAATTGTACATATGATTCTGGTTGAGTTCTTTAGTGATTCAATTTGGTCATTAGTAATTTTATCATTTTACACTTAATGTTTGTAAATCGTTCTCCACTTTAAAGTTAATTTAGCTGGTGCATGAATGTGTGAGCAAATGTTAAAATATAACTACCTGTGGAACGAGAAGACTGTAATGGGATCCTGAGCGATGTTTTCTTTAATTCAGCATGCCGGCTTTTGGTGAGGCTTCCAGGGCGTGTGTGGTCCTTGAGTTCATTTTCTCCGAGGTTGAGAGCATTCTAGGATCGATCAGCGGTGCCAGGTGCGAAGGTTCGGCGGCCAAGCCGCGAATTTTGGATTCAGCAACGCATTTCGTCTACGGTATCACACAAAGTTTAGGTTAAGAAGTCCAAGTACTTAATCAGAAGCTCTGCCAAAAAAATTAATAATACTCTCCGCTAAAATTCAAATTAATTTCGCCTTCCACAACTCTTAATCAATAATTAATAATTGTAATTAATAATGTCTCTCTCCAGTTCTGTCTTGCCTTTTTCTTCTCTTCTTTCCCGCCACGACACCTTGAATTTTTCCTCCAATCTCTGTCATGCACTCATGAGTCATCAGTTCTTATTTGCTAATTAAGGGTCCTCTTTATTCAATGGTTTCTGGGACATTTGCACCACGTTGGAATTTAATTTAGTTTTACCATCTTTTTTTAAGTATTGTTTTAGCTGGAGCCAGAAGTCTAAGTAGTACAATAGCAGTGTACACTTTTTATCACCTCTGTTTCTAAATTTGGATTGTTATCTAGACTTTACCAACATACATCCTGCTTATTGTTTCAAATTCTCTAAATTTTAATCTACTAATTGCCCCCCCATTCAAAATATCTTAGATCGCTTGGAATCTTTTAACCTATTGCAGATTAATTAATTTACTTATCTTTTTTCTTTCTTTTTTGTTTAAAAATGATTTAATAAAAAATTTCTAATTTGTTCTCGATCATTCTTTTTTTTAAAACGAAGTAACAAAAAAAACAAACTTACAAATAATGATTATAATAAATTTAATTCCTTAAAAAAAATAAAAACTCTTTTAATTTTAGTTCAATAAATCTGACAGGTACTCATATATAGCTGCGATCTGCTTTAGAAACGGCTGTTTCTCGTTTATTCTTAAAACAAGATCGTTTTTTAAAAAGTTTTGGTACCTGTCATTTATTTCGTCATTAATATATATCTTTAACGTTCCTAGGTTCAAACCCTATGTAACGCTATTCCGTTACATATCTCCCCGCCTGGTGTAGAGTAAAATCCGAGGATTGCGGATTTTAGCTCTGATAAGGAGCCAAGTTATTCGGCCCTCTTCAGTGCCCTCGCATTAAATGTCCCCTTTCCTTGGGCCAGTACAAAGGCATTATTCCCATATGCCCTGACGATCTCATATGGGCCCTCATAGATGTCGAGGAATTTTTTATATACGTTCTGTTCCGGTCAGTCTGACCGGATTTGATCTGACCATCACTCGGTCTCCCACAGTGAACGTGTTTCGGATTGGCCTATTGGTCTGCCTTCGCATTTCCCCCATATGTTCCAATCTCCGTAATGCTATCTGGTTGTCATGTTTTCGATCAACTCTTCCTGTTCGGATCGAGGGTCTATCATCGTAAGGATATGGTATAGGTCGTCCATAATGGAGTCGACTGGGTTCAAGTCCAGTCGACTCATTCTTTGAGGTATTGATCATTTCAGTAATCCGGGGAATCTCCCGAACCCATTTCCGATGATCTCCTGCAGTGTACACGCGGAATAGCCGCCCCAACTCCCGCATCACCCGCTCGCATGGGTTGCTCTGCGGGTTCCGGATAGACGTCATATGATGTTTGATCCCAGTTTGGTTCACCCATCGCCTCCACACCTTTGATACAAATGGTGTGCCATGATCCGATAAAAGGCACTTAGGTTTCCCGATGATGGGAAACTGTTTGGTTTCCAACAGTTTGATGGTCTGGTTTGCATTAGCCCGGGCCATGGGGTACGCGGCGACCATTTTGGAGCACAAATCATATGTGACCAGTAAATACCTCTTCCCCCCAAACATCGGCAACGGCCCGTAATAATCAATAGCCAGGGTGTGGTTTGGTTCTCGGACGATGATCGGTATCTGAGGTCCTTCATTCGACCGATTTAGCGGTTTTGTCCTCGCACAAATCTCACACTTCCGTAGTCTTCTGGCAATGTCGTGGTGCATCCCTGGCCAGTAAAACCAATTACTAAGGTACCCTTCAGTCTTGCTTGTTCCGTAATGGCCACGTTCCTGATGGGTCTCATCAACCATTCGATCCCGCATTCCCTTCGGTATTACAATACGGGTTTGTTTCCCATTCCCTGTTTTCCTTTGGACTATTCCCTCCAGAATAATACACCGGTCCCGATATTTCCATAACAGACCCCCCCCAGTCTCTTCCTTTTTCTGGTCGGGCCCCGCCTTTGGCCTCCTCTCACGTAGGTATCGTATTATTTGTTGGCATTCTTCATCCTCTTTCTGGCCCCTCCGAATGTTGTTTGCACCAAACTCACTCTCCCTGCTTCGCCTGGTAGTAGCGGCTATGTACGCGAATTCCTCAGCCTCGGCATTTGGCTGTGGTCCCACAGGGTAACGGCTCAGTGCGTCTGCGATCACGTTATCCTTCCCTTTACAATATTCCACTTCATATTGGAACTCCTGCAGGGCTAAGCTCCACCTCACTAATCTATTATTTGTCAAAAAACTTTTATTCAGAAATTCCAGACTCCGATGGTCGGTAATTACTTTCACTTTGGATCCGACCAGGTACTGTCTGAACTTTTTGAAAGCCCATACTATGGCGAGGGCTTCTCGTTCGGTGACAGTGTATCTCCGTTCGGGATCTTTGAGTAGTCGGCTAATGAATGCCAACACCCTTTGTTCTCCATCCGGTCCCTTTTGGTACAACGTGGCTCCTAGCCCAATGTCGCTACTGTCCGTCTGTAGCCAAAATATCTGGTCGAAGTCTGGGTATGCTAATATGGTCTGTTTTAAAAATCCTTCCTTCACCCTCTGGAAACTCCGTTCCCGTCTCTCATCCCATATCCACGCTTGCTCCTTCCTTAACAATTGTAATAGGGGTTCCATATCATGGGAGAAGTTTTCATAAAATTTGTTGTAGAAGGTGCACATTCCGAGGAATGCTTTAATATCCTTTCTCTTCTTCGGAACAGGGAATTCTTGGATGGCCTGGATCTTTTCGGGGTTAGGCCGTATTCCATCCTGGCTTATGATATGTCCCAAGAACTTGACTTCCTGGGTCGCAAAGTGGCTTTTTTTAGGTTTATTTTTATTCCCTTCTGTTCGCATTCATGGAGCAACATTTCTAAGTGCCGACAATGCTCCTCTATGTTTTCAGACGCTATAATGATATCGTCTACGTACATCGTGACAAATTTCTTAACTTCATCTGATAGGGTTTGGTCCAGGCACTGCACTAAGCCTGCACCACTATTCTTTAATCCAAAAGGCACGCGGTTAAACTGGTACGCCCGTCCGTTATATTTGAATGTGGTGTATTTTCGATCGTCTGGGTGGAGGCTCATTTGCCAGTAGCTATTTGTCAAGTCCATAGTGGAAAAGATTCGCTTGTTCTGAAATCTTGTCATCAGTTCGCTCATGATGGGCGGAGCGTTTGTATCTGGAATTGTCACCTTGTTCAGTTGTCTGGCATCGAGGCACAATCGTATCGATCCGTCACCCTTTTTTACGGCTAAGATGGGGTTGTTGTATGGCGAGGTACACTTTGAAATAACCCCCCACTTTATCATCTGTTCCAGCTGAGTTTCAATCTCCTTCCGGTATTGGAAAGGGATTGGGTACGCCCTAGTTTGATATGGGTTGCTGGTGTTCAACCGGATTCGGTGTTCGTACCCCTTGATTACTCCCGGCTTGTCCGAGAAAACACTCTCGTAAGTCCCCAGTATTCCTTGAATCCTCTCTCTCTGCCCTTTATCTGTCCCTGTCATTTCATTAACTCTTTTCTCAATCTCCCCTTTTACCATGATACATTGCAGTTTCCTCTGCCCTTCTGGTTCTCTGTCCATGGTTTCCCCAAAAGGCACTATGACTCTACCGATTCTTGCTTGTTCAGTCCCATAATCAATGCTACACTTTGCCATTCTCATAAAATCAGACCCTAACACCAAGTCATGTATCAGCCCCTCAAGTATTAACACAATCTGGGTGAATTCCTGCCCTGCAATAACTATATTCGCCCACACCTGTTTGGTCTGTATTCTTGCCTTTTTCCCATTGGCCAGTATAATCTGGGTCCCTTTCAATGGCAAGATTTTCATTTCTGTTTGCCCTTGAGCGATCCTGTCAAAAGTTTCCTGAGCCATTACCGACACCTGACTTCCTGTATCCAGCAGCGCCCTCGTATGAACCCCTTGGATTGACACATCGATCTTTGGGCACTCCTGTTTTCCCCGAGGTCCTTCCCCCCTTCATCTTGCGCTATATTAGCTATCCTGATCCCATCATTCCCTTCTTTGCTAAAATAGTCATCATTTTCGGCCGCCTCTAATATCTCCAACACTCGTTTTATCTCAGTTTCCCCCTCAATGACTTGTCTAATCTCCCTGGGCAGGTTGCGCCCTGCTATCCTGATTCGCCGCTCTTCCGGTATTTGATATTCGTTTATTTTTCTTAATCTCGCCACCTGTCGCTGTATGAAGGTACTGTATGTTTCATCTTCTTCCTTTTTGCTTTGTTCGATTGCCCACCTTTCCCTTTCTTGTTGGGCTAGTCCCCAATATCTTCCCATTATGGCTCTTTGGTATTCTTCGAACGTTTCCGGTTTCTCTTTCATCGCCTCCCACCATTCCACCACTTCCCCTTGGATGTGGCTGCATGCAATCGCTATCTTAGATTCTTCACTAAACTGCCCGCAAGAGAACAACCTCTTCAGACTTTCCACATGTCGACACGGGCTTTCGTCTTCCTTTCCTTTAAAATGTTCAAGTTTAATCCACTTTCCCTCCATCCTGTTTAATATTCGATTTATATTTGGCTATAGTAATCCACGGCTCGTCACCTACTACTCCGCTGGTCCCACTGACTGTCTTGTCCTATTTTCAGATGGTCCTTGCTCTTAAAACTCCCACTGTAAGCCCTCAAGTTTGGTTTCTATCGCTCAGATATCCCAGGTCCCACTATTCCCCTTTATTTATATTCAGTAGCTATCGGTTATATCTATATACTGTTACACGCGTCGTTATATATGTAGATACGCTATACTTTACTTATCTTTTATTTTATTTTCCTTTGGTGGTTATTTATATATATGTGTTGTTTACGCTCAACGTCCCTTTTATTTTTAAGTAACACACACAACACTCCTAACAAGATCCCAGTTACAGTTCGTTCCTTTGTGCAAGAATATAATAATATTAAAATGCGTCTTTTAACGATGTATATATTTTTTCGATTAAAATTATTTGCGGTTAACTTACTAGTATAGAAATTAATTTATGAATTGCTTCCTTTTACTATCTGATATTTCTTCCACGGAATCCCGCTATCCCACAGCTTTCTACAAATATCAGGTATATTCGGATGCTTGATTATTTTAATAATGACAAAAGAACTAAATCCCCTTCCCACTCTCTCAAGCAATGTTTAATAATTTGACTTTTAGTGATTATAAAATTTCCCCCCCGCTTTCATCGATAATTCATTCTGTAATTTCGAGCGCCCTCTCTTCCTTTTTTTTTTTTTTAAAAAAATGTCCTCCGACCGCCTTATTTAGGCCGCTAAACGTATTTCCTTCTCAGGGTCTCTTTATTTAAATTGACTTTCGTTATTAGAACCGTCAGTTATATTCACGTCGGTTCTGCCCTTTGAAACAACAGTTTCGCCGCACGTTGACGCGCCAAATGTAACCCGCTAACCTACTGCTCTATTGACGTCACTATTCTCCTTTTGGCTTTTCTGTTGACGATTCCCTTTTACGAATCTGCTGTGTTATTTCGTCCGGGGTTTACATAATGTTTTGTGAAAATAATTTCAAACACATATACACGTACGCTTTTATTTGTTTCATACGTAGATTCAGATTGAACCCGAGTAATAGGCGCCAGGAGAACCTTTACAAGCTCGCCACGCACGTGCACACGCTCACTCAACTATATCACAGAACATGCCCAAGCATCACTCCAGCGGACAGCAAGAAACGAACACAGCAACACTATTTCCGAACTAGATCGCACATTACCGTTAAAACAATATTGAAACACCTTTATCACTGTTGGGCCCGCCCTATATCCCCCAGAATAAATTAACCATAACTTAACATTAACATAAGAATTGTATGACAAATATAAACGCTATAAATATACTTAAATCTTAACTAAAATATTAAATGTACCCGTTCAAATTATACAAAATAGATCACTCTCGCACTCATTCAACATTATTTAAATAAATTTGAAATTCCAAGCGATCAATAAAAGAAGTATTAATTAAATGAATGATTTATTTAGGAAAAAAACTGGGTAAATAAAATTATCATGCAGATATATGATTTAGTAAGTCTAGATAACATAATTACGGAATTAGGTATGAATTTGCACAGATATTTGCTGAATCTTAATTGTACATATGATTCTGGTTGAGTTCTTTAGTGATTCAATTTGGTCATTAGTAATTTTATCATTTTACACTTAATGTTTGTAAATCGTTCTCCACTTTAAAGTTAATTTAGCTGGTGCATGAATGTGTGAGCAAATGTTAAAATATAACTACCTGTGGAACGAGAAGACTGTAATGGGATCCTGAGCGATGTTTTCTTTAATTCAGCATGCCGGCTTTTGGTGAGGCTTCCAGGGCGTGTGTGGTCCTTGAGTTCATTTTCTCCGAGGTTGAGAGCATTCTAGGATCGATCAGCGGTGCCAGGTGCGAAGGTTCGGCGGCCAAGCCGCGAATTTTGGATTCAGCAACGCATTTCGTCTACGGTATCACACAAAGTTTAGGTTAAGAAGTCCAAGTACTTAATCAGAAGCTCTGCCAAAAAATTAATAATACTCTCCGCTAAAATTCAAATTAATTTCGCCTTCCACAACTCTTAATCAATAATTAATAATTGTAATTAATAATGTCCCTCTCCAGTTCTGTCTTGCCTTTTTCTTCTCTTCTTTCCCGCCACGACACCTTGAATTTTTCCTCCAATCTCTGTCATGCACTCATGAGTCATCAGTTCTTATTTGCTAATTAAGGGTCCTCTTTATTCAATGGTTTCTGGGACATTTGCACCACGTTGGAATTTAATTTAGTTTTACCATCTTTTTTTAAGTATTGTTTTAGCTGGAGCCAGAAGTCTAAGTAGTACAATAGCAGTGTACACTTTTTATCACCTCTGTTTCTAAATTTGGATTGTTATCTAGACTTTACCAACATACATCCTGCTTATTGTTTCAAATTCTCTAAATTTTAATCTACTAATTGCCCCCCCATTCAAAATATCTTAGATCGCTTGGAATCTTTTAACCTATTGCAGATTAATTAATTTACTTATCTTTTTTCTTTCTTTTTTGTTTAAAAATGATTTAATAAAAAATTTCTAATTTGTTCTCGATCATTCTTTTTTTTAAAACGAAGTAACAAAAAAAACAAACTTACAAATAATGATTATAATAAATTTAATTCCTTAAAAAAAATAAAAACTCTTTTAATTTTAGTTCAATAAATCTGACAGGTACTCATATATAGCTGCGATCTGCTTTAGAAACGGCTGTTTCTCGTTTATTCTTAAAACAAGATCGTTTTTTTAAAAAATTTTGTACCTGTCATTTATTTCGTCATTTATATATCTTTAACGTTCCTAGGTTTAAACCCTATGTAACGCTATTCCGTTACAATATATATATATAATGCCATATGCTCAAAACAAAGTCATAGTTTATTTACATTCAGCTTCTTTATTTTTGTCACTATAATTTTGTCAAAATGATGAAAGTTTGGGATCTTTCTTTGACAGAACAGCTTACAGTGGAATATTTCTAGAGGTACAAGATCCTGACTTTATAAAAAGTTTGCTTTAATGGGCATAATATGAAACTATTTTTTAAATATATTTTTTATTTTTATATCAATAAGTAAAAGTCTGCATCAATGGGTATGATATGACACTTTACACTTCTTGTATTTTCTTATTATTTTGTCTTAAATATTTATTATATGTCCCGAAAATTGTATAATTAAAAAATTGGCTTCCAAGATTCCTAATCAGGATAATGTAAAATCATAAAATTTTCATAAAAAACAAACAGTAGCCAGAGAAATAGGTATACTTATAAGTTATGACCATTGAACACCCCAAGAATAAATACTATTATAAAACAAGATTTAAAATAAGAAATTCAGAATTTAAAAAAAGACCTAGAAAATGATTTACAAAAAGAAATGAAATCTATTTTAATGTTTGACAATATAGTAAGATATAACAAAGAATGGACTAGTGGAGTTATGGAATGCTGATCACTGGCAGAATAAAAACATATGAAGTAGATTATACATATATAAATGAAAAAATAATCAAACTTTAAAATAAAAGTGACATTTATTGCACATGTTATAAATAGAGCTCACAAATAAGCTCTTAACAAGCTTTGCAAAATATCCCCAACCCCAGACTAGTTTCTGCTACTGGCTTCTTCAGCAGAAACTGGTCTGGGGTTGGGGATATTCTGCAAAGCTTGTCAAGAGCTTGTTTGCAAAATCTATATATAATATTTGTAATACAAGCTTGTTAAATTAGATCATGTGACATCTAACTTGATTTTTTTTTTTATAATTTATTGCACAGTATAAATGATGAATTTTAATAAAAATATATTTTAAAAACTGAGATTTCTAAAATCAAATATTAAGAATATGATAAAAAAAATTAAACACCAGATACACTTCTTCATATGTATATTCTTGGATGAAAACAAAGTTAAACTAACAAAATTGAGAGTAGGATAACAAATTAATAATACATTTCTGCTTCAAAATCAATTACATTGCTAAAGAACCATATTGGTTATATATGATTGCCTGATTCCAAAAACAATGCTATGAAACATAAATAAATGTATATAAAGTGAGTTCTAAATGCACTTTGAAAGTGACACATGAAATATAAAAGAGTCATAGAGATGGCTTTTTTTTTTAAAAGTTAATTTTAAAAATATAGAATCTTAATGGACATGAAGCAGAGTTCTTCTAATAAAAAAGTTAGAAACTCAAAAAACTATATAATTCTGCCCAAAAATATTTTTCCTATAAATAGAATGAAATATGTAGCAATACAATAAGTAGAATAAATCATTCTAAAAACCAAGTGAGATTATTAAAAAGCAGCAGAATATGAAGAACTATCATAAAATTAAATGAAAAAGTGAAACATTTATAAAAAGTGACAAAGATATGAATAGTTACAACACATAAATAAATAACTTAAAATTTTGGATATTTTTCATGCAGATAATTATTAAAAGTATAATTATGTAACACATACAAAAAAATGTTATCGCTTTAAAATTTCCATCAAGGCTTTTAGTTAAAATTACTTATTTTAGTTAATTTTTTTATAACTATTGGAGTGACCAAGTATAGTAAACAAACAATAATAAAAGTATAATTATTTCCACTTCAAAATAATAAGTAAAATTTTCAGTTTCTATTTTGCATTTATTTTCTTAATATTATACTTTTAGAATAATAAATATTGTTATCTGAATAAATATTTAAAAACTATTAACTAGATATATCTAATATCTTAATGATTTCATTGATTTTTCTATTGGAGTGGAGGTAGTACTTTTAGATAGACCTTCGCAACACTATGGTCAATTTATAAGTGGTTTCATTATTTATCTTTATTATGGTGCAGTGTATCTTCTAATAGATATTACAGTATGAACAGTAAATCTTTGAAATGATTGTGTAGTTGGACTTGATTTACCATTTACAGTTAATTGGCCTTAAAATGAGAATCACTGGATTTTCATTATCTCTATATAGTGGCCAACTTTAATTTTTATCTTACTCAAGTTCATTGACTTGATAATTTAGAGACCCTAAGGTTATTTAATTAAGTCAATCCTATCAGCTTATAATGTTATATGGGTCTGATCTTAATTATACAGATTAATTGATTTAAAAAATGACAAAAATCAATTAAGTATCATAGATCTCTTTTTACACATATAATAAACACTTCCCACCAAACTAAGAAGCAAAAACATGTGAAGGGAATTGATGAATAGAAAATGGCAATGAAATCAGATTTCAATGATTAATTTTTAAAGTGGAAGTTATAAACGATAATATAATATGTACAATGTGAATTGGCTTAGAATTTTAAATAGTTTTTGAGTTTTTTTACTATACACATATATATACACACACAGAATCACAATGAGTTCTTTGACACATAAAGCAAAACAAACATTTAGTATCCATCTCTTCTTTTATTATCAAACAGACATAGTTGTCAGGCTCTCCCACAGACAATAAATAAACAAATTTTATTGCTGATAAAATAAATTCCAAGAAAATGGTAAATAGTTGTTATAAAATAGTAACAACATTATTTGTCAGCATTGTTCTATCCCAGTCAATTGCTTGTCTACCTATTATCACTAAGACAATATATATACAATTGAAATACTTGTGTAAGAATATAGGTAAATGATAATATATATATTGTTTGTTTCCTACAAAATGAAAAAAAAATCATTTTAAAGAAAAATCTTTTAGATAAAAAGTTACAAATTACAATCCATTAATAATCTACTTAAAAGACTGATGTAATTTTTTTTGCAGCTAATTTTTAAAATTTAAAATATAAAAGGGATTAAATAAAAATAAGTAGAAAGACGTAATTCTATCAATTTTTGAAATTTGTAAACATGATGCTAGTAATGAGTAAGATCACATTGCTTTTAAATTGGTCTGTAGCTGTAAACTGGAAAAAAATCAAGATAACATGATGAATTAATTTTGTCAGCTGATGAATTACCAAATATATAATATGCAGGAATAGAAGATACACCAAAAGGATGTAATAAGTAAACAATCTGAGCGCTTGAAAATAACCAAAGGGTATTAAACATAAAAACAGATTTGAATTCAGAGATGATTGTTGTACTGTGCTTTAGATTTACTAAAATATTTGACTGAATTATTAATTAAGAAAAATTATCTTGATTATATAATAGTGACTTAAAATAGGAGCAAATATAATTGTTCTCTAATAATTAATAATTAAAAATACAAACAATAAAAAAAGATATTAAAGTGTCATAGAAAAATATTTTAAGAATTATTTAATAATATCTTCCCTTATTTATTGCAAGGCAAAAAGTTATTGATATAAATATAGCTTTAATATTTTGTACAATGATCATCTGCAAAAAAAAAAAAAAACTTATCTTGACAAATTTGAAAGAAAGCAGAATCAATAAAACGACAATACTTGATAAACAGCTAATGTGCGTCTATAAAAAATAATTTAAAAATATTACTTATGTCCTGTACATGTGGGGTTTAGATTGACTTTATGTCAACATGGGTGTGACAAGAATCTCGGCCTCAGGGTGGCCTTCGAGCATTCCATCATCAGATTTTCAATTGGATGGACGGTTGAAGAGTTGGAGTGTGTAGTAGATTGGAGCCTGTCCATTAAAGTATGAAGATTGTCTATCTTAATAAATATCTGAGCACTTATAGTATATATGTGTGGGAGATGATAATCTGGACCAACTGATTGCTGGTTTAGCATGAAATACGTATATTGGTGATTATTTATCTTTTCAGCATATATGTGCTTGAGTGTATCAATGTTATTAGATAGAGTGGAGAGTGGCGGGTCATGTGAAAGTCTGTGCTCATATACCCTATATTACATATATAGACACAGGTATATAATAAGCCTGTGTTTCAGTTAACAAGTACTATAATAGAGAGATAACTAACAAACAGAAGTGTGAAGAAAATTTAAAAATCATATCAAATGTGTGTTTCCTTCTACTAGTATTTAGACATTACGCATAAAGAAGAAAATAGTTGCAACCAAAGATAACATTGTAATACAGTTTTTAATTTTTTTTACTAAAGACTAATGTAGTTTTAAAGCATACTATTGTAAATAAAAGGCTAAATTATATTACATAATACATTTTACATGAGATAATATACAATATAATGATATTTTTCAAGGTCTAATATTTACAAGGGTATTAGTAACTTGATCAAACTCTTTGTAGCTAAAAAGATGTCAGGCAGAATGAGTGATTGGTCTCTGTTTTTTATTTTAACTAGTATGTTATGGAAAAGTGATTGAAGTGCCTGAGATGTTGGATTAAAACAAAAATGATGCTTTACAATCCATAGAGTAAAAAAATATAAATGTAGTTACTTGTATATTAGAAAAAAAAAAACCCTCTACTTATACTGCTTATTAAATAGGTGAAAGAAGGAATCTGAGATCTAGCAATTGAAATTATTATGTTTTGGTATGTTTAAAATGCTGGACAGAGAAGATTTGAGTCTACATTTGCAAAAAAAAAAAAAAAAAACACCTTTTTTGATATAGAAAGAGTTTGTAGAAAAAAACTTCAAAACTGATTTTAATTAAAAAATCGAAATATTTTGGCTCCAAATACCAAACTTTAAATCTTTGAAGTATTTGTTTAAAAGTTTAGATTGTGGTGGGTTAATTAGCTTTTCTTTATGTCCTATATTACGTATGGATCCCAGTATTTAATTTTTATATTTTGATTTGGTATAGTTATGGATGTGATTAATCCTTTAATGAAAGGGTATTTTATTGGTGGCAGTGCATCTAATGGTTTAATTAATATAAATCTTATTACCTCAGGGTATAAGGGAATAAACCTAGTGATCTCATTTATTGCTTTCTGAAAATAATATATTGAGTTGCAGTGTGACAAGAGCCCACTGTGTTTGGCATGTTTTTCTTTGATACTAATTGATATTATTTTCTTGTTACAGATCAACTCATTGTATAATGAATTTATCTTTTTCATAAAAAATATAGTATACTATATGGTGGGCATATAATAGGTTTTTGAGATCAGAAATATTGATGAGAGATACTTTTGCATGTATCAATAAAGATGCTTTAGATAATGAGTTGTGTTTCCTATAGAGCTGAAGAGTTTACTTTGGATTTCAGATTTCATAGCATATGAAGAAAGATATAAAGGGGAAACTAAAAAATATGTGATGAAGTAGTGAAAGGAGAGTTTATTTTATTACTTGAGCAAAGACAAAACTCTCTATATGTATAGCCACTCAGTGCAAGCCAAAGTAATCAATGGATGCCAGAAGGCTTGTGCATAAAATCCCCATCTAATGCCTACTCATCCAATATCCCTAGACTAGTTTCTGGCTTGTGACCTTTGTCAGTGAGAAGCCTTGGATCTGAGAGCACTGCATCTAGATCTTAGGATCTAACTCTCTAATACGTATTGAGGGTTTTGTCTGTTTTAATAAGTTATAAGCAAGCATAAGAAATGGTGATCATGTGATGTACTTGAGACAAGATTTTTATTTGATGAATTTGAGATAATAGCTCTCTGTATAATTGTTCAGAATGTTAATTAGTTGACACATATATTTATTTGATTGTAAAAGAAAACTTAAATTGTTCATATATAGTATGTAATTGTTTGATTTAAAAAAATACTATAAATTCCTGATAGTTTATTTTTGATGCATTATAGTAATGGGTTAATGTAAGTCAGAAAAAAAAAGAGTTTAGGGATAACTCTGTGGTATAAAGTGGTGTGGGGAAAAACTGGGAAAGTATGTCCATTTAATATAATGTGAATTTATTTGTTGTTGAGTCATCATCATCATCACCAACCATTATCAAGCCACTGCAGGATGAAGGTCTCTCCAAGTTTAATCCATCTTCTCTGATCTTTAGCTTTTCTTCTCCACAATACCCCTGCACATTTTCTTATTTCATCCATCCATCTCACATGTGGTCTCTTTCTGGGTCTTTTACAATCTCTTGGAATCCAGTTTAAAATTTCAATTGTCCATCTATTATCATCTTTTCTAGCAATATGTTCAGCCCAACTCCATTTCAATCTTTTAATTTTTTCAATAAGGTCAGTAACACCTGTTTGTTGTCTTACTCATACATTGCATTTTCGATCTCTTCTTGTTACTCCCAACATATATCTCTCCATACTCCTTTGAGTGGTCTGAAGTTTCTGTATTGCTCTTCTATTAAGTGTCCAAGTCTCAGATCCATAAGTAAGAACTGTAAAACACATTTGTTAAAAACCATCCTTTTCAAACACATAGGCATATTTCCTTTTAGTATCAAGTTATTTCTACCAAAAGCACTCCAACCAAGTTTAATTCTATGATTAATTTCCTCCATTATGTTTCCATCTGTATTAATAATCTGACCAAGGTATTTGTAACTGTTAACTTCTTCTAATTCTTCATAATCAATCTTTATTTTCATATTTTGAGCAAATCGATTAAACATTACTTTAGTCTTTTTAACATTTATCTTTAGTCCTACTTTTCTACTTTCATCTGCTAACTCCTGAAACATTTCCTGCAGCTCTGAAGCATTATTTGCAAAAACAATTACATCATCTGCGAAATCTAAATGACTTAAATACTCTCCATTTACTTTCACTCCTTTAGTTTCCCATTTTAATCCACAAAATACTTCTTGCAGCACTGCTGTAAAGAGTTTTGGAGATATGGAGTCACCTTGTCTTACACCTTTCTCAATGTTGATTTTTCCAGTATCATTATGTAATCTAATTGTTGCTGTTGCATTTTTATAAATATTCTTTAAAATATGACAATATCCTGGATCTATACCTTGATGATCCAATGCTTTAATCAATGAAGAAATGTGTATAGAATCGAATGCCTTTTCATAATCTACAAATCCAAAACATAATGACAACTCATATTCATTTGTCCTTTCTATGACTTCTCTCAATACCTGGATATGATCTATTGTACTAAAACCACTTTTAAATCCAGCTTGTTCTCTTGGTTGGTGGAAATCCAAAGTTCTCTGTAGACGAGTTGTAATTATCTTGGTAAAAATTTTATATAAAACTGATAAAAGGCTGATAGATCTGTAATTTCTAATATCTTCTTTATCACCTTTTTTAAATATTAATATTATTACTGCATTCTTCCAATCTTCCGGTACATCTTTATCATTTAGACATTTGGTATATAACTTTGCTAAAAAAATTTCTATTTCTTCACCTGCTTCTTTTAATATATCAATTATAATTCCATCATTTCCTGGAGCCTTTCCTTTCTTCATACACTTAATTGCATGTTTCACTTCTTCATTTAAAATTCTGGGCAATTTGGAAGATATAATAGATATAGGAGGTACTTGTTCTTTATTACTATATAATTCTTGATAAAAATCTTCTACCAATTTCATGATGTCATCTCTCTTTTTAGTAATAATTCCATCTTTTTTTTCTTATTGCAGATATAAATTTCCTACCAATACCAAAATGTTGTTTAACATTTTTGAGACTTTTATTTTCTTCTACAGCTTTCCTTGCTATTTCACAGTTATACTTTCTTATATCATTTTCAACACTTTTCCGTACCATTTTGCAAAATTCGAGATATTCAATTCTTTTTAATACATCATTTTTGTATATCTTTATATTCCTTCTTTTCTTCATAAATTCTCTAGTCTCAGTAGAAATTTTATTAGTCAATTGCTGCTTTTTTCTATCAGCTATGTTTGTTGCAGTTTTTAAAAGTGTATTAGTTATTTTCATATTAATTTCATTCAAATCTTGTTGTTGAGTAAGTTTGCTAATATCCAGAGAATAGAAGTTGATATATTATATTGTTTAAGGATTTGTAGAAGCTTATCAATACAAACTGAATAAAAGGCTGCAGTTATATCAAATTACACTGCAATGGGTCCTGATTTTCTAAAATGTCTATCATCTCTGGTCATTTTAAAAAGCAGAACTTTCTTTTTGACAATCAGAAAATGTGGAAAAATGAGCAGTTCAATCTCATTTTTATTACTGATTCTATAGTTTAATTAAAATGGAGATCATTGAGATTAAGTGAAGATTATTAACTATTGGGATAACATTTTTTTCTTAAGGAAAGGCAGCATTGAGACAAGATATAGCTGGTTTATCCTATAGATTTCGTCTGACAGGTAATTCAGTATATTTGTATAGTAGGTATTGTGAAGTAACTGAGATGTGTAAATATAAATTTAGGAACTGCACACAGTCCAGGGTGCATATTGTTAGGAAAAGATTCTAATTTAAATACGGTGTCCTATTTTTGTAATTTTATGTCTTTTTACTGTTACCAAAATGCAGAGAAGTAAATTTTAGCTTATTTGATACTTGTACTTTACTTTTCAAGTGATAAAACTTAGAGAAGCATTTTTTGCCTGTAATAAGTTTATTGGTTTTTAAGAGTTGAACAGTATATAACCAATCATTTAGTTGATATATCCTTTAGACAAGTTATGGGGTTGACTTAAAAAATATTTTAAATTTTTCTGTAGACAGATACTTGCTGCAATTTGTTGTGTGTTTTTTTTTTTATATTCATGTTTTAGAAGCATTATTGATGGAATGGATAAAGATTGACAAGAAGTGTTTTTAAGTTTTATAATTATTGAATCCAAATATCTAATTAATCCAGTAGGAGATTTATTTTTATGAGTATAGAATTTAAATATATATGCAATAATATTTATAAAAGTAAGCAATACTTCAACTGGATGTAAAATGTGTATATCTATTTTTTTTGAATAAATATATATTTCAGCAACAATAACCTCTGGGATGGAGGCATTGACAAGCAGTCTCATTACATTATTAGTTGGAGGCATTGGTTGTTTGTGAAAATCTACTTTTAGTTTAACAGTGAGTGCTAGATGATCAGAGAACATTGCTAAAATAAGTGATGGATAATAATATAATGAAGGTCTGGGGAATAGAAAAGTAAGTCTATTAGTGTAGCATATTTTTTGGTGTAGAATGAAAATGAGTTATTTGGGGAAAGGGGCTCTTCTACACTCATGTGCTTTCTATTGATTAGGTGTAAGTATTTAGAGATGAACTCTGAGTATCACGTTAAAATCTCTTAAGAGAACTGGATAAAGGTTAGAACTTAGATTAAAATTTGATTAAGCTATATATTAGTAATGCCTTATTGTAAAGATACAGAGTGATTATATTTAGTGTAAATGTAGTGTGAAAAATGTGATCACATTTTTATTAGAGAATATTATTTCAAATGATTGAAAGAGTGGATTATGTATTCTTACTCCCACTCCTGCTGCAAAGATGTTAGATTGAGATAATTGCATAAAACCTAATTTACCAAGATATTTATACAGATCTTTTTGGATTTTACTGAGTATTTCATTTCCAAAAAAAAAAAGTAATGTGTGGAGAGAATTTTATCATCCAGCTTTTAATAGCAAAGTGTTTGGAATAAATTTACATCTCAGTAAGATTTATTTATGATGCATTTATACAGTTGTTTTTAATGTTAATATAAAAGTCATTGATTAAAGAGTGGTTTTATGTGGTGATGTATATAAACATTATAACTGAAATGTATACTTTATCAATTAAATTATGCTGAATCTAATTAAACAGCAATGTAATTTTATTAGATCTACCTGTAATGAATGATCCTGGTTTTCTGTTCTGAAGAAACATCAGTAATCTCATGAAGTTTTAACATTCCATTTCAATATTCCTTGAATTTGTTATTGTTTTTTTTTTATTATCATTATATGAATTGTTAGAAATTTGTAAAGTGCTTGTTTTTTTATTTTATTTTAAGATATCTACTGCAGAGATGTTATCCCTTTTTACCCTTTCTTTTTCTTGGTGTGTGACCATTTCTGTATTTGAATTGTTCTTGTATAAGTGGAGCATTATTATCAATGTTTTTTCTAGTCTAATATACTTACTTATTATTTCCTAGAGGATTGTCTTCTGGAGATGAATTATTATATTTGTTTTCTTTGACAGTAGGTATGGAGACTTCTGTTTAAATATTCTTCTTGGTATTGGAGTTGATTTTTAATATACATTGATTTAAATTCTTTACTTATTGGAATGACATTTATTTTTTATTTTTCTTTGTATTTTTATTTTTCATTACTAATTGGAAAATGCCTTCTTCCTCTGAAGTGAGTGTTTTCTTGCTCATTTGTGTTGTAATCCTTTTCCAATTTCTCTGATGAACTGGTATAAGTTCATTACATTCTCAGGAGTTAATTTCTTCTACTTGTATTTGTTCCTGTAAGGTATCATTAATAATAGACTTCAATGCATTCATCTTGGATATAATATTACCGATTTGTGGTTTTCAAAAGATGCTTAATCTGTTTTTCATTAGCTAAATGTAATTTGATTGCATTTTCATGTATTGTCATTGCTTTCCAGGCATGATGATAAGTTTTTGATTTTTTAGACCACAAATTATACGAAATCTGGGAAATCATGATGAAAAGATTATTGAATTTACAATAAAAGCACTGAGACAGTATACTTCTAAATATTATTATTAATGGGGAAATTTCAGTGGAGTGTAAAGTTGGTATATCTGGTAGTATTGGTATTGTTGTTGTTTTTTCTAATATGCACATGAATTCAGACATTTTTCTATAGTAATCAAGTATGGTTTAAAAATTTTGACTTATAAAGTTTACATGGCAGGTTTTAATCTGGTATGTTAGCTTGATCTGTTTATTAATGTTAATATAGCAAACAATTTCATCATTGATAAAGTGAACATGCTTCTAGAATAAGTTGTAGTATTAAGTACCTGTTATTTGGGTGATCTGGTACTTTATTAAGCATTACCCACATTTTCATTTCAATAAGAAATTCATAAAATTCATCTGTGAGATATTTCATAATTGTAATGTTTAAATCCGTTATTGATATAATCGGTATCTTTTCATTTATGAATTTTTGGAAAAATTTCAGAATTGTCATTGAAATTGTTAAATTTAATTTGTTTATTATATCTCGATATTTGTAAGCATTTATAATAAGTTTTTTTTTTTTCGGTATTAGTTTTAAGTATAGTTGCATAAATAGTTTTACTTTCATTTTCAAATTTTTTAGAGATAATATTATCATACTGCCTAATTTCTGAAATAGTTAGGTTTGAAGTTTCATTTATTGTTCTCTTATCAATATCAAAAGAAAAACTTGCTTTTTCAAAATCTGATAAAGATCTTAGACCTATTTTTGGAATTGAAGTTTAAGCTAGAACTTTCTAGCTTTAAAAAAAAGTACTTTCAACATCTACAAATATTAATAAAACTAGCTCTTTAAAGAGTTGAACTTCTACAGAAAAGTTAACTTTATTCACTGGTACAATTTTCACTGTCAAACTCTCAATAAAACTGCTATAAAAGCTGCTACAAAGAGGAATTGATTTGAAAGCTCACTTTCTCTGAAAGCGTCACCTAATGAATTAGTATTGATGGAATAAAAAGTATTTCTATATTCACTATCAGATCAAAAATGTCAATACCTTTTTTTGATTTGCTAATTAATATAATAATTGACTGTCTAGTGATAAACATGGGATATTTTTAAGTCTGGTTATTTTTGACAAGTGATTTACAGATAAATAAAAAAACTGTAAACCCAGTGAATTGGTGAAGATTTGAAAATGTTTTAAAAGTTGTCCATTAGTTTCTCTTTTTTCTACTTAATTTAGCAGTATCGACAGCTGCAGATAAGTTTAGTTTTCTATTGGCAATAACTTATTCTCTAATGACTGAAATTAATCTTTGGATGTCATTTGTAGATGTCTATTTTAGGATATCATCAGTCATAAATGTAATCTACTTTTAGATTATAATCATCTCTGATAGCTTTATTGGTTTAGTTATATTATTTTCCATCTAAGCAATTGTCTCTAATGATTTAGATAAATACTCTTTTTCATCATAATATCGCACTGGTTACAAGCAATATAATTTCATATTGAGAATGAAGACTTAATTTAAACTACTACTCATTGCATATAATGTATTGTGGATTGAGATTATCAAATCTAAAACAGTTACCACAGTTTTCTACCTTGCATTCCCTATTAAATACAAAACATGATTCCATTTGTAAAGTTTTTGTACACTTTCTTCAATAATAATTATATATGTACATTAAAGATTCTGTTCAATGGTAGACTGAATAATTAAAAGTATTTTGTTGTAGCAATAAGATTTGATCTTCATTGCTATTAGCTTGATACAATTTACATTAAAGATTCTGTTCAATGGTAGACTATATCATAAACTTTATCAAGCTTTTTATATCATTTCTCTGAAATACATTAGTTAACTTATCATTTAACAGTTGAGAGTAAATTTCCATGAATTATATAGATTGTTATAAAAATATCAGGAGTTATCTAACACTATATAAATTTACAATATTTCTAATCAAACTATAAATGATAAAAATAAACATCAAATTATATGTTCACCTATGTATATATATTGATATGTGTTTTTTATTCATTCATGTAGCTTTATTTAATATTCCTGATTTACTCCAAGATTTCAAGCCAAAATGGAGCTTTTAAAAATATTTTATTATAGTAAAAAATTTTGCAAAAGAATTCTTCTATTATGAATTGCGTTAAGAATGTAAAATATGTTAAAAATTTTCAGATCTGAAAGATTCAGAAAAAAAACATCCATATTTTGAATGAGATTGATTATAGATGCTATGTAATTGATGAACTAAAAATATTTTTTCAAACATATTCATTTTAATGTAGTTGGTATTTTAGTTATGGATTCTTTTGGTTTACTTTTTTTTTCTCATGTGTCATAGCATCAGTCGGGAAGTGAACCCGCTAACCCGGGACAACTGCTTGTAAAGCAGCTGTCACTGACCTCTCAACCACCAATACTTTTGTCTGAAATTTATGAGCAGTATGTAATTCTTTAATATTCCAGATCATCAAAGATTATTGGATTGTTAAAAAATATATATTTCAACATGACTATATTGTTTGTTGTCATTAGTATTTATGACAAGATTATTAGCATTTGATTTATTATTCTTAATTTATATATATATAGTGGGTTTTTATTAACAAAACATACAATTTTCTGTGCTTATTCTTAACTTATGCTTTCAGGAGCAGTGGTCATCCTACTTTAAAACCATCTAATGTAAGTTTGAGATAACATGAGCATCACACTTGAGAGCTTTATATTCCACATTCCACAGCAATTTTTGGTTAATACATATATAATTCAGCTTACATTGAAATTGGTCAAGTTGACATACTAACATTAGCATTTTTGATTATATAGATTTCAATATGCAAGTCAAAACCTTCAAATATTAAAATTTATTATTTAATGACTGAGTGATGACTAGAGCACAAATCAAATAAAAAATTATAGTTGAATAGGAAACTATTACGGAGTTTTCTTCTTATTCATCTATATTATTAAAATATTCAACATATATACGATTAGAAAATGTTAAAGAAATATTGCAATGTTTTAAATTAATTTATAAAAGTCCAGTTTCTAATCAATCAATAAAAAAATTATGTTCAAAACAGTAAATAATACTGTGTATTGCAATATTTTATTTTTTATATAATGTTTTACGTTTTTGTTTAAATTATTTATTAATTTTCTTTATCTAAAATAAATAAAAATAAATAATTAAATAATGGTTAATTACTCAGATAATCATATGATAATCCAGCATTCCAACGGCAAATTGAGTACACTTTATTCAGATGAAAATAGACTCTGAGACCTAATTGTGCTAAACTACATAGGACATAAAATATAAATAATCACACCAGAAAAGATATGACATTTGAACATTAGATGTAACAGATTAAGTTTTGATTCAGAAATGTTTTGTGATTATCACTGTATCCCTCAATAAATCATAGAAAGCTTCATTCAAATATAAGTGTTATTATTAAAGAATAGTATAAAAGAATGAAGTGTATATGAACAGCTGATTTCTTTACATTTTGTTTCTATATCCCATAAAGGTGTTTTATTTTTATTGCTTTAAATATTTGAAAGACAGGCACTCTTCACAAACCTGGAATTTAACTGTAAGTATTAGGGATTTGAACTCAGATTTTCAAGTACCTTTCAACTATTCACACTATCTCATACAAGTGATACACATGACCACACACATGTAGAAAAGATAAATAATCACCAATATATGTATTTCATGTTAAACCAGCACTCATCAGTTGGTCCAGATTATCATCTTCCACACATATATATAATTAGTGCTCGATTTATATTAAGATAGCAAATCTTCATACTTTAATGGACAGGCTTCAATCTACTCCAACCTCCAACTTTTTAGCCATTCTTATCATTGAAAATCTGATTATGAAAACCCAAATCCCATGCTGATACCAATATTATTGCCATGCCCATGTTGACCTCAAGTGACTCTGATCCCTCATATATAGGACTGCATCCATTTAAATACATAGAAAATGGATGGACAGGTTACAAGCTTGATGTGTAAATATTTGAAAACCAGGCACTCTTCGTAAACCTGGAGCTTAATTGTAAGTATTAAGGATTTGAAATCAGATTTTCCAGCACTCTTCAACTATTTACACTATCTCATACAACTGATACACATGACCACACACATGTAGAAAAGATTAATAATCACCAATATACATATTTTGTGCTAAACCAGCACTCATCAATTGGTCCAGATTATCATCTTCCACACACACACACATGTATATCATCAGTGCTCAGTTTATATTAAGATATCAAATCTTCATACTTTAATGGACAGGCTTTCATCATCAGATTTTTAATGATATGGATAACTGAAAAGTTGGAGGTTGGAGTAGATTGAAGCCTGTCCATTAAAGTATGAAGATTTTCTACCTTAATATAAACTGAGCACTGATTATATATATGTTTGTGAGATGATAATATGGACCAACTGATGAGTGCTGGTTTAGCATAAAATATTTATATTAGTGATTATTTAACTTTTCTACATGTGTGTGGTCATGTGTATCAGTTGTATGAGATAGTGTGAATAGTTGAAGGGTACTTGAAAATCTGAGTTCCAATCTCTAATACCTACTTTTGATTACTTTACTAAATTCAACCTTTCTAAAAATTCTGTGATATTTACATTTTTAAATTATATTTATTATTATATAAAGTTTCAAATACAATAACAATGCCGTTATCACATAATCAACATTTATTGACCAACCAAGTATATGTTTAGAATTTTTCAATTCTACTACAACTGGTTTAATGAAAACGATAACAAAAAGTGGTTCATATTTTACACAGATAATCAATTAATAGTTGATAAATGAGAATCTAGTTATATTGTATGGAGAGGAAACAGTTTGAAGTTTCAGATGAGTGTTAATGCAATGACTATAATTAATGATTGAAATATCACAAAACCTTTGCCATTGTAAAATTTTCAGATATGCACAGATAAATTTTAACAGCAATTATTCAGTTGCAAACACAAATTATTACTTAACTCAATAAACTTTCCTTCTTTCCTTATTATTTTGTAATTCAATAAATAGGAATAATTCATTATACAGATAAGATTAATAAAATTATAAATACACTACAACCTAACACTTCTTTTGACAAGCAAGATCATATTCATATTACAAAGTCAGATTTGTAAATGAACAAACATATAAATTAGTTAATATAAAATGTATCAATTTACACATAAATAAATCAATTATATGAATCCTTTTTATTTATCATGTCAGTGTTCTAAAAGCATAAGATTGAGTTGGGTCACAATTGCAATCGCATATCATAAAAGTAATTTGCTCTGAGTTCAATGACCAAAAGAGAATGTACAGAGAAGCATGGGTTATCACAAATAATACCTATGTGATAAATAAAAAGGATTCATGTGTTGTTTATCAGTGATATTCATAAATTGATAAATATGCATATTATCTAATTTATATGTTCTTTCACTTACAAATCTGACTTTGGGCTATGAATATGACCTGCCTGATCGAAGCAGCAATTATAATTTTATTAATCTTTTCTGTATATAGAACTATTCCTATTTATGGAATTATAAATTATTGTACTCAAAAATCTAATTTTTATGCTTAGATAATATTAAATCCAATGATTGCATTTAAGATTTTCACTCATCTAAAGCAAAGACAGATTTAAAGTCCATTTGTAAATGAAACAATTTCCTGAATCATTATCATTGCAGATAATATTTCACTAGCAAGAATTGAATATATTCTATGAAGAATGATCCTGATAATCTAAATTTATCAAATAATACTTTTGCTTTCTGAGTCAGTAAAGTACTCAGAAAATATAGAGATTAAATATATAGACTGAGCAGGATAAAATGATTTCAAACTCGGTTATGAAATTTCCTTTTTTGTCTCGCCATATTTTTGTCATCTAATGTAAAATTTACTTATCAACAGATGCCATATATTGATTGTTATTAAATCTCTATCCAGTACTGTCCTACCCAATATTCCCAAACTAATTATTATCTATTGATTATCAAAAGTCACAATTGATGACAAAAACATGAGAAAAAAGAATTTGCAATTAAAAAGCAAAATGTAAGCAAGAGTCATTTGTTCCATTATAAAATTTTCATTTTTTTCCAGTGGTAATAATCTAACTAACATTATGCTTTATATTATCAAACTAATAGTTTTTGTATAAGATATTTAACAATGATTTAGCAATGAGAATATCACTTATTGCATAAAATTTTAATTTTAAATTGAAGTAACTCCCTAATATTTGTGATACAAGTTAATTATTTGCAAAAATAACTGCACTAATCATAGTTCAGTGCACATTGGAGAGTTTGAATGCAGTCTAACAAATGAGTAAACAATGTAAACCATTCTATGATGAGACTTAAACATATCACTAGTTACCAAAGGTGCATAGACTATGCTGACAAAATATTAATTTTGATAAGTAGTTATTCTACATAAAGAGCAAAATATTAAAAAAGGAAGAGTGAAGAAAACAGTTGTCATAAGTATAAATAATGATCTCATAAATTTTCAGATTTCAAGGATGAAATGCTAGTGCATGAACTGTCACATGATCATTTATATCATACTATAATTTCCATGCATGCATTAAGAATGAAGCAATTAGTTAAAGATATTCTGTAATAATATTGCTAAAAGATTACTAATAATATCATAAAGTACAACTTAAAAAATTGTAATCAAGATAATATGTAACAGTTTAAAAGATTATATATACACACATCGTAAAGTATTTTTGTTGTATTAATTGGTGTTAATAATGTTTTTTTATAATTCTCAAAAATCATGGTTACTATCAATGCTTATAAAATACACATGATTAACATATATAATACAAATATAGCATTACTTAATGGTTTCAGCTTATAACAATAGAATGATGTGATGTGATGTATTATGGCTTCTCCTTAAACGAAGTCAAGAATATCTCAGCAATTATGCCCAGATAAACCTGTTAGCCACTTTCTTTTACATTCCCCACTCTAAATTTACCCATAATCTGCTCTATCCCATTTCCACAACATAATTTTTGTCAACTCTATAACCTTTATATCTAAATCCCCCTACTCTAGCGCCATCTCTTATAAGCACACATAGCCAATGCTAAGCAGATTATAATGTTTTTGTTTGTATACACAGTTAATCTAAAATGTACACATGAAAAAAAAAAAAAAATGCAGAAATAAATCAAGAAAGAGAAAACATCCACATAAGTGGTGCACAGTGAGTGCATAAATGACTGATTCAGAAATGATTGATTCATGATAGCACTCATGCTGGCAGGCATATGCATGAAATTCATAAATGTCTAACATTTACATTTCTATTTAATATTTTTTTCAAACTAAATTACGAAACCTTGAATAGTAAGAACCCAAATAGAGATCTCTGTAAAAGATTTTATAAGATATTTAGTATTAGTACTTTTTATAAATAAATATTGATTAGTTCTTGAGTTTGTCAACGTATTTTTTTATCGTATCTCTCAATAAATTATTTCAGAAACAAACAAACCTATCATTATTATGTTTCTAATGTCTCAAGATAAAATCGCTATTCACTCATATAAACGTCTATTAATAAATATATAAGAAAACACAGACGAAAATAATTACTTCTAATTTAGACAAGCATTATATCTTGAAATTGAAAAGCTGAACAATTCGGTTTGCTTTGAGTTAAAGCAGTTCATTTCTTTCTACATACATTTTTCTCTCATGACTCAAAAAAGAAAAGAAAAGCTCCATCAATAATTCAGCCATTTCAAATCAAACAGACCAAACTATGATTGGTTCTTCAAATCCTTACTCATACTAATAAAATATACTGTGACAAAGAGTCTGGACAATATTTATAAACCATCATTTTGTAATAAAATCAATTTTCGCTAGAACTTTGTAAGTTCTCTTCAACACTAAACATTTCAATTCTATTACAAAACTAAAGAATAATATATTTTTCTTAGTGGGAGGGGAGGAAAGACATTTTTTTATACTTCTAAATAATGAATGAAATTTATACACATAAAGAAAACATTTAAATAATAAAAAACAAAGTAAAGACAGATTTAATAATATAAATAAATACGCGTATTTTTAAACGCCATAATAATAATTATATATTTTTGCCTTTATTTTTTTTTTTTTTTTACAAAAATCATTAACTTAATTTTAATATAAATATGTTTATAATATTTTTATGTGCATTATACGTATATTTTAAATTCTTAGCATTCACTATTGCTTTAATATTAGATTAGTTTTTGGTAAGATGCGTTCCATAATAAAAATAAAAAACGTATGTCATATATAACAATAAATGGTACTGTATACTTAGTGCTAACCTGGAAACAACCACAAACTATTCCCAGAAATGTTTAAACAATTCAACTAATCAATATGCCAAATTACCGAATAACATAAAAATGTCAGTTAATTATTTCATAGGAGACATGTATCATTTAACCTGTAATACTTTTTTCAGTTGCCTATAAGGCCTAACCAAACTCCCATATCACTCTAGTAATTTCATTTTCTTATAAATATGAATACAGAGACCAATTATATTTTAAAATTTGAAATAAATCATGATATAGTCTTTAAATATTAAATCCTTCTACATTACAGCAAATTAGCTTATGGCTAAGTTGCCAAACAATTTAAAAATATTACCATCTTTTAAAGAAATTAATATTTCACTTAATTATAAATCCAGTATTTGTAATGCTAAACTAAAAATAAATATCATAGCTTAATAATTTTAAATAACTTTAAACAATCCAGTCAATCAATTAGAAGATACATCAATTTTTCAAATTATCAAATAATATGAAAGTTTCAGTCAATTATTCCAAAGCACACATGTTTATGATCTTTCTATATTCTTTCCCAACTATCTGGGAGCAATTGACAAACTCCCAAATCATCTAGAAACCTTATTTTTTATATAAATATAAAATGAAAAACTGATTATATCTTAAGGCTTAAAATAAATTGCACATGACCACCACTTCTTATGCTTGTGTATAACTTGTTAAACAGGCAAAACTCACTATACATATTGCCACACACAGCAAGCTAGAGTAATCAATGGATGCCAGAAGGCATCTCAGATCCAAGGCTCCTCACTGATAAAGGCCACAAGCCAGAAACTAGTCTGGGGATATTGGATGAGTAGGCACTAGATGGGGATTTTATGCAGAAACCTTCTGGCATCCATTGATTACTCTAGCTTGCTGTGTGTGGCAATATGTATAGTGAGTTTTGCCTGTCTTAAAATAAATTATGAAATTGTCTTTAAATGTTAAATTTTATTACATTTTGGAAAATTAGCATAAGAATAATAATGTATTTTGCATATAAACACTGTAGTACAATGAGAACTACTATGAGTAATGCTCGGTTCAACAATCTATTATTAATTAACTCCCCGAACTCAAGCAGCACTCATTATATCACACTTTTGTCAAAATCTTTATATTACTAATTAAATACTTTTAATTGATCATCTCTTTCAACCCATTTCTATACTTATTTTATCTTTTTTCAATCCTTTACAATCATTAACAACATTTTATTTTTTGATAAAGGTACCAGTATTCATAAAAACACCTTTTATAATAATTAGATTGAAACAGCTATGGTCTTGAAATAAAAATTTGATGGAGTGTGTTCCCTTCAATAATTGTTAAATTAAGGGGGAAAAATTTAAAAAAACAAAATTAAAAAGTGCACTGAAAAAAAACGTGTAATATGATACATTTATTACTGAAGGAAAAGAGACATTGATCTATGAGTACTAGTAATGGTCTGTTATTATTTTTATAATTAGATATTATATAAAAAATATTTAAATTACTAATATACTATTTTGATTAGTTATGAATATAAGATTCCTGACATTTTTAGTAATGAAAAAATACCATTTGAATACCCACTGCTAATATATAATATCAGATTGTAATCTGTTATGCAAATTTATCATATGTTAAGTCTGATTATGTTCAAAGGTACATGATGGTATGTACTGGATAAAAATGTTTTGAAGGAAGCAATATTTTAATGAAAGAAACGTCGTAAAACAAAACCACAATATCATCAATATTTTAATTCCACTTTGCCAAAACTGAAATAATTTTCATCATCTAGTCAAAACTTTTACATTTTAATAAAACTATTTAAACTTTATTTATACTTTCTTAAATACTTTTAATTGTTGATAATAATTCATAGATTAGTAGGGATCATAATAGTTTAGGTGGTTAATCTTCTCTTTTCTTCAGAATTGTCTAAAGGGTTAGATCCTGATGTTAAATTGAAGAATCATAAAATTAAAAGACCATTGGTTCAATTTCCACATTAATTATCACTGATAAGTTAACTATAATTAGAAAAGTAGAAATAAAGTTTGAATTATTCTAATAATTTCACTCATATAAAGATAAATTTATTCATAATAGATACTGTTGTATTGCTGGTATATGAAAAATTATCTGATCATTTACTGATGTATAAAAAACCAGTTGAGAAAAACTTATATAGATGATTAATTTTATATAAAGAGCTCACAAATAAGCTCTTAATAAATTTTGCAGAATCGCTATTTAAGTTAGATAGCTGGATTGAAAGACATATGAGTGTCTGAGAATTTCAGATTTTCTACTTAATAGTTATCCATTAGATAAAGTTCTGGGCTTGTCCTGGTATTTTTAATCTAATGTGTGAATATCCTAGCACCTCACTGAGGAAGCCAATAGCAGAAACTGGCCTGAGGTTAGAGATATTCCACAAAGCTTGTTGTTAAGAGTTTATTTGCAAGCCCTTTATATAACATTTGTAATACAAGCTTGTTTAAATTAGGTCATGTGGCATCTAACTTGATTTCTTTATAATGATTAATTTTCTATATTTTACTTTAGTACTGTTAATAAGTTTATATATTTTGTAAAATCACTATATAGTGAATGTAAGCCAATCTTTTAAAATGCCTCTTATTAATCCAAGATGCATTTTATAGATCTGAGAAAGTCTGCTACACAATTAAAACTACTAAATAGATTTATTTAATAATGGATTGTGAATAGTGGATTAAAGAATTAAAACTGATTAAATTTTTTTCTCACATTATTGCTGCTTAAAAGAATATTAATCTAATCCCGTTAAATATATAATTGATTCTATTAATTATCCAGGTATTGGGCAAACTTTATGACTGCATTATAAAATCAAAATTTAATTTTATCTTACAAATGATCTGATCTTCATAATTGGTCAGGACAAAGGCATAGTTGCTTCAGTAAATAAATTGAATTAAAAAATGGGATGAGATAATCCGAGATGCACATTAAAAATCATCATCTTAGAAAATTAAAATGTCTAGATGATAATCTAATATTATACTTTTTATAATTAAATAAAAAGATTAAAAAGAGGCAAATCTAAATTTTCATAACAAGTAAATATTAATAAACTGAAGACAATGCAGAAAAAAAAAAAAAGATATTAAGTTTCCATTGGCAAATCAATTATCAAATAAATCAGTTAGCCATTATGAACATCATAAATAAATCATTACCACAAATAAGATTTCATCCTTATAATGAAGATGATATGATTAAATTGCAATCAAACAGTTTTAGAGTAATAAAAGCATTCAGATGGTGTGGATAAGCTAAATTATACCTGATATAATTTATACATAAACTTCACTTACTACTACTAATAATAATAGCAGAGGGAATACAGTTAAAGATTATATCAAAAAAATAACAATTTTAAATGTATTCATAAATTTTTATAATATTAACTTGCTAATGATTTTATATAATTGTAAATGTTCAAGAGGTAAAGAAAACTGTATCAGTAACAGTCAATGAAAAATTACTAATGATGGGAATTAAATATTATTACTTAACTATATTATCATATTTCCTATTTATCTTAACATTGCTTTAAAAAAGCATGTTCTTAAGGTAAGATGATACTACTATACATTTTATTGAGATAAAAAAAATATATGGCTAACAATTCTCAATTGGTCATTGTTTGTAAAATGTAAGAATTTTAAAATTTTTATCCATTTATTGTATTTGCAATGAAGCAGTTACCAAATTCTAGCTGGAGAATAATACCAATTTACTGTTGAAAATTAAATTATTGTTAGAAAGTTATGGCATAATTAACAAGTGCATACAATAAGTTTTAATTTATCTCCAAGACAAAGTCATTATAGGAGAGCTCCTACATTCATGAGTTTTTAGGGAATGTACAATGTTATAATTATATTCAAAGGAATATATCTTTAATTCTGAGAGTTTATCCACTGATGGACATTTTCCTAAAAGAATGAGAAGCTGCAGAGGCTATTTTAACAACTGGTCTCACTCCTTCAAAATTATCCTTGATGAAGAAAATATTCTATTTTCTAATCTTGTTCTGTAAAAAGATAGTTTTAATAAATTTATTACTTTTGCTAATTGAAGTGAATCTAGTGTTCGAAGCTAATGATTTGCAGATTGCACTTTCACAGAAGGTTTAAATTATAAGAATTCTATAAGGTAGAAAAATAGTGAATTCCTTAGATGTGCGTCAACAAATTGAAAAAGAATTAAGAAGTAAAAATCTCCAACTTTCAAAATAAGAGGCAACAGAAAATGAAGGATGAAGTTAATATGAATAGTATAGCTATCAAAAAAAGTAGGAAACATAGTCCATGAGGGAAAGCATGGAAAAGGAATGATAATAGTGATTCACAGAGAGCATAAATAATTTCTGAGCAGTGTGGACAGAAGAATTCAGAAGCTCAGTAATGGTGAGGGTCAGCTCCCAGAACCTTACCTCGGATGGCTGCTATTCTATTAATCTCATGGTTAATTTAAAAAAAGAAAGTTTGCAAAGCAGTATAATATTATGAAGTTTACATGAAGCATATGCTAACATCTTGTAACAGTTAATCATTATTGATTCAAGTATGTAACCAATTTCACTAAAAGGAATGTAAAAGAAGGAAAATATTCCTGACTCTTTGAACTAGCATTATATATTGATCCATAAAAAATCATGGTGGTCTCAACTTTTAATAATCTAATATGAAAAAATTATAAACCTGGAATAACTATTGAGGAAGCTATAATAAAAAAAAAAAATCTGGATTCATGAAGTTGATAAAACTATTACATCAGGAGAGACACTGAAATACGCGAATATAATAGGACTGCAGAAAGAAAAATTACATAGTAAAATGAGGTATTGTAGATGTATACTTAATATATTTACAAATGTTACTTTAAATATAAATTATGCTCTGAAACATAATCAAAGGAAAAACTATAATTGAATAACAATAATACAAAGCTAGTTAAATTCTTCTAAGGGCTTTTTATGTCAGAATACGTATAACATTAGAATGACCATGGAATATGGGTGTACATGTATATTTAAAGTTTATGCAGATTAGATAATCCATTTCTTAAAATAGGAAAGCAAGATTTTTTTAAGTTGATAGAATTGTAGTTATTAGCTATATGAAAAATTTGCTTCCCCCTGTCTAAGAAATGGATTGTCTAATCTGCATAAATTTTGGATATCTTTTCACTATATACCTGGGTCTTGTTTATGTGGTAGATAGGTTCCTCAGAAAATGTGCACAAAAGAAATCGCACAAAAATAGACTTAACTTACCTTGAAAAATGGGGGATATGTTTCCAGTAATTTTCAGAAATCATATAAAAGCAAAGCAACAAGGAAAAATTACTTTAATTAAAATAAAAAAATAAAGTATGACTAATAAAAAATTTCAAATATTTGAAAAAAATTAATACAAGACAACCTTTTTTTTATTAACTACAGCATTTAATTTTACATTTTTTCATACATATTTTAATCATTACTGCTATTTGACAATATGTTTGTTTGTGAATTGATAAGAAATCAGATTCGTGATGTGATGTAAACTAGCGCCACTTTCAGACTTGTGCTGTGTTAATGGTTTTCTGTTTCTATATTAAAAAAATGAGATCGCAATCAAAACAAAAAGATTGTACATTATCATTAGAAAGATTATTTTCAGTTTAAAAAAATCAATAAAAATCTTCATTATTTATTTTAACAATCTAAAAAATTATTTATGTTATATCTAACAAAATAAGTTTTAAAAGTTTAAAATTTTTGAATATTTATTGCAATATTTTTATACATAAGTACAATCTATTATTATTATTTACTCATTAGTATAAGCAGGTTATTGACAAAGAAGCTAAGATTCTAAATACAGCTTAGCCATATTCACATTAGCTGCTAATATAACATTATATTTTTGAAAAAAAAAGTATTTAAAGTCAAAATAAGTTATTAATAATTTAAATTTCTTGATATCTAATAAATATAGTGAAATATGAAAGATATTAAGAAGAAATATGAATCGCATAACTTCAAAATCGCATTAAAATAATCCACATAAAATGAGACCCAGGTGTATTTACATATACACCTATATTCCATGATCATTCTAATGCTATGAGTATGAGGACATAGAAAGCCTTCAAAAGTGCTTAGCAATCTTTGTATTATCATTATTCAATTATAGCTTTGATTGTGTTTCAACACATAATTTATATTTATATTACATTCATTTGGGGAAAGTTGCATATCTTTTATAATTAGAATCTTACTTTTAAAAAAAAGTAATAATTGAAAATAGCAAAAATTTTTACTTGGCTAAAATAGTATGAAGGCATCCCAATTTTTAAAAGAGAAAAAAGGAAATTCAAATGCAAATTATTTTCTTTCTTTGTTGTAAAATATTTTTTAAGGTTTGATTATTATAAGAGAATAACTTATTGAGATTAAATATTAATTAATTAAGAAGAATAAGAAGGGAATAATAATCACGTGTTGTATGAAGTATTGTATGAAAATATGTGTACCAACTTTGGGTTTGTTATATAATCATTTATAAATTTTTTATTGTTTTGGTTATTAGTTAATTTTATTAAAAAAATTTCTAAAATTATTTTTTTTACATCTTTATTTTTCTAGCTATCTATTCTGTGAATTTCCAGAGGGTATGTCTAAATTCTTATAGAGTTGTGCTTTAAGGGATTTGATAAATTATACCTATGAAATTTATTTAATAAGAAAATGATGTATGTATTTTTTTTGTTCATAGTCGTTAGAGACTTTGCAATCTGAAAACTAGTTCAAGTATGAGTGCAAGTGTATGGACATCCAGATAGTCTATAGAATTATTCGGATAGTGTTAAAGTAATGAAGATTTCCTTTAATGTTTACTCACTTTGTAGATATTATAATTATTTTACTGATGACCAGTGCACTCATGGTACTGTATGGTCTTGAACATTGACAATGATAAGCACTGATATAATGTTCAGAATTTTTTATATATGATTACTTTTATAATTATTTTTAGCACTTACATATGTGTACACAGATGAAATAATGGTGACTGTTTTTATAATATGCACTAAATTTGGTATTGGTTAGATGGTAATTAGCTTAAGATTTTATATTATGCCACTTTTATATCCAATTACAAGGACTGACTGTTGCTGGTAGTGCTGTGTTTAAAACCTAAATATTATTTACATTGGCTTCAAGGGTTTCCTATTTGCTCATTTTTTATGCCAGAAAAAACAGAATACTTTTGTTAATGATTTTTCAGTGCTTTTGAGAATGATGATTAGAATCATACATTTATATCCTTCATCTATACAGTTAAAATATATCAAGTAATTGTTAGTGGCCATATCAATAGTACCACTGAAATAATATGGAAATTCACTGTAACAGATCTGTAAGTTACAATGAATTTATTTAAATATTTTGGACTATTTATCAATTTTATTTAATAGGCATATTTTTATTTTAATATAAAATTTAATTTTAAATCATAACATTAAATATAATAACTTATATCTGAAAATTTCAATTAGACTTTTAACTATAATATATAATCCATAATCACCAATCTACATGTTTACTTGTAATGTTACAGGTAGGTAAGTAAAAAAACAGTTATTTAGATAGCTCCATAGAGAAGAAAAACATATCCAACAGCACTACAAAAAAAAAAAAACAGTTATGGAAAAGGCATTATTCATTTGTTTTAAATGTTTGAGCATTTTCCTCTTCTGTCTTACCTACTATCTTAGAATATATCATTAGTCAAAAATATTGAATGGCTAATTGAAATGGTTGTGAGTAATTATCCGAAAAAAATATTCCAAGTTTATTGAAAAATGTTTAGTTATTCAAGTAGGATTCAAAATCAGGTCATAGGCAGATCCAGCAGATGTGTTATTATATTTTTGAAAAACCTTCCAATTACATGTGACATAAATTAAATCCTAACCACGTATAATTTACCTATTTAAAATAAAGAATGGTTGTAATTGATCAATAATAAAAATTAAATATTTCGGTAAGATAAAATATAAATAAACATTCATGCCATGCAAGAGGAACTGGGCAACTCTCCATTTCTCTTTTGAGATATATATTACATTTATTTTTTTTTCTCCCCCCCCTGTAAAGATAGAGATTTAAAAAGAGGGTGGGACGGTGGGGGGGGGGGGGGGGGGGGGGGGGGGAGGGGGGGGGGGGGGGGGGGGGGGGGGGGGGGGGAGAAAAAGGGGAAAATTAATTAGATTGTGTCATTTGAATTCTACTTGTAAAGTTCTGTCACATGATAATTCTATTAAATTTTCTTTATCTTTTATTGATAATGATGTAGCTTTTTCTAAATTTTCTGCATAGAAGGGGTTTGAAATCCAATTATCATTTGTGTTTTCGGGTTTTGGAAAATATTCCATGAAAGACAATTTTAATCCTGTTAAATGTGCTATTACATTTTCTAGTATATCTTGAGACAGACTAACCTTATTTTCAAACAAAAAAATATGTAGAGTTTCGAATACTTCCAGTTGATTGTTTTCTATACTTCTATATATTACTGTTTCCAAAAATCTAATTTCTTAATCATACTTTCAATTTTATCATTAACATTAAAGATCGTTATCGACTATACATATTAACAACTTTACTGTATAATATTATTAATTAAAATAATTTTTATGAATTATAGGAAAAAACGTTTCTATGATATTTTTATGATTTAATTTTTATTTTTATGTCCGCCATTATTGACTATTTTTCGTGTACCACCAACCAGCAACTCGCGTACCACCAGTGGTACGCATACCACAGGTTGGGAAACACTGATGTAGAGTATTAACGTGTGATTTCTGAGGAATAACTTTTTTTAAAACATTTCGACACCAAACACTAAAACTATATATTAATACAAATAAAGATGTAATTCTTTATGTTAACTTTTTTAAATGTATTTTTAGCAAACCAAACATTAAAAAAAAAAACTTACAAATCACTGATAGAAAACATTTAGTACAAGAAACAAATTTCATTTTTATAATACAAGAAATAAATTATTATAAGTAAAAATAACTCATCACCAGTACATAATTATGCATATGTAAATCTTTTTTTTTATTTTACTGTTTTGAATTGGAGTGAATTTTATCAAAGAAACTCATAAAACAGAAGTTGTAACTATTTAACCATATATGCTGGATAAATAGTGATCAGAAACTATAAATACTCTGTTCAAATATAAGCAAAAAAACCCTGTATAACACAATTGAATGAAACTGATAAAAAGCTTGGAGCTATCTAGTGTTCACTTCAACCTTTTTTCAAAGTGTAGATGAAACTGGAGAACTAATAAAAATGAATCCTACATTTCAGGGTTCTGGATTTTAGTGATAATTATCCTGTAGTGATTAGAAATAAGCACATTTTAAAAAAATATATGATCCCTCATTTACACAATACTTATAAAAACAAATTTAATTATTCTATTTCACTGTTGCCATATATTATAAACTTGAGCAATAATTAGATATTTGAAGATAGCATTTATTAAATTCATATCCAGATTATATTCTTTTTCAATGGAAAAACTAAAACTGTATCTAGTTCACTTGGATTTTTATATACAAAATAATTGGATCTAGTAAATCTGGATCTTTTGGATCCAAAAAATCCAGATACTAAGATCCAGTTCCCAAGGTCGTCAATGACAAACACCATAAACTACAACCTAATCTGAGAATACAGGCAAAATAAAACTAGATATAAACTTAATAAGAACTACTTTTAAATATTTGTTGACAATCATAGCTTACAATAGGTGGCAGCAGTGAAGTAAAATAAACAGATTATAATGGCTTAAGAATTTCCCTTTTTTTGATAATTCTGTTAGAAGTTTAATTTCTTTTCTTTCATAATTGTGGAGTTCTCCATAAAACCCTGTCATGATCTTAAGTTGATCCTTTCATGTTTCTAAGAAGTATTGGCTTAAAGTCAATATTATATTTTTATGGAAAATTTAATTAATTTACCATTTCAGATTTGCATTTTTCATCAATATTAGTTTGTATAGTTTTCAATGAGTTTTAGGAAATGCACTGTACAATGAATAATGATAAATAAAACAACAATACATAAAAGCCAAATCATAAGCTAACAACTCAGTATTTGCAATCTGGTTTTTAAAGTGAAAGTTCAGCTTCGATTCTAAATATATAACATTGCAGTATTTTTAGAAAGAATTATTGCACACTGTATTGTTTCCACATCCACTGTAGTTTTCTAATCCCAACACAAAATTGAGTACTCAGACACTGTAAAGTTATGTTATCACATGATTGTAACGCTTCAAATAATTTGAGGGAGGGGCTTTTCTTCACTTTGTAAATAGTTTTATATTTATAAATTATCTAAGCATAACATAATAAAAATATTTATATTTATTTAAAATAAATTATATATTCAAAATAGAAAATGAATTACTATTGATTAAAAAAGAATAAAAGTGATGCTTATATAGACAAATCATCTTTACAAAAATCAGTTGTTTTTCAAAGTACTTTAAAGGGGCATAATTAGAAAGAATTTATCTAAATGAATCAATAGTCAGTTAAATCAAAGCTGAGACAAGGTCTTTCTAATCTGCACAATTTACAAATCGTTTTTTTAAAACTAATAGACAAAAAAAGTTTGGATATGGTAAGCCTTACAGATGTTTTCAAATTCCATTATAGGACACACATTGGAAAATGTAAAAAAAACTAATATCTAGTTGAACTGAAATGTTCTTAGAAAAATCATTGTGATCAAACTGGCATAGAGTCTCTTTTAAGTGATATAAATAACAAAATCAGATACTAATAATAAACATGAAATAAAAAAATATTTAAATAACATTATAATTCTTGAAGAGCATTAAGAAAAAAGGAAAAAGTGGAGACAACAAACTATAAAATAACTAATTGTTTAACAGGGCAGAAAGGTTCTTTTTTAAAAAATAATAAAATGACTTTGATATTTAACTATATATTAACAATACAGCCTTAGCAGAACAAATGTAAAAACACTTATAAATAATATTTAAATAGAGAAAAAAAGGGTTGACTAGTATAACATAGAATCCATAAGTTTAGAGGATCTGCTTTCTTTTATCAAAATTTTTAATTTTTAACACAATCACATTCTTCAAATATCAACTATCTTAGATATTAGAGTAGATAATCATATTTTTCCAATGATATTGTAGATAGATATATTTTTACAAATGCATTTATAAAATCAATGTAGAGAAGATATCTCCCTCGAATTATATACTGGTATTTTTAGACATCAGATTTATTTTTACTAATGGAAATATGTAATCCTTAATAATATCAAGTTGCATGTTTTCAAATGAGCATGAATACCAAATAATTTATTTAAATCTATTATATCCCACTTAGTATATCAGAAAATGCAGGTATGCACACATGCATAGACTTTCTTTCATAAATATTAACTTTTTAAAGTTTTAAATTAGAATTTCTAAGAGCATGATAACTTACAATTACATATTTAAGAACTATCTCAGAATCCCTCTATGGATATTTTATCCAACTTCTATTCTCATCTTAACTTGTCCCTCATCAGTTACTCTGTTTTTATGCACCCTTATATCAGGATATGATGTTTCACATGTCCGATTATATTTTATTTTAATCTCTTACAAATAAATGTATTCCCTCTTGATATTTTATTTTTTAATATTTTTAAAAATGCATTTATTAATGTGGATATACAGAATTTCAAAGTCTAATCAATCTATTCTGCATCATTCACACATTAGAACCTACCACCCTTACTGCCTGCATGATATGAAATATTTAGATTTTTTTTTTGCCTTTTCTGTAATCATTAACAAACACTAGATCTATATACTCAAATATTTCATTTTATAGCTCATATTCCAGTTATTTGTCTTTTGTTAGTTTCGTTGATAATATCTAACACCAATTTATATATGTTCATTAATAGTTAGCCAATATAGAAAAAGAAAAGATATAACAACTTTAAATATTAATTTTATAAATAACTCTAAACTTAAAAGTTTAATCATCAATTTGTTTATGGACACTTACACGTTTTTAATTTATATACTTTTGCTAAATAAAAGCACTCCACAGAAAAATAATAAAGCCATGATTAGAGGTATTTTTTGTATGTTCACACTATAAAAGTAATATTTTTTTGTAAGAATTGATAATTTTGAATATTTTCAATAAGTTAATGTTTTCAAATTGTGAAACATATTTTTCCCCTTTAAAAACTTAACAAAAGGTTAATGAAGCTAAATCAAAGACTTTTGTTATTTTTGATTTTAAGAATATTGTTTTTCCAACTCTTAATCATTTTTAAAAAGTAACTTAATTAATTAAAAATAATTTATGAATAGAAATCAACTCATTGACTATAATTTTTATAAAATATATTTTTGATGAAATGAATGTTTAAAATTTCATACTATCATGTCATTATTTGTTTATTATTAATCAATTAGTTATTGAATAATTGTTTTAAAAATATTTTTAGTCTTAATTTCTTTATTCTATTCATTTCCTGTTTAAATAAATTGTGTGACTTTATTTCATGGCAGCATAATGTTCTAGGATTTTTTTAATGATCCTAATAAAAGTATTTATTTATAGTAGTGTAAACCTACGAATTATTTAAAATGAGTTATAATAAGCTGCTTTATTTATTTATTATCTCTTACTCACAATAATAGTTTATAGAGTTTTTGCTTCCTGAGCTAGAGTTATGCATAGCAGTTGGTTATATGGAGTAGGGATTTATGTTTAGTGTCATATGAATCCTAATGATGATGATCCTGGTTAGTGCAAAAAAGATATCCTTTAAAGTCCATGCCCTACATTTAATTTTATTTATTATTTTTTAGAAATTTAGTTTATAGTTGGACAGTACATAAATGCTACTAAGTGGCCAGAGCATTGACAATGGTTGGAAGGTTTTTATTATTTCAGCATCATTTGAGACTTCTTGTTGTATTTTGATGGTGTACTGCCTAAGTATGGGTATTCAGATAATTATTGATTGTATTCTTGTCTTAGGTTTGGCAGTGACTAAATAATTAGCCTGGTCTATAGTGGACCACTTTCAAACACAGTCACAAAATTGACCATTGAATTATTTTTATTGTTGATATAATGATGAATGATTATTACTTTTGTGTAATGCTGGTGAACATATACTCAGATCTGTGCTGATCTCCCATGCTCATTTCTTTTATATTTAATTTTATATTTGGGAATGAAGATGCTTTCCCATCTCCTTGTAATTCAGCTCTAGTATGATGTTCTTCTATAAAAGGCTACCCAAATGTGGGGCATTATAACCTCAAGTTCTCTCTTATTAACCCCCAAATTTTCCAAAGTGTTACAATTGGCAACCAATTGTGGGACCAACTGAAACCCCATAATTTTCCATACTGCTACAATATATATATATATATATATATAGTAACCGGACCACCATACAACCCCTTTATCATCTTGGTTGTAACAATTTCTGGATGAGCATATTGTAGGAAGGAACCATTGATTGGCTTTCCCCAATACAGATGTCACCCCCCCCTACAACAATATTTCCTGCTCATCAGAGAATGTAGCACCATAGAGACTGGAAACATCTAGAAATTTCTGTGCTTGGTTTCCCAAATGGCACCACTAGAGTCCCATCTCACTACAACCTGACTTACCTAGGTCTAGTTATGCCAGACATAGCTCAGGAGGCATGAAATTCTCATGAACAAAAGCAATGAATAACTAGTGATGCAAAAATAGAACTGAACAACTAAAATTAATTTTAAGTAACAATAGTTTTATTAACAATGATATTGATAAGTCCTTCCAATAAAGTTCATCATTTATTTCAAATGAAGGCTCATTTCAATTTATCTTGTGTGAAGCAGTCAAAAGGTCTTTTATCAAGTAAATGTCTACCATTACTGCATGAATATTTTTAATGATTTGTTCCATATCTGTATATCCTTTTTAGGTAGCTAAACAGGTAAGATGAGCAATTCCAGATCTGTGGATTATTGATAATCCAGCCAAGTATAGATGTGTATTTATATGTGTAAGTTTCATTATTTTATTCAGACACAAACAATGTGCATGTAAGCATAGCATTTCATTATTTTTAAATTTATCACAGGTAGGTAAACAGGTAATATAAGCAATTCTGGATTTTTTGGACTACTTATAATTCAGTCAAGTATAGATGTGCATTTATACATGTAAGTGTCATTATTTTATTTAGACACAACTAATATGCATGGAAGCATTTGTAGTCTTCATTTAATTATTCTAGCATGAATATTTGTTATTTTGTGGACTATTTATAATCCATTCAAGTATAAATGTGCATTTATATGCGTAAGTTTCATTATTTTATTCAGAAACAACCAATATACATGTAAGCATTTGTAATTCATATAGCATCTCATTATTTTAAATTTATCACAGATAGGTAAACAGGTAATATAAGCAATTCCAGATTTGTGGACTATTTATAATCCAGTCAAGTATAGATGTGCATTTATATGCATAAGTTTCATTATTTTATTCAGACACAACCAATATGCATGTAAGCATTTGTAATTCATATAGAATTTCATTATTTTTAAATTTATCACAGGTAGATAAACAGGTAATATAAGCAATTCCAGATTTGTGGACTATTTATAATCCAGTCAAGTATAGATGTGCATTTATACACATAAGTTTCATTATTTTACTTAGACACAACCAATATGATGTAAGCATTGATAATCTTCATTTAATTATTCTAGCATGAATATTTATTTGGTTTGCCACAGACGTATATATTTTATATATAAGTTTATCAGCAGTTTCATTTATAATCTTAATTTAATTATTCTAGTATTGAAGCAGTCGGATCTGAGTTCGATCCTAGCTTCATGTTATTTACCCTAATACTAACCTTAAATTTCCGATGCAATGGGGCTTTATACGTTCAATCCACGCTAATTTCCATAATGAATAACTTATTTCAAATGCGTAGCAAAATTAATTAGTGTAGTTTAAAATTGATCAATTCTCTAAATAAATTCATGATAAAATATTCATGAATTTATATATATTAAATTGCGTGGATTGTGCGTATATATATTTGTAAATATTAAATATATATAATTGTTCGAAAGTTTCATTGCGTCGGGAATACTTGTTTTTTTCACCTTTAAATAATTTGTAAAGTTTCGGTGATTAAAAGCTACATTCCTTCGATAAGCCTTAAAATTCTTAAAAACAATAGTAAAGCTTTATGAATTGGAAAAAGATAAGGATTCATTTTTCTAATTAAATCATTTTCAGATTTTAAGAATTCATTTTCAATTAGAGAAGGAATTCAAGCTAATTAGTTTGAAAGCCTTATCGAGGGAATGTATTTGAAAACAACTAATTATAAAAAAACACATTGATAATAAAATGAGCGCTAGCCGGAGGCATCAGTGAACAGTATATATAGCCCTGAAAAGTCAGGAAAAAGAGAGTCTTTGTTGTAAAGTAGTACAGTGAACTCTGTGCGTGTTAAATTGTATTCATCATGATAGAGGGCTAGAACATCAGGAATCTGGCTACGGTTCCATGAAGTCCCTAGAAATCTTCAATGGTGCTGCTGAATCCTTCCGGACTGATCAGACTGCTAACGTCATGAAAAGCTACTAAAAATGCTGTTCCAATAATCAACCAAATGGTGCCTACATTTCACCGACTTGGATGTGTAACTTAAGAACCTAGCATGGAAGGGTAATATATTTCTCATGAACTCTAAACTCTCTGGCCAGTTTGAACTTTATTTTACACTCCTTTTTAAGAGCTCTTTATTCTCTAATGTAAAAATCTTTCTAACACCTTTTATTTACGCTATTGTAAATCTATATCTTAATTCTTTAATCTCTAGTCTTTAAACTTTTCTCTTCTTACTTGGCGGTTCAGTTAATATATATATTTGTGTGCTTTATTAATGTTCGTTTATTTAAAATTATATGCCAATAATCTCTCGACTCGATGAGCTCCTTTGTTCTATTTGCCTCACACAAATCATATATTAATTTTAAATAGTAATTCTCGCCCATTAGAACTAAATTTATAAGTTCTATCAATCATCGAGTCGAAAGAAATATTACATGTTTACTATTTTTATAATTGGCTAATAATCAATTATTAGCTCCGTTTTACCTATGTCCCCAGCTCCTATCTAATACACTGTAACGAGCACAGACGTTCGTTACATTGTTGTTTTTTTTCATTTATTAAACATGAAAGTAAATTAAAAAGTTCGCATTTAAAAATTTTCTTTTAGAATTAAAAATTGAAATTAAATATCATCTTAAACTCTGATATATTAAATCGCACAGATATAAAAAATTATTAAAATAAAACTGTATTAAAAATAGAAAAGGTATTTTAAAAACAAAAACTTAAAAAGATTTGGAGATAAAATTATATCTTTAAATTTATCTTTAAATATATCTTGGATTTGGAAAACAGGTTAATTAATCAGAAATGGAAATGATAAATTTAATTAGTCAAATGTAAACCAGCCTTGGGCATTTAAATGTAAAAATACCGGTCAGATAGGAAAACAATAGAAACTGTTAGCAAATAAGAAGAAATCCCTATGGAATCGGACCGCAGCGAAAGGACCATCGCATCGGTGACGTAATGTAAATTCAATCCTTCACATTAATATAAAAGGAAAATTTGGAAATTATTAATCAGTGATTGGAAAATGATTATTACGATGTGACAGATAGATGTTAGTGCGGAGGTGCGGGAGAAGAGATTGAAGGACGCACGTTCAATCCCTTCAGTTTTGCTAGTAAAGAAAGAGAAATGAACTATCGTTTTTCTACATGGAGGACCAGTTAAAACAAAAATCTCCGGATGGATAAATAAATCGGCCTTCAGAATATTAACCTCTTTAGGACGGCGTGGGAATTTACGTTCATGGCAAGGGATAAAGTTTGACGTTTTAAAAATCGTAAGAACAATATTAATTTGAAAACACTAAGAACTTTAAATTTTAAACTTTTCTATATTTAAATGATTGCAATATGATCCTATCTGACCAAACTAAATTCTTTATTAATAGTGTTATTTGATGTATTTTTTTATTTATTTATGTAAAATCATTTCCATTTATTTATTTTTTATTCTTTAAGTTTTTATCATGATTTTTTTTTGTTCTTCGTTAAATTAATTATATAAATGTTAAACTTAAGTCGGGCGTGAATGGCTGTATAGATTTGTAAAGTTATATTAGGGGAGGGTAATCTTAGGTTATTTGTTTCGTGGTTAAATTGGGTCAATGGATTGGATATATTGGTGTGATTAGTAGATGTAATATTGATTCGCTACGGGCAGAATCGCTTCATACGCCGCACACTTCCATTTGCCTATGGAAGGAATTATAAGTCGGATACCGCAGTTCCTTTCTATGGAGTTTTTTGTTTTATTGCTCTTCTTTGCAGTTAGATTTAATATTCCTATCTCATAAGAGGCAATTTCTTCTTTTAACCTTTTGTGCTGCCGTATTTTATTACATTGAATACATCGATGTATCAGATGAATTGATGCCAGTTTGACTACGAATTTTAGCCTAAGGTTAAATAGGGATAGAATGTTTATTTTCAAAAGCAAATTTATGTGGTCTATTCATACTCGATCCTAAATAAAAATGCATTAAATTTAAGTTGTTTATAGACACTTGCATGGATTGTTTATCGGTTAACTATATTTGCGTTTTCATATTTGATCAAAATATATAGACATTCGATAAATAATGATACCTTACGGTGAGTATCTAAAATGTATTTATTCGGATGTCTTTTAAATCATTGGTGACAATGCAAGTATCTTATGGTGAATACTAGATGGGTTACTTATAAATTTCCCTCTGCAATTGCCAGTATCAATGATTTTATATTTTGATCGTTTATGTTTACTTTGAAATGTTTTTAACCGTGTAATCTATGTAACCGATCTATAGCAACATATTAAAACAAGCTTTCATAATCCCATCTGTGCGAACTTAATTAAAAATGTAAAATTAGAATATAATAGTAATTAAATGTAAATTAAAGTCAAAAATCAAAGTTAAAAATAATGTTAAATGTTAAAATGTAAAACTAATACTAAAATAATTTTAAATCTTAGATATATGTGCATAAATAAATGTTTGTATGCTAATTACTGGCAGTGGCTTATTTTATTTATTTTTTAATGTTGAAATCTAAGTAGATAAGATATTATATTATTTAATCTCTGCTATTCCACTGAGCTAGTGACATGGGCTAACGACCGGAATCAAAATAGAAAAAAAATTTTTTTTTTTGACTTACGTATCTGCCTACTTTATAAATTTTTCTAGGTTCAAATGCCTAGATGGCGCCCCGTAGTGCAGATTACGTTAAGTCAGGCTCCCCAACACCAAGGGTTGACTTTCTCCGGATCGTTACAACTGGCTTTCCCAATCTGGGGCCGATCTTTAATAAACCACAAATACCCTGAGCAAATTTTGTCAAAATGAAATATTTTTATCTGTTTACATAAAGTCATATACTTTAAATCTGATAAAAGCACTGCCAGAAAGAAATAGCACATATATTAAACACGAGAAAGTATAAATAATTCTAAACTGTATTTCGATTAAAAAGAAAGTCAAAAGGTTGCGATTGATATGTTTTTTTGTTGTTGTAATATAAATTATACTTTAATGTGTATAGGTGCGCACAGCCACGTAAGTTTATGATCGAAATGTGGTGCCTTACGATGAGTACCTTTGGGAATTACTTCAGTGTAACCCTATGTATGCATTTCAATCAGTCATAAATAAGTTGGTGGTGTTTATAATTGTGCGGCAAATAGACACGTTTAAACCCATTATTTCTTAAAACATATTTATCTCAATGCAACCTTATTTAAATAAATAATTTATAAAATTTGCTTGTCATGCCGTGTGTAAAAATAAAATGGATTAAAAAAAAAAAAAGTTAGAACTCTGGTCGGGAGGAGGTGAACGTAAATGGTCCTTGGAAAATGATAGTAAACATTTTTCTTTTTGTATATAGTCTTTTTGTAAAATTATTAACCGGATGTTTTGTAAATGTCTTTGTCAATCGTGTACCGTAATTACTAACCCTAAGTAAAATTTTTTTTTTTTTTGATCATTTTTTTTTTAAGTAACTTTACTGATATGTAACGAGCACAGACGTTCGTTACATTGTTGTTTTTTTTATTTATTAAACATGAAAGTAAATTAAAAAGTTCGCATTTAAAAATTTTCTTTTAGAATTAAAAATTGAAATTAAATATCATCTTAAACTCTTATATATTAAATTGACAGATATAAAAAAATTATTAAAATAAAACTGTATTAAAAATAGAAAAGGTATTTTAAAAAAAAAACTTAAAAGATTTGGAGATAAAATTATATCTTTAAATTTATCTTTAAATATATCTTGGATTTGGAAAACAGGTTAATTAATCAGAAATGGAAATGATAAATTTAATTAGTCAAATGTAAACCAGCCTTGGGCATTTAAATGTAAAAATACCGGTCAGATAGGAAAACAATAGAAACTGTTAGCAAATAAGAAGAAATCCCTATGGAATCGGACCGCAGCGAAAGGACCATCGCATCGGTGACGTAATGTAAATTCAATCCTTCACATTAATATAAAAGGAAAATTTGGAAATTATTAATCAGTGATTGGAAAATGATTATTACGATGTGACAGATAGATGTTAGTGCGGAGGTGGGGAGAAGAGATTGAAGGAGCACGTTCAATCCCTTCAGTTTTGCTAGTAAAGAAAGAGAAATGAACTATCGTTTTTCTACATGAGGACAGTTAAAACAAAAATCTCCGGATGGATAAATAAACGGCCTTCAGAATATTAACCTCTTTAGGACGGCTGGGAATTTACGTTCATGGCAAGGGATAAAGTTTGACGTTTTAAAAATCGTAAGAACAATATTAATTTGAAAACACTAAGAACTTTAAATTTTAAACTTTTCTATATTTAAATGATTGCAAATGATCCTATCTGACCAAACTAAATTCTTTATTAATAGTGTTATTTAATGTATTTTTTTATTTATTTATGTAAAATCATTTCCATTTATTTATTTTTTATTCTTTAAGTTTTTATCATGATTTTTTTTTGTTCTTCGTTAAATTAATTATATAAATGTTAAACTTAAGTTGGGCGTGAATGGCTGTATAGATTTGTAAAGTTATATTAGGGGAGGGTAATCTTAGGTTATTTGTTTAGTGGTTAAATTGGGTCAATGGATTGGATATATTGGTGTGATTAGTAGATTAATATTGATTCGCTACGCAGATCGTCATAGAACTTCCGTTTGCCTATGGAAGGATTATAAGTCGGATACGCAGTTCCTTTCTATGGAGTTTTTTGTTTTATTGTCTTCTTTGCAGATAGATGTAATATTCCTATCTCATAAGAGGCAATTTCTTCTTTTAACCTTTTGTGCTGCGTATTTTATTACATTGAATACATCGATGTATCAGATGAATTGATCCAGTTTGACTACGAATTTTAGCCTAAGGTTAAATAGGGATAGAATGTTTATTTTCAAAGCAAATTTATGTGGTCTATTCATACTGATCCTAAATAAAAATGCATTAAATTTAAGTTGTTTATAGAGTTTGGTGTTTTCGTAATATTTGTTTTTATGATAAAAATAGATTGATAAATAATATACCTTACGGTGAGTATCTAAAATGTATTTATTCGGTTCTTTTAACATGTGACAATAAGTATCTTATGTGAATACTACGGGGTTACTTATAAATTTCCCTCTGCAATTGCCAGTATCAATGATTTTATATTTTGATCGTTTATGTTTACTTTGAAATGTTTTTAACCGTGTAATCTATGTAACCGATCTATAGCAACATATAAAACAAGCTTTTATAATCCCATCTGTGCGAACTTAATTAAAAATGTAAAATTAGAATATAATAGTAATTAAATGTAAATTAAAGTAAAAATCAAAGTTAAAAATAATGTTAAATGTAAAAATGTAAACTAATACTAAAATAATTTTAAATCTTAGATATATGTCATAAATAAATGTCGTATGCTAATTACTGGCAGTGGCTTATTTTATTTATTTTTTAATGTTGAAATCTAAGTAGATAAGATATTATATTATTTAATCTCTGCTATTCCACTGAGCTAGTGACATGGGCTAACGACCGGAATCAAAATATAAAAAAAAAAATTTTTTTTTTGACTTACGTATCTGCCTACTTTATAAATTTTTCTAGGTTCAAATGCCTAGATGGCGCCCCATAGTGCAGATTACGTTAAGTCAGGCTTTCTCCGGATCTAATACAACAAAGGTTTATATATTCACAAAATGTTAAAATATTATTTTCTCGTTCCACTAATATTTATTAACTCAAATATAATGTTAAATGTTTTATTGCAAAAGGGCCGATAAAGGGTTAAATAGATTCTAATTCAACTTTTGTTATTTGTATTAAGATTCAGTAAGAGCAGATGATTAGGGCATAATTAATATAACTTACAAATACTTTCAAATAGCTTGTTAAAAGCCGTTTGACTTTAATTGATCAAGTTGTCCGTAGCATTCTACTGGGTTTTATTTTTCAAGATGACATCAAGTTCATCAAACGTTGCTGACCAGGGCAATCTTCCGCTGTTAGGCTGGTGGTGATCATATTCTCTTATTTAAATTTCTCAAGGAAGAAAGTACCTCCTTTCATATGCATTAGTCAAAGGGCATAAGACTTGTTAGATGCAAGCCGCCATAGGACTTCAATCATCGACTAGCGATCATATTTCAATTTTACTCTCTGCCTCGTAAGCCGCCAGTACCATTGCACCTCTGTTCCGGTAAAACCCGCTCCATGCTCGTAATTCGTGATGAAGTGATTTAAATTAAAGTCGAACAAATTCTCAAATATATTATTAATTCAATAAGTTTCAAATCAATTTTAACGTTATGCCCTAAAATAAGTTTTGCTCTTCATGAATAGATTTACGAACATGAAAATAAATCTCACATTCCACCGTAATAAAATTAGAAAAATCATTTCTGTTCTTAATGAATACCTTTATCGCTTTTATATTTTCGTTGGGGGCATAGACATAGATTCTATGTTGTGTAATAATTGTTGGCATATGATAAGGACCGCCACTCTTATTATATTTGTAAATTCTCTTAAAGACTAGAGGTAATTAATGCATTCTATGTTTTATGGAAACGAAACAAATTATTCTCATTAAATATTTTCTAACATACTTGGTTTCTCAGTTCATCATTCTTTTATAATTATTTCAATGTTAATACTCGCTGTCTGTGTTGGCAACCCGACCATACATATGATTCAATTTATAAAATTATTCAAAGTATATAAATTCTTAGATATTAGTGTTACTCATGAGTCTCTAGTCCTCACTAACCATTGAGCTAGTTCTTGGCGCATAGCACTGTGCCGTCGATTTCTGCTATCAGAGCTGTTGAGTTGGGTTTGAATTCAGTTTGGTTCAGCTGAGTTTGAATCCGATTTGACTTGCGGTGGTGGTGGGTTTCGACCGGTACAGTATATAGCAGAATATTTGTTATTTGGTCAGCCACAGAAGTATGTTAGTTGATCAGCAGTTTCATTTATAATCTTAATTTAATTATTCTGATATATAGCTCAGATGTTTATTTTTTAGTTAACATAGACATATAAGTTTGTTATCAGCATTTCCGTGTTGGTAGAGCATTTATAATTTTGAATATAAAACACAATGATTTCATATTACTTCATTAATTTTTTTATTATAAACTTTATTATAAAACTAATAATTGAATTATTATTATTTTTAATGCTTACCTTTTGACTTGTTGTTTTCTTTCAATAACAATGAGGCTTGATGAATGGCGCTGTAGACTGAGACTGGAGCTTACTTCATGATCATGGATAGAGAGAAAAAGCGGGCTAACCACCCATGTTAAATTGTTTTTTCATGGATATGTTTGATTTTTCTCTCTTGCTTTACTTAATAAAACTGATAAAAAACAAACACTCTCTGATAATCCAAATTTTCCAGCCTATTTATACTTTCTCTGCTTGTTTTATCCAATTCAACTGATAAAAAAACTATTCTCTCTCATAATAATCTGAATTTTCAAGCCTATTTATACTCTCTCTGTCCATCAGAACGGATTCACTTTTCATGACCCTTGCTTCAATTGGTGTTCATCCACATTCATGCCATTTCCCCCAGCTCATTAGCTATTCTTTTTGGCAGTGGAAGTCCATTTTCAATTATCTGGCTATGTGTTTTCAAATTCTAATTAATTTTAAATTTCTTTGCCTGGAGCAATGACTTAACACCTAAGTTATTTTGCCTTACAAATTATTTTTCTGAAATACAAAATAAGCTTATCTTTTTTTAATGTTTAAATATATTTTTTTTCTTTTTTACTTTATTGATTTTCTTTTTTGGATTGATGAATTTTAACCTTTTCGATGTTAGTTACGGAGACGCCACGTCTTTTGAAAAATTTTTGTCTGTATGCGACGCGATGTGATGCGTTTAATGGTTGCATGTGCCATCTCTTGGTCAATTTTGGTCGCAATTTCTTCATTTTAGACTTATTTGATAGGAAATTCAATGCTTTCAATTTTAGTTCTAAAAACATCCACATATAGCGTTATACTTTTTCAAAAAAATCAATAATTTTGACAGCCGACTTGTTACACCCCTGTCTTTGTTCTCTGATTGGATACTACCAAATCTTCTAGGCGTGTTTCTAAATGACAGATTGACAAACGAGCAACACTAACAAAGACAATTCACATTATACACATTCGTAATGATTTTGTTGTAATAATTACATTTATTGCAATTTTTTATGTTCACAAATAATAAAATATAGTTCTCTATCAAAATATAAAGTTTGACTCGGAAAATTTTAAATATTAGAAGAAAAATACATTTGGAGAAATATCCATAACAAAAAATAATTATTGCTACATAACGTAATCAGGAAATTCCTAAGGCGTGTTTCTAAATGAAGATTCAGACACGACAACGAAGCTGTGTACGTTCGTAATTGAAGTAAATAATAACATCTATCGTAATTTTTTACATTCATAAATAAGATTTGATGTTACTTTATGGAAATATAAAGTTTGATTTGGAAAATTTTAAATTTTACAAGAGAAATAAGCAAACTGGAAATAAAAAGAGAATTACTCGACCGCTGTTGATCTGAATAACGGCACAATCATTGGTTGAGTTATAATTCTTTTGTTTTACTGCTAACTATTTTTTACACATTTTTTTAATATTTTTTGACAGTTATTAACATTATTTTTATTTTTTTGTTACATTTAACCAATTTGAATCTAAAATTATTTAATTTTTAGAAGCTGAATTAAAAAAATTCTGTGTATTTTAGATTAATATTTTAACAAAAGAACTGATTGCAAATGACACAGACCAATCACATTGTTCTCAGATTTAAGTAGAGGGCCACTAGCTAAAAGAATCAGTTTAAGTAGAGGGCCAATAGCTAAAATCTTCAGTGAAAGGGTTAATAAAGAAAGATGTATACTTTCTTTAATTGCACATTTAAACGTATTTGTTTTCTTTTTACTTTTTAATTTAACCAAATTATCTTTTTTTTTTTATTGCAGTCAATTTTCACGATTTGTTTCTTTATATTTTTAGTTTTCCTTAAACATTATTCTTTTCTTTTTTTTTAACAACAAGTCATGCTAGTCTTTTTAATTGGGGGGGGGGGGGGTCTTCTGAATATATACATGGAACAGTATATCTGTTTCAATATATATATATATAAGGAACTTAAATTCAGATTTTCAAACTCCCCCTACAGCTATTCAATCCATCTTATACAACTGATACACATGACCACACCAATATATGTATTTTGTTCTGAACCAACACTCATCAGTTGGTCCAGATAACCATCTCCAACACATATCCACAATCACTACTCAGCTTATATTAAGATAGTAAATCTTCAAACTTTAATGGATAAGCTTCAATCTTCTCCACTCCCAACTCTTCAGCCATCAATATCATTAAAAATCTGAGGATAAAATACTTAAAGCCCTTGATGATACCAATATTATTGTCCACCCATGTTGACATTATGTCAATCTGACCCCTCACATATAGGAATTCAATATTTCCATTTAACAAATTGAGCACTTGTTATATATGTGTATAGGAGATGGTGATCTGAATCAACTAATAAGTGCTGGTTTAGCACAAAATACATATATTGGATATTATTTATCCTTTTCATACATATGTGGTCATATGCATCAATTGTACAAGATGAATAGAATAGCTATTGGGAGTTTGAAAGTCTGAGTTCAATTCCCTTATAATTACATTAAGTTTAGTATAAACAATATACATGTATTTAAATATTACACATTCAGCCTGCATTTTACCAATCCCCTTCTGTATAATTAAATGGACATATTTAAGTCCTATGTGTGAGAGGTCAGAATAACTTAAGGTCAACATGGGTGTGATAATAATATTGGCATCATCAAGGGCTTTGAGCATTTCATTCTTGAATTTTTAATGATATGGATGGCTGAAGAATTGAAGAGTGGAGAAGACTAAAGCTTGTTCATTAAAGTTTAAAAATTTGTTATCTTAATATAAACTGAGCAGTGATTATATATGTGTGTGTGTGTTGGTGATTTGGATCAACTGATGAGTACTGATCTATCATGAAATACATAAATTGGACATCATTTATCTTTTTCACATATATGTGGTCATGTGCATCAGTTGTATAAGTTGGATTAAATAGCTGTGAGGAATTTGAAAGTCTGAGTTCAAGTCCCTTATCATTACATTAAACTTTAGTATAGACAATATATATGTATTTAAATATTATATATATAAATTATATTTAGTTTTTAAATTCAAAAACAATAAAATTACCCAGAATAGGTAAATAGTACAATAAATTTATATAAATATTATATATATATATATCACTATATGATGTGTACATTACCTTTGTTTGAGTTGATATTATGTGAGTATAAAAGTAATTTTTTTAATCTGATTATTTATGAATTTATTTATTTTAATGTATAATAGTATAATTTACAATTTATATGTTATATATAATGTACTCTTTAAAATATACTGGGAATTTTTTTTTTTTTTTGTATTTGTTAAATTTAATAGATAAACAGATATAGGAGTCTCTTTCTTTTTATTAAGTGGATCCAAGATGGGCACTTAATTTGGGAGCAAAACAAGAAACTCACTACAGTATAGATATTTAATTTGTGTTGAATATTAGCATTATGATTTTTATGCTATGAAGTATATGAAGATGGGCAGTGCTAAAAATGGCATCCATATTTTATTTTAATGTATCAAAGCATAGATATCTAGTTTGGATACTTATTTAGAATTGTACTATACTTATTTCAATGCCACTAGTTAGAGCAGACTGAACCTAAATTTATCAAGTATATCAGCTAACAAAAAATTTGAATATATAAAAGTAACACAGGATTTAAGCCATATTTTAAGCTTAAAATTGAAATATGATAATACGCAAACGCATATATATATATAATATTTTAAAAGTTATTATAACAAAAGCAAAAATCAGTAAATAATTTATTTTGATACTTATTACTTATATAAGGCTAAAATCTCAGTACATGCACCTTGAGTGCTTAATTTTAGCAAGAGAGACCTCTCCAAATCATAACACAAGATTCGACTTTATAAAGATAAGAGGGTCCCTCTTATCTCTCAACCTATTTTCTTAATTATATAGGCAAATCTAAAATATTTTGATTTGGGAGCATGAAGCTAATAAATTCTTCACTGATTAAGTCCACTATTTCTGTTAAAATTCAATAAATAACATACTTTTTTTTTGCTTAAAACAATTATCTATATAATTCATAGTTGTTATTTTAAATTTGAATTTATAATTTTTTTAATTAATATGAATAATTCATTAATGCATAATCATTTTTTAGCCTCATACATATTTGAACCTGAGATATTATTGTTTGATTGTAGATATTTAGTAGAGAGGAGTATATACTTGCATAACAGAGAACTGGATTTAGCCATGGCACTCAATTGGAATTTATATAACATATTTAAACACACTCATGTATATTTAGAAAAGATATGTCTAAAAAGCACATGCTATTGATTATATAAAAGATCTAATAAATATATCATAAGGAAACATTTTAGCTAAATTTGAACTCAGACATCCTTAGTTAGATTAAATGTTGTTTGGATGTAACAAAATTTCCCTTTACTCCAAATAGCATTGATGTTTGCATTCTTTCTCTCTCTACAAGGCTCTCATTGCTTACTTATACCAAATTTTCAGTTACAATTTAACTTACACAATTAGTAGTACTTGATAATAGAAGATTGTTAAATATAGATTAATAAGCTACAGCAACTACTTCCTTATCTTCTTTAAACATTAACAATTACATTATATGAGAGAACAGCACAATGGACTTAATTTCTATTTTTAATGATAGTAATACTTCATATTTTGATTTAAAGAGGATGATATCGGCAAGTAAATAGATACCCGTCCATTCCTAGCTGAAGTTTATAATACTGATAGAAAATTGCTCAAAGTCTTGCCTTCATTTCATTAGTAATTGCTGGTGAGTACACTTGACACATTTTCTTATTGAATGATATTGGAGAGGACGTAATCTTGTGATGGGTTATTTAAATGAGATTTTTTTTTTTTTTGTAGTTGATTAGTTATTATTGCGTTTAAATAATTTTTTTATACATCTTATTCCCTTATCATAATCAAAAGAAAAGTGTGATTAACATATATATATAAGTAAGTATAAATTAACTAAAAATTTCTTTATAAGTTTTTTTTTTTTTTAAAAAAAAAAAGATTTATAATGTTTCTATAATTCATTGGGGGAAATGTCCACGCAGATACATACTTTTTAAATAGAAGTTCCTTATGTTAGAGTTTGCAAAAAGAATGTCTCGAACTTTTTTCTCTCTTAAAAGCTTCTTTTACAGTAGAGCCATCTGACAGCTAATAGAAAACAAAATACTCTGATTTATGGTCCTGAATTCTCCTCATAACTAAGTTACAATCTTTAAAAAGCTATCTATTCTAAAGGCTTTTCAAAATGTCGACTGGCTTGTATTTATGATCTGGACAGAAATCTAGTAAAAGAAGTTATATTTGAATGCATGTCACATCCATCTTGGGCCTGTTTCGCCAATAAATGATAAATTTAACAGAAAATTCTGGCATGTGCACATTTTGATAAAATAAGATTGAAATGAATACTTCTCTCCTTCGAAAAATTGTATATTTTATATACGCACATGATTTATAACAAGAAAAAAAAAGCATCTATTCTTTTCAAAGAAATGTGATAAATATGCTTACTGTCTAAATTATTTCTTTTTAATAAAAGTATATTATATATATACGCAATGCACACATGAGTGTTTATCATCAACTAATATATTTGCAATATTGCATAAAGATTATATTGTAATTAGCTTTCAAGTAAAAAAATAGTGCTATAGAAATTAAATTTTCCATAATTCAGTAACTGCAGCATTCGGTTCGCTCACTCGATTCGAAATATTCTCGTAAAGATGAGTGAAGTTCATCTAAAGCTAAATAAATTCAGAGATTTCTAACTATCAGCCCTTCTCAGTAAAAAATACAATTATGCCCTGTAGTCTTAGACAATTAATTTTCATGCTGCTAAATAATTCAAATTCAATAATTCTGGCTTTTACAGTCTTAAAACTCTGAAATTATATTAATAACTATATTTTAGAGTGATCTCAATTATGTATAAGCTGTAGATAAATAAATAAAGGATATAATAAGACAGAATAAAACAAGGATTTCTCATAGTTTACATGATACGTTTAGTAATAGAGAGATGTCATGTCACTGTTACTGTAAAATATAAATTAAATGTAAAATAGAGAAATCATTTTGTTATTTTAAATATATGCATAAATAAAGTGATCACGTAAAAATCAGATTTCATACGTCTAAAAGTGTTCTAGAAATAAACAACTTGATTATTAGCAGTGAAAGTTAACTCACTGGTATTCACTCAAATTGCAAAAACAAAAATAATTATAGTCTTTCATATTCAAGATTCATTACAATCAAGACACTAATATAAACAAAGGTCACGGTTGATATCAGGAGCATACTGTCTATTAAGACTGCCATTGAAAGTGGTAATTTCTCCATCATTAGATTAGCCTTTTTTTTTCATATTCGGTCTGGATTGTCAGGTGCCAATTGATTTTCGGTCAAACTATCCTTAGTGCCTAGCAGGCCTACATCTCAATAATAAGGGAGATTAAGGACAGAGATAGAATGCTACCCCCCTCCAGCTTTTTCAAGATATGTGGGAAAAGGTTCTTTTTGTGGAATAGACCAATAGGGGTCTAATTGAAGGAACATATGAATGTAAGGGAATAATTTTTTTTTTATCCTACAGGGAAGGACAATTTACTTGTAACTCAAAGTCAAAAAGGAAAATATATGTAATCTTAATGTATTAATGAATACATGATAATAAAATTGTTTATTTTGGAAGAAAAAGTATGATATTATAAAATATATAATATAACAATAGAACGTTAAATATTTATTAGTTTTGAAAATTTATTATATACTTAATCTATATTTATTTTAAATTCTAAATTTTTTTATTTTATTTAGATTTTGTAGAATTCATATATGGAATACTGGATTAACTATTTATAAATATAATCAAAAAGATTTTTAAAAATGACTTAAATTGCCGATTATCTTTTCTATCAGAACACATTGAAAAGTAATGAAGGCATTACTCATTATATTGCCAAATTTTAATTACTCTGTGGCTAAAAATAGTATATACTCATTTATCAATCGATAGCTTGGCTAAGGCAGAATATCTGAAAAAAAAATTGTAAGACTTTTGGAGGCTGAAAGATATAAAAGATATTTTCATTATTAATAAATAAATGTAATAAGTGCGCTTATAAGCAACTACAGAGAAGCTTGTTATTTCTATAAATTAAGGCTTAAGGTCTTTGAAAATAACAAGCTTCTCTATAGTTACAGTACACTTATTACATTTATTACATTCCGTATATAAACACATAACGTCATTATTAATAAATGTAATTGTCAGTATGTTTCTAAATCATCTCCTGATCATGGATTTAGCTATTAAAATTAAAATATTCTAGTTGGTATGTCAAAAATGTAATAATATTTGATTCCTGTAAACTCTATTTGATAATATCCATGAATAAAGTTGGTGATTTGTCTGATGAAAATTATTAGCAATAAAAACTTTACTGAATTGACCAAATTTTACAATTCATTCTCCCGATTTATTTATGCTTCCAAATCTGTAATTTGCAGTGGAATTTTTTTCTTTCTAGTTTCAAGTAGATACTTGAACCACCTAGACCCTGATTTTAAAATATTTTATCTTATTCTTCATATTCATTTGTTGAAAACATTGGCTTGAAATATAATAATGTTGAATGGGTATGTACAAAACATAATTGATATCAGTTGATCATTTTCAGAATTACAAATGATGTTACTACAATATTCTTTTTGAAAATGAGACTTGCCATTTCTTCATTGCTGTTCATAGACTGAATAATAATATGATTTCCTGATCCAAATGTCCCAGTTTAGTTTACTTTTTTCTCCATTAAGATATTATTAAATAAGTAATTAGCACACCATGTTTTAGATTTTCCTTTTCCAAATAGTTACATCAGTAATTAAACAAAGAAAATGTCTTAATTTAATAATCTCTCTCAGGACAGAAATATTGAATATTATGTTTAACTTTTTTTCATTAATATGTTAAGTGCCTTATGACTTAAAAATTCAAATCTCAACATTATAATATATGAATGGTATATTTAAAGTGGTTTGATTATAGAATGTGAAAATAGCTTAAAATGTCTATCTTCATTATAATTTGAAATGTTTTGTTGCTGAAATGATTATTAGCAACTATCACCAACAGAAAAAGTAAGACTATAATTATAAGAGCAAACTATAATCATAATACTTTAGTTCTGTCACCTATTGTAAGCTTGATTAATCAAAGAACAGTTCATGATATTATTTATTAAATCCTTACATAATGAATAAGCAAATATTAAAACATTTAATAACTAAACAGCTTGGGGTTTGAACTATAAAGAATTTATTTGAAGCCAAGTATTTTTGATACCGTATAATATCATAATCATAGCATAATACAAGTGGAGAGGGTTGTCATCCATAAATAGTGTAAGTGTTGAATAATAAATTGGAGTGAGTCAAAATGAATGTCAATAATGGCTGCCTATGGTACTGAATATGCCAAATATACTGCATTGTGATATTAAATTTAGCAATCTGGATACCTGATTATAAAAATAAAAAGCCTAGATATTTAACAGTAATCAAATAACAAATTTTATTAGTGTTCAGAAAAAAAAAAATACAATAAAAATTCAAGTTGAATGAGCTAGATTTAAAAAACAAAATGTTACATATTCATTTTGTATATAGATATTTCATACCTCTCTAATCTAGGGATGATTAACCCAGAATAAATCCATAAATGTTTTTTTATTTCATCTTATAGTTTGTCCTCTGTAAATTTTGAAGCTTTGTTATTAGTAAAAATTATTTCCATCAATGAAATTGTTAGGAAGGAAAATAAAAACATTTCTGAATGATTCATATTTGAAAACATTCTTCTTAACTCCAAACATCAACAATCTTATGAAAACAAAACAAATTGAGAACTCTATTAAAGTAAGCAATATACCCTTTTCTTCAGTACTACATTATTATAATATGTAACATTAAATATTACAATCTATATCAAAATATATTTTTTACAAAAATTGAATATTAGCATAAAAGTTTTATGGTATGAACTTATAGGCAAAAAAAAAATGAAACACTACTATAAATATTGGATAACCTACCTTATAAAGAGTGTTCTCCTATCCACATTCTTAGACTAGTTTCTGGATTATGTAATTTGTCAATGGAGTTTTGGATCTATATTTAGTACACTTAATGTTTGGGGGGGGGGGGAATTAAAGTACTTCTCAGCCAGCATATCATCTTAATGTTTTGAATCTGAGGCAACTTACTTGCATAGCTATATAGATCTAACATCAATTCACCAACTGTAAATTTTAAAGACTTAATTTTTTTTAATAATTCCTTTGACAGAATTGTTTTAAATCCAAATATCTGGATGGAGTTTTAATAAGCATTGTAATCTAGCATAAAGTTATAGTTCTAATTTGCAAAAGGTGTTAAAATTAAGTAATGTGAATAGCATTTGTTCCTGAGAAGCATTGTAACAGATGAGTCATATGTTTTTGATAGTAAGATTATAAATATAATAAAAAAAAATACATACCATTTTTATAAAAAAAGTTTTAGAAGAGAAAGAGTAAAACACATTATAAAATAGAAAGTTTAAACAATGGATTACTGACAGTAGTTATAAGCCATAAAAATATGGATCAAAAATGCACTTATTATCCATGTTCATTTTCATAATACAAAATAATGATTTAGTAATATTTTGTAGATTTTGTTAAAATGCAACATGTTTATCAAATGTTAACAGAATGATTCTTTTCAGATTTGTATAAAAATAAATTTGTGCAATGACATAAGATGTATGTAGGATTGCAATTATGCAAACTCGAGATGCCAAATAAAATATATAACAAAAAATAGGGATTTCATATAATTTTGTATTACAAAATTGTATTATGAAGTAGACAGAAAATTAGAGAATGAGATGAGAGAGATAAGGTGTCTTGCCTTACCATTTGAGATGAATAAAATTTCTTTACATAGGTTAATATATGATCAATACTAGAATTATGATTAATCCTACCCATTGTTTTAAAAAATGGTTGGCAGTGCAATACTTGTGTTGAAATAACTGACATATTTAAAATGCTCCTTTGAGTGAAGACATAACTGGCAAAATCAGTACTTATCTTTACTCATTTTGAATCTTTTAAATGATATAGTATTGTACTGTAAAAGTATTAAAGTAATTTCCTAATCACATTATTTTCTATTGATAATAAATATAGAATTAAAACAGATCTGATTTTGTTATTGTCAATGTGTAAAATATTTATAAAGATACAAATATTCTATTTCCAAAAACACTTAACGATATATGATATGACACATATTATACAGATGATGTGAATGCTTCTTCATATATCATCAAAAATAGTCTAATTTTGGGGTTTCTATTTATCTTTTGATTCACAATAGAAGTATAAAATTACAATTCAAGATTATTACGAATAATTGAATTATAATTTTGTGTTTTATGACATCTAGACTTTTTGTTTATATTATGATCTTAATTTATATATTCATACTATACATTATAATGGTCGGGGAATATGAGCACTTTACCCTAGCTGCCATACAGGATGCCACTAGGCTATTTGAACCTAAAAAAATTATAATGTAGGCAGATACTTCTTAGGAAAGATCCAACTTTTAATTTTATTATTGACCATTAGCCACTAAGTCAAGGAGACACAGAGATTTAATATATAACTTATTAAATGTATTTCAATATTGAAATAAAAAATAAAATAAGCCACTGTCAGTAATAACACCCAAAAACATTTATTGTCGCACATATATAAATTTAAATTTGAGGAATAAATTAATCTTACTTTAATTTGTTGTTATTATTTTATACTTTAATTTAAAATCCACACAGATGGACAGTTTATGTAATTTTGTTTTAGAATGTTGAGTATAGATAAGCTACATAGATTATGCAATTAAGACTTTTCAAAACATCTAACCTCAGACTAAAAGTTTGCAGCTAATCCAACACTCTCTTCCTGATATACAAACGCAACCAATGCAATATGAAAATGTTAGTATATAACCACACTGACAGGAATGTGTGTCTGCAGTGTGATATCATTTAAAAGAAATGATCCTCATCCATTTACAGAAATGTGCATCTGTCTGATGAAGGATATAAAACAGTAAAGGAAATGCTTTGTATGGAGGGAGAGCAGTCTTTGCTGACTTATAGTCCCTATCCATAGAGCAAAAGGAGATCAATGTCACAGGGAATGCTCTGCGTACATTGCAATGTGATGGTTACATCTTTGGGGCCATGCATTCAGGTGAGCATGTTGACCTGTATGCTAACGCACTTCACATTACATTGATATAAACACCCATATATCCTTCTACCAGCATTGATTCAACTATGAAACAAATAGTCTGAAATTAAACCCTCTTAAACTAACATAAACATTAATGAATCTATGCAGCCATCTACACACAACTTTAAATTTAATAATTTAGTCAACAGAAAAAATAAAAAAAATAAAAATGGAAATGATTAGCAAACATATACATAAAAAATATTAGTAAGGAATTTAGAATTCTTTAAGTCAGATAAGAGTTCATACTTTAGGTTACTAATTGAAAGTTTGTTTAAAAGATCAATCTGTAAGTTCATATTGATAAAAGTTTATACTTCCCAGAGTAAGTATTTACGAATCCTCCTGATTGTGGCAGGTTTACGGAAGTCCATCCTAAGTCTTGCATTTGTGTAGATTGTTCTCTTTGAAGATAAAACCACTGCTTGACAATACTTGGGTCAGGAACTGAGGCCTTAGCTGGTGCATGCAAAGGAAACTAATTTTATTGCAAGACCCCTACATCATGGAGTCCGCAATACAGCTGCAAGATTAATAGTCAGATTAAAACAATCAATTATTTTTCTTTTTATAGTATTAGGCCTCCCTTATGGTCAATCTTTAATTTTTTTATATCTGTTATCTGACCTTACAATCATATAAGTTACCCAAGGGCTAGTTTGCTTTACATTCAATTATATTTCAATCATTTCCATTCACTAATTGCCATTTGTTTCTATTTTCTTTTATATTACTTAAAATAAAAATATTAATCTATCTTTAGATCTTTATTTTTTTCTACAAAAAAGTACTTTTACTTTTTTTTTTAAAGTTTTCCATCTGTGTAGTAATAATATACATGTTAAACATAACTCTTTTAATTTTCTTTTTAGTTTTTAATAAATCAATTTTATTTAAGATTTATTTCCCCCTTTATTTTAATTTTAAAATAATGTAATAGCATATGCATGCCATTACAACATATTCAAATGAACAATCCATTATTCACTTCAATAACTAAAAAAAATATTCTAAGAAAAATGTATGCAATTTTTTTTTTTAAAAAGGAACTAAAATAAGTGTTCAAAAACAGAACTAACTTTTCTTCTTATAAAATTAAGTGTTTTCTTTTCTCTTGATCAGATTAAAATATTACTTCCTTCAAATCCCAGGATTTTCACTATGGTTTATGAATAAAAAAGAATGAAACTATTAATAGTTAGTGACATCTAACCTGGAACACTTTTGAATAATACTTTGAATAACTCTTGCTGAAATGAAGAATTGTGCTTATTCAAATGGCAGCTACAAATTACAAGATTAAATTATCACCCTAAGCAAAACTTTTAATAATTGTTAGAAAGAAAGAAATGACAATTATTTTGTTTGGTAAGTCTTATATTTAAAGACTAATTTGTACATTATTTTAAAAATTGGAATTTGTAAAAAATGTTTGTTATCCAGATATTTTGAAAAAAAAAAAAAAAACGCGACTGTTTAAAAAAAAAGAGAGAAGAAAGTAATTTGCTCAACTATTATATATATATATTAAATTTCTAATAACTTCTCTTTATTTTTTAAAATTATTTTTGTTTTAAAAAATATAATTATACATCACACATGTTTGCTAAGTTTATGAATTTTATACAAATTATTAATTTAAGAAGAAAAGGTAAAGAAATAATGATAATCATGTAAATGTAATTTTCACATATAAATTACTAAGTCTCAACCATAATTAACAATATAATTATTTCCATTAGACTCATTCATTTTTAGTTAAACTTATATTTGATTACTAAAAATTGGATTTTATGTACATTGATTTATGTATACACACAATTCTTTGTTCAATGTTTAATAGTTTACACATGTTCACATCTATATGGAAGAATACATTCCTATTGGTTTAATGAGTCAGGGATCAATCACAGAATGAGTCATACCTGTATAAATTTTAGTTGTATTAAATTTGGTTTAGGACCAAAATATCACTCCTTATAATTATTGTGGGATCAAAAGAGCCACTCCTCTATAGTTATTATATAAGCAGTTTAGGATTAAGATCTTAAAAAAACATTCCTTATGATTTTTGTGATAAAGACATTGATGCCTATTCCCTATAAAGCATATGTATGTGTAGTACTAGAAGGATATATAAGTCAAAGAAATGTTTATATTTATGGATTCACACATGCCTAGAATTATATGTAAATTTATTGAATATTGTATAAAAATTGAAGAGTTTTGTTAAAGAAATAAATTGCATATCAATAAATTATTATACTTTGTAAATAAATTATTACATGATTTGTTAATTTTATTAAAGAAAATAAATTGTACATCAATTAATAATATGAATTGTTACTTAGTTTATATAAATGATTCTAGTCTATACTCTTTTTTAGGAGTAAATTATGTTCCCCATAATTTAGCCTGGAATTACAAATGGGACTATGTAATGGTTGCATTATTATATGAATAAAATATTGTTTTAAATATTATACATTCATTAGTTTATCTCCTGATGCTTAAAACCAGTTGGCACCTGTGTAAAGTATGACTTTGACTGAGTTGCTATGCTGATAAGTTAAAGGTTTATATATTTTTTTTTGCAATTACTATCAAAACAGCAATTGCTACAAAAATTGTGTGCTTACTGTGTAGACATGGAGCAAAAATTGAGGTCAAGAGAGGTAGTTTTAATTAGATTTGGAAAGATTAAAAATAATATTGATAATGTTTGGAAAGTGTTTCATTATACCATTTTAAATATAGAAGTAAAAAAAATTGTTGTGGGGGTGTTATTGTAAGGGGGCTTTACAACTAAGTTGTATGTAAGGTTAGATCATTTTTAGTAATTTTGCTACTAAAGTTTTTTTTTTTTAATTTAAGAAAGGAAATGATTTATTTGACAAAGAAAATAACATTTTGATGCCTAAAGTTGGAAAACATGTGTTTATTGATCACAATTGAGAGAAAGTACAGTTTATCTCATTTTGTATAAAGTGATTTGAAGAGTAGGAGAGGAAGCATAAAGTTAAATAAAGAGTAGGGGACTTAAGAAATAAGGAATATGAAATGCAGTTGTATTCCACAATGTATATACAATGGCCAGAAAGAAATTAACATGCTGGGATAGAGTATACTATATGTGATGAGGTTTATCATTTGAAATGTATAATTAAAAATAGGAAGGACATGACAGGTTTATGGTTATGTATACAGTGTATAAAGGTGATAAAGAGGTGAAAAAGTAGTTTCTAGCTTTAAATAGCTTAAAGAGAAAGTCAGGAGAAATGGAGCAAAATGTAGTTGAGGAAACTAGGATAGAGTATGTTCTTAGTGGAGTGACAAAAATATGGAGGAAAAACAGGTAGTGCAATAGAGATAGATAGCCATAGAATAAGTAAGACAGAGGAAGAGATAAAAAATATAGAAGCAAAATTAAAATCATTAGAGATGAAACATGAGCATAAAAATGATAAGGAAGAAGTAGATAAGGAAGTCCAGAAGGCAGAAGAGAATTTTACAGATAAAGTAGGGAAAGTAAACTATGAGAAAGTATTGATAGAAAATTTGATAATAAAAAATATGGAGATATGATTGCAAGGGAAAATAGAAACAGTTATGTATGAATATGTCTACCTGAATTTAGAATTAGGAATGTTACAGAAAAGGTAAAGAAACAAGAGAATAGAGATGTGTATGTTATGGTAGGGACAAATAATTATCAAAGTCATCAGAGAGTTATAGATGAATACCTATAATTGATTAGGAATTTGAATAAGATTAAAGGAAGAGTAGAAATAGTTGGATTATTACCAAGATTTGACAATAGGTATATGTTAGAGAGAACATGTTCTATAAATGAGAGATTGACAAAAATTGTGTGAGAGAAATGATATTATGTTTGTAGATGTGTGGAATTTTTTTATTAGTACGAGGGAGTTATATAGTAAAAATAAAGTACACTTAACAAAACAAAGAAGTGAAGTATTAGGGAGTTTGATTTATAAGAATATAGTTCATGAAACCAAAAGAAGAGATGGGTTTTGAATTGCAGTGTTGTCAGAAAGAAGAAGAATGGACAGGATGTAATAAATAAACAAAGGGTAGCTGATTTAGATATAAATATAGATGTGGAGAAGGAATATGTTTGTAAAATTAATGGTAAGCCAGTTATTTATAAAATGTAATGGGAAAGATGCAAAAGAATTGAATAATTAGGAAAGAAGAAATTGTTAAAATTGACTATTTGAATATGCAAGGTGGTAGGTGATCAGAAAAGTGGCTGGAATTAAAAAAAGCAGTTAAAAATGAAGGACTTGATGTACAAGAATTAGTGGAAATGCATCTAAGAGAAGAAGAAGAACATATATTAGAAAACTTGGTATGGCAGAATATAAATATAAAAGAAAAACAAAAAAGGGGTGCTGGTGTAGGAGTTATGGAAAAAATTATTTAAATATTGTTAAATGTCAAAAACATTTGTGGTTTGAGATAAGGTTAGGATGACAAGAATGGGTGGTGCCTATAGTGAATGTAGCTACTGGAGATTGTCAAGCTATAATGAAGTGGAACAGTAGCATATATAAATACTTAGTTAAGGATATACAGAGTTTCAAAGAAAATGGGAAGAGAATATTGGTTATAGATTATATGAATGAGCACATTGAAGAAATTGATGATGTAGATAATATGAATGGATAGCTTTTGAAGAATTTTTGTCAGAGAGTAAATTTGAGCATTGGGAATTTATCAAATATTTATGAGGGGCAATACACATGGTCTAGAAATAATATATTTCACACAATAGATTATGTATTAATACAGAAATAGGGAATAAATAAAGTATGGAAATTAAAACATTTGATAATAAAAAGAGAATATGTAATAGTGATCATAATTTCTTTATAATAGAAGTGGTTGATAATGTGATGAAAAATAGTAATAAAAGTAGAAAGGATAGTAAAAGATGTGGATGGAGAATAAATGATAAGAATAAATTAAAAGAATATAAAATAAAAGTTGAAGAAATCATGGAAGAGTTGATTGGGGATGAATAAGAACTGGTGTGGTGAAGTAGAAAAAGTGACAAATGGGTTTTAAGTGAAAATATTCAGAAGAATAAAAATAATAAGAAAGTGAGAGTTAGTAAAAGTGTAAAAGAGAGAAAAAAACATGCAGAGAATATGTGTGCTATTAAAGTGAAAAAGATGTTAATGTTAAATGGAAAAAGTATTTAAAGAAGTTGGCTAAAGTAGGTAATTATAAAAAGAAAATGAAACTTAATAGTAAATTGTTGGAGGATATTAATAAAAGTGGAAAAGATGGGAGTAAAACATTTTGGAAATACATTAAAAGAATGAATGTAGGGAAAAAAGAAATTGTATTACTAGATGATGAGAGAGTAGAATGTATCTTTAGAAAAAAGAAATTGTATTACTAGATGATGAGGGAATAGAATGTATCTTTAGAGAAGAATTAGAGACAATTATAAATAAGTATGTAATATATATAGAAAAGATGTTAGATGTGAAGGATAGGGTGATAATAAACATGAAAGCTTATAGTAATGAAAATATTAAGTTGACAGAAAATGAACTGAATGAGGCAGAGAAGAAATTGAAAAGTGGAAAGACAAGAGGTTTGGATGGATGGGCAGCAAAAAAGGTAATGAATTTAGGACATAGGGCAAAATTAAACCTATTGTCATGTTTTAATAAAATGGCACAAAAGAAAGATTTTCTGGATAGTTATAGTAATACAAGAGTAAGGCTACTATTTAAACAAAAGGGTAAGGATCACAGAAAACTAAACTATTATAGACCAATAGTGGTAATGTCAGTGTTATATAAAGTGTTTTCATATATGGTGACTGGAGAGGTGCAAAAATGGATGGAAGAAAATAATATAGTAGGAAAAATATAAGGTGATTTTTGATCAGATAGGCATATAGGAGATAGTTTATTTTTAGTTACACAATTTATACATATGAGTAGAAATACAGGTAGATAGTTATATATAGTTTTTATAGATATAGAGAAGGCATATGATAGAGTAAATAAAAATAAATTATGGGTAAATTTAGGAATGGAGGAAGCTTTAGTGAATATTATTAAGAGATTATATGAAAATAATTACTATACATATAGAATCAGTTAAAGTTAAAAATGGGGTTGGACTAAGGCAAGGATGCCCTATGTCACCTATTTTGGTTTTGCTGTATTTGAGAGAAATGGAGAGAATAGAAAGATTAGGAAGAAGGCAGAGATATCATTAATAGGTGTCAAGGGAGTATATACATTATTGGGTCTTTTATTTGCAGATGATATCTTCTTGTGCACAGAAAGTAGGGAAGATGTGGAAATTATGCTGAGGACATGCACAAGGATGGGTAAAGAGTGAGGGATTAAATTTAGTAAAACATCAAAAGTAATGATGATTAATACTGAGAAAGGTGAAGACAAAGAATAAAGTGTGGTAAATAGATAGAACTGTTTGTGAATTGTCTAAGAGAAATTGCTTGGATTAATGAGAGAAAAAACTGATTAATGAAGCAAAGAAAAGAAAAGGACTGATAAAGGAATTAACAGTGTTTTCATATAATAAATATGATGTAACTAGAATTGTATGGAAAAGAGTGGCAGTAGCAGGTTTAATATATCGTAACGATGTGTTATGTGATAGTAAAGGGATGTAAATTACTTAGAAAAAGTACAAAAAGAAGTAGGAAGACCTGCATTAGATGCAGAAATGTGTATGACATAGGAGGCTATTCAAGGAAAAATGAGATGATCAAGTTTTTATATGAGAGTTGCAAAAATCAAAATGAAAGTTTTCAATAGACTGTAATTTATGAATAATAAGATAATTGCCAAAATAGTATTTAATTGGGTTATGAGTAAATGGAAGGCAACAAGTTGGGTGAAAAAGGTAGTATGTTATGCAGAATATTTGGATAAAAAATTTATGTCAGTGTACTTATACAAAAGATGGGATGATTGTATTATGGTGGTAAGAAATGGGATAGAAAAATAGATGCATTAATAAAGAATAGAGAGTTGGAGAGATAGAAAACTAGTATGGAGAGTAAAAAGACTTTAAATATATATAGAAGTAAACAGAATATTGGGTGCAAGTTAATTTATGATAATAGCAAGGAAAGTAGTTTACTATTTAAGGCTTGAACAGGATTTTTTGTAACAAGGAAAAAAATGTGAGTGATTTAGTCTGCAAGTTAGGCAACTGTTAATTGGATATAAATGCCTGAAAGCAGAAAGGATCCAAATAATGAAGCTGTGAAAGAATAAATATAAACAAAGTGAGTATACAGAAAGTGGTTTATTGGTTTTTATGCTGGGTTTGGGAAAAGATAAGGGGGATTTATATATAAAAGCCATGGAGTTGACAAATTATATTGTAGAAATGGGATGTGGCAGGATAGAGAAGAATATGGGGAAAATGTAGGTTGGGTAATGAAAAGGGAAGGTAAACTAACTAACTGGTTTCTCTGGGCATAATGGCTGAGAGATTCGTGACTCCATATAAGAAGCCACAGTGCATCACATCGCAAATGAACTATGCTAAGTCTGACCACTACAATATATATATAATATTGAAATCAATATATATATATATTAAAACACAGTAAAATTCACATAAATTATAGCTATATATAATATAATTTATATCCATCATTGGCTATTTGTCCAAGGATATTTTCGAATATAAAGCTACATAAAGAAAATTATCCGTTAAGATTGATGGTTGATTTTGGTAGTACATACTATTATCAAACATGTAGATATATTGCATCATTACTTCAACATATTTTAGGTTTTGGAAAATATACTGTTTTACCATCATTTGATTTTGTGGATAAAATTAAGAATATAAATATGGGATTACATTACACAATTTATACTTTCGATATAAACAAAATGTATGGATCAATAGATTAAATAGAGTCAATTAATATTATTTATAATGCTCGTTTCAAAAAATATAAATTTTATTATAAAATTATTGCAGTAGATTGATAAAAATATTTGTATTAATTTTAATAATGAATATTATAAAGTGAGTTATGGTTGACCAGCGGGTCTTCCTGCTGTGGCTCAAATTTGTAATTTTGTTATATCAACTTATGAAAGTAAAATCTTAAAGCAATTGAAATATCAAGAAATTAAAATATATCATAGATATGTAGTTGATGTTTTTATTTGTGAAAAACATGATATAATAATCAATTTATTTAATGAATTAAATCAGATTAAGGATATAAAGTGGGTTATAACTCAAGAAAAATACAATTCCACAAAATTCTTGAATATTCGAATTATATATAATGAATACAATTTGGATTATTTTATGTCAATTAAACCAATTGAAACTAGCAGTTTTATTTCATATGAATCACATGTACCTATAAGTCATAAGTTATCTGGCTTAAAGTCATTCTTATTTCAAAATGAAAAATTATGCAAATATTCTAGTGATACAATAAAAAATGTAAATTTATTTGTTAATGATTTGTTGAAAATTGGTTATAATAAAAATGATATTACTAATATTATTAAAAAATTTAAAAGGGATCAACAATATAATAAAATTAAAAATATCAAAATGAAATAGATTCCAAAACCATGTATATCAAATGAGCAGGTCAAGTTTATTAGGAGAATTTATAATGGTTTGTATTATATTGCTTTTCTCTCAACAAATAATACAAATAGATTACTTAATAACTCTACAATTCAAAATTTAACCAAAATTGTATTATAAATAAATTGATATATAAATGTGACTTACAATATATTGGTAAATCTAAATGTACATTGGAGAAGAGAAAAACATAAAATTAGAGATTCTAATAAAATCATGAAAGTAAAAAACAAGCCAGATGAATTCTTCCAGAACAGAGAGACTGACAAGTGGTAGTTTCATCATGAGAATTCATGGTAGAATAGCAGCAACTCTGATGAAAGCAATCAAACAAAATAGGAAAGAGAAATTGACAAATAATTTGTACTCCTTGGAATGCCTATAAACTGCTGAATTACAAGCTGCTAGTTACCGACCATTTTCATGTGAATCATACTGGATGATATCAAAAAAATTAGTCCACCACAATGAAGGAATAATGAAGGTATAGTAATTTAAATTTTTGCTTGTTTGTTTTTGAAAAAAAAAAAAAAACATTTGCTACTTATTAACATTTCTGGTGAACATCCCATGCAGGTGTTATATTGTGCAATCACATGTTAAGTAAGTCTCCATTTTGGGGAAAATACAAAATTTTATTTTTAGTCTTGATTTTAAAACAAAATTTTATCCACTTAAAATAAAGTAGATAACAGATGAATTGATTGTTTCATCATGACAATTCCTGTTACATATAACACAGTAAGTATGATATGTGTATATTTTAGGTGCTTTGTAATTAATGATTGTTTTGTCTGTATTTAAATTAACATTTGGGAAGTGCATAAAACTTTTTCAGATCTATTTTTTAGTGTTGTTAAAAATGTACTTTTTCAGGTTTATTTTTGTTTGAAATTCATATTTTTAGTAGTTAGATTTAGTCTGGTGAGATTACTGTCATGAATCAGAACTGCAACACTTTTTCATATGTATTCAGACTTCTGCTAACTTTATAAATCTTGTGAAAATATCATGTACACATGGCCCATCTTGACAAATTTATCATTTTAAATGTGTACAAGATCCAAGTGTACATGTTATTTGATCAGATGACAAGATTAAAAAGTTATCAGTGGATTGATATGAATATGAAAAGACATACCAGATCTAATACATAAGCACCAAAATGTGACTATGGTAGTTAGAAGAAGGTCTACAATGAAAGTGAAAATAGTTAAAAAAAATAGCGAAGGAAGTGAATTTTTATTTAAATTAAGGTCAGTATGTTTAGAAACAAAGAAATATGAGAGGAGAAGAGTATGTATTATGCAATATGTATCCTTGAGCATTTAAATATTGTGAGTAAATTATAAAATTGTGGAATTATTATAAAAATACTTGTCAATAAAATTAAAATTAAATATTCCAAAGGTGATTTTTGAAAAATTGGATAGAAAAAATAAAAAAAATGTGGTTATATTGTAACGGTCAGGTTTGTACATTTGCTCAACAGACTGAGAGTCTGAGTTAGAGAACCAAAAGCTGACCAAGTTGGGATAGTAATATCCTACGTCTGATCATACCTCAACCCTCTCACTCATGCTTCCAAGTCGACCCATCGTGAATGACATGCCTGAGGTTACACTTGATATCTCTTTATTCATGTTCCAGCAATAGCAAAGCAGTAAAACATGAGACATTCCCCCTATTACATATTATATAACTTAACTAGTGATTCATAAGGTAATGAGCAAGAATGGAGACTGAGACAAATTTATATTTCATAAATTTAATATAATACTTAATAAATAATAACGCAAAATAAATTGGGTATAGCTGGCTCACACACAGCAATTTATAGGGTGCTCACACGCAGGTGAGTGACTCAGGGTTACAAAGTTAATTATGTAGGGTTCACACACAGGTGAGTGGTTCAGGGTTATAAAATAATATCACAAAGCAATTTATATAGTGCTCACACACAGGTGAGTGGCTCAGTGTTATAAAATAGTATCATAAAACAATTTATATAGAGCTCACATGCAGGTGAATGGATGCTCAGGGTTACAAATGATTTAATTAGTCTATGACTTTTTAATAAGCTTATGCCACCCATGTCCTAACTCACGTTACGTTCTATATAGTGAAAATAAGTAATAGTTAGAGTAATAAATTTATTGGTAACTGATAGAGATTATATTATTATTTCTAAGTTTAAACTTAACTATAAAGATATTTGCGTGTTATATAATTGCTACACAGATACATGCATTAACTCAGATTCTAAATCAGATCAAAGCCAAAGTTACTTTCTAGGGAAGCTGAACTGAGGTGTGGCAGTTGAACGTCAGATTCTAGTGCATTATAAACTATAGTATCAGAATAAATGTGCCTCGAATGTATTCTTAATTGAGGTTTATTACCTAGTAAATGGTTCCCCTAACCGATCTGCTTGCTATAATGGAAGAGGCCTTTTTATTAAAGTGAGCAGAAGAATGGCTTATGAGCCTTTTGGAACACTTTGGTTCCTCTAAATACGAATAAATGTCACAGCTGCCTAAACATTCGAGGTGTGACATGACGTGGAAATGATCCTGATGTAGGCCATTATAGATATAGCAAGAAGATATGCATATTTATGCTAACTAGCAACACATTCGCAATGCTAAATTAATATTTCATAAATTAATTACGCCAAAGTCTTAGCTTCTTTCAGTTCTACTACCACTGGTCAGTTCATAAAGAAGATTATTAAATCACATGATAAAGGCGATAATGAGAATATGATTTAAGGGTCTCTGCATAGCTTCCTAAGCTTTAATTAAATGGAGTTATAGCAAAGGTTTAAAGATTTACTAGAACTTGAAACATTAATTATATGTAGCATAATTTTCATCTACTATCAAACAAACTGATTTTTAAATAATCTAAGTCAAATATGGATTATTAAATAGCTCACACAAAATATTGAATCTTAAATAAATTACTCAAATATTAATCTTAAATCAATTACTCAAATATTAATCTTAAATAACTCGTCAAAATAGGCTTTACTAATAACGCAAATATGTGTTTAAATAACTTATGCAAAACCTACATTTTAAATAGCTTGCATAAAATATATACTTTTAAATAACTGGCAAAATACATATTTTAAATAACTTATGCAAATATACATTGTAAATAACATGAGCAAAATCTGCGTTTTAAATAACATATGCAAAATATACATTTTAAATAACTTGAACAAAAGATTGTGTTTTAAATAACTTATTTTGGACATTACAAATAACTGATTCACTCTAGCGTAAACAATAGTTTTATTTCAGAAAGGAGTTTTGACTATATTCTTTATATTACAATAATCTGATGTAACAGAAAAGTGATTACTCGCCCCCCTCCCCCTGATAATTTATTAAACATACAAAATAGCATAAATTAATAAACATGAACTTAAAACTAAAGATAGATGGCATAAGAATAAATTGCATAAAATGATCGCTAAAATTATAATTTAGAAATGAAACTTTGTTAGAATGTTTTTATAGAAACTAAATATTTATGCTTACTTAAAATACTAATGATCAAGCAAGACTTTTGAGAGTGCTCTAAGCTTTAAATAAATTTAATATAACAGTTTAGTGTAACATTTAAATGATATAATTAATTACGAGATTGATTAGTTAGCTAGCTTTTCATTTAGAATAAGTTTAGCTATGAAATTAAATATTCTGCAGAATGATTTACCGGTAAAGTCTTTTGGGCATTCTTTAAAGTGCTTCTCTCTATCAAATCAGGCTGGGCTCCTCTGGGTTTGAGTCTGGATGCATCTGGAAAATTTACTTCTGTGGCAGCTTTCTCCATTACTTCGTTCAAGGAACTCTCTAGCATTTCAGGTGTAGCTTCTTTCTCCATCATGGGCTGGGTTTGGCTGAGGTTGGTGTTTTCTCTCATCGGTAGCCACTTTTCTGAGAAGAGTAAACGGCTATCGGTGGTCTTCTAGCCAACAGTCTTCATTCTGGCAGCTTGGGTGATGGCTTTCTAGAATTCAGCTTGCTATAAAGTATGGCAGAAGCAGCTTTTAATGATTTTTCAGTACTGGCCTTCAGAAAATTTTTCAGCAGCAAATATAACTTTTTCCACAGCAACAGCTAAGAAGAAGGATGATGAAGGATCTTGATGGCTACTACATGCCTGTTTTATATTATATTTTTGACAGTAGGTCCCCTCTTTTTCTCATGCCACATCACCTCATTACTGGTTCAAACTAGCCTTTAACTAAATATCCACTTAGTAAATTATTTGGTAGAGTTAAATCTGGACTTAAAGGCTCTATTATTCCAATTGACATCATAGTTATATCCAGGGACAAAGATGATATTCCCAAGAGAGTTGTAATAGCACTTAGTATGAAATTTATGCCTGAATGAATTTTATAATTGGTCTTAGTTATAATCTTAAATGGGTCAAGTTTTAGCCAAAGATTTATTTTTAGACATGTTAAAACTCATAAACAACTTACTGCTTGTGTAATTTTAAACAAACAAAAGAACTGAAAATTATTTAACTTGAAAATTATTTAAAATGAATATTGAAAAATAAGTAATTTTATAAATTTAAACTTATTATTCTGTTAAATATATAAATTTTAACTACACACAGTTATGTTTACTTTCGTTTTAACAAATGTAAATGAATATGCGCGTATATAAATATTTATGACTATTTTCATTTTATAATTAACAAGATGATTACACACGCACATCTCTACAATATTATAAGCACACTCAATGTTTTAAATTAAAGAAACACACGCAATCTGAGTGCAACGAAATACACTATTATAGAATATAATAGGTGAAACAGATGTAACTGTTTCAATATTTGCAGAAATTAGTCAATACAATGGAAATATCTGCCATACAATCATAATACTTTTGACATTAAGTTGCACAAAATTGTAAATATACACCAATGTATTATTAAAAAGTTTATAAATAGGTCACTCTTTTGAAATTCAATAAAAAATGAACTGCTTTTAATATCTTTAAGAAATAAAGATATTTAGTATAACTATTCTATTCAGTTTTCTATAAATTTCACATTGAGATAGAATGGCTTTTGGTGATAAATATGTAAATTCTAAAAATAATAAAATTTGGTTTATTTTGTCTATCTGGAAAATGCTTAATGAGTGGACAATAGTAAACAATTTTTTTTTTTAAAAAAAATTCTATCCAACTGTGCCAAACCACTCGGATAAATTTTGTAGAAACAAGACATATATCAGAGATTGGTTTTAGGCATTACCTATCTGAATAAAATCTTTTCATTAATTTATATTATAAACTATCATCTACATCAGAAGATATTTTAAAAATATGCTATGGGAAATAAAGATACTTATGAATAAATATGATATAGAAAAATCAGAAAAAGTGAAGGTTTTAAACCATGCATACATAAAGATTATCCAACTGAATAATAAGTGTTTTATTATTTGAATAATCTTACCTATTATTTAAATTGTTAGTTACTTTTGAACAATGTGATCTATATCATATTTAAAAATAGTTCAATAAATTACCAGAGATTCTAAGAAAGTAAGATTTATCAGAGGATTGATCATTTTTATACTATAGTTACATAACCTTGTATTGTTTTCCACTTTATAAAATATTTTCTTTTTTAATATGATATATTCTCATAATAAATTGAAGTAATTTTATGTTGTTTTCTTTTGTTAAAGGAATATCTTATGGAGAGTATGATCAAAATACCATGTGATCATTTTTATTTTGATAGTCTAGGAAACTCCCCTGTAATCCTAGTGTCACTATCACCTATATTAGAAATTAATGTGCATGGCTTTGTTATCTGAATTCAACGTACATTGGTATTACATGGAAATTCATCATAAAATGAAATATGATTTTCAGATAAAGAGACAAATGGGAATATCATACAAATACTGGTACATACTATTAGTAAATTGGATACAAAAAGATATGCATTCTTCCATCCAGAGAAAATGTTAGAAGTATATGAGACAAAATTTATGCTAGTTTCATAAGGCAGTGAAAAGATATGTGAATCTTTCAAAATGAAGGAAAAAAGAACAAGTTCGTACTGCCTTATCAGTTTGATCATTGCATTCAAAACCTACCACACTACTTAATCTTTTACAGATTGATAAGTATCAAAAGTACTATAAGCATTCATTAAAATAATCAAACAGTTTATTGCTAGGAGTTCACATAAAATTTAAGAACTGGATGTAATTGAATTGGTATCACAATTCATGGATCTCGAAAGATTAGAAACCATTATTCTACCACTGTGCTATATGATGAGGCTATTGCGTTCATTAAAGATATGAGAATGAAAACCAGGTAATATTAACTGGGAATCAGTGTTTACTGATAAAAAATCCTGGGATATAGAGAAGTTACATTTCACCGCATTGCAAGCGTTCATATAAAATTAAACAAGTGCTTTAAATTAAATGATATATATATATAATGAACATTTATATAGATAAGCACACTTCTTCAAATAAAATTTTTTTTAAAAAAAAACATTAACAATTTATATAGATATTTTTTTCATACGAATTTTGAATTTACAAAAAAATTAAAAAAACGAAGAATAAAACATGAAATTCAATCACCCTTTAAATTTGAACAAACTTAAGACAAAAACAACTGTTTCCAGTTGTCTGTCTGACTGTATATTTTGCCTTAAGCACTCATGTAAGAAAAAGATATAAATTACTTTCATTAAATAAAAAAATGAAAAAAAGTAAAGTCTTTATGTTACCAAGTTATTTTTTTTATAAATTCATAGAAAACGGGTGGAAAAAAGTAATATTGAGAATTTTCAGTAATAACTAAAAGATAATAAACAATATATATCTATTTTTTATGAATACTTTCTTTTGATTTATATAAACAGTAAATACAAAAAAATAAATAGTAATAGTTAAAACTAGGAAGTTTATATATGTAAAACTAGTTTATAAAGCCGTTTGTAGAATAACCTTCAATCTCTAAAAAAAAAAATTGCTAATTACTTTTCTATTCTCACGACTTTTTCTTCTATTTTATTTTTATTTCTTATAGCTTATGTTCAATATGTATATAAACTACATAATAATTCTGCCTTATGGAATAATGGTTAGCACATTCTGTAGAGATTATCATATTTACCTGCCATGAGCTGAGTTTGAATCTAACTAGAATTTTGATTCTAAGCAGGTGAGGATGTTCAACAATCTGAAGATTGTTTCACGTAGTTAAGTTAAACCCAATCCAACTTGTCTTCAAATTATTGGCCAGTTAATATGTATCTAGTCATTTTTGCTTTGAGAATAACAAATAAAAAAAAAAACCTCAACAAATACAAGTTAATCATCCTGGTAAATAATACTTTTTTATATTTACTTTAAGAATAAAATATAGAGTAAACTCTATCCTGCAAAGGTTATTGAAACTGTTTTATATTTTGTTTTTATTTAGGTGTATTAATCTCATTATATCTGATATTGATATCTTATTGAGTACACTTTCTTGGTCTAATATTCTAAGATGTTTCATTCTATTAGTTATCATTATTTTTTTAATGATATTTTTTCTCTTAATAGGTTGTTATATTTATCTGTATATTATTATATGTTTTATATTCCCTTAATGAACTACTTTAAGATAGAGAAAGTCATTGGTTCTTCCAGTAAAGTCTGTTTTTAATTTACTATACACATTATACTGTTGTCTTATCCCAAACTACTAATTTGTTCTTGCATTATAGAATGGTTGTAAATCTTTATTGCATTACTTTATTTGATTTTTATATTTGGTTTTATTCTCTTAAGATAATATCAAATTATATATAAGATTATGCTTGCTAATGTGTGTCATAACCATTTACCAAATGTCAAACACTCACTTTCAACAAGAATTATTATTATTGTTCTATTCTATCAATATTTTAAATCTTTTTAATGAGATTATTTATTATATAATTTTAGAAATGCACCATTATTTTTTTCATTGTTATATATTAATACATACGATTTTGACCAATAAGCAAAAAAATAAAGAAAATATTGAAAATATTTTAAATACATTATTAATTTATATATAAATTTTATATACAAACCTTCTAGCATTCATTGATTACTATGGCTCACACTAGTTGGCATTACTATATGAAGAGTTTATTATTCTCATAATATAAATAATGGTATTTTCTGCTAAGAGACATCAGCAACAGATATAAATAATAAATTATTTGTAATGAATCATAAAAAGAAATGGCCAAATAATGACAATCAATAGCAAATAATTATATTATCATAATATAAATAATTACATTTTCTGCATTTTAATAGTCATCAGCAACAGGTATAAACAACAAATTATTTATGATGAATCATAAAAAAAAGTGGCCAGAAAATGACAATCAATGGCAAAACAATTATGAAGTATATAGACAGTCTTCATTTGAAATTGGATTTAAGCATAATACAAAAACAAAACAAAACATAAGACTATCATCATCAAAGAAATGTTATAAAATAGTATGTGTCAATATTTCTCTTGTTGCATGCATATACATTAGTGACAAAATCCATGTATATATTAAATGTTATATAAAAATTCTGGGACCAAATAACACAAGCATATATATCAATGCTGATCATCATCAATGTTCAAAAATCTGGTCCCACATATGTACTGTCCAAAAATAAAATAATAGTTATAAATCATAATATAAATAAAATATGGACTTTCAAAGTGCCACTTGTATCGCTATTGCCTTCTAAATAATTCTAAAGAAATTATATAGATATTCACTCTCATACTTTAATTTTCTTTATGATCAGAACTAGTCTTTTAGATCACAAAGATTCTGCTGAACATGTGAATAAGAGTGAACACACAAATACTCAAGTTAGAAATAAATAAATTTGGAATAGTTTAAAATAACTGTTAAGGTTTTTGTAAATAATTTCAAGAACTTTGCATCTATGTTTAAGCACAATGTCTGCTATTAATGGCTAAAATCTGTTTTTAACTTCTAATAGATAATTTTTAATCAAAATGAATTTTTGTGAACTATTAGTTCTAACTATAATAATTAAATGTCAGGAGTTACTGGGGATAAAATAAATTCCCAAAAGAAAAATAGTACTTTCAACAGATAAAAAATAATAAGGCATGGCCTAATGACATTTGGCAGAGTTGAGAAAATTCTACCATACTAGCACTGCATTGTCTTTTGTTTGCAACATGAAAATGAAACAATAGGTTTATAAAAAAGTCTATTTATTATTTATTTTTATGACTATTTTCATTCTTAAATTTTCGTGTCACTTATATTTTAATTTTAATGAATTTTTGTAAATCTTTAGAGTAAATTAACTGTTAGTAGCTGCCAAAACCATTGGCTTAATATTTTGATTTTTTTATAATTGTAAGACCAATTTTAAGTTTTTAAAGGGAGTTTTGCTTATTTGAAAGTATTCTTTACAAATATACACATGAAAAATATTAATTTTTATAATAATTTTTATATATTTATTTCTAAACACTTTATAGCCTAACGGTTAAATAGAAGGCTGTTGTTATTGAAAATTCGATTTATTTCTATTCATGTATTATTTTTGTTTATTAACTTTACTTTTTAGACTAATTTAATTTATTGGATATAAAAATTAGAGGTCAAAAATAAAACTTATTTTGTTTCAACAATACAACCAAGAAAAAAAATCTGAAACAGCAGCATCACATATTAAGGTATTTGACATAATATAAATAATAAAAAATATTAATAATTTTATCAATTAATTAGTATATCAGAAACTACTGGGATAAAAAACTAAAGATACAAAATATCTGAAGTCAAGGCTATTTAAAAAGATGGACTATTATCATATTGTGCACAGTTGAAAGGATGTTAATGAGTTTGTATTGCATTGCCTTTTGTTTCAAATGAATGAAAATAAAAGAATAAGTTTATATATAATTTATTTTTTTCAATCGTATTTTTTAGAAAATAATTAAGTATTCATTATTAAATAAGTAGAAGACATTTATATTTAGATTTTTATTAAACTTCGGTAACTTTGTAAAGCAAATTATTCAAGTGAAACTTTGTTGACATCAGTCAGTAAAGAAATTTTAAATGCCTCCTGTCAATATTGTTCTTACAATTCTTTATTGATTTTTTAAAATAAAGTTCAATTTTAATATTTTAAAGATAGTTTTCATTATTTAAAGTTATGCTTTGTCAAGAAATCTGAAAATATTAAGTTTCAGAAGAATTATTATTTATTCATTCAAACGAAATTTTATTGCCGGCAGCTACTTGTTTTTCATTAATTTACTTTTCAATTTAATTATCATCATCATCAACCATTATCAACCCACTGCAGGATGAAGGTCTCTCCAAGTTTAATCCATCTTTTCCGATCTTTAGCTTTTCTTCTCCACATCACCCCTGCAAACTTTCTTATTTCATTCATCCATCTCACATGTGGTCTCTTTCTGGGTCTTTTACAATCTCTTGGAATCCAGTTTAAAATTTCAATTGTCCATCTATTATCATCTCTTCTAGCAATATGTCCAGCCCAACTCCACTTCAATCTTTTAATTTTTTCAATGAGATCAGTAACACCTGTTCAATTTAATAGTCATTTTTATTTGCAAAATTAATATTTATTTTTTAAAGTTAATTTTATTTATTGAAATCAGTATTTTCAATGAAAAATGTAAAAATTGGAAAGTAAAAGTAGATAATAAAACTATTCTTTACAATAAAAAATCTGAAAAAATAAAAAACAATCCATAATTGAAAGGGTTGGCTTTATGCATTGTTTAAGAAATTAAATATTGGCCAAACTATTTTAATTGAATATAATTCCATTTGATTTATGACAAAAATTTAATATATAATTGCAGATGATACTTGTTTGACTAAGTGTCTTGTGTTTGTGCTCATTTTTATTGTTGTTGTAAAGGTTCAGATGAATCTGTTTTGGGTTGTATTGGGTGCTTTACTCTTTCTAGTTAGCCCTAAAGTAAGCTAATTAATTTAATATCTATAAAGATATTTATCTTCTTTCATTATGAGTAATATTATGTCGATAAATAGTTCCAATGTTGATTCTATGATGATCAATCACCAATTATATCAGGTCTATATAAACAAATTTAATGTAATGGCGCCCTTACATTGCTTAGATCATTTAAAATGTTTTACAATGCTAAAATGCTCATCATTACCATCAAAACACAGAAATTGACTTTTTTAAGTTTCTGACAAAATTTTATGCAACAGTAACTGAAAAAAAAATTATGGAACATTATTTATAAAGTTAACAACTGATACATCTCTATAAATTTTCCATAATTTTGTCCAAAAAGTGCTTTTTTTTAAAAAAAAACATTATTTGTTTCCATGACAAACTTATGTTACATATATATAAGTCTCTGATGCTTACTGGTCAAATTAAAAATTGCTATAATGACTTCAGTGAAATAGATCTCCAGCTTCTGCATAATAAGTTTGTAATTGGATTAAACTTCAAATACTTGTTAGTATAGTATACTAGCAAACACAATCAAAATCAGTATAATTAAAAAAAAAGGGTTTTTTGCTTAATGATATCCCAATTCTTCATGTCACTAAATCATCTCTCTTGATAATAACCTTTAAAGGTGTTTCATCTCAATGTTTCTTCTGAAAAGCAAAAACACATATTGTTAAGAATTTAATTGTCCCTCAAAATTTTATTAACAGAGTGGGTTGAAAATGTCCAGAAGTCATTATAGTTCCAAAACTCCACTCCAATCTATCACTCATCAAACAGCTATTTCTGAAAATTCTAATATTTCTATTATACCATCATCAGCTAACCCTGTTGCTGGTCTTAGCATGCAGGAATCCATGTCTATTGATGGTAACCCTGAGTCTAAAATGGTATAAGTTTTTCCTTAGAGAATAATGTTACATCTATTGATGAATTTACACTAATTCAAATGCTGAAAAAGAGAAAACTCAAAAGAAAAAAGACAATGGATAGTCAAATTTCTTAATGTTAAAGTCATTCCTGGGTTTAAATCTGATTCTAAATCTATCAAAACAAATTTTCAGACAACTTCTACTGCAAGAGCTATTAAAAATGAACAAATCTTAGTTGAAAGTGAATTTCTCCTAAAATCAGGTATGATTAGAGATCAGTATTGGACTAGGCAGACTTTATCTGAAGTTGCATCCTTATTACCAGAGATGAAAATTTTCTTTGATGAAGTAGACACTCATAAGAATGCATATAGGATACAAAAGTTCAGAAGTGGCTCTTCCAATTTGACTGAGGGCTTTGTATCATGGTCTTAGAACAGCCATGCCTCCACTGAAAGAATATAGTTATGCTAATAATGTTTACTTGCTTTATTGCATATTTATGTTTAATTTTGAAAATCAGTATTTGTTTATGCACATCTTTCCTCAGATCTTATCTGTGTTTTATGTTCAATTTATTGGATTAAATCATGTGCTAATATGCAGCTGAAGAGATTTTTTTTTTTTCAATTAAAGTAACAAAATAAGGTTGAGTATTTTTGAAAGTTACAATACTCTCATATTTATAGCTGGTTAACTTTAACTGTAAAGAAAAAAAAACTTCTCTTCAGCTGCATATTTGTATGATTTAATCTATTACTTTCATTGAAGTGAAGTATAAACTTCATATTGATAAGTTTATTTGCAATCTATATAATTTTTTTTTTGTTTTCTACACAATGTTCTAGTTTTTGTGCATTACTTTACCTCTATATGCTCCTGGTTGGAAATGTCTATACATTTGCTATGCAAATTATGTTGCTTTTTAAATTAATTGTGTCTATGTTTTCCTGTATTTTATGTTACTAATGTTTTACTACTTAAATTGTGTAGTTTAGTTTAGATCTCTGAATATTACCAGTATCAATGTGAGGGATATAAACTCTCCCCATCTGCTCTCTGCTATCAGTAATTGGATATCTCAATTTTTTCCTCATATTACTTTCTTTTCTAAGATATAACTTTATACTCATTCTAATATCAATCTTGCTGAATATCTTGGAAGGTTTGGGTTTTCACAGTTCTCCATTTCCAATACTAATGATGCAGGGATACATGTTTTAATTCATCATAAGCACCATTTGATTCCTTTAACATCCTTTACTTTGATCAAAATGTGATCATCATTATCTTTCATCTTTATAGTAAATGTTATCACTACAACAGACCATTCTTATAACTTAACTTATACATCATGTTAACTTATTCTTTTAACCAACTCTTTTCATATTCCTCTTTTTGTCAATTTAATATACCTTAAACTGATTTTGTAGTTAAATACATTCATCATATTAATTGTAAAATAAAGAGTATAAAGACTTTTTGCCAGCTATGCTTTCTTCTTCTATACTTTAAAACTTTCAACTCTCATTGATCTTTTATTTTGTTTGCCTGATGTTAAATTTATATTTTAATCTGTTTTTGAAACCAGTTGTTTTTTCTGTTAAATTGGCATTCTCCATTCAAATTCATACTGATCTTCATACATAAACTGTTATTTATTATAATGATACATTAAAAGTATTGCTTAAGGCTATATCTCAGGAGGTAATACTCACTGAAATTTTACATTTATTTTACAAAGACTGATATTCTTTCTGTACAAACTACTGTAGTTTGGTTTTATTTTATCAATTTTATCCAATCAGTCATTAAATATTATATTATTAAATACAAATCACCTACAGCTTTAGTTAAGAAACTTAGTGCTATTGATTTGAAATTGAAGACCACTTTCTATGACCCAGCTTCTGTTCCTTCGATTATGTCTCTTAAGCATCAATATAAGCATACTCAATCTATTTTGGCTGAATACCTTTCTTCTAAATATCAACCTACTCAAAATTGTTAATGACAAAGTTAAATCCATTAGAATAGCTGGTCCCATAGTAGTACAACTAAAATTTCATCAGCATTTGATTCTGTCCTATTGATACTCTCATTAAACTATTTCAATTGCATAACATTCCTGTTCACATCCTCTACATTTTAGTTAATCCTGTAATGTATACAGAAATTTTCATTACTTTTAATGGCAAAGTAACACCAGGTTTAAATCCCATAATTATATATGCAATTGATTACCAGTGACTGCTTTATTTTTTATTACTTATATAAATCTATTGCTTCTAAAAATAGAAAACTGTCTGGTATATATCATTCATCAATTTTCATTTCCCTTCCCTCTAAGAAGTATTTTCCTTCACTTACTTCTATCCTAGAAGATTATATGACACACTATAAACATCAGTTTAACATTATTAAGTCATCTGCATGGGATATACTCTAATAGTGTTTCCTCTCATTTCAGTGCCCCCCCCCCCTTTTGCTTATAACTTTCCTGGATATGCCATTTTTAAATAAATAGATATTATGAGATATATCCTCACATCTGTTGGCTATATAACTACTTGTCCAATGTGTAGCTTCCTCTTCATGCAAAAATCTCTCTGATCAACATCTTTATTTTTCCAAAAATGACTTACTATATGCTGATTATTAACTATACTAATGTTTTCAGAAAGAAGATTAATTCACTGTTCTCCAACTTATTTGGAATAAAAGAGATGTTGCAACTAGTATTGATATTTTTCTGAAGCATGCAAAGACAATGGGCTTTTCCTCCACTTAATCCCTACTTTTTATCTTCATCAGTCATTTAAAGCTGTTTTTAAATTTGTCTCTGCTTACCCTTATGCAATGAAATTTGTTTTAATCACCACTACTAATATTCTCCACCCAGTAAAGTTATTTTTTTTAATCCTTAGTCACATGTTCTCTAGGAAAATCCTCTTTTGGGAGACTTACAACATGACTCATAGTTACTGTCACTAACAAACAGATATTCAAAAAATTCAAATTCTGATATCTGGAACAATTTCTTTATCAAAATCAATTTAGAAGCCCTACCTAACTAGTCATTTTTACAAAAATATTGGCGACTGCCTTTGTTCCTTTTGTCACAAATCTGAAGAAACAATTCATAATTTTCTGCATGTGTCCTGTTCTTTTTATCTATAGAGATATGATTAAGTCAATTACTAAATCATACACTTTCCCTATTGTCATTCTCATTGACAGAATGAAATGTGATATTTCCCCTTCAATTAGAATTACTACTTTTCTTATGTTTATCCTTTGGTTCCTAAGATGCCATCATGCTTCAATCCTACATCAAAGAAATTACAATCACTGTTTTATAATAAAATTTCAAAAAATTAAAGAGGGACAAGGCACTTGATCCTAATAACATTGTTGATGCTACATGGATCTAGGTTTCTCTTCTACCCCCATTATAAGTAGGTAGTTCTTTCTTTTTGTTGTTCTCTTTTTCCTTTCATATGTCTTTTCTACGTATTTACAAAATGTATATTTTGTAATTTTTACACCATTTCATTTGTCTGTTCTTTTGTGATATACTTTATAATATCTAATTGTAAATCATTTTTTTTCCAAATTTGTATACATTTTTTGCCTAATAAAAATGATTTTTTAAAAAAGATATATAGTCATATATACAACAAACAGAAAACTCTGGAACAAATTTAATATTCAAAATACCAATATAAAAAATAAATAATAGTTATAGTCAGTTTATAGTGGTACTGCCATCCAGGGTAGGTTTTCATGCATACTTTAAGCTGGCTATAGCTATTTTTCTTTTTATATATGAATATTTTGAATATTTTAGAGTTTATTCTAAAGTATTTTTGTATATCATATGTATATATGTACACATATGTGCACATTACTATATATATATAACATTTTAATTCTTAATAATTATTTTGCTTTTAAAATGTATATTATTTGTTTATATATAAATGTTTCTTTTCAACCATTTAAGTGATCCCTGTAGGATTTCTCCAAGTTTAATCCAGTTTGTTCTATCTCTAGTCTGATCCCTCCATATGACATCAGTAATCCTATTATTTCATCAATCCATCACACATTCAATCACTTTTTAAGACTTTTTACAATTAATTTAATCTATTACATTTCTATCTGTAATAATAATTTAACAAAGATATTTTAGTTGTTATTCTAATTCATTATTATCAATCTATATTTTATTATTATCTGATAATTTTTTCAATATTTCTTGAAAATATAAAGCATTAATACCAAAAATCCATTATCATCTGCAAAATATATATGGCTTAAATAATCTCCATTTACTTTTACCATGTAAGCACCCCATTTTGATCCACAAAATGCTTCTTGTAAAACTTGTAAAAAAGTTTTGGAGATATGAATTCAGCCTGCCATATACCCTTCTCATTATTAATTTTTTAGTATTACTATGTAATCTCTAATCATTGCTGTTACATTTTGATAATATCCTGGCTCTATATGTTGATGATCCAATGCTTTAATTACTTCAGAAATGTTTATACAATCAAAAGGCTTTTTATGATCTACACATCTAAAACATAACAGCAACTCAAATTCATTAATTTCTTCCACTACATGGATGTACTGTGCTAAAACTCCCTTTAATTCCAGCTTATTCTTTTGGTTCACTAGAATCCAAAGTTCACCATTATAACGATCGAAATGAAAGTGAAGATCGAATCTAACTGCAAAAACAATATCTGCAACTACCAGGGCACCATCTAGGCATTTGAGCCTAGAAAAATTTATAAAGTAGGCAGATATGCGCTGTTAAGATTCCACTTTATTTAAATATTCCGATCGTTAGCCCAAGTCACTAGCTCAGCGGAGACGCAGAGATAAAAATCTATATCTTAATTTATATCTTAAATATAAAAGAATAAAAGCCACTGCCAGAAATTAACACATAAAAATATTTATTTACGCACATATAAAATCATTCTAAATTCGAGGAATAGGTTTAACATTTTTAGATTTTTATATTACTCTTTAATTGTACATTTACATTAATTTCAATGAGTTTAATATTTTATTTAGATGGTCAAGTATGAATAGACTACATAGATTTGCATTTGAAAATAAAACATTCTATCCCTATTTAACCTTAGGCTAAAATTCACAGTCAAACCGGCATCAATCCATCTGATACATTTATGTATTCAATGTAGCATGAAAATACAACAGCACAAATATACTATACTGTCAGGAATGGACATCTGAACAGGATAGTTAGAGAAAACATTGACTCTTGTCCAATACAGGAATATGACGTCTGTATAGCAAGAAGAACAATAAAATAAAAACTCCATAGGAAGGGACCGCGATCCTTTTTGCCGACTTACAATCCCATCCATAGGCAAAGGGTTGGTGCGGTGTATTCAGCGATTCTGCACGTAGCGAAACTTATACTACATCTACTAATTACACAAATATATCCAATCCATTGACCCAATTCAACAACGACACAAATAACCTAAGATTACCCTCCCCTAATATAACTTTACAAATCTATATAGCCATTCACGCCCGACTTAAATTTAACATTTAAATACGTTCGCACAAATGCATTTTATAAAATTTGTTTTAAAATGTTGAGTACAGATCAGCTGCACAGATTCCACGGTCAAAAACATTCCAAATTAAACACAACCGATCAAAATACAAAGTCCTCGATAAACGTCACTTGCATAGGGAATATACAAATCCTATTAGCATTCATCGTAAGATGCTTGCAGTGATATCGTTGACATATATTCTAATCGAATGTGAAAACCACCACATTATCAACCGCTAACGAATCTATGCAACGTCTATACCCAACCTTAAATTCCCTCATTTAAAATTTAAACAATAAATAATTTATACAATAAGAAAAAAAAAATGGAAATGATTTTTATCAATCGGAAAACATATAAAATTAAACATTATTAATTTGATTTTAAACTTAAAAAAGTCAGATAGAAGTTCATAAGCTTGAACGAAAGTTCTTAATTATTTTTCAATTTAGAGTTCATGTCAATTTAGCTTACGGTAGAAGAGTCCAGGTTCCTGTTTTTAATTCCCGCGACGTCTCCATTGGAAGATAATGTTCTGGAGGTAGGATTAGCTGGTTCCATTCTTGTATCACAGTCTTTTCATTTTATATATTTTTTTTAAAACAAACAAAAAAAAATGAGAGAGAACAGTAAGTGCGTCCTACCGTTCTCATCAAATCAAGTCCAAAAAAAAAACTGTCTGGAACTCAATATTTCTCTTTTTATAGTAAATCTCCAGATTGAATGAACAAAGACGTCACTAATCCAAATTTTTGTTCGGGTCCGGGCTGAGGCTTGGTGCTTCCATTGGTCAAGATAAAATCTCTTTATTCTCTTATCTAATTTACGCTCTGACTTTTTAATTAGACAGCTTTTGGATAATTAATAAACAATCATTTCCATTTACAGATTACAGGAATTAATTAATACCTGTTTTTATTTTTCAATCTTATACTTTTTTTTTTTTTATAAAAAAGTACGTTCAAATACTTATTTATTTGTTTTTTTAAAAAAAAAATATTTTTAAAGTTTGGCATCTGTGCGAATGTATATACGTTTAACAAACATTTTAATTTTAGCGTTTAGTTTTTTACTTTTATTTGCGAACTTTTAAGTTTTTATTTTAAATTAATGTAATGACCTATTTATATATCGTTACATATCAGTAAACTTCCTCAAAAAACAAAAAACATTAAAAAAAAAGACTTTACTTAGTGTTAGTAATTACGTTACACAAATTGATTATATATGAAAATTTCAAAAAGACAAAACTTTTTTTTTTACAAGACAAAACCGTAATTACACACAAATATAATGATTAAAAAAATGTTGACTGATGATTCCTTCTTTCCAGCTAAATTTCTACCCCCTCCCTTCCAAGTTTCATTTCTCCTACCTTTAACTATTACTTAGGCAAGTTTGAACGATTAGATTTTAATTTAACAAGACTTTTTTTAAAAAAAAATATGATTTAGATTTATTATTACGTTTTGTTTATTACTTTTTATTCCTCGTATTTCTCTTTACATATGCGCAATTTTTCTTACTGGCAGTACCTTTAAGACAAAATTTCAAACTGTAACTCCACATCAATACAACAAATATATTTATACTAATTTCAGAAAAATATTAAGGGCATGGTTTATTTTCAAAAGTACTAGTGGTTTATTAAACATCTGGCTATAACTTTACGTTAGTACAAAAATGTACTTATTTCAGAAAAACAACAAATGTTATTTGCATGATTCACTTTTAAAATTTTCAGGGCACTCGTGATTTATTAAAGAGAGAAAATTTCATCATCACCAATTCCCCTTCTCAGGGGCAATCTCTGAGGTAAGGCCCCACATTGGGCGCCAATTACAACGATCGAAATGAAAGTGAAGATCGAATCTAACCGCAAAAACAATATCTGCAACTACCAGGGCACCATCTAGGCATTTGAGCCTAGAAAAATTTATAAAGTAGGCAGATACGCACTGTTAAGATTCCACTTTATTTAAATATTCCGATCGTTAGCCCAAGTCACTAGCTCAGCGGAGACGCAGAGATAAAAATCTATATCTTAATTTATATCTTAAATATAAAAGAATAAAAGCCACTGCCAGAAATTAACACATAAAAATATTTATTTACGCACATATAAAATCATTCTAAATTCGAGGAATAGGTTTAACATTTTTAGATTTTTATATTACTCTTTAATTGTACATTTACATTAATTTCAATGAGTTTAATATTTTATTTAGATGGTCAAGTATGAATAGACTACATAGATTTGCATTTGAAAATAAAACATTCTATCCCTATTTAACCTTAGGCTAAAATTCGCAGTCAAACCGGCATCAATCCATCTGATACATTTATGTATTCAATGTAGCATGAAAATACAACAGCACAAATATACTATACTGTCAGGAATGGACATCTGAACAGGATAGTTAGAGAAAACATTGACTCTTGTCCAATACAGGAATATGACGTCTGTATAGCAAGAACAATAAAATAAAAACTCCATAGGAAGGGACCGCGATCCTTTTTGCCGACTTACAATCCCATCCATAGGCAAAGGGTTGGTGCGGTGTATTCAGCAATTCTGCACGTAGCGAAACTTATACTACATCTACTAATTACACAAATATATCCAATTCATTGACCCAATTCAACAACGACACAAATAACCTAAGATTACCCTCCCCTAATATAACTTTACAAATCTATATAGCCATTCACGCCCGACTTAAATTTAACATTTAAATACATTCACACAAATGCATTTTATAAAATTTGTTTTAAAATGTTGAGTACAGATCAGCTGCACAGATTCCACGGTCAAAAACATTCCAAATTAAACACAACCGATCAAAATACAAAGTCCTCGATAAACGTCACTTGCATAGGGAATATACAAATCCCATTAGCATTCATCGTAAGATGCTTGCAGTGATATCGTTGACATATATTCTAATCAAATGTGAAAACCACCACATTATCAACCGCTAACGAATCTATGCAATGTCTATACCCAACCTTAAATTCCCTCATTTAAAATTTAAACAATAAATAATTTATACAATAAGAAAAAAAAAAAATGGAAATGATTTTTATCAATCGGAAAACATATAAAATTAAACATTATTAATTTGATTTTAAACTTAAAAAAAGTCAGATAGAAGTTCATAAGCTTGAACAAAAGTTCTTAATTATTTTTCAATTTAGAGTTCATGTCAATTTAGCTTATGGTAGAAGAGTCCAGGTTCCTGTTTTTAATTCCCGCAACGTCTCCATTGGAAGATAATGTTCTGGAGGTAGCATTAGCTGGTTCCATTCTTGTATCACAGTCTTTTCATTTTATATATATTTTTTAAAAAAACAAAAAAATGAGAGAGAACGGTAAGTCGTCCTACGTTCTCATCAAATCAAGTCGAAAAAACTGTCTGGAACTCAATATTTCTCTTTTTATAGTAAATCTCCAGATTGAATGAACAAAGACGTCACTAATCCAAATTTTTGTTGGGTCGGGCTAGGCTTGGTGCTTCCATTGGTCAAGATAAAATCTCTTTATTCTCTTATCTAATTTACTCTCTGACTTTTTAATTAGACAGCTTTTGGATAATTAATAAACAATCATTTCCATTTACAGATTACAGGAATTAATTAATACCTGTTTTTATTTTTCAATCTTATACTTTTTTTTTTTTTTATAAAAAAGTACGTTCAAATACTTATTTATTTGTTTTTTTAAAAAAAAAATATTTTTAAAGTTTGGCATCTGTGCGAATGTATATACGTTTAACAAACATTTTAATTTTAGCGTTTAGTTTTTTACTTTTATTTGCGAACTTTTAAGTTTTTATTTTAAATTAATGTAATGACATATTTATATATCGTTACACCATAGATAAGTTGTAACTATCTTGGCAAAATTTTTATATAAAATTGTTAAATCTGATAAGTTTGAGATTTTTAAATATCTTCTTTATCATCTTTCTTAAATATCAATATTACTGCTGCCCTTCCAATCATCTGATATATATCTTTATCATTTAAACATTTGTTATACAACTTTGCCAATAATTTTCTAATTATTCACCAGCTTTGTTTAAGACATCAATCCTTTTCATATATTTAACAGCATATTTCACGTCTTCATTTAAAGTGCAGAACAATCAGATTTAATCACGTGACTCACTTCATTTGAAATGCTAGACAATTCAGAAGTTGTAATAAATGTAAGAGATATTTTACTTTCTTGTTTGTTATTACTATGTAATTCATTATAAACCCTTCCCCCAGATTTCATGATGCCATTTTCCATTCTAGTAATAGTTCCATCTTTTCTTGTTATTCCAGAAAGAACTTTTCCAACAATACCAAGATCTTTTACATTTCTGAGATTTTTATTCTCTTCTATAGCTGTTTTTGCCAATTTACAATTATATTTTCTTATATAATTATTATTTTTACCAATTTATAAAACTCTAGATATTCAATTACTCTTAATGGATCATTTGTGTATATTTTGATATTCCTTTTTTTGTTTATATATAGTGTTGCCTCAATAATAAATTTTACTGTTAAATTGCTGACTTTTTGTACATCGACATTTTGTAGCAGTTTTTAATAGTGTATCAGTTTTCTTTTTATTGATGTCATTCAAATCTAAATCATCTTTGTAAATTTGCAATATTTAAAAATGATTAAAAAGATCTAATTTAAATTCATTAGAATTTTTTTGAAAGTTAGGAATATCAAATGTTAATATTGCTCCCCCCAATATCTCACTGATCAATGTTCACTTCCTGTATTGCAATTGTTAAGAATAATACATTCTTGAAATATATATTTTCTATTAGCAAAAATTTAATCCAGTTCTGCTGTAACATTGAGATATTTTCATATCCATTTCTGTTTAGCATTTTTTTTTGAAAAACGATTCATAATATACAGTTTTTTCTTTTCTGTGAATTCAACAAGTTTATATCTTTTCTCATTTTTGTCACCATACCTAGATTTACCCACAACAATTTCATTTTCAATTGCTTACCAAGTCTAGCATTAAAATGCCCATTGACAATTTTAATATGTTGTTTGGTCTAAACATTCATATAAAAATCCTCTACTTCATCACAATTAGAACTTATTGGTGCATAATTATCAACTTCTTACAAATTAGTATCTTCAATTAAAGTGACTAACCAATCTTGTCATTCTGTCTGATGTATCACCAATCTCCACTTTTTATTTATAATGAATCTCATTTGACATTTGCTTCCAATATTTGTGCCTTTGTAGTAAAGTATATGTTCACTCTTTAAATCAACCATGCCTTCAACTTTTCTCCTAACTTCACAAAGTTAAATAATGTCTCATTTAAAATTACATAGTTCTCCTAATTCATGCAATTTTTCTTCACTTGCTGATCTGCAGTTGTAGAATCATCATCAAATGACAATCTAGGTCTGGAATCGGTTAACAGCCAACTCTTTTCTGCATCTTGGATTCACTGATTATTCAAGCTTATAGTAGATAAATAGAATAAATAAAATGAATTACTGCTTATAATGGAGATGTTGAAAATAAGAAGAAAAAGTCATGTGAAGTTTGTAATTATATATAACCAATTAAGAAATTAATACATCATAACCAATTTTTGCAATAATTTATACATTACAAAGCTATATATTATAAAATTATTATGATCCAAAGCATTCCAAGACTAATATAAAAATAATATTTGTCAAGTGTTGGTGGTCAAGAGGTCAAGCAGTTGTTCTGGTCAGCGGGTTCGCTTCCCGGCCGATGGTATGACACATGGAAATATATATAAAAATAAGATATAAATAAAAAGCTTTATTTATATTTTATTTTATATTGGGCTATTTCCATCATCTAATATTAAGTATTGAATGTCTGGAGGAAAATGTAATTTTAATTTTCCAATTACATTCAACTGTTAATAATAACACACATATTAGTATATGCACAATGTTTTGGAAGGTATTAGTCTTCTCTTTTCTTCAGATGATGATGGCCTGACCAGTGACAGTACTAGTATAGGAATGTAATTGAAAACTGTAAATAAAAGATATTTTTTTCTAAAGACATTCAATGCTTAATGTTAGATGATGGAAATAGTCCAATATATAAATACAACTATAATATCATCATCACAAACCTTCAAAGATGTCACTTTATTTATATGTATAATAAGTAAAATTTCATTATTGCCACTATAACTGTTTAAAGTTGTTTTCCATAATGAGTTCATGGAAATCTTGGACAAAATGAAACACTGACAGTTTGACATCCAACTTTCTTAGAGGCTTAAATGTTGTTTGTTTGTTCTTGAAAATATTATGTTGATCCATTTGTAATAAAACTTTATTCATATCTGTAATGAGTAAAATTTCAATCTTGAAGTTAATGTCCGTCATCTAAACTTTTTTCCTGTTTAAACTCTTAGTTGAGTTTCTGTGAAATTTTAACATTATTTGTGTGACAGTTAAACAAATTTTCACCTTCAACATATTTACATATATATGTATAGAAAGATTTCAAAGAAATAAAATTGATTTATTGAATATAAAGAACATTACATTATTAGGTATGCAAAGCAAATAAAATCTTTTTTTAGGATTAAATATTACTTTAAATATGTAGTTGGTGATGTTGAAAGGCCTGTATAACTCTGCTAAAGAATTTATTTGAAACTGATTCTGTGAATTATATACAGTAATAGTTTAGAGCTCAGAATTCGTTTGTTATTTGTGGTTTACTTAACAATACTGTCTGTATTTTTGTTGTTATATTTGAATTTATTGAGTACTTTTGTAAAGAAGCACAATATCAAAAGCCTGTTTAGCCTATATTTTTAAAGTGATTATTTTATAATCACTATTAAATTTGAAATTTTTTATCAATTAATTATTAAATTACAATTTACATATAAGGATATTTTAATTTGTTCACAACTTTTTATGTTATTTTCACAATAAGCTAATAATCTCTCTTTCATAATAGTTATAAATAAATATTTTAAATATAATATTTTCAATATAAATTCATTTTACAAAAAAAAAAAAAAAAACCTAAAAAAATCAATGTTAGTATTATCACATATGTTTTTATATTACAACTTTATTCTTATTACATTTTCAAATCATTACATTTTTTTGACAATGTTGTTTATTCAATTTATCAATTACTTTTCTATCAGTAAAAAATCATTAGCAAAAATTGATTTTGCTTCCCTTTTAATCATTATGAAAAACATTTCTTGGTCATCTGTTTTTTCAATCCCTTTCTTCTTGCACTTTTTACTTTTATTTTCTCTATTAAAAAAATAATCAGATGGTTTATTATTCATATTAAATTAGAACATGGGAAATAGCAGAGCTGAATCACAATGCACAGATTTTGAGTAAATCCCTTATTCTATTATTGTTTTAAACCAGTGATGTCCAACCTTTAACTTGACGCGAGCCAGTTGAGAATTTAAAAAAATTTGGGGAGCCACAATTATATATTACATTTTTCATATTACATTTATAAACATGGTACTTGGGTACTAAACCTGCAATGTAGGGAGATAGGTGGGGGGGGGATGGCCTATTCACATTGGTATCAATCCGCCGTTTCTAATGTGGCCAAAATAACGTGTACACGGATCTTTCTCGATGAAAACATCAATATATACAGCAAAATATATATGTGTACACGAATCTATCTCGATAAAAACAACTATTTACAGCACTAAACATCAATATATATATACAGCAAAATATATACGTGTACACGGATAAAAACAACTGTTTACAGCACTAAACATCGATATATACAGCAAAATATATACGTGTACATGGATCTATCTCGATAAAAACTATTTCCAGCACTAAACACAATATATATACAGCACCAAACCAAACGTCTACAAGGATCTTTCTCGATAAAAACAACAATATATACAAGAGCACTAAACACAATATATATATATAGCACCAAACCAAACGTGTACAGCAAAAAAAAAGAAGGTGTAATATGTTAAAAAGAAAAAAAAATGTAAATACATTTTATTTATTAAAAATTTGATAACATACATATAAATTACAATTACAGGAAAAATATATTTTATTTAATGTGAAACCTGACACTGCATATCGTTATTGTTTGTATTGTAAAAATGTTTATTTTTTAGTGTGTGCATGTGCCATCAAGGAACATAAAATATTTTATCAATTTTTTTGAAGAGTGCAATTCGAGCCACATTAAACAGTTACGCGAGCCACATGTGACTCGCGATCTACGGGTTGGGCATCCCTGTTTTAAACAATACAGAGCATATTTAGTGCCGATATAGTATGTGCTCAGTGACCATTTTGAATTTTAAAACACCCAAAAACACTGCTGGCACACACAAACAATAAACGAAAAGCACTCAATGTCAAAAAATCAAATAACCTAAGGCACTATAATTTAAAAAAGTGCGGGAAAAGAAAGTAACTTGAAAATTAAATAGCCCAAGGCACTACAATTAAAAAAAAGTGCAGGAAAAGAAAGTAACATGAAAAATTAAAAAAATTACAAAAACCTTTAAAATAAATCAAAAACGTTAATTTATACAGTGATAATTTAAAAGTCATAAATCACAAATGCTTTTTATTTAGCAATAACTAGAAAAATAATAAATGCTACTTTCAAAAGCCTACTCCTGTTTTTCAACAGCATTTAAAAACTATAATACTAAATTTCCCCAAAATCAGTGTAAAAAATTAAAAAAATTATATTTAAAAAGTATAATACTAAATCTCATAAAAATCAACATATGTTAAATGGTGGGAAAAATGAATTGCACTACATGAAATTAGAAAATCAAAAATGCTATAAATCAAAAATTGTAATAGTAAATCTCAAAAAATTAATGTATGTTAAGGCAAAGTATTCACACGAATTGCAGTACATTTTTAAAAAAAATTATAAATGCTATTCACAAAAGCCTTTATATAGTGATAATTTTAAAAAGTCACAAATCACAAAAGCTATTTATTTAGCGATAACTAGAAAAATAATAAATGCTACTTTCAAAAGCCTACTCCTGTCTTTCAACAGTAATTAAAAACTATAATACCAAATCTCAAAAATCAGTATAAAAATTAAAAAAATAATATTTAAAAAGTATAATACTAAATCTCAAAAAAATTAACTTATATGAAATGGCAGGAAAAATGAATTGCACTACATGTAAAAAAAAAAAAACTCCTCTGACTTTCAACACTATTTCATGGAGTATCAACAAATAAAAAAACTAATTAACCTACTTTTAAAAAATATGTAATATTTTACATTTGGCTTTGGGATCATCCCTCTAACTAAGAGATATAATAATAATAATTCACAAATCTTAATAACAGACATATTAATACATATTACAGTTACTATTTGTTTAAGTAATTGAGAATTTTAGCTATATTTTAAGAAGTTTAAATATATTACCAACTTTCTGGATTGGTTGCTCATCTGTGCAGATTGAATTTGGGTCTTCCTAGATCTCTCCATTCATGCAAAAGCATAAAGTCATAACAAATTTCAGTTTTAAGATTTAAGTTTATTACTTTAAAAAAGATGCCAGTAAAACTAATTTATTCAGGAAATATCACAAGTTGACAGCATCTCTTTAGAATTTATTTTTACAACTCTGTGCTAGGTTCTCACACAAATTAAACTAGGTATGTGTGATGTAAAATAATTTCCAAGAATCAGGCTTGTGGATTGCCATTTGTCTTACTAAAATAAAAGTGCTAAGTTAAAAAATTTAACAATAGAAAGCTAAACTTTCAAATTATAAAAAAGAGCTATAAACAAGCTAATGGACTTTTATGTTTCAAACTTAACTTGTAAGCAAATGCAATAGAGGGGTACAATTTATTATAAAAAAATTATAATAAATTAAAGATTTAAAAATATAATTGCACTGTAACATATTACACGTCATAATTTGTACTCATATATATATATGCCAATATATGTATTAGTTTTATGATTTAAGTTTTAACACTTTAAAGAAGATGCTAGTAAAATTAATTTTTTCCGAAAACATTGTAAAAACAATAAAAAACGTAATTAATCTGCTTTTCATTAATATTTAAAAAAGAAAAACCTGAAATATAAAGGGTGTGTGATTATTGCATTTCTAAAAGATGCTAAAGATACCTGCTGACGGTGAAAACATTAGTGTTTAATTTTATTTAGAAGTCAATATCTTTTACATTTGAAATATTCAACAAATTTTAATTTATTTATGAGTGTGTGTATTTCGACATAGACCATTGCGAACTACCATCCAGTATTTTGAAGGATCACTAATAAAATATATTCTTTAATCATGTTTGCGTATTCACCTATTATTGCTATGCAATTCTTTTAAAGTGCATGTATATCTACATATATTGAAACAGTATTATCTGTCTATCATTCCATTTACCTACTATGTATTATAGTTTTCCTAATTCAAACCCATTCCAGTCCATGTATATAACCCTATAATAATGTATTTTGATGTATAATAACACGTCTGTATACAGATATTAATATATTTATATATATCAGTCCACATATATAATCCTATAATAATGTATTTTGATGTATAATAACGTATGTTTAAGTGTATGTGCATACATCTAATATATTTATATATATAAATGTATTAATATATGAATGTTTGTATACAGACATTAATTAATATATTAGATGTGCGCACATACACGTAAACATACGTTATTATACATCAAAATACATTATTATAGAATTATATACATGAACTGTGATGGGTTTGAATTAGGAAAACTATGATACATAGTAGGTGAAATGGAATGATAGGCAGATAATACTATTTCAATATATGTAGATATACTTGCACTTTAAAAGAATTGCATAGCAACAATAAGTGAATACGCAAACATGATTAAAGAATATAATATTTTATTAGTGATCATTCAAAATACTTGATGGTAGTTCACATGATAGTCTATGTCGAAATACACACACTAGAAAAGTAAAAAAGAATACTAACATAAATTAAAATTTGTTGAGTATTTCAAATGTAAAAGGTATTGACTTCTAAATAAAATTAAACACTAATGTTTTCACCATCAGCAGGTATCTTTAGCATCTTTTAGAAATACAATAGATAACTCTCAATCACATACCCTTTATATTTCAATTTTTTCTTTTTTAAATATTAATGAAAAGCAGGTTAATTCGGTTTTTTATTGCTTTTGCAATATCTTTGGAATAAATTAATTTTACTGACGTCTTCTTTAAAATGTTAAAACTTAAATCTTAAAACTAATACATGTATCAGCACACATATATGTGCGAGTACAAATTGTGATGTGTAATATGTTACAGTGCAATTATATTTTTAAATCTTTAATTTATTATAAATTTTTTATAATAAATTGTACCCCTCTATTACATTTGCTTACAAGTTAGGTTTGAGGCATAAAAGTTCATTAGCTTGTTTACAGCTCTTTTTTATAATTTAAAAGTTTAGCTTTCTATGGTTAAATTTCTCAACTTAGCACTTTTATCTTAGTAAGACAAAAGGTGATCCCTGAGCCGGATTCTTGGAAATTATCTTATGTCACACATACCTGGTTTAATTTGTGTGAGAACCTAGCACAGAGTTTTAAAAATAAATTCTAAAGAGATGCTGTCAACCTGCGATATTTCCTGAATAAATTGTTTTACTGGTGTCTTTTTTAAAATCTTAAAACTAAAATTTGTTATGACTTTATGCTTTTGCATGAATGGAGAGATCTAGGAAGACCCAAATTCAACCTGTGTGGATGAGCAACCAATCCAGAAAATTGGTAATATGTTTAAAATTCTTAAAATATTGGTAAAATTTTCAATTACTTAAACAAATGATAACTGTAATATGTATTAATATGTCTATTATTAAGGTTTATGAATCATTATTATATCTCTTAGTTAGAGGGATGATACCAAAGCCAAATGGAAAATATTATATATTTTTTAAAAGTAGGTTGATTAGTTTTTTATTTGTTGATATTCCATGAAATAGTGTTGAAAGTCAGAAGAGTTTTTTTTTTACATGTAGAGCAGTTCATTTTTTCCACCATTTAATATAAGTTAATTTTTTTGAGATTTAGTATTATACTTTTTAAATATTATTTTTTAAATTTTTTATACTGATTTTTGAGATTGGGTATTATAGTTTTTAATTACAGTTGAAAGACAGGAGTAGGCTTTTGAAAGTAGCATTTATTATTTTTCAAGTTATAGCTAAATAGTGCTTGTGACTTTTTAAAATTATCATTATATAAATTAGCATTTTTATTTATTTTAAAGGTTTTTGTAATTTTTCAAGTTACTTTTTTTTCCCCCACACCTTTTTAATTATAGTGCCTTAGGCTATTTAATTTTTTTGACACAGTGCTTCTAGTCAATGTCATTTATCACTTGTATGGGACAGCAGTGTTTATGGGTGTTTTAAAATTCAAAATGACCACTGAGTGCGTACTATATTGGCACCCAATTATGTAAGTAGAATTTGTTCATGATAAAATTGTAGTAAGGACATCCATAATTTATAGAAAAAGCTTCTGCTAAATTAGGATGAGTTCACTTTATCCTTACTATCATATGTACAATAATTTTTGTTTTTCACTATTATAATTATCATCAAATGTCTAGTAATAAAACTTCAGTCTATTATTATTCATGCTCTTTTTAAAGAGGATTGTCAATAACCTCCATTATTCTTCAGTTAACAATTTGAAATTCTTAATTATAAGGGTTAAATACATAATGTACAAGTTCCCATTCATTTAAAATCTCTGTAGTGTTTTGTAAAAATATTTACTTTGCCATCCAAATATAAGTTTTGTACTCCAGAAAAAGTAAAGAATATATAAAGAAAAATATTTATTCTTCATTAGATCGCTAACTGATAAGTGTTAAATTTAATTAATGATTAAATTTATGTATTTGCAATAAGAATATTGTGTTTGATAATTGTTAAGAAATATTTGCTAATTACAAATATTTCTTGATACAATATGATTTAATTGTATGCATAATTAAAAACGCAAAGAGGAATTCAAGAGTGATAACATCAAGAATGAACTTTGGATTGCTACAGGCCAACTGAGGACTATAAATAGTTTGAGCAACAAAGTGTGTTGTTCTATTTCCAGTGAGTTATCAAGTGGATGGTTGTAGAGAGATGGAAGTGTGTGTAGCCGAAAGAGCATAAGTGAGTGTACAGCATTCTAGAGCGAAAATGTGTTCATGAGCAGCAGCAGAACAGGGCCAAAAAGTTGGGGAAACTGCGGCCAGAGGTAATCATTTAGAAAGCGGCCAGTTGTGAAGAGTTTTATTTCCAGTGAGTTACCAAGTGGGTGGTTGCAGAGAGACAGAAGTGTGTGTAGCTGATAGAAGCTTAAGTGATGGTGCAGTGTAAAAATGTGTTTGCGAGCTGCGGCCAAACAGAGCCCAAGAGTTTTGAAAAAACCAAGGCCAGAAGAAACCATCAAGTAAGCAGCCAGTCATGAAATGCATTAGGGAAAGTGAACCAAAGTGAACTATAAATATATTGTGTTGTGTGTGTAGTAGTAACTGTTCGCTATAGTTCGTTGATATTCGGAGTGCTTGCATTTCGAATACATAACAATCTCCATAAAATTCCTTATGTTTTTCTATTCAAAAACATCTTTAAAATTACAAAAATATATAATTAGGGTATATGAGCACAGACTTTCAGATGACCCATCACTCTCCACTCTATCTAATAACACTGATACACTCAAGCACATATATGCTGAAAAGATAAATCATCATCAATATACGTATTTCATGCTAAACCATCTTTTCAGCATATATGTGCTTGAGTGTATCAGTGTTATTAGATAGAGTGGAGAGTGATGGGTCATCTGAAAGTCTGTGCTCATATACCCTATATATTACATATATGGACACAGGTATAGAATAAGCCTGTGTTTCAGTTAAAAATATATAATTATCAATTTTCTTTTCATTGGAAATTTATTTTATTATTGCACTGACGTTCTAGCCAATGCGTCCATCTTCAAAATTTGAATTTGTTATAAATATATTTACACTAGCATTATTAGAATATTCCTGCAGAAAGTAGAGGCGAGTATATAATGTTTTATAATTTTAAGTTTGAAAGCAAAAAAAAATTATTAATCTTCTAACATATCTTGTTTCTTTTCAAAAATATATACTCTTTTTTTCCGTTTTCATAATAAAATTTATTTTATTTAAATACAAAGAAAAAACAAACATATTTTACAACAAAACAACATAAAAAAAAATTCCAGAGGTGCAGATAGACAGTAATTAACAACTCTTATCTAAAAATTGTTTTGTTTTGTCATAACAGCAGGGAAACAAAAAAGAAAAACATTTAAAATGTGTTTTAGTTTAGAAGGAGGTTTTTTATTTGAAAAAAAAACAACAACAATCATTTATCCAAAATCAAATAACTAATATTAAAAAAATATTTTCTTAATGAAAAAATTATATTTTTAATATTAAAAAATTACTTTTACAAAAAAAAAACTTTATATACATACATGTATTAATGTCATAATGAGTATGTAGATATAAAAATCAACACTGATCTATTGATGGTCTAAAATCTGATTCTGGAACATTTAATGTTTGTGCATATTTATAATACCTAAATCTATACATTGTACAGGCTTAAACCTGCAGTTATGTATGTAATATATGCGGGATTCGAACTCAGACTTTCACACGACCCACTACTCTCAGTGCCATCTCATATTGCTGACCCACCTGATCACACACATGTTGAAAAGATAAATAATCACCAATATTCATATTTCATGCTAAACCAGCAATCATCAGTTGATAGATTACATCTCCACACATATATACAGTCAGTGCTCAGCTTTATATTAAGATAGCCAATCTTCATACTTTAATGGACAGGCTTCAAACTACTCCAACCCACAACTCTTCAGCCTTCTACTTCATTGAAAATTTGATGATGGAACGTTCAAAGCCCATGTTAGTGCCAAGGTTGTCACCCTACTCATGTTGACGTATTAGTCATTTTGACCCCTCATGTACAGGAGAATAGTCCATTTATACATACATATGCGAGGGATGGGACCTCAGCACAAACATGGGCTTTGAGCATTCCATCATTAGATTTTCAATAAAATGGAGGACTGAAGAGTTGTGGATTGGAGTAATTTGAAGTCTGCCCATTAAAGTATGAAGATTGGCTATCTTGATATAAAGCTGAGCACTGATTGTATATATGTGTGGAGATAGTAATCTAGAGTAGACCAACTGATGATTGCTGGTTTAGCATGAAATATGTATATTGGTGATTATTTAAGTTTTCAACATGTGTATGATCAAGTAGGTCAACAATATGAGATGGCACTGAGAGTAGTGGGTCATGTGAAAGTCTGAATTTGAATCCCAAATACCTAAATCTCTAAAATTAACAATGCATTTACAATTAAATAAGAATAAATTGATTTGTGATAAATTTACATTATCATATTTATAAAGACTAAATCATTAACTTCAAAGATACCAATTCATGAAGCATTAGTTGAAGATAAAAATGGTAATGTAATAAAAATATTTTATACAAGATTTAAAAAAAAATCATATAAATAGTATCAATGGAGAAATAAATATAAACATTGCTAAGTATGCATGCAATGTTTGACATATATTTGAAATGAATATGTACAAAAAATGTCAAACTTGTAAATTGCATTGTAATAATGTATTACAGATAAATATTACATTAAGATAATAAAGACATTTGAGGACAAGGATTTGAGCCAAGTGATAAAGGTTAGTTTTACTGGAAATACATCTTGTGATCATTTGCATTCCATATACATTTATTCCTATGTTTTAACATAGTGTAGAGTTTAAAATTTTTATAGTATCTATATTGTATTTTAGTAATGTTTCACCAAGCTCGATCTCTAGATAAGTAAATATAAAGATTTTTAAAATTGAAAAACTTCGAGAAATAGCATACTTTGACTTTTATGAGTCTTTACTGTTTTATAATTTGCAAGATGTAAAAGCAGATTGTACAAGATATGGTCCAGAAAGATAATTTGAAGCAGATTGTATTGTACATTAATTAAAAATGAAATATGGACTGCTAAAGAAAGATTTTAATGTTATTTCTCTACTGTGGATGCAAGGTGAGTATTCATTCAATTGTAATTCATAAAAATAATTGTTATAATAATTATTATATATATTTTAAATTAAATTTATCTATTCATAAGCCTAAAGCAATTAAAAATATTTCATAGTTTCCTTTCGAAAAGAATACAAAAAATATTGATTGTTGGTAGCTTGAGACTAACATTATTTATCAGAATTTTTTTTTTTTATCAATTCAAATTTTTTTTATCACTTCCAGATTGCTAATTTTTTATAATTTTGAATTAAATTTGAAACATTCTTTCCTCTTATAAATAATTACATTTTTCAAAGCTGGGTAAACAAACTTAGCTATGTGTAAATTTACAACAAGAGTCCCCTAGTGTGTAAATATGTTTTTTGCTGTACACATTATAAACTAATGAGAATGTATAATTGCCCTGGGCAGTTTAGGGCAAAGTAAACTGATGAACTTGAGAACAAAAGACTACCTCATTAAAGTTCAGTCTGTTATTCTTAGTTTCCAAGTATCATCTGTATTTTTGAGCAACAAATTGTTTCAATTGCATTAATATTTTTTATAAATTTATTAATTAACCTCTACACCACAAAACAGTCTTTTGAAGACATAAGAATAAAGACAAAATGAACAGCAAATGACCCCCAAGATACATTTTAAACTGAACCAGCAGTCACAAGTTGGCCCACTCCGCTATCTCTCACATATAGTATTTATCAATAGTAAATTGTTACATTGTGTAGCTGATTTATAGATTGACCTATGACTGAACATTATTGAATTATTCCTCCCCCCAAGCATATGTAACAAAAAATGTTAATCCTATTAAAATTAATTTATTTAAAGTGCACAGAAAATTTGAATTAATAATAAATATAATTGTACGACTAATTTCTAAAATGATTATAAGATTTGAACTCATTAAGTACTTAATAATTCTATTAGCATGAACAAAGGGGGGTTTATATTGTAACTTTTCCCTATAAGAACCTGAACTCACCAATTTCCACAAACTACAACAAATAGAACATAGCTTAACCTAAAATAAAATACAAATGTTATTATTAAGACTCTATTTCACAATTACTGCAGGCATAAGATATTCTATAGGTAAGGTCACAAGGTACAGGTTTTAACATTGCAAAGTATATAAAATATACCTCCAATAACATTGCCATTACAGAAAATTTCCATACATTATCACATTGCAATCACTGGAAAATCCCTATAACAAACAATGACTAACATAATAAATTCATATTTAAATAACTATTACAAATATTTATATAACTACCTATTCCATTATATCTATAATAAACTACAATATTATAAATTTAAAAATACACATATTAAATTAATCTAATTTGCTATTAAACTATCTCATTAAAATTCCAGGGATAATGATTACTCCTTCAATAATAACATCAATGGTTGATAGTTAGATAATTGAATGACAAGCAGAATTTTATTGAAATCCAATCGTCTAAATAACAATAATACTTTTATAACTGACAAATATTAACTAAAACAATTATTGAACAATACATTTAACTTTAATACTAAACAAATAATAACAATTGAATTACAAAGTTAACATTAGAATAAGAACTTATGAAAACTTTTCATTAATTAACTATATACTTATATAAATAATAACTATTAGGTAGAATAATCATTCTATAGTAATCATGTGGCTTAGCCCTAATAAAAAAATAATCTTTTATAAATTAATCTTTGGAAATATTAATTATTTTATCAATAACCCATTCCCTTTATCTTTCAAACAAATATTATAATTGTCTTAGTAAATATTATCTTATTTTTAATAATGCAATATTTGATACTTAATCATTTTCCAAACTTCTATATACTGTTATGATCTTAGAATTTTATAATAACCAAAATAATTTTGAAAAGTATATATGACTCTGTAAATAGAATATATATTTTTAACGCTATGAACATAAAATAATACTTTATAATTTGACTTCAGATATCTTACCATATATATAAATTCTAAATAGATTAACAAATAAATTTGACATTATTATTAGACTATAAATCAAAAGTGACAGATATTTGATTTATCTGATTTTAATTCTTTTACAATTGATAACATTTAAGAATTAACTTTTTTATATATTACTAATGGATATTTAATGTCATCTCATTCAAATTCTTTATTTGAAATCTTATGATAAAAGGATTAAATAAATAAAATTTATATGAAAATTTTAATGTACTATATAATTAAGTATGATGTTATGACGCTTAGGATTCAATAAAGGGGATGACATCATCCAGTTTAAATCAAAACATACATTTGTTTACAATAGTTTGATATTTAAAAAAAACATTTTCTCTTTATATTAAAATTAAATTATTTTACAAATAACATTGTGACTACAATATATTTAAGTTTATGCATAAAACAAAAATAAATTAAAAAATTCAATAATCCCTTCATTAATTTCCTCATATATAAATCATTTACTGGGTTTAGAACAATTATTTCAATATTACTGACATATTGAAAAGTTTATAATTATATTTATTATTTACCCTTTCTTAGATTTATTAAAAATACAATGCAATGCAAATTTATAATTACTGTATTGATATCTCATTTTTACCAAATTATCTTTTAATATTTATATTGTTTATAAAATATAAATCATCATCAACCATTATCAATCCACCGCAGTAAGGTCTCTCCAAGTTCAAACTATCTTCTCTGATCTTAAGCTTCTCTTCTCCACATCACCCCTGCACACTTTCTTATTTCATCCATCCATCTCACATGCGGTCTGGGTCTTTTACAATCTATTGGAATCCAGTTTAAGATTTCAATTGTCCATCTATTATCATCTTTTCTAGCAATATATCTAGCCCAACTCAGTCTTTTAATTTTTTCAATGAGGTCAATAACCCCTGTTTGTTCTCTTACCCATATATTGCATTTTCAATCTCTTCTTGTTACTCCTAACATGCATCTCTCCATACTTCTTTGAATGGTCTAAAGTCTATGAATTTCTCTTCTATTAAGTGTCCAAGTCTCAGATCCATAAGTAAAAACTGGTAAAACACATTTATTAAAACCTTTCTTTTCAAACACATAGACATATTTTCTTTTAGTATCAAGTTATTTCTACCAAAAGCACTCCAACCAAGTTTAATTCTATGATTAATTTCATCCATTATGTTTCCATATGTGCTAATAATCTGAAAAAGATATTTATAGCTGTTAACTTCTTCTAACTCATCATAATCAATCTTTATTTTCATATTTTGAGAAAATTCATTGAACATTACTTTAGTCTTTTTAACATTTATTTTTAATCCTACTTTCCTACTTTCATCTAATAACTCCTACAACATTTCCTGCAGTGCTAAAGCATTATTTGCAAAAACAACTACATTGTCTGCAAAATCTAAATGACTTAAATAATCCCCATTTACTTTCACTCCTTTCGTTTCCATTTTAATCCACAAGGTATTATAAATAAGTATTGGAATCAAGAATATTTTTACCTTTAATATTTTACCATCATCCATCACACTTATCATATACATTTCTTTTACAACCTTCATTTTAATGATCTCATACAATAATTTGTAATAATATCTGATTCTTTTTTTTAAGATCTATGTTTATTTGTTTTCCATATGCTCATTTATCATTCCTTAAACTATCTTTACTTACTACAGGAAGAAAAGCTATAGACTCCTATCCATGTAAGTAACATATAAAGATTAAAATATAATTCACTATCTAAGATACCATTTGGAATAAAAAACTAATTTAAATAGGGTATTGTAGAAATTGAGGTAATTAACATTTATTCTTCAAGAGTCATAATAACCTAGGGTAATCATTATTCTTTCAATGATATTACCTCTGGAATCCTGGTTTTTCTCTTAAGTACTTATGGAATGTGGTGGCTATCTATCCTAAAAATATCCTCAACTTTCCTAATATAATATGGGAATCCTTTAGATCAAATTTATTTACATTCAACATTAGTTTGTCAGGATTTATACTCCAATATCCTGGCATTTTAACATATCCAATATTCATTCATTAACTTAAAGCATTTTTATAGATTATATTTTCAAACCAAATATATAATACTTTATCTCCCTAATGTTTATAAAACTTTGTCTATAAAAGATCATCTGTCAAAACAAATATCATCTATCAATATGTCAAACATCATATTATATTCTTAATGCTTAATAATATTTGAGATCAATTATAAATATAATGAAGTAATATATACATTCAATTGCACACATCACATAATATTACACATGTCTTATACAGTCATATTTTATCCTAGAAATATAATTTTTCTTGATCCATAATTATCTATTATATACAATTGTACAATATCCTAATAAAATAAATTAACAATGTATTATATACCACCTCTTTTACTAATATAAATTTACCTTTTGCAAATTAACATATATTACATAATACAATAAAATTACTAAAATTACCAATTACTGTCACTCAGCTTATTATACATCAATAAAACAACTCATATAAAACATACAGAAAATAATCATAACATATACATTTCATTTTTAATATCTTGAAATCTAACATTATATTTTAAATAATACTTAATATTTAAAATACCAATAAACACAAATATTAGCTAATGATTATCCTTATTGTCATAATAAGAATCGAATATCCTAAACATATATAGAAAAAAATTATGATTGAAAAAAAATGTTTTTTTTTTCAATCATTTTTAAAAAAAAAACAAATCTTCTCGAACTCTGAATAGATATCATGATGATGATGGTCAGGAATTTCAATTTCTTCTTCTAATGCCATTTTCTCTCTCTCCCTCAACTTGCAAATTCATTGTTAAAAAAAAATACATTTTAAAGACAAAAAAATATTTGCACAAATAATAAACACTTTTAAAGTTCTTTTTAGTGCTTTTAATTGTTTATCCTAGGATCCTTGGTTTGAATTCAGTGCACTTCATACCTCAAAATTATAAATAAATTAAAATACTTCTTTAAATATTCAATATTATTTTAAAATAAATTACTTCCAGTAAAATATAAATAAAAAATATCAACTTAAAAATGAAGAAAATAAAAGAAGCATTCTATATTAATGGAAATATTAATGCTATAAATAGAAAAGACACTTGCTTTGATATATCGAAGAAATGGTCCACGTAACACGTGCTAATTTTATATATCTTTGTATATATTTTATTATGTTATTTTTAAGAAAGCTATGATTATGAGGCATGGATCCTCGAAAACGTTTAGCTTATTTTTATTTTATTTATTTATAACTTCTCTTTTTTAACTTCATTTTTAAGTTAATATTTTTTATCAATATTATTTTGTAATCTTGGTTATCCATTATAGGGACATATAAAATAACTGGATTCTCTTGTAATAATTATTAAATTCCAGCTCTTTATCTTTTCATCTTTTATTCTATATTCTTATAAGTTATATTCATTTATAACATATTTGTTCTTTTTTTAAACTATCTTAGGTTATATTCCTCACATTGATATTAATTTATCAAAATAAATAATTCTTTCATTTTTTAAAAGGTCATAGCAATCTTTTAGCTCATCTTAAAATATTTTTCAAAAAGTCATTTATAGTTCTATTTCACTTTTTATCTTTTCATATATAAAAAAATGTTCATTACTTTTGCTAATTTATCTATGATTGGCAAAAGTACATAGTGTTTTAAAAATATTTTGTTTTAATTTCTATTTAGTATACAAGTAATTGTTATTTAGTATAATTCCAAAAATCAGTACATCATTATTATTAGATAGACAAATCAAAGTTCTATAAAGCATTTGGAAATGTCTATAATTAATGGTTTTTTAATAAATAAAGGTTCATTTGTAAATTATTTCTTAAAATTATTATAAATGAATAAATAATAAAACACATACTTATATGAATAGTTTTAAAATTTAATTAAGCTTGCTGAATACACAATTCCATTCTTCTGTTGATAATAATGTTTTTCCTTCATACTTTAGATAATAAACTATGTTTTAATTATAACTTGATGATAAGTAAGATTAATTTTACTGACAAATAATTTGTTTATTTCATGGTATATTTATAATCACTTTTAAGTGTATTATACATACTTATTCAGCTTGTAAAATTTGAATTTTAACTAATTTTAAAATAATATATAGTACAATTTTGTATTTCTATGGAACTAAAAGTAACAGATTAATTAGCTCATATTGTTTCTTCAAACCCTCCTTATTTCATCTGCTAATCCTTTTTATAGTGTAGACAGTGTGACATCATATTTTAATTAAATTGATTTCATTGATCAATGAAATTTTATTAACTGAAAAGTTTTTGAATAAATTAACTTTGTCTACAATTTTTAATAATAATAAAGTTTAATAAAATATTTTAACATTTAAATAATAAATATAACTATTTTTAAATTAAATAGAATTTTTCATATTCTTTTAAAAATATTTATTCATGTTTAAAATCTATAATTAGCAATTAAACAAGGCAAAACTCTCTCCATACAGTAGTGCCACCCTGTGCTAAACAGAGTAATCAATGGATGCCAGAAGGCTTGTGCATAAAATCCCTATCTAATGCCTACTCATCCAATATCCCCAGACTAGTTTCTGGCTTGTCGTCAGTGAGGAGCTTTGGATCTGAGAGCACTGCACCTAGATCTTAGCATCTAATGCAACCCTCCAGCAACCACCTTTTATCTGTACTTAACTACAAAACTATGAGAATGAAATTGAAAACATAAAAAATATTTTCAATCTAAGCTCAATAGCTTATATAGTCATATGGGTCTGAACTCAATTCAGCACCCATACATTTTGGTGTCTTTGGCTCTTTAACAACCATAGCCACCACTATCCTATTAGGCAGGATTGGTGTTAAAACACTAAGCATCACATGATCACTATCTCATACTATCACATAATTGTTTATAAACAAGGCAAAACTCTCTCCATACAGTAGTGCCACCCTGTGCTAAACAGAGTAATCAATGGATGCCAGAAGGCTTGTGCATAAAATCCCTATCTAATGCCTACTCATTCAATATCCCCAGACTAGTTTCTGGCTTGTGGCCATCGTCAGTGAGGAGCTTTGGATCTGAGAGCACTGCACCTAGATCTTAGGATCTAATGCAACCCTCCAGCAAACACCTTTTATCTGTACTTAACTACAAAACTATGAGAATGAAATTGAAAACATAAAAAATATTTTCAATCTAGTGAAAGATAAAATTATCACTATTTAAAAAATAGAAATTAATAATTTTATCCTGCTATTGGAACAGAAAATATTATTTCAAACCAGAAAGTGTAATCAATTTATTCTTTTTAAATAAAATTGTGCACATATATTAAACACACACATTTTTAAGGAGTCACTGTTATAAAATTTAACAGGTTTTACTATTATAATCACTATAATGTTTGATAAATGATGTACATTTTAATAAATATAATTTATATGTATTTACTACTATTGAATAAAATCATAACTAAAATAAGTATAACAATTAAAGCTTAAATGACTATCACAAAAGGTTATGTTAGTTAAATTAACAGAATCTTATACTTATATATAAATTAAGCTTTTATAAACTATTCAAGTTAAAAATTAATATTTATGCATTTATTTACTGGATAAATTTAAATTTTTTCTCATTATGTTTAAGCTAACTTGTATTTTAAAAGAGCTACTAAAATGAAAGATTACAATATTATATATATGTAACAGTTATATTGGCTGTGCCAAAGTTACATTATATTTTTAGAAATGGGATATATCCATTTAATTAATTTTCCCTTTGTTAAAAAAGAAACATTCTAACATTATGGAGATGATCTCCAAAAGTTATAAAAATCAAATCAACCATTAATATATAAATAAAGCTAAAAAAATATTAAAATGATAGATTTTTTTCTCATTCTTCCTACTCACTTTTGAAATAGAAAAAAAAAACAACAGCACGATAAATTATCTATCAAGTAAAAGAAAGAAAATATACAAAAAGTGCAAACTTCTGATTATATTTTAATTTTACTTAAAGTAATGGAGATACTTTTTATACTAAGACTTGTATGGAAGATGAAGTGCTAAGTTAGAGTAAATAGCTCATTGGTTTCTATTCTAGTGTAGAACTCAGCAAATGAATTGTCAGAGAAGAAATAAAAATAATGATGCTATTGATGCTTTGTGTAATTGCTTTAATGCTTTACTTAATGATACTGAAAAGAAGGAAAATAGCTAAAGGAAAAATAGAGAATTTCAAGATAGCGGTAAGCCAGAATGTTTAATGCATTGATGTTGTTTGTTATTTGTGAATATTCCAAACAAATAAGGAAAAATAATATTTATGAACTTTAAAAAAGTAAAGCATGATAACTATTTTGGAATTTGTCAAAATGATATTATTAGGTTTTTTATTCATGAAGGATATATTAATTAAACTTGAATTATTTATAGCACAAACTGTATTGTAATCTTTAATAATAAATTATATGAAACTATTTCCAGAAAAGCTATCTATCAATAACCAATCATTTTTTTATGTGAAAAGTTATTATGTAAAGTTATAAAGTGATAAAACATTGGCACTTCTATTATAATTTCTAACTTGAAAAGCACCCAAGAACAAAATCTCCCAAGAAAATGTTAGTTATTTACTTTATTGCTATTTATTATAACATTAATTTTATTTTGTCATTAATAAATTATTTCTTTATTTATGAATTTATTGTTATTTTGTACATAACACTTGTTAATAAAGCATATGCAATTAAAACACACACATGACCCATGGAATATCCCCCCATAGTTCTGAGAACATACTTTCCTCTGTGTTACATTTGGAGTATATGGTAGCTAAAGCAAATGAATATTTGTATGAATAATGAGATCTAGTTAAGTAATTACTACTTTCAAATTATTTTACTTATACATTTTTCTGCTTCTGCTTATATTGACCAGAGTTACCATTACAATATATTACATGGCTGAGAATCATTTTGAAATCACACAGGGCAATTCATGAATATGTTTAATTAATCTGTTGACTAATGATGTGCCATATTGACTTTTTTATTTATTTGGTTAAAGATACATTTTTCATACTAACATTAATATTACATCCTAATAATGATAAAATATTATATGATACATAAAATATAACAAAAAATGATAAAACTAAAAAAATAAAGTCTTTATTGTAAATAAAAAATAAAGAAATTAATATTTTAAGTTATTAATTTTAAAATATACTTTTGCACTGATCAATTTTTATTAATAACATTTTATAGAATAAAAATTAGAACATTTTGTTGCTTCATTCCATTTAGGGGAGAGGGATATCTTCCTTTCTTAACAAGATAAATATTAGATTATGAAATAATTTGTTATGAAGTATTTATTTATTAATAAAATAGATAAGATAAAAGAGCAAATATATGTTACAAAGTGAGTTCTTCCAATATATGTTACAAATCCACATATATATACATTATATGCACAACCATATGCAGGATATAATATTTATATGGCCAATATTTTTATAATTAAATATTAAATAAATGAATAACAATTATTATGTAAAAGATGTTCAACATTTAACAAATAGGCCCATTTTAAGACTAACTGCTAAATTAGCATGATCAAAATATCATTCAGATCTCGGAAACACATATGTTTATTCACCCAGCGTAAGCATGTGTTTTAAAGACCTACAGAGGTCCCTAGTGACGATTTTTTCAGACGCTCATTGCTAAGGTTTACAGCCTTGTTAAAACTATTATTATAAACTAAAGAAAAAGTATTAGGGAAAGTTTAGGATAGTTATAAGAATGGCAGACTCAGAAATTAAATATTCCAGGTTCAATGATCAGCTAATGAAAATTAATAATTTCAGTTTAGTCAATTGAATAAGATTACTGATTTTATCATAGAATATCTCAAACCTATTCAGCAACTATTCAGACTATTATTTTATATAAAAAAATATTAAAATTTTTTGGATAATCTAGATTTGAAATTAAAATTTGCACATCATCATTATTGTCATCACCATAGTAATAATAAACAAATGGTTTGTTGCTATGAAGTTCAAAAAATGTTTAAGCACAAAATATGAAAAAGCAGGACTGTGATCTATGGATCAATCTGTGAATCTACTGCTTACTATATCAAATTATGCATGGTGTAATAACAATGAAAAAACAGTTGTCTTCACTTTATTCTAAAATCACCTAGGTAAGCTTGAGCAATCAATGGATACTAAATGGCATAGTGATATAAAATTCTCATTTCCAAACTAGTTTTTGGATAAATGAGTGATAGGATTTAAATTTGAAACTAATGCATTTATGCATCTGGAACCTACCTTGTTTGCAATTCAAAAAATCCTAATGTTTTGAACCAAACTAATTTGCAGATCTGATACTAAAGTCAGTTTCTATATATTTTAGGGGCTTCACTTTGATGCCAACTATAGGCTCATTCTTCCCTATGTCAAGAAAGATTAATGCCAAAGACATGACATGGTATCTTATATGCTCCCAAAAATTATGCTCTTTCCATTCTAATTATCAGCAATGAAGACAAAAGCCAAAAACTGGTCTAGGAATATTGCAAAACTATACCATCTTGTACCCATTAATTACTCAAACTTACAGTATATGACTTTAGACTAAATTGAAAAAAAAACTGCCTTTGAAATAAATAAGCATACAAAACATCAGGTGATATTAATGTACTTCTTTTCTAGGTAAAGGATGACAAGACCTACAAATAGCAGAAAACTAAAATCTTTAAAATATTTACAAATTCATTTTATATCAGAACTATATAATAATGCAAGTGAGTTACCTTTGGTTCAAAACATAAGAGCTTTTGTTGGATTTCAGGCTTTTAGCTGCTTAAATAAATTAGTTTCAGCTTTGAGTCTTAGTTCTTATTGATGAAAACAAAAAACAGAAACCTAGTGAAGGGAAGTATTATAGCATAATATCATTTCTGCCCATTGATTACTCAAGTTTATATAAGTAGATGATTCTAGTAAAAATGAAGAATATCTTTCTTAGAAACAAATAAACATATGATAAAATATGTTTTATTAATATTAATGAGAAGATAAGTTTTGTCATAAGGAATTTTAATATTTTTTAATGTCTTGAATAAAAACTGAATATATATATATATTGAAGCACTCAAATCTGTTGCACACATTTGGCTTCACTTTCTGGTGATGTTTGAACCTGCAAACATGGGTTCAAACCCAATCATTTAATTATAAACCACTAGGGAGTGAAGGTATACCAATGCGCATGATTGTTTATGTCTCTGTAAACTTCTACTCGTCTAAAGTTAATATGCATATAAATTATATATTTCTATTACGGTAAACAATCATGCGTATGTGTGTGTAACAGATAAAACTTAATAATTAAAAGCGTTATACTATGTATATTTTTATTCATATATATTCTAATAGAGAGAAAGTTCGAGAGTGTAATGCGAGTGTATTAAATAAAAGACTTACCGTATTTTAAATTCCGAAGGAATCTGTTTTCATTCTGATACAGATTTATTTAAATTTCACGTTACTTAACATTTATTCCGCAGGTCTATTTTCATCCTAAAATAGATTAAGACCAACTCTCTCGAACTTGATCTCGTTTGTATTTCAAAATTTGCTGTATCATTGTAACCATTAACACATCTGGGGATTCCCCAAAGGCAGTAACAAACGAGTATAAATACCACCGCATTTCCTAACTAAAAGAGCTCTACATGTTAATTTCTAACTCTGTTGCTGGGGGAAGTTACGTCACTCAGAACCGCAAAATGACGAGTAGAATTTAGATTTGCTTCCCCGGTCCTTCCAAGATCTATCCAATGCCAAAATACTCGTAAGCCATCGTATCCAAAATACTGCCAGAATGAATTGTATGCTACATAAAGAACGGACTGAAATGATAATTTCGTCAAAATACTGCTAAATTAACTAGATTTCGTCAAACATGGAACCAACACATGTGCACACGGCTATAAAGTTATCGGAAAGAAAGGTAATTCCCTGCCGCAAAACTGAACTCCAATGCTTTCGTCTTAATAATCCTTTTAACTATAAAACGTAAATTTCAACCTTCGATAAGATTAATTCCAACCAACTAATGTATGTCTTATTAAACATTTCTAGTTTTGTACTCTTTGTAATGTAAAAATGTAATTGCTTGCTTTTCCCATCGGTAATGCTACACCGATTAAATGCTTAAATAATGACCTCTTTTTGATTTCTTATTGCTTTTATATTTAAATTGTATTTTACTCTCTAAACTTGAATACTAGGTTTTCACTCTTATTGTATTTTTATTTTAAATGCGGCAATTTTTCATTATTTGATATTGTGCAAATCATACCAAATTTAATATGCTAATAACTCAATCTGGTGAATCAATCCTATTGTATTTTTGCTATTCCGCAATTAAAAAATATTTAACCGTAAATGTAAGTCTTCTTACCATGCTATAAAATTCGCCCGATTGAGAAGTACTCCTAAATTGTGTTTTATTAATTAATATTATGCCATTCGACAAGATTTAAATATATTATATACTATTATTTCACACTATTAATTAGTATTATAGAAATTGAGTAATAAATAAATTTAATTCAGATATGTATTTCTAAATGATGATTCATTTGATAAGTAGCCCGCCATCTAACAATGATTTAAGTAACTTATTTCTCGGGCAGATTAACATGCGTTTAACGAAGGGATTCTTAATTTTGTTTTATATATTCTATTATTAATATACCAAATAAGTTCTTTAAGTAAATTGTATGCCCCCTTTTTGGGATCGCTTGGATATAATTATTTCATTACGCTAGGCTTGATTACCATTTAAGGCCATATAAATCAGGATTAAGACAAACCTGAAAGCCTTCGCCACGTGTCCCGATGATAATGTTCACAAATCAAAAGTTGCTTCATCATACTTTCTCTCATTCTTGGAATCCATATAGCACAATTCTCGGCAGAGTGTGGAGGTCCCGACTCCCACAGATTGTGTTGGTTCGGTAAGCGCTGCTATGGGTTAACATTCGACAAATCGGAACCATGGTATCTTGCCAACCACTTCGGATGCTATCCGTCACAAGTGCGGATAAGCCTATATTCTTCGTTGTCAAGTTGATGAAGCTTCTCGTCCTCTCAAGCGTTATCATTCAGTCCGCATGTTATCGTTCATACTCCCTCATATATTTTAAATGTCTGTAAGCCGTAATGATGTGATTCTCCTAAGCCTTCCCAAAGTTCTCGTTATAAAATAGATTAAATTTGCCTTTTTATATATGTTATCGCTTATTAGCGCTATCCACCCTTCGTTAACCACTATTAAACACGTTAATCATTGATTATTAATAAAACCATAAATGCCAAGTCATATGACCATGTTAAAATAATTATGTTTTTCCTCATTCTCTTCGTAAATAATAAATGATGAATCATCTCGTAATGTCCCAAAATAACTGATTTATGGTTAATGTAACTCTTAATAAAATCCAGATGTAATCCAAGCTCGCTAGATCATTTATTGTTTAAAATGTGATGGTTAGAATAAAAGCCCACTCACAACTATTGAATTTTGTTATATTCTATGTAATTGGAAATCATGTCATTACTCGATCTAATAGCCAGGTATGGCCATTGCAATCCGTTATAGTTTTCATGATTGAAGAATGTCATAGCGTGAATAATAGAAACCCGTTAAATCATATTAGCATATTAAGCCGCATCGGTTCATATAATAAATTTCTTACCACGTATGTTTAGTAATGCATATCCATCAAACCCTATTATGCCATTAAGGTTAGTATGGAATGCATAGGTGACCATAAGTGAAACCTAGATTAGGTATTCTTTGTATAATCAAGGTTCTAAGTCATTGTAAATCTCTATATCTAGCTGTTCACATATAAATCGATTTCTAATATTAATTTCATGTTAAATAAATTTATATTTAATAACCTATCTTTTGGAGATTTTATTGGTTCATGCGTACACATCTCTTATTACTTTGCGTTATCATTTAGTTAAGCTTAAATCTCTTGTGTCTCTACTGAACCCTCTGGGCCGGAGATAATTGGAAAGTAGGTTGCTATCGTCAGAAATGTTGTTTGTAATGTGATAGATTTGGGAGGTGGGCAATAGGGCGGAGTTCATGAGTATCCCTGACCTGTGTATCTCGTATATGATTGAACTCTAGGTACTTTTGCTTAGATCCTAATTCTTGTTAGATGAACATACAATTCTGACCGGTACAATATCACAATGCTAACATAGAAAGATTTAATAAAAATGTTGGAATTGGTATTCAAGCAGTATTATTGTACATTGATTTAAATCCAAATTTTTAAAACAAAAATCTTGCATACTCTTTTATATTACAAAAAAAAAAAAAAACATTAGAAAATAATCTTGGAATTTCTCACACTTAAAAATTTTAATGTCTCTAACCCATGTTCACTTCTCAAAAATTAATAACAATAATATTACATGATCTCAAAAATGAATGAAAATAGAACTTTATATCCATGTCCAAAAACAAGAATATTTGTGAATTATTCTATAAAAACATGCACACAGGAATAAATTACTTCATAATATTAAATAAAAATTAAAACAGTATATGGAGTATTAGATGAAAATGTTAATTAGATACAAAAAGTTTGGTAAAAAGAATGATTTAAATTTTTAATGATGGAGAAAATTTAAAAACTCCACTTAATAAAGAGTGTCATAATATACAAAATAATAAAAAAATAAGGCTTTTTTAAAAAATAAATTTATTATTTGACTAGATTTTGTCTATTATTATTTAAGAAGTGAAATGTAGAACATCACTTGCAGCCAACAATTTCAAAGTTTAATATTGATATAGCTGCTCTTAATGAAGTTTATTTTTCATAAAAAAAAGTTGAACATCAAGATATCTTTAAATCAAAAACCTTAACTTCTAGAAATCACAAAACATGTGCACATATTTGTGGTTGATATTATAATTTCATCAATCATCTTTTAACAGTACTGTCTCACACATCAACTCAAGGTTTTTCTCCAAGCTTCTCCATTTACTCTTTAAATATTTATAATTACTGTTTCATTGAGATCATCTATAAACACCAAACTTTTCCATCCTTTATTTACATCTTCCAATTGTTCTTTGTGACATATCCATTATAATTTCTCTATCTTGTAGCATATGTTAAATGCAATTCTGTTTCCAGTTTAATTTTCTTAATAAAGAATGCATTTTCTGACTTTTTTGAATACTTCTACATTTCTATTTTCATTCTTCCAATTATTAAAATACTTCTCTAAAACATCCATTTTATTTTTCTTATGTATGGATCATACAATAATTTACTTTTATTAAATTATGGTTAAGGCTACTATAATTCTCTTTCTGATAATACATATTATAAATGTATAATAAAAAAAACCCAATTATTCTGGATTAGACAGAGAATATAAAATTTTAATATTTTGCATTACATTTTGATAAGTATTTTATGTATGGCACTTGCACAGTATATTCTGTCAGTTCTGTATTCCTAAAAAATTTGTTATCCATCATACATATATTTTGATTACAATATATACAATTATTAATTTAATATGCTGGCATGTAGAAGTGAATTTAATAAAATGGCTCATATAAATTGTGTGTCACACTGATGTTGTAGTCTGTTACAAATACGAAAATGTAATCTGATATTGTAAACTAGTCAAATACTCTGACTCTCTTTTATGGGGTAATTTCTAAACTACAATTCTCAATTAATGTTTTGTTTTACAATATGCATTACAATATAAAAATGATTTTATTACAGTATGAGATTAACAAGATAATTTGATTTTTTTTCTGAAGATTATTAATTTTAAAAAAAAAAAACATGTATTAAGTCATATAAACAGAAGATAAATTATCACACAATCCTATTTCTCTTCTAAGAGAAAATATTACAATGATATATTGATCTTTCTGGGCTAAAAGTAACATAATAATATCTAGTTTATAAATAGTAATCATTAATATACTTATGAAAACATAGTAATTATTATTGAGAGTGTGCAAAAATATATTACTTATAAATTAAAATATGGCAATAATCAATAGATAAATAATAAATGAGAATAAAAGTATTTGGAAGTGTTATAATCTGAACTAACTAATAAGACTAAGTAAACTAAAATGCATCTTGGAGATCATTTGCTTTTTTTCTAATGTTCTTATTCATTTGTTTTGAAATGTGAGAATATTAAATGATAATTTTTAAATGCATAAACTCACCAATGATTACACTCTATAATTTAAAATATATAGTACAGATATCAATCATGAGTAAAGCAAAGGAAAGACTTTATTACAGAAGCCATTCATAAATGGGTTTAACTATTTCAATTCTAAAAAAAAAAAAGGATAAAAAAATACTTTAGAAATGAGTTTTGCAATGGCAATGCAAACTAATTAGTGACCACAAATATATCTATATGTAAAACATCCTGATCCATTGTTCTACTTATTTGATATTCTGTGATGCTGTCTTTTAACATCATCTGCAGAAAACTTTTCATTTGGAAAAATTTCAATGAATTTTTCTAGCTGTAGCTTTTAATTGTATTCTAACCTCTTTCATATCTTCCCAATAGAAACAATCAATATTGCATTTTTTAGAATGGCTTTGAGACAATCCTTATAATGGAAATAGGATTTACCCCCCCCCCCCAAAGGATAGTCAAGTTCATCATAGAATATCATTTAGAAAGGCACAATGTATGGTTCATTAGTTGTACAAGCCCAATACAATGAAGGAGTGATTTTACAATAGTCCTTTCTATAGTATTCCAACCAGTAAGTTGAAGAATATAGTCATTAATTTTATAATCATGCCTTTATATCTTTAAAATTTTGCCAAGCATTCTTGAATGAAACTTTCCTAATGTTTTTTATATTGCAATGATAGACTCACTTCCATACAAAAAATATGCAAAATAACAAATCTACATACAGCTAATTTATTTACAGTAGTTATTTTTCTGTGACAAAATACTCTATCTTTTAATTTGTTAAAAGCAACATCAAAGTCTTTGCTGCAGCTCATTATCCAAATCCACATTCCTATTTATAAAATGAACAATGACATTGGTTTACATTCTCAAGTTGATAACCATCCAAGCTAAAATTTGCTGAGGATTTTTCTTCCATCATTGATTGATAATTTAGGTTTTTGAATTATAAATTATTAAACCAAAATATTTATATATTGCATTCAAAACATTATAAATATTCTGTAGATCGTCTTTTAAACTGGCAAAAATAACTCAATCATTATCATACTTTAAAATCCAGAATCCAAAAAGTTTTTTTTTTTCATATTTAATCAAATCCAAATAAAACTTTCGCCATCAAACCTCTATTGCATTTTGATTTTTATTTCATTAAACTGCCTATAAATAGTTAAAAATACTCATGTCATAAAAATAAAGAACAGTGTTGAAAAATTTATACTTCTGTTTAACCCAAATTTTCATTTCAAATGCCTCAGACTTTCCATCTGTAGTAACAATAGTTCCTCTTATTTCTTCATTTAGAAGCTATATAATATAAATAAAATTCTGTTGACAATTAGTTAATTTCAAAAAATGTATAGACCTGTACAATTAATTGAGATGAATGATTTAACCAAATTAATAAAAGCAATATATAAATCACTCTTTCATTCCTGAAATGTTTTATTTTGCATTTGTCTGGCAACAAAAACCACATCTATAATGCTTATTGATTTTCTAAAATCACACCAACTTTGGTAATCATTCGTTTATGATGGGAAACAATCTCAACAAATTCCTTGAAAATATTTTTGCTGTAATAGATAATAATGATATTCTATGATAATTACTAAATTCCTGTCTATTCCTTTATTTTTAAAATACAAAACAATAGAAGCAGCTTAATTTCATGAGTTTACATATTCCTTAAAAAAAAACTAATATATCACCACCATATTTTCAAATTTTTCCAGATATTTCATTAGGAATTACAATTTTCCATTTTTAAGGTTGCAGATAGTTAGCTTGTCTTCATTAAGCTGGATATATTTATCCAAATCTAAATGATTAGATAAAATGGATACATCATTAAAAGCCATCATTTCATTATTCAAAAGATAATTTAAATACTCCTTCCTCAATGTTCAAAATATTATGATCATATTCATATCATTTACATTCTTTATTACTTTTCCAATGCTTCATATAATTACAACCCACTATTGATGGTTTCAATTGCACCAGAAATCTTCTTCAGAACTATAACAACACAATACAAATAATACATGAATACAAATATGCATGAACATATAATTTTACATTTTATATATTTATATTCTATCTTATAATCATTATTTATCTACTCACATATATCTTTATATACCTCTCTAAATAATTATTACCTTTTTATATATATTATACATTTTAACATTTTTATATTTTATATTTATCAATCAATATTTCCTATAATCATATATATATATTATTTTTATTTCATTTAGTTTTTATTTTATTCTTATTAATTTTTTTAAATATTTAATTCCAACATTATATATTCATATTTTTATATTTTCCATTTATTATTATTATTCATTATATTAACATTCAATATGTATAATTTAACAATAATAAATAAATAAAATAAAAATTAAAAAAGTTAAAATATATAATATACATAAAAAGGTAATAATTATATAGAGGTGTATAAAAATATGTGGGTATATAAATAATGATTATAAGATAGAATATAGTCTATATATATATAAAATGTAAAATTATATATTCATGTATATTTGTATTCATGTATTTGTATTGTGGTTGTTATAGTTCTGAAAAAGATAGCTGGGGCAATTGAAACTGTCAATAGTGGGTTGTAATTATAAGAAGCATTGCAAAAGTAATGAAGAACATAAATGATATTAATATTATATGGATTTGGCAATGCAATAAGAAAGATAAACTTATGATCACATTCATATATGTGATTACCATTGCTAGAGTTAATAGAATTGTTATTATTTTCCAGGTCCATGTATTGATGTCAGCACATGAAAAAGATTAAGAATAATCATGATCAGCAAATGTCTTTATTGCCTTTACAATTTTAATCCTCCAATCATTTTTTAAGATATCTTGTCACTCATTAAACTTTTTTCTTTAAATCTCCATATTTATTATGAAACTCCACATTTAATTTATTATTTTTCTAAGCAGAAAGTGCTACATGTTTCATTTCAATCAAATCACTAATAATAAAATCATTTTTAGAAAACCAAGCATATTTTTTTCTTTTTAATGAATTCAAGATTAGATTTTCTTGTATATTTAACATATTTGGTAAGACAATTCCATGCCTAAATAATATAACAATCATGTAAATCCAAATTTGAGTGTTTAATAGCTGAAGAAATTTAATATGTATCATAGATACTTTTAAAAAATGAAAATCAATTTCCTTGTGAATAAGATTGGAATAAGATAACTATCATTTTCATTTTGGAGTGTATTAATCTATAAGCTACACACACAACTATCTTTGTAAGTACTTACATAATATAAACTTCTCTTGTATTTTGACTCCTAATTATAATGTAATATATTGGATGACATAGTTTTGAGCCTAAAAATATCTATATTTCTTTATAACAATTTTTCTCTTTAAGTAAAATGTTTATAAAAGCCAATGTGTGTATTGTGTAAACATTCAATAGCAACAGATCATTTAAATTTACATCACTAATATTATTATTTTCAGTAACTTTTGGACAAAATGAATTATATTACATCAACACATGCATTAAAGTTTCCAAAAAAAAAAAAAAAAAGATCCAATGCTATTGCTCCAATAATGCTATCCTCTAAAAAATAAAAGCTTTGAAATGAACACATATATCATTGTGCAAACAAGTTTTAATACCATTGGCCATTATACAACAACAAACTCCCAGAATAGAAGATATTAAAGTACATTGACAACTCAAACATCAATGCTGCTCTCCATTCTGATCTTAAAAAAAGTCTGGATCAAATTTTCAAATAACATTAACACATTATTGATTTATGATATTTATCTTTAGTACTACCATTGCCCCTTGCTTTACTACCAGTACTGATAAAAATATTTTTGTTGTGTTAATGAGTAATCTATCAGACTTGACAACCTAGCCAAAACATGTAAGACAGGCCATTTTAAGACCAAATTTTAAACGTTATTTATATTTCTTGATAGGTAAAAAGTTCCCTAAATAAGACTAACATACAATTTTTTCCAGCTAAAACTTCTGATTCAAACCCAGTTCCAAACTGACTCATTAAAGATTGTACTGCCTTGACTAATGATCTTAAGTAAGGACTATCAACCTATTAAATCTATTTCCATTATTGCTCTCTTAATTCTCAAAGATTTAAAATAATAAAAAATACGAAGAAGAGAATTGGGATCAGGCTGCATATGTAATTAAAGGATGAAATGTTATTACATAAACACACAATCTCATTACCACAACTACAGAATGATAACCGATCACATGAGAGTCTCGTGATAACTGGGTCATGTACTATAAAGTGATTCAAGAAAAAAAAAAGAGACAGAAAAATCTATATTGAAAAAAGAACTTAGTCTTTGATGAATCAACGTCATATCTAATGGCAGCAGGAAAAAGCATAAAAAAAAAATCTAAATGAAAGCTTAATTGAAATACACACAGAAGTAAAATATAAAACAGCTTAAAATTTATTTATTTTTTTCAGATTAGAATGAAAAGGATAAATTGAGATCTTGTTTTTTTTTTAAAAAAAAAAAGTTGTGTAAACAAATCTCTGTTACATATTTAACATAAAATAATAAAAAAAGTAAACAGATAATTTGTACTAACAAATCAGTCTAATTAATCACCATTTTTTCTGTCAGAAGTAACTTCTTGTAATGCAAAGTGTTGATAACAAAATAATCAATCAAGGCTTTTGTTTATTGTCTCTCGTCACTTTATAATTCCAGTTTGATTTCAGCTGTTGAAAAGCAGATCGTGTCAGAGATGCTAAACCATATGTTTTAAGCTATTGTTCTGATTAGTCAAGTATAACAGCTGGGAAAATTATTGAGCAAATAAATAAAAATAATTATATATTACAAGTTTTTTTTTTTACCCAACAACTCTACATTTCTAGTCAAGCATTGGTGGTCGAGAGGTCAACGACCGCTGCTTCCCGGGTTAGCGGGTTCGCTTCCTGGCTGATGCTATAACACATGAGGAAAAAAAAAAACAACTCTACATTTCTATTCAGATGAATAATATATTATAAACATATTTTAAGGGGGAAAAACACTACCTTAAAAAGCAGTATATTTTGTTTTCTTCATGTACAACTAGTTGTTTAAAATTTCTTGTAAAACATTTGTTTTGTTAGTTTTTATTTGCTCTATTTTAGGGAAAAAAATAAAACTACTATTTTTTTTTTCATGTACAGCTAGTTGTGTAAAATTTCTTGTAAAATATGTTTTGTTAGCTTTTATTTGCTCTCATTATATATATAAAGTAAATTTTTATATGCCAGCATATTGTATACACAAATGTGTTTTTTTTTTTAAAAAATCACATATACAAAATAACCATATAATTCTATAATTAAAACCACTTTTTTTCTTTTCAAAAACTTTATTTGGTTTTAATTATAAAATTATATGGCTATATGTACTGTATATTTTTGAAAAGAAAAAAAGGATTGAGTCGTGATTAGAAACAGAAGTAATAGAAAATAACATATGTAAAAATATTTTCATGCCAAACTAAATGAAAATATATAGCTAAAATCTATATCTGTCTTATATTTGTTTTATTTATTTTTTCATAAAGTATTATTATTAACATCTAAATATATTCAGACGCCACAACACAATTATCCTAATCATATTACAGAAAATGGCCATGTAGTGTGTTGAAAATTTTATAAACGGTCTTAATTCTATATGATTGTCTGAATCAATATCAACTTGATGATACTTATTACTATTACACTATTATTGCTACTAATAATTGTACTAATAACATCAACAATAATCATTGTGACTATAAAATTAGTATTCATGTTAAGAACAGGTATCACACAAAAATAATAGAGTGCAAGTTATACAGGGTAATTGAGATGAGAAAGTATGTTAATAGTTCTATGATTAATAGCTTGGGAGTGAGGTTAGCTATTAGTTAAAAGCTAGTCTGCAATTTAGATAATATGACTATCTGATATTCATTGATTACTTATACTAGCATGAATTACAATATGAGTGACTGACATAAAATGAATTAAGCACGGTAATCAACTAACTGAGAATATTCTTATTACCTATATTCAGGCTGAGTCTGCCATTCTACTATTGAACTAAACTGCACAGAATAGAATTATGTTGAAGTTATATTTAAAAGACAACCTTTAAATATGTTATATCTTAATGTAGTTTATGCTCATAAAAGAACTTAAATAAAAAAAAAAATATAGGAAAAAAATAGAATCATTACTCATGCACACAGTAAAGACTCATTATTTAAGACATTAGTATGTTCACAGCAGTTTTTCTATAATATTTAACTTTTTTTTTTTTTTAAAAGAGTATTTAAAATTTTAAGCTATTAATTTGAATAATGTAATAAAAGTAAAAAAATATTTTCTAGATGGCTGTAATGCAAGCAGTTTCCAATTGACAATGATCAATAACTATAAACTAATCTGGGATTTCATACAATGATGAATATCTAAGATTCATTAATTACTTAAGATAAAATGGATGACTCATAAGAAGAGTGATAGAAAATATATTATTAATTGTTTCAAATAAAAATTACATGTGAGATAATTTAATTTTATTAAAACCATGTGGACACTTGTGTTTTAAATAAGTTAAAAACAAAAGGTATTACAATATATTCACCATAAAAATCATCAAATATTTTATTTACTATATTACTAATATCTGCATTAGAACAAATTCACTCTTATCTACTCTATTCTAAAAATATTTATTTTAAAATTAACTAATCCATAACTCTAGATGGTAGGACTACATTGAAGACAAGTTTTTCAGCAATGGAAACATTAGACTATACTTGCACATATATCATCCACTTTTACTTTTTTATACTATATAAGCTAATAATGTATAAAATCAAAAATACTTAAGGATTTGAATCTAAACTAGTAAATTTATAACTTAGTGATATTAGGGAAAGTGTAATTATTTTTGATCCTTAGGCTATAATGATATACATTAAACAAGTATTGCACGACTGTCTATGTTTATTTTCAGTATCTGAATTAGGGCGGTAATTCATTTTATTATACTATTTCAGACTCACCTATTGTAATAAATGACAAATATAGATAACAAGTTGAATATCTAAATATCCAGATTAGTTTCTGTCTACTAGGATTCATTACACATGCACCGGTCATCTTCATTTTTTATACTAATTTGAGATGCAATAATTCTAAAATTTTGAACTCAAGATAAATTGTTTATATTGAGCCGGATTGATTTCCGATTCAATGGTTTTATTACTAAAATTAATAAAGGAAAAACAACTTCATTTTCATTAAATGTCTAATGCTAAAATTTGTATTATTATTTAAAACACATACACATTTATATTTAAAGTAGATCATTTAATGTTTATAAAATTGATTTTAAAATAGTTTACTTTCACCACCTGTTTTAATCAATTTGATTAAAAACAGACAAGCTTGCTAATTATATATTCCTGTTGCTTTTATTGTAATTATTTTTAAAGTTAATTCTAAAAAAAAGCGGAGATTTAGTTTTGTATTTGTCATTTTTGTTTCAATTATCCCTGGTTGGAAGTCTTAAATTAGATTGAGTGGGAAATTAATATTTGCCCTGCCTGGAATATAGAATGGACACTAATGAAAGTTTTGCACGGGAAATGTAGCAAGGCAAGGATAGCCCACCAATTTTTAGAGAGAGATGGATTCATTATTAGACACACACTTGGATTATTGCCTGCTAAGAGTCAGATGGTTTTGAGTAGCTGTTCAGACGTAGAATTGCCTGCTAAAAACAGAAATAATTATTGACAAACTTCGTTGCTGTGCAAGATGTCAAAATCCACCGCTGTGAGTTTTGCCATCATTAGAATGTCTGGCTAATTTAAACAAAGGACAGACCCACACCTACCAGCTCTTCTTCAGTCATGCCATGAACCTCTAAAATAAACACTACCTCTATCTTGCCACTGTCAAAGGACCTGAAAGATGAACTATTATCAAAAGTGCACACTCGTCACTAAATCACTAGGACTCTGCCTTACCATAAGCTAAACTTTTTCCTATTCTAGCCAGGGTAAATAAATTGTGTTTAATTAAATCTCCGCTCAATCTAATGATAAATATGTTTTAAAATGGTATTAATTGTTTTTTTTAATTATTTATTATCTGTATGTACTCTTTTCTAGTATTTAAAGTGTGTCTTGGAATCTTAGTTTTAAGATTCCAAGTTTGTTTGCAATTTTCGTTTATCAGGGGGTGCATAAGGTGATTGTATTTTATATGTTTAATATATACCTGATTATTTCGTTAACTATTACAAAACACATTGGCAGTTTTCGTAATCTTTATTTATTTACCTGCCCTTAGTTGTACAATAAAGAATCTTTAAACATGTTTCGTTTGCGCTGTTTGTGCAAACAACAAAATCTTTTTGCTGGCTATTTGTCAAGTTATTTCTTCGGGTTGTCTGAAAATAGTCTATTTCTTTCTGGATTATGTAAGATCGTAATCAAATATCTGTTGCTGTCTTGTAGGTGAGATCAACCATGTTTACTTTGAATGTAGTATTACGTGCAGCAGTCCTGTGGCATTTTAACGACAGTAATTAGAATATTACTGCTCGGATGTCCGTGCTGGTTTCGTCGATTTCCGACGGGACAGTAACTGTTTTATTATCCCTGATTCAGGAAGATAGGGTTGTTGTTTGTTTTTGTAATTTTACAACTGGCCAGCAAGAAGACATTATCCTAACCATTTCTTATATTTTGAGTGAGAGAATTTTATTGCCAAAATGTTTAATGCCTTCATGTTTGTCGTACTCTTGTGCACTCTCTGGTAAATATACGTATGTTAACATAAGTCACTTTTATATTCGTGGCTAGATGTCTTTACTATATTGTCTAACTTATAAAATTAATAAATTGTTTAAATTTATTTGGCTGACGTTTGTCTTTGTGCTTTGATTTCTCAGCTGTCTAAATAATATTTAAGATATCTTGTTCCTCCCTGAGTGTAGTTCGGTGCCTTTTGATTCGCATATCCTGTCCACCCTAAAATAAATGTCTAGTTCCTATTTTCGGACTAGTGGCGCCCCCAGGGTCAGTATATGCGAATCTCAAAGATCTTTCTCCCATTACATATATAGTAATTTTTAGCGCATCAACATGGAGCTTCCGAGTTTTCAAACCCATGTGAGATTTTGTTTAGACGGTTGAGAAAGATTTCAGGTGTAAGTGGCAAGATCTAGTCGGTAGAGGTTCGATTTTTGTTAATTATTGCATGTATTGTTGGAGCAGTTTGGTAGAATGGGGTTTTGTCTTTTTCATATGACATAAATAAATAAACAATAAATAGCGTATTTTCAAAAAAAGTTCTGTCAGAGTTATTTTTTTTTTTGAAGAGTTAAATGTATATAGTTCATCTTTTTCATATGACATAAATAATAAATAGAGTTTTTTTTGTTGTTGTTGTTTAAATAGAAGAAAAATAGTTCGGAGTAAAATTTTCGAAGTTAAAAGTAGTAAAAATAGTTCGTTGTCTTCTTGCATATAAATAAATAGCGTTTTATTTGCTTTGAGATTTTTTATTTAAAAAAAAAAAAGTTAGTATAGTAAGTTAGCCTTGTGTAAAAATGGAAGGTAAAGAAGAAGGTGACAGGGCGGCAGGTTTGGAAGAGAGCCCTGTTTCATTTAAATACCCCCAGATAGTAGAAAAAGAAGAGAGCGAGACACAGATGATGATAAAGTTGATAATAGAAATGAAACAAAGTCAGCAAGCTGAGATGAAAGAAATATGACAAGAGTTGCTGGAAATGAAACAAAATATAGCAAAACAAAATATAGAAATAAAACAGAGTCAACAAACAATACTGCAGGAGTTGAGACAGGAAATATTGAAGAAAGTCGACAAAAATCAAGCAGCTATAGAAGCCATAGAGAAAGATTGAAATAAGGAGGTTCAGGAAGTTGAAATTTTAAAGGAAGAGATGAAAGAAGTAAAAGATGAGGTACAGCAAGGTAGTGTTAGGACAGGTAGTTTAGAAATAAAGATGGTGCAGGTTGAAGGGATGTGCGAGGAATGGATAGACATACATAAAACAACACAAGTAGAATTGGAGATGTTAAAGGAAGGAGAAATGCAGAGAGAAATAGATCTGAGGGTTGATGGTGCTGTCAGGAAATTAGAAAAGATGTTTGAAGGCATAGAGGAAAGTAAGGATAATTTGAAAACAGAAGTACAACAAACTTGTATTGATATGATAAAAGGACTCGAATATAGGCTAGCTGGGATAGAGAATAAACATAGGGCGTTCTATACTGAAGACAAACAGTATGAAACAGAAAATGAATATAGAGAGTCGAGAAGTAAAAGACAGGAGGGGCCCTCCAGTAGATTCTTGGAAAAACAATTCCTAATGGAAACGTTCAAGGCTGAGGTGGGAGAAAGCCCATTAAATCATTTAGGAAGTTTGGCTAATATGTTTCGTGTCCAAGACTGGCCAGAAAGGGATAAAGTTACAGTAGCCAGTAACTACCTTCGTGAAACAGCCTCTGACTGGTGGCACACTTTATTCACCAAACCAAGAACATTTGAGGAATATAGGCATGCCATTTTAAGAACATTTTGGAGTGAAGCCAGACAGGATGGGATACTCTATAAAATATCCCATGAGAGATATTCCAGCATTCGCGGTGAAACATACACGCAATTTTTTTATAGACAAGTAGCGAAACTCAAGGCATTAATGGCCTTTCCATTGTCGGACGATCAAGTCACGAGGACTATCCGACATAATATGCCACCAGACATACAACAAATGATGTTGAGTAATAATGGGCGGTCGATAGAAGAAATGGCAGAATTTTTAACGGCTGTAGATTTTGGCAATGTATCAAAAGAACCTGCAGACAGGTTCAAGAGAGTAGATCGTCCTGACCAAACTCTTCATAAGAAGCAACCGCCTGACTGAGCATAAGTGATATTGATCGGACGTACTGTTTAAAAAAAAAAGGAAAAACAGACAAAAAAAAAAATTTGTTAATGATTTATGAGAATGGATAAATGTAAGAAATGAAATATTGTTTTGGTTTTTCATGAGTGCGTTCAGTCAAATTTCTAGGGGTAGTTTTTAAAATGTTTATAGTTTAAAAAAAAAAAAAGTTGCAGGAATGTTTTTTTTTTTTTTTGATCACGGGTTGAGGCAGTTGAGCCGGATTGATTTCCGATTCAATGGTTTTATTACTAAAATTAATAAAGGAAAAACAACATTTTCATTAAATGTCTAATGCTAAAATTTGTATTATTATTTAAAACACATACACATTTATATTTAAAGTAGATCATTTAATGTTTATAAAATTGATTTTAAAATAGTTTACTTTCACTACTTTGTTTATAAAATTGATTTTAAAATAGTTTACTTTCGCTGCCTGTTTTAATCAATTTGATTAAAAACAGACAAGCTTGCTAATTATATATTCCTGTTGCTTTTATTGTAATTATTTTTAAAGTTAATTCTAAAAAAAAGCGGAGATTTAGTTTTGTATTTGTCGTTTTTGTTTCAATTATCCCTGGTTGGAAGTCTTAAATTAGATTGAGTGGGAAATTAATATTTGCCCTGCCTGGAATATAGAATGGACACTAATGAAAGTTTTGCATGGGAAATGTAGCAAGGCAAGGATAGCCCGCCAATTTTTAGAGAGAGATGGATTCATTATTAGACACACACTTGGATTATTGCCTGCTAAAAGTCAGATGGTTTTGAGTAGCTGTTCAGACGTAGAATTGCCTGCTAAAAACAGAAATAATTATTGACAAACTTCATTGCTGTGCAAGATGTCAAAATCCACCGCTGTGAGTTTTGCCATCATTAGAATGTCTGGCTAATTTAAACAAAGGACAGACCCACGCCTACCAGCTCTTCTTCAGTCATGCCATGAACCTCTAAAATAAACACTACCTCTATCTTGCCACTGTCAAAGGACCTGAAAGATGAACTATTATCAAAAGTGCACACTCGTCACTAAATCACTAGAACTCTGCCTTACCGTAAGCTAAACTTTTTCCTATTCTAGCCAGGGTAAATAAATTGTGTTTAATTAAATCTCCACTCAATCTAATGATAAATATGTTTTAAAATGGTATTAATTTTTTTTTTTAATTATTTATTATCTGTATGTACTCTTTTCTAGTATTTAAAGTGTGTCTTGGAATCTTAGTTTTAAGATTCCAAGTTTGTTTGCAATTTTCGTTTATCAGGGGGTGCATAAGGTGATTGTATTTTATATGTTTAATATATACCTGATTATTTCGTTAACTATTACAAAACACATTGGCAGTTTTCGTAATCTTTATTTATTTACCTGCCCTTAGTTGTACAATAAAGAATCTTTAAACATGTTTCGTTTGCGCTGTTTGTGCAAACAACAAAATCTTTTTGCTGGCTATTTGTCAAGTTATTTCTTCGGGTTGTCTGAAAATAGTCTATTTCTTTCTGGATTACGTAAGATCGTAATCAAATATCTGTTGCTGTCTTGTAGGTGAGATCAACCACGTTTACTTTGAATGTAGTATTACACGCAGCAGTCCTGCGATGTTTTAACGACAGTAATTAGAATATTACTGCTCAGACGTCCATGCTGGTTTCATCGATTTCCGACGGGACAGTAACTGTTTTATTATCCCTGATTCAGGAATCTAGGGTTGTTGTTTGTTTTTGTAATTTTACAACTGGCCAGCAAGAAGACATTATCCTAACCATTTCTTATATTTTAAGTGAGAGAATTTTATTGCCAAAATGTTTAATGCCTTCATGTTTGTCGTACTCTTGTGCACTCTCTGGTAAATATACGTATGTTAACATAAGTCACTTTTATATTCATGGCTAGATGTCTTTACTATATTGTCTAACTTATAAAATTAATAAATTGTTTAAATTTATTTGGCTGACGTTTGTCTTTGTGCTTTGATTTCTCAGCTGTCTAAATAATATTTAAGATATCTTGTGCCTCCTGAGTGTAGTTCGGTGCCTTTTGATTCGCATATCCTGTCCACCCTAAAATAAATGTCTAGTTCCTATTTTCGGACTAGTGGCGCCCCCAGGGTCAGTATATGCGAATCTCAAAGATCTTTCTCCCGTTATAATATATTAGTGTTTTTCCTGAAGGTTTGTGATGATGGTATTTTAGTTGTATTTATATATTCGACTATTTCCATAATCTAATATTAAGTACTGAATTTAATTTTATTTAAATTTCCCAATTGCATTCAACTGTTAGTAATAGCACACAGGTTAATTTAATACAACAACATTTTGAGAGGTATTATTCTCATCTCTTCATCAAGTATTGCAGGCCTTACTAGTCAGTTATAGCATTGGAATTGAACCTGGATCCTTACATTATTGAATTGTGAATTTTAAGATAATGCTCTAACCAACTGATCCCTCATACCAAAGACAAGAAATCAGAACAAATTTTATTACTTGTCTATGAGGTTCCTTCAATTTTTTCTACTTTTTTCTAAGAGCAAAGTTGATCAGTGGTTTCAATACATTATGGATAGTCACACTAGGTTGACTTATGGGGTTATTCACCATTGTCATATGAGCAGCTTCTATGGATTTTTTTCTTTGTACCTTTCCCTCTATATCTAATATTTTTGTATTTTTCCAATTGAACATATGTTCATTGGTACATACATAGTCTGCTATCTTAGAAATCTTGTTTTATCTGTTCTAATTCTCAGTTTGTGCTCTTGCAATCACTTTTCAAAGGGGTGACTGGTCTCACTAATATATATTATTCCATATTCACATAGTATTTCAGAGATTCAGTTTTTGCTTTTCAGATTTTCAAGTTTAGCTTTGTAGATGTTATAATTTCTCATAATGTGTTATGACTCAGAAAAGCTGTTCTGTTGTTATACCAATTGCAGATTTTATTTAATTTGTCTGCTATTTTTGGTACATAAAGGTATACCACAGTACCAATAATTGTTTTTTTAATGATTATGTTTGTTTTGTATTTAAGGTTTTCTTAATAACAACTGTTGGATGAACATTTTTCATAAGAGTTTGTTCTATATAAATCTTTTCTTTTTTCATATTTCTCGTTGATGATACATTTGTTATATGGCCACATGGTGGAGCACTACTACAAATTTTCTGGGAACACATCAATAACACATACTCTTTAATAAAATTCCCAATAGAGTCAGGTTAAGAACAAGAATTGGCATTCATAGATGTTCTTGTGATAAGACTCCCTCATGGCAGAATCAAAAACCCACATATAAAGGAAAATATTTAACATATACATCTAATTTTACTAGAAACACAAAACATGGAGTTATATTATCATTATGAAACAGAGCAATAAAGTTTGTTCAGAAACCAGTGATTTCAAAAATGAGGTAGTTGTTTTATAGACATCCACGCTGCGTGATGGTGCAATTTATGTGCTAAAACACATAAAAACACTGCTTACGTGAATGAACTTATTTTCATAGCCATGTGTTACATGTATACAACAGTTCTGTTGTACTACACATTGCAGGCCACATTGTTGCATCACAGTAAATTATTTTGGTGAATTTGTACACTTCACATTTTTTTACAGTGTCATGTGAGGGTGTGTGTCTTACAATTATGTATAAATGGTTAATTGTAAATAAAGTTTAATTTTTTTTTATTGAAATCACACAATTTGAGCAAGCAATAATTATCAGAGGGTTTACACATTTCTGTAGTCAATACTTTGAAGGAGGTAATGCATCAAATAACGTATTCTCGATAATCTCAATGAAACAAAGAACACAGAAAACCTAGATGTTGTTCGATTCTTGCAATTACCAACCACCTTGTTCAAGCTATACATCTGATATATTACTGTAGTCATAAACAGCTTGTTTTTTTAAATTTATACCAAAAAAAAAAAAAAACCATAATAAATGTGAAATTTGTTGATGCATACATTAGTAATTAACGTTAGTACTAAGACATTTAACTAAGATTTGGAATGGACTATGAATGATACACAACACATTGTTTATAATTTAATATATTTTAATTCTTAAATATAGATTAAATAAACATAAGTGCATTGAACAACACATGCAGGTGGGTTATAAAGTAAACATATATAAAACAAATATTGGCAAGTAATAGAATAATAACTGAATAAGTTATTATTTAACAAGCATTTAGAGTTTTAGAATTTAATTTAAGAAATGGCAAGTTTTTATTTTTAAAATACATTTAAAATTTTAATCCCAAATTTCATTAATTGCTATCTTTAGAAATTTATTGTTTTCTAATTATTGTTCAAAGGTTGCAATGAATATACTAAATAGGGAATACATAAGTGGGGCCAATGTCTATAAGACCCTAAGGATAGGTTGATTTCGGTTGTTGTTGATTGCTTACAGATGATTTCCCAAAAAATGACTTTTTTTTATAAAAACAGATAACTTTTTTTAAAAAGAGTTTGTAAATATTTTATTATATATGTGTGTGAGACTATCCCAGGAATTGAAATTTATACACCAATACATTTAAATAGAGAGTTTTTAACTGAGAATATTTCAAATTTATATTATTAATTTAAAAGAGTTGTAATGCTTCTCTAAATGTATTGCATTATGGCTTCTCTGGCATATATATGTAAGTGGTTATACACATATAATAATGTTCACACTTCATTTAATTAGATCATTTTATTAATTTTAAATTTATAACTACGTATACATTACAGGCATACAGACATTAATATATATTAAATGTGTGCTCATATCCACACATACACATAAATATACACTATTACATATCAAAATAAATTATTCTGATTATATACATGGACTGCGAGGGTTCAAACTGTTGGAAAACATACTAACTATGATGGAACATAGTAGGTGAAATGGGATGATGGCTAAATAATACCATTTCAAGCGGAACCAAAAAACCTAATAAGTTTTAATTTTTTTGATGTTGTTTTAAAACAAAAACAAAGTGAAACCAAAAAAAAAAAAAAATCACAATAAGTTTTAAATTTTTTTGTTATTTAAAAAAAAAAGTTTACTAACTTTAGTATTTATTTTTTAAACAAAAATAGAAAACCAAAAATACAACTGTAATAAGCGTAGTAAGTTTTACATTGAAAAAACAAAAATACCCCCCCCTCCAAAAAAAAAACTGAAAAATATTGATTTTATTTTATATTTATTTATTTTGTTGATGTTAATAAAAATGTTATACAAAAAAATAAAATAAAATTTGTGTTTAATTTATTTGTAAATAAAAAAAAGTAAAAAAACAAGGAATTCAAATTTTAAAAAAAAGGCCTGGGAATGTTCATAAGCTATATTTTTTCAAAAAAAACAACAATGCCCTCATGTGGTGTGGATGCCTATAAAACAACTACCAAAAAGAAAAAGATTTATACAGAACAAACTCTTATAAAAATTGTTATCCATCAGATATTATTAAGAGGTAGTTGTGGAGGAACAGTACTACCACCGGTAGATGGTGCTGCACCACCATCAACAACCAGCCTAAAACTTGCAAGTGATAAATTTCTATATGAAATTGGGTGAAATTCCTAAAATAAAAGTGCCCGAGGCAATACAAATGCAATGAAGCTCGCAAGTGATAAATTTCTATACGAAATTGGCCAAAATTCCCAAAATAAAGATTGCTGAAGCAAATTTCATATAGAAATTTATCACTTGCAAGCTTTGGGCCAGTTGTTGATGGTGGTGCAGCACCATCTACCAGTGGTAGTATGGTCCCTCCACAACTACCATTTAATAATATGAACAAAACCGATATTGGAAAATTATTATTTGGACGAGAAATATCTGGATAATTAAAATTATCCTGATATAATAGCTTTATGCCAACTTTGGTGAATTATTAAAATGCCAATTTCCATGAAACAAAAATTCACAATTTTTTGTATAAATATGCCTGAACTAATATAGTTGTAATAGATGCATCAGAAGCCCAATACAGGATCCTATATAATGGGGAAAATTCTGGAGAATTGTTTTTTAACTTTATAAATTAATATAATCTTTAATAATCATTATTCTGAAAGATATAGAGAAAGGGCTATAATTGTTATAGACTTTAGCCAAGGATTAATGATTATTTTTATAGATGAATCCAGATTTAAAAGTCGACTTCCTTTCATTTTTTTTCATTTTCATCATTTTTTTTAATCATTTGTGAATATGTCATGGCTGGGGAGAAAAGTTTTGTTCTCAAGTGTTAAGACAATGGCTGTCATAGCAACATGTGCTGGGAGAGTGAGCATTTACAAGGATTGATAATGGAAAATATCCAAAGAAAGTAAGAACTTTTTTTTTAATTACTTTTTGATGGATTGGAGTTTTACATAAATATGGTTTTAATTATTTTATGTACTAATAATATTATTATTTTTATATTATTGTAGGCCAGAAAATTACATACCAAATATTTACTAATATAGCATAGTAATTATTGCAAAGAATATTTAATTTTCTATAAAATTGTTTATAAATATTTTTTTAGTAAGATAGTTTGCTGAGTAAATGCTAATATTATGTAATATTTTTATGAAATGTGGACCAGAAAATGTCTAAAAGTGACCAACTAGCAATTGGCACTATGGGTAAAATTGATAAAATATTAATTTTTTACATGATGTATTTATTTTCTTTTCTTTAGATTGCTTGGAGTATTTTATAGTAGTATTGTATGAACGTATGGGTATGTGTGAATGCATTAAACACACATAAAGCTTATATGAGTTAGATTTTAAAAAAATATGCATACTTTTATTTTATATTACTAATGTAATATGATTCAATGATGAATATAATTTATATGATTCTTTAGTGAAGGAACCCTATTATTTTAAAAAAAAAGTTTAAAGTATTGACTTAGTACATCGATACAAAATCATTTGTATTTTTATTGATGAATTTTTGAAAGTGAAGTAAACTTTTCTTGTTGAGTAGTGTAGATATTGAATTTATAAGTAAATCTTATTTATTGTTTTAAAAAATGTTTTTGATAATTTTGTCGATGTAGATTGATTAATCTGTTATGAAATTTTAAAAGTGGTAGTGACCTTGGAAGTATGAAAAGAAACCAAAGGGATGCTGAGATGTAGGATTTATGAGGAATAGAAAGTAAGTTTATTATCTTAGTATATATGCAGGGTACATATAACTAAGCCCTGTAACTTGTATATTTCCATGGACAGTGTTTTTCTTAGTATTGAGTATTAATGTTCCAAAGAGCTGAATAAATAGCTTGGACATTATTTTATAGGGAAGTTATTAGACAGAGAAGTCATGCCTCTTTTCTTTATATGCACTGTTGCCATGTTGATTATCTTATATGTTTATACTATTGAGTTAATACTCTAGTTAGTTCTTCATACCTATGCATCGAATCGCTATTGTAATTTCTAAAGTTATTGCATCATACAGAACTGTATTTTGAAGGAGAATAATAAATAATTTTTGGAATTGTAGAGTTGTTATTTTGGAAGAGAATAAGATAGGTTTTTCTTGCTTTGATGTATGTTGAGATTAAATACAAATGAGATTGAGAGTAAAATTAAAATATAAGGACCAAGAATCATAAATATTTTCCATATTTTAGTAAACTATTTTTTTTTATAAAATATTTTTAAGTGATAATAAAATTATTCACGAGACTTTTTGAATAATTTTTGAATATTTTTATCATACATGTAATGCATAACCGCTAATTATATTATTGGTTGTATGAGGTAAAAATCAAATCTTTTAATTGGCCAACTCACAAACTGAAGACAAAGCCTATTGCTAAAACATATTCGCCTATAATATTAAATTCAACTCAGATATGTTTATAAAAAGTATATTACTAATTTTTCAGGTTATGAAAGTGAACGAAAGTTCTTTCAAAAATAAATTGCTATTTATTTATTATAAAATATTCAATTTCGGCAAATTTAAAAGTGAACGTATAAACAAAAAAATGCTGACGTAAATGCTTTTTTTCAATTTTACGTTATGGAAAAGTAAAGATTTCTTTTTGCTAAATCTTAAATATTTTTACTAAAATCTTCAATATTTTTTGAAAATAATTTTGTTTTTTTAGTATACCCTGTGAAAATGATTTTAATTTCCCAGAATATACTTTTTTTAAACCTTAAATCACATTCGAAATGAAAATCTCAGCGTTTTTCTTTATTTTCTTTGATCAGGCGGTTTCTTTGTTCTTTCCAGCCAATCAGAATGTCTTTTTCGGCTGAGAGCTGGCTGACAGCCAATCACCGACAAGCTTCTTTCTTTGTTTAGCTTTAAATGCGGTTTTATTGATTTTTTACTTGTAAAATAATTCAGAAGAGGCACCATCTTACAGAACTTTTAAAAACCTAATCAATAACTGTCAAACGAATATCCTAGCATTAAAAATAACGGAATTAGAGTGACATCAACTGTTGACGAGAGGCCTCGTAAGAGGTGGGAAAAGGGTTAAAGGACAATACATACAGAGAAACAACATAAAATGAAACAAGTATTTATATTTTATAAATATGATTTTTATGTTTAGAATATGCATAAACACACACATAGAATTTTATATTAAATTAATGCCAAGCAAGAGGTATAAAGTATGTTAATTATATTATTTTATTTAAGTCCACTTATTTGTTAACGAACCAGAATAATTTTTTTTTTTTGATAATGTCAGCACTATCATAATAAAAGTTATTTAATTGATTGAATATAAAATCGATAGACATGTATTCAAATAAGTGATACTTCTGTAGTTTATGTTTTCATAATTGGTGTATGTTTATGGAAAACATATTATGATAAAGTTCAATTGGTAGACAATATATTTTAAGCTATAATTGTATCTGTGAATATTATTAGTAATATTATTGAGATTGTTGTAAAGAAATATAAAAGTTCTAAGTCAGAGTGAAGGCTTAGGTACTTTTAGATTTTATTATTTTATTTTGAAATGAAGAAATATGAAATTTATCCAAGATTTTAATTGTAAATAATGTACATAGTTTTTTT